>CATOUR010000030.1:1232650-2465301 GCA_951848785.1 Callosobruchus maculatus
CTTTCAGCTTGTTCCTGAAAATTTTGATATTTAAACAGTCTTTAATACTTTCCTCCTTGCACTGCGACTCTATTGTATCTATTTATTTATTTATTTACCGACCTTATTATTTGGGCAAAAAAAATTCTGCTGTACATTAACGAGCTGCTAGAAATAACATCCAATCCAATCTACAGCTTCGCAGACGACAGTACATTAATATAATGAAAGGAATCAGGCAAGCCACTATCATCCCAGGAGACGGTACGTCGGCGACAACAACATGCCTCACAGATCAACGAAGATATCAAAACAATGGTCGAGTGTAGATTAGTAAATAAAGGACAGTTAAATGTACAGAAAACTTAGGCAACAACTTTGACACAAAAGTCTCAGTTGGCTTACCAACTGTGAAAGTGGAGGGTAGCTCAATAGTCGGGATACCTTCCGTCAAGCGTTTGGGGAGCAACATCAACAATAACATGTCGTCAGTATTGCTAAAACGGCATCCCAGAAGCTTGGAGTTTTGTTCCGATGTAGGAAGCTGTATACACCAGAGCAACTACTGCTGCTCTACAAGGCACAGATTCGACCATCATTGGAGTATTGCTCATATGTGTGGGGATGCGCTCCGAAGCACTTTCTGAAGCTTCTAGATACTATCCAAAAGGGATCAATTAGACTAATTTACGCCTCAGAAAGGATCTCCACAGCCTGGAACATCGAAGAAGGGTGGCTGACCTGTACCTGTTTTACAGATTCTATCATGGAATACTAGAGAGGCTCTGCGAGCTCATCCTTACCAGCTCGAGGTTCCTACTCCTCGAATCAGTCTCCTCCAGCATTTCTTCTTTTGGAGAACTTTGACGCTGTGGAATGAGCTGAGACACTTATATTCTCGCAGAGCTTCTACAGTGTCATAGGCTTTCAGCTTTTGCGGAAGGCTGACCATGCAAAAAATTGAAGGACAGTCCGTTGACTTGAGATATGTCAACCCTTTGACATGTTCGGAGGTAATGAGATACGGAGGATATAAAGGAGGCATTTGTATTGCATCTTGTGTCTTTTCGATTCTGTTATATGGTGCCGAGACTTGGACGCTTAAGAAGGCAGAAATGGGTAGACTGGAGGCTTTCGAAAGATGGTGTTATAGAAGAATGCTGAGGATCTCCTGGAGTGATAGGGTCTCAAATGTGCAACTACGGCAAAGAATCACAAAAGAGGACGACATAATGAACACCCTCAAAACAAAAACAAAAACTAGAGTACCTTGGTCATGTTATAGGGCGACCCAGATATATTTTACTACAGAACAATAGAAGGAAACATCAAGAGCAAGAGGAGCCAAGAAATAAGAAGAACCTCTTGGCTGGAAAACTTGAGGGATTGGTTTGGGATGACATGTAATCAACTATTTAGAACAGCGGCAAACAAAGTTAGGATTGCAATCAGGCGCGTATCCAGGATTTGGTTTTGGGGGTCCAGATAATGGGTGTCACTTGGTTGACCTTTCGGGGGGAGGGGGTTCAGGTTAACGTCGCCACTTTAAATTTGCGGCGGGGGGGGGGGGGAATCCATTTTTTAGACGGCATTTTATAACGTTTTGGGGGAGGAATGCGGACCCCCCCTAAATACGTGCCTGATTGAATTGCCATGATAATATCCAACCGCTAGAAGATGGAATTTGAAAAAGGAGAGAGTCAGATGCGGTCGCCAGTCGCGCCACCGAAACCGTACCTTAACGCACACTAAGGTCAGTGTGAGCGTACCCTAAGGTCGTTTTCCGGCGCGTCGAGCGATTCGGCCATAAACATCGCCGTCTGCCGTCGCCGTCCGTCATAAATTCGGGAAATCAGATTTTATGGGGTAAGCAGCGACCCGCGACGCGGGGCGGCGGGGCGGCGCGGCGGAGAAAGCGGAGCGGCGGGCGGCAGACATGACTTTGATAAATGAAGCTAAGTGTTTAATAGACTAATCGATATAATGGCGGTGGCGTGCAGTTTGAGTGGCGGCTCTGGTAATTATCGCTGCTCTTTGGGCCCCGCCGAACGACCGACCGACCGACCGACAGACCGACGGCTTGGCACCACTCACTGACAGCCCCCGCTCTGAAGCGGACAGTGGCGTGCCGCGAGACAAGTCACTCGAAGAATGTTATGGCCTTGAGGGAGTTACAGTCTGCTATACTATATTTGAAAATGATTGATAGCTAACATTTTATGGCATAGGCGCTAATTAGGTAAAATATAGGATCGCTCAAAGCAGAAAAAATGTAAATATTTAAACTTTCTCATTTTAGTTTTTCACAAGACTTTAGAACGACCACTCTTAACATACCTCGAATACAATACATCATAAATGCAAATTAGGAATCCTTAGCGGATTAAGCAACAATTGTAGGCTTCAGTAGCGTAGAACATGAATTTACTTTATCATAAAAATGTTATGTTACATATTAAGTTATATTGAAAATATTTTAGGTACTAATAAATGTCACATAATTAAAATTTACAGATTTTTATAAACTAATCTTTTAAATAATCCCATATTACGTCATTCAAAGTAGTTTACACAATGGTAACTTTAAACCAGTAGACAAATCTTCTATAAATGCTTGTCGAGCATTTTTGATTCGCTTATCTTGCCAAACTTTTGTTACAAAATGACCTTCATTGATCCATGTTTCGTCTAAATAAAAAATAAGTGTTACCTGCTCTTCTCAGTTTAAAATAATGTCTTTTTTTTCTATGAGAGCGGATTTTCTGTCCTGTTTCGCATAAACAAAATCCAGTTCATGTAAAACTTTCCATAATTTGTCTCTTTTTCAGTTTTGCAAGCTCTGGTCTTCATTAATTTCTACTAAAACTTTGTCCAAAGTAGGTATTATTTTTTTGAAATAAAATGAGTGCACTTTTTTCGTATCATTTGTTTGTCACTATCGTCTAGTTGTATGGGTTTTCTCTTGTATATAGGTAAATTCACAATATTTCATGTTAGAAATTCTCCGTCACTGTTTTCAGGTGCTACCCTCGATTTTACCTGCTATGCAATAAAATTTTAGCTATCAAGAATTTTCAAATAGACTATATCGAACTACAGACTGTTGTAGGTAATGACTAACTATCAATACCATCTTTTCAGCCTAAAATGATAAATGAGGTTGAAGCTTAAAAAATTCAGTACTTATACAGGAGGAGGCATATACGGTGGTAGGCCTCGGCACATAGGCGTAGTTAGGTGGAGGCTTAGGGGGCATAGCCCCCCAAGTATAAAATTAGCCCCCTCAAAAATCCAAAAATAACTCGTTCTGTTAAGTTTATTGTATCTAGGCTGGGGACTTAAGCCCCCCCCCAGATTTAAGGACTTAAGTCTCCCCAGATTCAGGCACTTAACTACGCCTATGCCTAAGGGAACGCAAGTATCCGCCTAGGTAAACTGGCTACTGTTTTCCAGGCATAAATTACCGCAATTTTGGAATGCGCCAGAATATGCATAGATAAAGGATACAACAAAAGGACTATCTATGTAAACACAGACAGCCGGGAAACTCTGATAATCTAGGCAAGTAACCTCTATATTTTAAAAACAATGTGGGGCTGCCATAAGATCCTAAAGACGCTAGCAAAGACTAACAAGATAACATATTATCTTGCGTGCCTAGTCACATTGGAATGGTCTTATCGAGCCAGCATGTGGTAATAGTCTTAGCAACTAATATTACACTCAACAGGGTAACTCCAAGACAACGAGCTAAAATTCATCTCATTTGGGATCCAATAACAAACCATCTTTTCTGAAAAACATTGACATACCGTAAACGCGGGCTACTTTGGCCCACTTTTCAGTAATTGTATGTACTTTTCTCTAGAAACTGTTTGTTTCACTGCCTAGAAGTTCTGGTAATCTTTTTTACACGAATCTTAAATTTCAATTAGTAATCCCGTTTTTACCTAAAAAACGTTTTATGAAGTATTATTTTGGGCCTGCGGTTAGGGTAACTTTGGCCCAAGTCAATGTTTAGCGTTTAAAAGTATGATACAAAAGCTATGGACAAAGAAGGACTTGGATATTGACAAGAACAGGTTTTTTAACGAAGATTATATTCTCAAATGTTATCAAATACAGATTGTCAATATAGTCTGTGATGATTTGTTCATCAATCTGAGCACGATTTCTTTTATGTTCGACGAAAACTTGACAGTCAATTGGGGGTGTTTCTTTAAAAACGCTTTCACTCAGTCACGTCCTGGAACATTGTTGTAGAAACATTGCAAAGTCTTCCCTTGCCTAGTCAAATAAGATTTATGATGAAACTTAAATCTAGTTCATCGAGAATGCTTGTTCTTCTTTTTGCGAAAAAACTGTTGGATGGCCTGGTGAATTTGAAAACAAATTTTCTGACTTGTTTTATAGAGGTATCTTGCAATGGTCAGCAGCCTGCCTTTACATCATGTCACCAGATCTGAATGTTTCTAGACAAGTTAGAAGCGATTGCTATAGTCAGCGTATCTTCAGCTTCCAGGAAATCTTTTGTAATTATATGGTATCCTGAACAAGATGAAAACAAAAGTACGCAATACAAATATAAAAATAAATTTTTTTTATAGCAATTCATAACTTAATATTATGGATTTTGGCCAAAAAAGAGCTGGGCCAAAGTAGGTCGTATTTTATAGATTACCGGGACTGATTTAAAAACCTTAAAAATAAAAAAACTTATTGTGTTTACAGTACGGCTTAAAGAATGGAAAAATATTTAGTAAAAGATACTTGCCAGACTTGTTCAACAAGAAATACGTTATATATAAGTGGTAGTTTGGGAGGTAATAATTGCATGTGGTTTCACTAGTCAGACAACTATAGGTGCTGCTTTCTAGTGGACAACAAGGGAACCACTGGACTTATCAGGCAGCCTGTATAGTGCGGCTACCTAGCGGAATAAGTCGGAAGTATTTTAATTACAATCACAAATATGTTTATAGAGTACGATTTTGTTTTGTTTTCATTTGGGCCAAAGTAGCCCACGTTTACGGTAACCCTCTTTCTCATTATTGAATACATACCCTCTCAATTAGTATCATGGTGCCGCCCCTGGTTATCGCCAAATCGCAGGGCTGTTATTGTAGAATGTAGACCGTTGTATCCGCAGATCATCGGCCAGATCACTTTTAATAAACCGAACATAATGACGGGCCGTCAAATCACGAAAGTTAATGACGTGATGATGCGAAACAATAGATTAAAGCTGTACCCTTCTGATTTGGGCGCTCTCGCACGCAAAGCTGACGAGTACGTTCCACGCAAGACAGATCGGTTGAAAATTTTGCTAATGACGGATCCTGCAAACTGACGTAATTGGGGAATAATGAGAACATACTGTTTTATATGGAAATTATGTATAATATCCTCAAAAGTCACTCAAACGGCTCAAAAATGCAAGCACAAAAAATGGAGAAATCCGTTGCCGTAAACAATACAACTTAGCATCTACGTCAAGTGTAATACGAAGTGTAATACAAAATGCAATTCTTTAATGCCCTCCTTATTTTTTAATTTCAAAAAAGTGAAACTTGGAATAATGAAATTGACGCATGAATACTATATTTTGGAGCGAAATTGGCAGATGAAACTTCCAAGACGGCTATTGAGTGCCATCTGCAAAAAAAGAATTAAATGTAATGAATGAATATCGTCGCTTACTACAAAATGGCGAAACATTTAATAATTACCTGATAAAAACATTAATATCGATATATCTAGAAATCCGAGTATTAAGTTTGAAGTTTCTTTTTATTTATGTTATTGGCTCTGATCTGAGATCAACTGGCCAGTTCTATTTTGGATGGACATCTATTTTATCTTAATGAATATGAACATTGTTTTATATTAGTTATAGTTGAAAGTTACAGTGTTATTTTTAGTTCTTGTGTGCAAAACTTATATAATAGTTTGTATGCACAGTTGTTTTCACTAGCTAGTATAAAGATCATATTAGCAGGTAATGAAACATAGTTAGATAATCTATAATACAGGTCTGTTACCTCATTACTGACCAATTGGCATTCTAATATACAGTGTTGAGCAGTACCAATCTCTCCACATCTGCAGTGAGGGTCATCGCCTAACCCTATTCCAGTTTTGTGTTGAGGGCTTAAACAATGACCACATCTCAATCTGCAAAGTGTTCTCACAAGTGGTTAAACGTAGCTATTTGAAAGAGAATGTTAAAGTTTGTGTTAAGGATTCATTTTTATTTTCATTTAGATAAAACACGATGTTTATGTAACTATGTATTCAGGCAATCATTGAATGAATGAATAAGGACCAGAGGCTATCCAGCACGGAATGTGGCTGGTGCATAGGCCATATGATGGGCCCTTTTGCGCCTCTATCCGCGCTAGTTCCTAAGACCTGCCCTTTTGGCAAAGGCAAGTACATTCCTAGGTTCTTTCTGGTTTATATCTATTGGTTGCAAGGTTCTTGAGCCCAGCATAGTCTGCCTGTGATAACCCAGGGTTTCACAGCGACACAGGATGTGTGCCGAGGATTCTACCTCTTCACCACACCACGTGCACGTTGGGTCGTTGACCACCCTCAAATACGTACAAGTGACGCGTGAAGGTGTTGTGACCCGTTAATAGGCCTACTAGCAATCTCAAGTTACTTCTATCCAGAGAGAGACAAAATCGTCCTATTCTCTCTGCAGGCCCTGCTAGTAGTTCCCGAGCTTGACGGAGATGACCAGAGACGTTGTTCATCTTAGAGAGTGTTGATTCTGGATCCATTCTCCAGTTGTTTTCCTGATCAAGTTTGCAGATAGTCCTAAGGCTGGTTCCGGGCCCACAAAACTGTTGCCGGATGCCATCCTGGCCAGATGATCCGCCATTTCGTTACCCTTTACCCCAGCGTGCCCAGGTACCCACATCAGTGATACCTTGTGTTTAGCTGAGATGTCGT
Source organism: Callosobruchus maculatus (assembly GCA_951848785.1). NCBI lineage: Eukaryota > Metazoa > Arthropoda > Insecta > Coleoptera > Chrysomelidae > Callosobruchus > Callosobruchus maculatus. Next base: position 1,239,587 of record CATOUR010000030.1, read on the forward strand.
CAAGAGCCCTCCTGCACTCCAGGACCAGTCCCGACGTTATTTTCCAAGCACTCAGTGCTTTGATGGACGTCTGTCAGAGCAGATAGTAATCCGCCTCCTAGACCCGTCAATTTCCCGAATACGATTTACACAAGCAAGTATCGCATAGACCTCAGCTCAAGAGGGAGTGAAAGTCTTGTATGGGGTCCGTAGACTCCCGAGCCCGAGTCCTCTCTAGCGAGTGAACCGTCTGTGTACCAGACCTGTCTTCCTCCTTCGATGAGCTGTCTTTCCCTAGACTCCCACTCTTCCCTTGACGGAGACACCACCGTAAATTTGCGGCAATCATTACATATTCTGCCATTTTGTAGTAGGCGGAGATATTCACTTTATATTCTAGGTTTGTGAAGTATTAATCAGAAGCTTCAAAAAGATGTGTCACAAGACCTCCCTCTCAATTCTCAGTCTTGTAAGTTTCAGGAGTCAATTTTACTCCAAAATATAGCATCCATGCAACTCCAGTATCCCAAGTTTCAGTTTTTACTTTTTAGCTGTCACTGTTCACTGTAAGAGAGCTTGTGCAGAGCCTCTGTATGTCCGTAAGTATACAAAAGATAGCTAAAACTACAGGTGCTAGAGAAAAACTAAATACATATTCGGAATCGGCATGACAAAACTAGTCCGTGAAAAATCCGGTTTTGTTAATATCGCTTCCGGTTAAAAAAAACTTTAATTTGTTTACCAATAAATTCAACAGTGCGAGAGTGCCGTTTGAATTTACTCAAGTAAATTCTATCCTATTTTTTTGAGTTGACTTGTTCTAAAAATAAAAGAACTTCTTATAAGAAATAAAATATGAATCATGTCTAACAGATAATATAAAACTGCCGTTGCTTATTAATTTTACGACGGAATATAATAGTGTTATCGCCAAGTGCCGCTAGCACGATTTTTTTTAATCGCGTGCAATAAAAGAACAGTCGGGTGAGCAGTGAGCGTACACCTGACATCACGCCATATAAAGTAAGTCGTTTGATATTTTTATTGAGGAAGAATAAAAACGTGGGCATCCGACACCGGGGATGAGTACATACAATAAAACGGCCGTACCACATGCAATAACCACCGCCGTCAGATTACAACTATTATTATCTTTCGTTATTTATGCTGCCGGATGTTCTATCGCATAGGCGTGCTCACTTGAAACTTATTGTTTCTTTTGTTTAATATTACAATCTGATCGTTTACGATCAATAAGCAATGTTGTTCTAACCTAATTTAGCTAGCCTTAGTTTTAACACTAAGGGTCTTCCTCAATAGAAGTTCCTTAGACTCTAATGACAAATAAGCGCTAACACTAACGTGTAACTAGCGCACTATACTCTGCTTTACACTACCACTCATTAACTAACTCAAAGAGTTTTGAGACAAGGTGGCAAAAAAGATCTGCCGGTGCGCCATCTGGTACCCGAAGGTAACGGCAAACCAAAGAAAGTCACTGCTAAATAGCATCGGAAAATGTAGCTATGGTGTTATATTCGAGATATGGAATGTCACTAGTGTATACCTAATAGGTATAGGACTGGACCTATTACACTTCCTCGTGGCACTCCTGCTCTGATCTTTCTGAGTGTAAAATAGTTTTCTTCCTGTTTTATTCTGAATACTCTTTTTGGTAAATATGAATTTAGTAGTTGGGCAGATGACATTTCATTTTATGCTTGAGTCCTTCATGTCATACATTGAAACTTGCAAAAACATTGATCAATTTATTTCATTTATCGTATGGCATCTTGCATTTAAATTTACACATAAAAAATTCAGAAGAAAGAAATGGCACTAAGATTTCGGAATGTGAGGTCGGTAACAAAGGGAATCATTCTTTAACTTGTATTTGTTGCAGTGAAATGGAGTATTGTTGTGAATTTCTAGTGTTAAACTAAATAAACTAAAGTCTTGGTTTGAAATTATTGTTTACAGATATAGCCTTCAGATCTCCAGGTTCACCTAGAAGATTCAAAAAGTTTTATTTGTCCTATGCCCTTCTATCAAGACGAAACCTCGCGTTTTGGATAATTTGAGAGCGTTGATTACAAATTTAGCCGCAGTTTTGAGTCTCAATCTCGTTTAGGATATCAAAAAAAAAATCGAAAATCTTTATTTGGCTTCCTATTAAGATGAAACGTCGTATTTTGGATAATTTAAGTGTGCTGATCAGAAATTCGCTCGCAGTTTTGAGTTTTAGTCTCGTTTGCCGAAAATCAAAAATATCAGATTTTACACATCATAAGAGTTGAATAAATTGAAATCTCTATTAGGCTTTCTAATAAAATGAAACCTCGTATTTTAATTAATTTGGGAGCTGCTAATTGCAAATCCAGTCGCAGTTATGAGTCTTAAAAATTGAAAAATCTCTGTTTGGCTTTCTATTAAGATGAAACTTCGTGTTTTGAATAATTTGAAGGTGCTGATTACAAATTCGGTGGAAGTTTTAAGTCTTAAAGAAAATAAAAAATCTCGGATTCTACAGATCATCAGGTTTGCCTTAAACATTTAAAATCTCTAGTTGGCTTTCTATTAAGATGAAACCTCATGTTTTGAATAATTTGAGGGTGCTGATCACAAATTTGGTCGCAGTTTTGAGTTTCAGTCTCGTTTGTCAAAAATCAAAAATATCAGATTCTAAAGATCATCAGGTTTGTTTAAAAAATTGAAAATATCTAGTTGGCTTTCTATTAAGATGAAACCTCGTGTTTTGAATAATTTGAAGGTGTTGATTACCAATTCAGTCGAAGTTTTGAGTCTCAGTATCGTTTAGCAAAACTCAAAAATCTCAGATCTTACGGATCATCAGGTTTGCCCTAAAAATCTAAAATCTTTATTGGCTCTATATTGAGATGAAACCTCGTGTTTTGGGTAGTAAAAGTTTCAAATTCTTTTGTATTTTCTATTTTTAGTATATACTCGAATAGTCCGTTCGATGGTGATCCTGATCAAGAAAGCGTAATAACCAATTCCAGGAGTACCGGCCAACACCCATAATACCGACACCACACCAATGATTGTTCCCCATACTTGCAGCCTGATATGCATCGCAGAAATAATATATTTCACACCGTCGTCGCTGTAGTCGCTACGCGTTGATTTATGGCATCAATTTGAAAACAACTGAATCCTAATACCGTGCATAATAGGCGGACGCATATAGATGTAGTTATTATGTAAACAACAGCTGAGCTGAGACCCGCACGGATAGTAGGCGTAAAGTGTGTGCGACTGTGTGACTGCCCTGTCTAGAGATGGCAGTGGCAAAATATTCTCTAAAAGAAATTTCTCAGAGGTAGACTGTATGTCACGGTTTTTATCTCTTATCCTAAATACCGTACAAAAAGTTTGACAAAAATATTATAATAAAAATGGGATTAGTTGTTCCTCCTGTATGCAACGATCATATAATTCTTAACAAATATAGGACAAGGGCATGCGCATTAGTAGCACAGTCATGTTATATGACTGTTGACAGTTATCGTTTCTGTCAAAGTCCTTGTCGTACTGTCAATTATTCCATTATAACTCATGATTCTCGTTTTAACGTTCTGTACATAATTATCTAAACTGTCAAGTTTGTGATTTTTTTCTAAACTAATATTCGTGGTTGTTTTTTTATTCCGACGATTTGTGCTTGTATTTGACTTTTGATTAGTATTTTGCGAAGATATAACCACAACCACAACATAACTCTCGAAGTGTCACCAGCATGGCATTAGAATGCGTAGTTATCAACGCGCAGTTTTACGTCTAATTTGCCAAATCTTTAGAACACGTCCTAAATATTCGAACAAATTGGATGTGAAAGTGCGCAGTAGCGAATGCACAGCCATGCTGTTGTTTGTCATATTTTTTGTCAAAGGTTTAAGATGAAAAATATGACCGTGACATACAGCCTTAAGGCTGTAGTAGTAGTAGTAGTTGCTGTGGGGCGGCCGCACCTGCTTTCCCCGAATATCACCCCTCAGCCACCACTACCGGCCTCCCCCTCCCTGCCGAACCTTCCAGACCTTTTAACAAAGGTCAGCATACCGAACCACCTTAGGGAGGGTAATTCCTCTGGCTGGAGTCTATCGGATCCAAAGGTATCGTATCTCAGCCGTCCTAGCCACTCATATCTCGCAAGGAAGTGGTAGGCCGTTTCATCGACCTCTCCGTAGTCCATACATAAGGAGTGATCTTCAATTCCTAATAGTATATGCTGCCTGAGCCTGCAGTGCCCCGTCAGAGCACCCACAAGGTTTCTGGTTGCCCATCGGCCTTGGTTTCGTAGCAATGTTGATCTAGATGTGTTCAGCCTGGCTATAAAAATCCTTGTTTTGCTTGCATCCCTCACTTTGCCTCCTCATCTATGGTATCGTTCCAGAGGTGCCCTGGTTCTGGGCCCGAGGCGGAGAACCAACCCAAAAACAAAGTTTTTTAGAAAATGAGTCTGAAAGTTATAGTAATCGATACGGAGGGTTCTCAAGGTATGAGCGTGATAACGTTCAAAACCAAAACAGTCCAGAAGGTGCTATAGTGACTTGTCACCAATGAGGCGACTGGGACCGACATGATCCCCATTGTCGTTGTGAAGAAGTGTGCACCAGAGCTTGCTCCCATACTTACCCGCTTTTTCGGATGTCTTACAACTTCCGCATCTTCCTAAAAGTCTGAAAATTAGCTTGTATCCAGCCGGTGCCAAAAAAAAGGTTCCAAGTTCCAAAGCAGATCCAATCAACTGCAGACCTAAAGATCTGCTCTCTGTGGTCAGCAAAGTGATGGAGGAATGTGTCAACTAAGAGCTCATGAAATATTTTGAACTCAATCACTTTAACGACAGACAGTAAATGGATTGTGACATCAAAGATCAACTAGGGATCTCGACGTACGTCATACATTGTGGTGCAAACTTTTCCATTCGTTTGGCGAGGCTCACGTCATTCCTCCCGATATTTCAAACGTATTCGATCATTTGTGGCCTGAGGCTCTCCTAAACAAGCTTCCATCCTACAGTCTTCCTATACTTCCAAGCATAGGCATGTGCGGACGACGGTGAGGTAATCATCTCTGGACGATTCCTAAGCACGGTCTGTAGAATGCAGATGACCTGTAGAATAATTCAAGAATGGTGTACGAAGACAGAACTCTCGGTAGAACCAACCAAAACAGAGCTAGTGATGTTCTTTAGACGGAGGACGTTGGAATGTTTCAGAGCGCCTACAGTGCGGGAGATCAAATTCTTAGGAGTGATCCTTGACTTGAAACTGACGTGGAGGTCCCATGTTGACAGACTTGTGACAAGATCGGCAGCGACCGTGTGGCAGTTGCGGCGCAGGCAGTAGGAAGAACGAGATTGAACCTCAACATCCTGCAGTGGATATATGTACACTGCCATCATAAGACCCCGGTACAATACGGCTCGGTAGTCTGGTGCCCTTGTGTGCAGAAATCCACAGTGTGCCTGTCTGTGTGGGTGTCACAGGTGCAATGAGGACGACAGAACTGCAGCACCGGAGCCCGTTATAGGACTAAGTACGTAGCAGGTAACGTCAGCTCTCAAAAAGTGGGTGAACGACACCATAGATGAACAGCGGAGGCAAAGTGAGGGATGCAAGTAAGACAAGAATTTTATAGCCGGGCTGAACACATCTAGATCAACATTGCTGCGGAACCAAGGCCGATGGGCAATGAGAAACCTCGTGGGTGTCTGACGGGGCACCGTAGGCTCAGGCGGCATCTAGCACTAAAAGGAATTGAAGAAGACTATGGGCTATGAAGAGGCCGATGAAACGACCTGCCGCTTCTTTGCGGAATGTGGGTTGCTAGGCGAGCAGAGATACGAGATCTTTAGATCCGATAGACTTCAGCCAGAGGAATTACCCTCCCTAAGTTGGTGGGAGAAACTCGAGTTTGTTAAAAGGTCGGAAAGGTTTGGCAGAGAGAGGTGATATTAGGGGATGGCAGAAAGGGCCTACTACCACTTATTTTCCAAGGGCGGCCGCCCCACAGTACCTTTCTCCATCTATCCATTTTTAGTGTTTTTTCAAAATTCTCTCGGGAAGTTATAGTCACCTCTCCAAAAATAAACTATGTGAGCAGTTAGCCATCTCTATCCGCGTCGCCAGCAACGCTTGACGGCGGCACGGCGGTGACGGCGAAACGTGGCGCGAGACGACAACGCACGCCTTGCACCTTTAACCCCTTCCGAGATGCGATCCGACGATGTATTTGTCACGAAGTCGGGTCGAGCGGTCGGGCGGTCGTGGAGAGGCAATTTAAATGCAGATACGACCACGCTGGCGAAATTTACCTTATGCTCGCGTGTTTACAAGTTGTTCTTGTTGGGAGATCTGGCCGTTTGACTACCGCGACTCCTGCTGCTGCCATCGCTTAACGTAGGGTGGTTGCTATCAGTTCCTCCATGACGTAGTGGACATAAATGCGAACCTCTCCTACCTGGTGCATAGAACGCATACACAGCGAGTCCATTATTCTCTCCCATGAGAAATGAGTGAAAGAAAGGTGAGGGTTTCTGGTGAGAGAGCCAACAGAGCATAGGCCTATAAATGGGCCCTCCTGCACTTCTCGTTGCTCTAGTTACTAAGATGGCCTTAAGACCTGCCCATCTTATGTCTACAGGTTCAAAAAACTTTGAACCTAGTATATAATCTGTGTGTGTTATCCATAGGGGGGCATAGCGACAACGACATTGAATGTGTGCCGAGGACTCCTCTTCCCTGCCACAGCGTGTGCAAGTTGGGTCACTTGCCACCCTCATCACGTACAGCCTGACAAGTGTAACAAGAGCCGTGAGAAATATAAAATATACAAGGATAGCAAGAGACGAGATGATATGAAGTAACGTGTGCGTGTGAGACAGCGGCGAAATTCCCAAGTCTCTTGTTACACTTGTCAGGCTGTACATACAAGTGACGTTTGAAGGTGTTAAGGCCGGATAGCAAGCCGACATGACATAACATGGTTATATTTATGGTTACACTGGCCTAGAATTTGTGTTTTTGCTGTTACAGCAACTGAACAGTCGATTGTCTGAGATTGATTCCGCCGAGGTAAAAATAAAGATCCTCAATTATTATTGAAGGCATTTGCTAATTTGCCAATTTGGATTACCCCAATTTTGACACGCCTATTTTTTCTGACAAGTAACCGCAGCATGTGTGTCACTGAATAAAGATGGCGGTTGTTTATCTTGTCGATGTTTAAAAGTACCTGTTTCATGAATATACAGCCGAACACTACGGAAAAGAATAGAAAACAGCCCAAAACAACAGAAAGCAAGAAGATAACAACCGTAAACGATAGAAAACGGCCAAATACAACCGAATAGAACAGAAAAGAACAGGAAACAGCCCATAACAACAGAAAGCAAGCAGATAACAGCGGGAAACAACAGAAAACGGCCAAATACAACCAAATAGAACAGAAAATTGCCCATGACAACAGAAAGCAAGCAGATAACAGCTAAACAATAGCAAAACGACTAAACACTGCCGAATACAACGGAAAAGAACAGAAAACAGCTCAAAACCACATAAGTCAAGCAGATAACAACTGTAAACGATAGAACTACCGAATAGAATCAAAAACAGCTCAAAACTACAGAAATCAAGCAGATAACAGCTGTAAACGGTAGAAAGGACCAAATACAGCCGAATAGAAACAAAACTAGCTCAAAACCACAGAAATCAAGCAGATAACCAGCGGGAAACAACAGAAAACGACTAAATACAGCCGAATACAACAGTGAATGGAAGATGTTCTGTTGATCTTCGTTGGATATACCAGTAGGCTGTTTCCGTAGCATCTTTTGTCTTCAATTATATAAACCGTACCTGACAGACTGGCAACCTCAGACAAAGAGAAAACACTTCAGTCAGAACCTGAGGATAACCACTAGACCAGAGAGAGGCCTCATGTTAAACGCGCCTTTCACATGGTCCAACAACTAATGATGCCCTTATAAGATGCCGTAATCACCGGCGACCCAATAAATGCCTACCTGTGGTCATAAGTACCACTTGTGGCCATTCATAATAGCCACCCAACGTCATCGCTGATACGACAAGAACTGTAATTCGGCGGCAATAATTCATATCATACGACGGCGGATAATAAGTGGACCTGGCCGACAAAAGAAGGCCCATGGGTGGAGCTGAATTACGTTCCCAACAGTGTTGCCAATTTTGTACAACTTTAAAGTTGTTGAAGCCCGATATATGCCACACCTTAAGAATTAAAAAACTATACAGGGTGAACGGGGGTTGCTCTATAGCAACCCTCGTATATCGGCTTTCATACGCAGCAGCGTATAGAACCCGCTCTCTCTGGCGGCCAAGCGGACGCATCGTGGCGTTCCACCAAGAAATCTACTGCGGTTCAGCAGCAATTTCCTTGGTTTGCCGTTACCTTCGGGTACCAGATGGCGCACCGGCAGAACCTTTCTGTCGCCTGCTATACAGGTTGACATAGAAAAAAGTACATTGCATAATACGTTCTCATTATTTCTGAAGCCTTTCACGGAGGATGAGCTACTAGTCTTATTGTTCAATAGGATTAAAAATAAGAGATCAGCAGGAGCAGATGACATACCACTTTTTCTTCTTCTCCCAATAATAATTAAACCTCTCACGCACCTGATAAATATGTCTTTTATATCAGGAGAATTCCCAAGTACTTTAAAAACAGGAAAAGCGATTCCATTGCATAAGAAAAAAGAGCAAACGTTAATGAAGAATTATACACCAGTAACTGTTCCTGAAAGTCTATCCAAGGTATTTGAATATGGGTTTCTGGATCGTTTATTGGACTTTCTAAATAAGTTTGATATTATCACCTGTAGGCAGCATTGGTTTTCAAAAAGGAAAATCTACAAGTACAGCAATGACCGCCTTCTATGCTGACGTGATTGAGTATGTCAACTCAGGAGAATGTCCTGCAGCTATCTTTTGTGAATTGAGTGGGGCATTCGACTGTGTTGATCATCGAGTCTTGTTGAAAACCTTGGAAGTTTACGGTGTCAGGGGTGTTTCTCATAAATGGATCTCATACTTTGTTCAGAATAGAAGGCAATATGTAATTATTAATTATGAAAATAATGGTATATGCTCTAATGCCAGATCTGAACCTATTTCAGTCCAGAGGGGTGTGCCTCAGGGCACCGTATTAGGACCAATCCTCTTTCTTTTATATATCAACCAACTAACAGATACTCTACCTGCCAATCAATATACAGCTTATGCAGATGACATATCTCTACTTGTCTCATCAAAAGACGATGTTAACCTTCAGGAAAAGTGTATAGAATCGTTAAAGAGATTAATTAATTTCTTAAACACACGTGACTTATTTTTAAATACTGAATAAACTGATGTATTAAGATTTCACAACTTCCAACGTAAATTAAATAAATTTAATTTCCAAACTGATGAGACAATACTAGAGAGTCAGAAAGAAACAAAATTTCTTGGAGTATATATTGACGAGCATTTGAGCTGGACCTCTCATTTTGAGCAATTAATAAAGACATTATCATCGTATTTGTACGTGTTCAGAAATTTAAGGACTGTTCTTTCCATGCCTTATTTATTAAATGTGTATTACGGCCATATTGAGTCAAGACTCACATACGGCATCTGTATGTGGGGTAGCTCCCCTGGATGTAAACAGGTTTTCCTGTCGCAAAAGAAAATTGTCAAATGCATAGCAAATGTGTCTTACCTTCAGCTAGGTAGGGAATTGTTTCAATATTTCAGAATATTGACCCTGCCGTCTTTGTATATACTAGAAATATCGAAGTATATTTTCGTAAATAAGAATAATTTCTCTCTGAATAGTGACTTTCACACACATGACACAAGGATAAACAGTCATTTTCATTTACCTGCTGGGAAATATAATTACAATAAGAATTCTCGGAACTACTAGGGTATACATATTTTTAATCATCTGCCAGGCAGAATTAAATCCTGTGCAACAGTGTACAGTTTTAAACGGAGTCTACGAGATTATTTGATTGATCACCGTTTCTATAGTATAGAAGAGTATTTATCTTGTAGGACCCTATAGTATTTTTGAAATTCTGTATATATTTTTAGTTTTAAGTTTTATCATGACGATTCCTATACGTTTGTAACGTCTATTGGAAATAAATAAATGAATGATGAATGAATGCCACACAATAGAGGACAGTCGAATAAGAAAAAAAGTTCCTATGAACACGGGTCCACAAGGCCTTCGGTTAAAGACACGGGATGTTGAATCTTAATTTTGTTTGGGCTTTTTTCAATATCTCTAGCCAGGGACGCGAGAAATGGATAAAATGTGGTATACAGGAGTTTCTTTTATCATGCTAAATTCAAATTTGATCTTAGTTTTGTGGTTACTGATAGAGAACCCTACATACCCCGGTTGCATTTCTATTGAATCCATCCTAAGTTTTTTGCTATACACTGTATGTCATTTTCGACTAAAAAAATTTGTCATCCCTTCTTTATACGAAAGAAAGGTATACTTCGTCCAAGTCGCTATAAACAATGGTTCCAGTACAAATGCATCTGGATTCATGTTCATAGGACCTTTTTTTCTCATTTTAGTATACTCTATTGTGTGGCACTATGCAATGCACTCTTTTGTATGTCACCCTGTAGATTAACAGAACAGTAATCAACATAAGCAAACGTAATCTGTCTAATGATGAAATTTCTGTATTGGCGAAAGGGAAAACATTGCAATTACCCCCAAGTACAAAAGGAATACCAACTGAGGAGATTATTGCAAATTTGGAATCAGCCCGTGTGGGGGCGGGTTAGAATATCTCCCATCGTATATCCTGCGTGTCGTAAAAGGCGACTAAAAGGAACACCGAACTACTGTCGGTATAAGCAGTAACCTCTTCTCAACCAACAGCTTCGGGTGGACGAGTTGAGAAGAGTCAGGACACCTTCTTGTCCTTGGAGTGAGAAATTGCCCTTAAAGGCGGATGAACCAGTAGATACCATCTGGTCAACGGCATGAGGATGCAGAAAGCAAATGGGAACCTACTGCATTAAAGATCTTAAAGATATCCCAAGAGAAACTCGTAAAATGTGTAAATGCATTTTACGAGTTCACAACATGTCTGTTAAGACATTGTGACTATGATGAATGGTGTCGTGGCCCATCCAGGTAGCGTTGGTAGCCCCGCCCCTTCGCGATATGGTAGTGTCTTCAGGTCCTTTAGAATGGGTTCCCATGTCCGGTTGACTTTCTGTGTTTCTTCTTCCTATTGAAATTATTATGATGTTTTTGTATTTAGATAGCTTCTCTTTGAAGTCGGCATGGTATGAAGACGTTGCGGCAAGAACCTGAGTTTCTGCAAACTTGATCCTGTGACTTCCCTCCTTAATCGCATGTTCGGCTACCGCTGATTTGTCCGTATGGCCTAGTCGACAGCTAGCCTTATGTTCTGCAATTCTTGTGTTTACAGATCGCATCGTTGTTCCTATGTATACACTCCCACATGTGCATGGTATGCGATAAACCCCCGGTGTTATGAGTAGGTCTCTTTTATCCTTCACCATTCTCAAATATTCCTGTATCTTTTTTGTGTGCTTGTAGATGGTCTTGACGTTTTCCTTTCGTAACATTTTTCCTATTCTGTCTGTTATTCCAGGCACATAGGGTACAAAAGCTTTTGCTATCGGTTTAGGTTCTGGTTTTGCCCTATTTCTTCTCATTATTCTTTTATTTCCTTTTCTGTGTAACCATTTGCCTTAAGAGCATTCTTTAGATGTTCCAGTTCGGTGTCAAGTTCTTCTGGTTCGCACACTTTTCTAGCCCGTTCTATCAAAGTTATAATAATTCCGTACTTCTGAGATGGGTGGTGGTTTGATTCGTTATGTAAATACCGGTCAGTATGAGTTGGCTTTCTATATACCTTGTGTCATAATCTAACTCCTTTCCTTGTTAGAAGAACATCAAGGAAGGCGAGATTTTTGTTTTCTTCTACCTCCATGGTGAACTTGATGTTTTCATGCACGCTGTTCAGGTGTTCTAGAAATTCTTCTAGCTTTTCTCTTCCGTGATTCCAAATGACCAACGTATCGTCCACGTATCTGAGCCATATCTTGGGCTTGTATTGAGCGCTCTTCAAGGCTGCCTGTTCGACCTTCTCCATCACAAAGTTCGCTACTACCGGGCTTAGAGGGCTTCCCATGGCTACAGCAGGCGTTATAATCATACATCACGATAGACTCAACAACCGATCCTAATATTCTTCTACTTCTCTCTCCAGGACCACCAATATTGGGCAATATTCTCTTAGGTTTCCAAGGGCCTTGATGGCCTTTTCCGAGACTTTCTTCACATGTTGTGCCATCCTCATATTTCTATCTAGAGTATTTTTTTAGCGTGATCGTTTTCAGCTTTCTTTTCGTTTTCTGAGGTGCGATCTTCAGCTGCTTGGTCTCCATCCATTCATTGATGATTTTAAGGCTTTGTGGTGTCTTTCCTGTCACTACCATCGCTAGGTCATCTGCGTATCCAATTAGTTTTACGTCTTTTACCTCTATGATAGCGAGTTTCTGAAAAGGGACTTGGCAACACGGCAGTTGGTATAAAGAAGCCGGCTTGATTGGAGGCGCAGACGCTGCAGCGTCAGTCGTTGCACCGTGATGGATTATAGACAGGTAGAATGTCAACGTCATGATATATTACCCGAGGGTAATTGGCCTCGTATTCGACATCTGGTAATTTATATTCCTTGCACAAGGCGAACCGAATTACAGATTCCGTCCTGCCGTAGCATTTTAAAATCATTAACGTGGCGTTTTTTTGAAAACAATGGCCGAGCAGAAATTTATGGCATGGCGACGGAGCAGGCGGCGGCACGGCCGCGCAATTTTTTCCTTGATTTGTTCCTTAAAGCGATTATAAAAATAATTTGCTGTCAACGGACAGCATGAATAATGTAAAACGCTCCGTCGCACTCTCAGAACCACCGACACTAACTCACGGCCAAGACTGCCGGTGGATTCTTTTGCCGAATGGCCGACGAGACACTGATTGGCAAATATTCCGCGCCTTCGTATTTTCGGTACTTCTCAACATTCCAATCATTTGGTTCACAGAAAAATCGGAAAAATGAAGGGTCCCGGCTTGATTCGAACCAGCGACTCCGGCATTCTAGGCCAGCGCCCTACCAACTGTGCTACGGTGCCCCGCACCACAGCCGATATACAGCGCCTACCCAGTAAACACATATACGTTGGTTAAACGTAATTTAAACGTGTAAATGGTTGATAAAACGTTTACGTTAGAATGTCAATGGTTTGTTTTTGGTGTAAATATATACCGTTTTATTAAACCGTCATAATAACGTTTAATTAAATACACAATTCTACGGTGACTCATTTTCACGTTAGAATAATGTTGTGTACTCCACAAATGAAGTGTGCTAAAAATGATGTATTCAGACGTTAAAATAACGTTCTGATTCATATTCATTCTGCAATTCATAGAGTTTCAACGTTGAAGTAACGTTTGGCTAAATCATTTTATTAATCACATGAGCAACTGGTTTTTCAAAAGTTTTTCATTTTTAAATTAGGAGCAAAATCTAGTCAAGTGTCTAAGCAACAAAAAATTACATTATTTTGCTAACCCTCTATACACTATACAAACCGTTATTATAACAGATGAAAATAACGTGCGCTGCTCGTTCAGATCCAACGTTATATTAACGTAGTTTCTGAACGGAGCAATTTGATTGGTCCGTCACTTCCAGGCTGTGCGATGCGTGTATATCGTGACATCGGTACTGGCGGCGGCCATTTTCACCCGTTTTGTTGTAGAGTCAACAAGTGTTCTCTGCTTCCTGAGTTTTCAGCAATTTATACAGGTCTTGCGTTTGGTAAGTACATCTAAATGACTAAAGAATTTGCCGAGATGAAAATGCGAATGTTCCTAATGTCAAAATTTTGCCTGTGGACCTCCGATATGCAAATGATCCTATTACAACTCGTCGTTTGGTGGCGTGCATTTGTTTACGCAAATCTGATTTTTCTACTCAATTAACGAAGTACCTATATCTGTTTCAAAATAGTAGAAATGTAATTATCTTGCTTCCTCATTATTATCTAGCTTCTTTAAATTTTATTCCATACCATAAAGCCGTATTGTTTTATTTTACGTTTATTTTCACGTGTTCACAGTGATTCGGTTGAAATTGTGATTTCATAATTTTTATTAACGCTGGATATCTGGAGGTAGTGACAAAAAATGAATAGGTGGGGTTGTTCTAGATTTAACAAATATTTCCTACTCTTAGGTAATTGTCAATTATGCCATATTTTAAGATTCTCTCGAAACGTCGAGTACAAGGATAAGTAAAAAACAAGCTACTTTGGCGAAACAAAAATTTTACGTTCTTTCATAAGCGATCTTCTAATTTGATGTATTCACTTATCAATGACAGTTCAATAAATACGTTGAAAAACAAACATTTGTTGTGTTTTATTTATGACATCCTTTAAAATTATAAGCACTACTAATAGTAATTCAAATACTACCTAAGAATTAAAACACTTTAATTGAGGAAAAAATAATATCCTATTAACGTTGCAAATACACGACTATTAAACGTTTTCGAAAAGGATTACAAATTGATCATTTTTAAACGTAAAATGATCGCTTTTTTTAAAACCGCAATGAAACGTATATTTATACGTAACTAGTAACGTTAGAAACCGCGACATTTTAAAGTTGATTGTACGTAAAAAAGTAACGTAACATTTGGTTCACAGAACACATTTTTCCGATTTTTCTGTGAACCAAATGATTGGAATCATCTCCCAAACGAAGCTATAAAGATAAAAAGATGCCTGCAAAGTGTGTAGTACCAGGTTGCACTAGGAATTGTGCTTCCAATAAAGGACATATTAGGGTGTTAAATTTTCCTTAAGACGAGCATTTCAAACAGTAGTGGGTGAAAGGTATTCGTCCTAAGGGCTGGTTATATTTATAAGAATAAAGACAATAATTTACAAACATTTCCAAGGATAAGACCTATTTTAAAGCACAATGAGGTACCTATAATGTTTTCTGGACCTCCGAAATATCACGGAAAAATACAGTTCTAATAGAACACATCTGGGCACACCTACGAAAAGATTTAATAGTGAAGGGGAATCAAGACCAGCAAGAATGGCTTCAAAGTGACCTAATAGTGAATTTTTCTAGCTTAAGTGAAAATTTACAAAGTAAATTGAGTGTTCATTTAAGCGGAAGTGGAAGTGGCAGCCGGAAACAGGTTGTTTATTTTTTATTTTGTAGTGATTGACTACGATGAACCAGACATCAGATGTAAGTGGTATCAGTATCAATGAATATAGACATTCCTTCCTCAAATAGAAAATATTTTCAAATAGGTTTTCTGTTGATTTAATGTTAAAACCTTTCCTATGTCCAGCCAAAGAAAGTTTAAAATTTTGTGAGAGAGGATAAGTTGCCAATTTTACCACCATCTTAAATATCCCTCAGAACTTTGCAGTTCTTTAAAAATTGCACCTGACAGAAAATATGCCTTACATTAAAACTGTTGCAAAGGGTTTATTTATTATTCTCGGAGAAGTAACTGATGAAATATCAGCCTGTATAAATGTTCTTGTCATTACAAAAATTACAGGTAGAACATGGAAGGACAAAATTATTTGATAGGTATATTAAAGACATACAGCTTATAGCTGGTAGGCGTAACCCTTCCATCGGAGTATACAGCTCAAATTACAGTCCTTATTCACAATAGGTATTGCTAAAATTTTGATTTCAGGCCAATAGTAAGTTTTTGGGCAATTGCACAAAGCAGTTTTAATGAAAATTGCAAAAGAGTGCATCAATGTACATATAGACGAGTTTGTTTTAGACACATTTGTTCATGTAATCAACCCCAAACTGATGAAATTCTGCTTGAATTAATGCTGTTAATGTAGCAAATATTTTTATTAATAATTACACTGAAACAGTTCAAGACAAAATACAGACTGACAAAACTAAAAAGAGGAAATCTAATGGAAATAACAAATGTCTAACAGAAGGGAAAATCTCTAAATCTAAATACATGTACATTTTTGTACTGTTACTGTTATGCATAGAGGCCGCTTCAAGCGTGGCAACGCTGCGGTTCATACGGTACCACCGGCAACGTCGCAACCTCTACTTGAAACCGTGTTCTGTGGTGGGGGAATTAGCCACCCAGACGTCAACGTTCCGTGGGTTCGGGATATTGACAAACGAGGTTATGGTCGAATTGACATCGAGAGAGAGGGATGATCTGTGAAGATGTTCTGTAGCTCTGTGGTGACTTTGTTAACTGTTTTGTGTTCTTAAATGTTTATATTATAAAATAGATGGGAATGGAAATTAAAAGAAACGAGCCAGTTATATTAAATAGATGGTTCGGATTTATTAAAAATGAAATATGTAAAGTTTGGGTGATCTTTTCTTAGTGTGTTGTCACTTAACTATAGATAGTACGCTGACAAGCAGGAAATGAACTGATGGGGGGCCCCGTCTACTAACTGATATATAATGGATAGTGAGTACACTGTAATAAGCCTGCCTTAACTATTTCTATAACTAAAATCACTATATTTTAGGGCTGGTTCCTGAAGAGTTATAAGAACTATGTATATAAAGGTTATCTCCCACCTGTATCTACGAAGTGTGCCTGCGCTGAACACCAGGTTCTCCTTAACCGCAGTACTTAAACATCCATATGCGGAGCGAGGATGGTGTTCCCATCAATCATAACCATCAAAGCGATAGCAGGGTACTATGTTGCATCCAACGATGTATGGAGATATGTGCTACGTAGAAGTGCCAATGGGACAGTCGTGTCAGTTATGATCCTCTGGCCTCATGCAAAACAGCTCATGCAGAAGAGGCAGATGGTGTGGGAAGTGAAGCAGAAGTAGGATCAAGACGTAAAGTAGCAGAAGAAAATGTAGAATTGCAAAGTAAAAGAAAAAGGCCTGTGGACAAAACACATGCATTAGCTGACTGAAAACAGGTAAGTTCTCTATATTTCCAGGATATTTTAGCTAAAAATGTGAGATTGAAAGTGAAATTCTGTTAGTAAGGTTAGACACCTACCGTTGATGTTGTGTGGCCTCTAAGAGTGTTTTCCTCTTTCGACTTAACATAAATCCCACAGGTGTGGTGCTTAACAAGCAGAAAAGTCGAATTCAACTGGGTTTTAGCCCTCTAAAATCCACTAACGTGTGACCACCCGGTCTTACAAGGGTCCCAGAAGGAAAAGTCAAAATGTCTGCCTTTCCCCAGAAAACTGGCGCTAAACCAACTTCTGTCAGACAACCATCAATTGTCTACAGTGACAGATAGACAGAAGACAGACGAATGGGGAAACCTAACCTTATTTTTCCCTACTGTGAAAATGTAAACAATAGATGTTGTAACGAAATACCCTAATTGAATTTTAATACTAATTTTTCTTCCTTTTTCAGGTGATGAAGTACTGTCCAGATGACAACAAGGTACGATTCGAGAATACTTCGTAGAATACATATAGGATAAACATTGTACCATCCAACATAAATAAAGGAGTTTGAAAATATCAAGTTGTTTCGATGCTAATATTACCTGAGCTAGTTCTAACAATCTAGGTAAGATCTCACTTTCACTTAACTTACAATTTACCTTACATGCTAAAGTACATTAATAATAACCTCTCTATGTCAAGCGACAACACAGTCTTCTTTGCAGAGACTAAAAATACTAAATCAATTTGCCAGTTTCTCAAAACCTGTAACATTACTACTAGCATTTTTCACCATTCTCATTTTTTCAAAAAGTATTTTTCTTAATTTATCAACCGAGATGAACTCTTAATACATATAAAATGTAATAATTATTATTTTGAAACTATAAAACAATTTACGGTAACCGGCCCACTATTTGACAGCTAAGCCACGTTGCCACATCTAAGGCTCCGGTCTAGTGTAGAGTCGGCCATGTATGTAGTGTTTTCTTCGTTTCTATGGTGATGTTCTTGTCCCATAGTGTAGAATTATGCTGGTATTATATATGTTATATTTCAACAAACGTAATTTTAATGATATACATGTGAAACCCGATGGTACAAGAAAGACCCATCTGGTTCGACTGTTTCAACAACAGCAACAGCAACAGCGGCAGTAGTTTTAATAAACCGTCGCGTCAGGCAAGATATTGCGCATGTAGGCGGCTTCAGAAAGCTACGGGTTTGTTAAACACGAAGTATGGTCATAAAGAAGGCGCGCGTTAAGAAATACGACAACGTTAATGCTTCCCCAACACTTTATCTGCACCGTATCTTATGGCGGGTTTTAATTTCCTCTCTATGTCTCCGGCTGCTACGAGGGACTCACGATAGATAGAAGCGTTCAGTTTGAAGTCAGTATACAAAATATTTCACTGAAAATAATATAATGGTGATGATAAGGATGAGGTGTAGACAGTAGCACTGAAGAAGATGAATCATAAATGATGCTTCCGTGCCTGAGAATAATGATGTTACCTGTCTTAAGTGTGCAAGTTGTATACACCAGAGCAACTACTGCTGCTCTACAAGGCACAGATCCTACCATCCTTGGAGTATTGCTCCCATGTGTGGGGATGCGCTCCGAAGCACTATCTATACTATCCAGAGGACAACAATTAGAGTATGAAGACGGAGCTCGTTATGTTCACTAAGAGAAGGAGGAGGGAAGGCCTCGTGAGGCCTACCTTTTCAGAACGACACTTGAATTGTCTCAGTCAGTAAAGTATCTAGGAGTCCTACTGGATCACAGGCTGACTTGGAGGCAGCACGTGGATTATAAGGCAAGCAAGGCTAGAAACTCATTATGGGCCTGCAGAAGAGTTGTCGGTAGTAGTTGGGGCCTGAGCCCAAAAGTGGTGCACTGGCTCTATACTACAATAGTCAGACCGTCATTAATATATGGCTCCATAGTGTGGTGGACCTGTATAAAGACGGAGGCAGTAAGAGCCAAACTTAATAAGGTTCAACGTTTGGCATGTCTTAGTATAACCAGTGCAATGCGCACAACACCTTTGGGTGCCATTGAAACACTATTGAATCTTCCTCCTTTGGATCTGGTAATTCAAGGGGAAGCTAAAAAAACTGGGTTCCGTCTCTGGAGTCAGGGTAGCTGGACTTTTATGAATCTAGGCAAAGGACATTCGACAATTCTAGCAGAGTTGCATGAGGATAGTCCTATTTTGTTGGCGAGGAGCGATATAGTTTCTCCTAAGCATCGCTTCAATCGCAAATTTACGGTGCTGTTTCCGTCAAGGGAAGAGTGGGAGTCTAGGGAAGGACAGCTCATCGAAGGAGGAGGACAGGTCTGGTACACAGACGGTTCACTCGCTAGAGAGGTCTCGGGCTCGGGAGTGTACGGAGCCCATACAAGACTTTCACTCCCTCTTGGGGGGCACACCACAGTATTCCAGGCTGAGGTCTATGAGATACTTGCTTGTGTAAACCGTATGCGGAAAATTGACGGATCTAGGATTACTATCTGCTCTGACAGTCAGGCAGCCATCAAAGCACTGAGTGCTTGGAAAATAACGTCGGGACTGGTCCTGGAGTGCAGGAGGGCTCTTGACGACATCTCAGCTAAACACAAGGTATCACTGATGTGGGTACCTGGGCACGCTGGGGTAAAAGGTAATGAAATGGCGGATCATCTGGCTAGGATGGGATCCGGCAACAGTTTTGTGGGCCCGGAACCAGCCTTAGGACTATCTGCAAACTTGATGAAGACAACTGGAGAGTGGATCCAGAATCAACACTCTCTGAGATGGAACATCTCCGTCAAGCTTGGGAACTATTAGCAGGGCCTGCAGAGAGAATAGGACGATTTTGTCTCTCTCTGGATAGGAGTAACTTGAGATTGCTAGTAGGCCTATTAACGGGTCACAACACCTTTAGGCGTCACTTGTTCGTAATGAGGGTGGTCAACGACCCAACGTGCACGTGGTGTGGTGAAGAGGAAGAATCCTCGGCACACATCTTGTGTCGCTGTGAAACCCTGGGTTATCACAGGCAGACTATGTTGGGCTCAAGAACCTTGGAATCAATAGAGATAGAACGGATATGACCTAAGGTTGTACTTGCCTTTGCCAAAAGGGCAGGTCTTAGGAACTAGCGCGGATAGAGGCGCAAAAGGGCCCATCGTGTGTCCTATGCACCAGGCACACTCCGTGCTGGATAGCCTCTGGTCCTTATTCATTCATTCATCCACATCCACACCAAAGGCCGTCCGAACGAGGAACACTAGGGATGTTCAGCGAGCTCATCCTTACCAGGTGGATCGCTCTTGAGTGTAACGCGAGGCTATCGATCTAACGCACATAATGAACTCATATGCAATGCAAGGTTAATCAACTACCTCCTCTCAATTGTTGATTATAGAACTCCTTGGTTCGAAGGGACTCCTAGCATGTGGTTACGATGCAGCATTAAAACTACGCAAGAACAAGTGGATAACGCAGTATGGTTAAAAATTGGACCAAACCGGTTCTTGCACTTCTTCTTCTTAGTGTGCCTATCCGTTCCGGACGTTGGCGATAAGCAAAGCAATTTGAACTTAACTTGCTGCAGCTCTGAACAATCCTCGTGTGGACAGGGAGAACCAAGTTCTAAGGTTTTTCAGCCAGGAGATTCTGCGCCTACCGGGTCCTCTTCTTCCGAAGACCTTTCCCTGAAGTATCAGCTGGTGCAGACCGTATCTCTTTTGGTTCCTCGTTATGTGGCCCCGGTATTCCAATTTGCGTTTTTTTAATAATGCCCACAAGTTCGGTCTCTTTTTGAAGCCTTTCTAAAATTCTGTTGTTGGACACGTGGTCAACCCAGGAAATTCTGAGAATTCGCCTGTATAGCCACATCTCAAAAGCCTCAATTTTCCTTGTGGACGCTTCCGTCAACGTCCAGGACTTAGCACCGTACAAGAGTATTGGACTCTTTAATTAGTAAGCACTATAATGGGCATTAAACGGATGTAATGCCCATTTTGGGCATTGGTGTACAAAATTTGGTCAGCGGTTTACTCCTTCGATATTTCTCTCACGGTGCTCATCCGTGACACAGAGTCAAACTACCACGATTTTCTCAGCTGGGTGAAAGTAACGAGTCTGGCATATCGGATCTGTAGATAGACAGCCTTGGCCATCCCAGCTGTCGACGTCGTGTCAACTGGCCAGCCGGCCAGCCGGCAGGCTTCAATCAGAGCTCCCGATTTGGCGGGTCCACTTTTTGAGCGACACCGTCCGTCGCATGGTTTCTGTTGGAGTTGCGGACAGGCGGGACATACAGATGCCCTGATTACCGGCGACGCGGACGGCGTTAATTCTCGACGCGTCGCCGAGCGTCGCCGTGCGGACAAAGCCTACTCCGCTGTCGCAGCTCTCAGCGGAGCGGCTCCCGGACCGACAGACAGGCCGACAGGGCAATCCATCAATCAAAGCGGGCCGGGCATCAAGCGAGCCGCGGATCGTGTAATTATATATAGCTGGACAGCCCGGCACTGCTACTTGTTATAAAACGTACCGGTATAGTACAGTTCAACTGGCCAAGAGCTGCGTCCTGCTTCATTCCATCCACCACTATTTCTAAGGCCTGTACTTCACGGGCAGGTAAAACGCCGCGGTTTCCCCGCCAGCAATCGCTTAGTTCATCAAAGTAGTAGTAATAGTGATGGGTAGGCGAAGCCAGGTAAGTAGGCCATCTTTGGTTCCGATAAACTGCACATCTGTCCAGGAAGTGGAACGCTGTCTCGTCCTCCTCCCAGCATCTGAAGCAAATGGGGTCCTCTACCACTCTCATAAGTGACAAATGTCTATTCAGCCGGCAATGGCCAGTAAGAACCCCCACCAGAAGGTTGAGCGTCCCTCTGCCCTTATTCAAAAACTATAGCGTTCGGCCCTTATCAGGGCCTGTTATGAATCTTTTGGCTTGCCTGCAGTCGTCTCTCTCTAGCCAGGCTTTCGCCAGTTCCTTGTAGGCCCAGTTGTCCAGGGCCACATTGGCCTGGCGTCTGCTAATTCCTAGCATAGGTTCTGGGCCGATGCAGGGGCTGCTGGCCCCTATCCTAGCTAATCGGTCCGCTCTCTCGTTACCCGGTATACCAATATGTCCGGGGACCCACAGCAGGGTCATCTTCTTATGGCTTGCTAACTTCTGAAGGGCGGCCGAGCATTCTTGGGCCAGACCTGATCTGGCCCTCGGAGCTGCCACCGCTTTCAGAGCTGATTGGCTGTCAGAGCATATATACATGCTCTGTTCAAAGCACTGTCCGACTTCCGCCATCAATATCGCATACACCTCCGCCTGGAAGACAGTCGTGCAGGTTCCCAGCGCGAAGCTCCGCCCCGCCGCACTTCTTTACCCTCCAGACAGAAGCCCGCTCCCCCGGATCCTGACACATTTTAAGAGCGATCCGTCAGTGAAGCATAGCAGACTATTGGGCGAAAACTTGACTTTCCCTCTCATCCAGTCGTCTCTTTCCGGGATGACTAGTGAGAATCCCTTATCTAAGTTTAAGATGTCTTTGGATTTTTCCACACTGAATGACGATATCGAGATATTACTCTCCGCGAATCGCTCTATTCTGGTGTGGCCAACTAACGGTTCTCGTGCTACCCACGTTCCCCCGTCACGCATTCTCAGGCAGGCCGACATCGCCTCTCTTTTTATCCAGAGGTGCGGAGGCGGCAAGCCCAAGAGTACCTCCAGGGCAGCAGTGGGTGCTGTCCTCGTAGCACCTGTTATGCTCATTGCTGCCAGCCTCTGAATCTTTGCGAGCTTGAGCCTAACAGAGACCTTCTTCTCTACGCTCGGCCACCAGACCGAGCAGCCATACTGGATCCTAGATCTGACTACTGCCGTATATAGCCAGTTTAGGACCTTGGGTTTGAGGCCCCAGGTTCCGCCGACTACCCGACGCAACTGCCACATGGTAGCTATAGACAGACATGGACTATGGTTAACAAACTGGACCTAAAAATCGATGCTGAATTGAAAAACGTAGTAATATACAGGGTGTTATATTTAAAATAAGGAAGTTGATACCTACTTCCGGTATAACTGGGTATATTAAAGCCATTTTGTTCTAATCTAAGCGGTAAGGCAGCTAGAGAGCACCGCGCGCTTATTGGACCACCATGTATAGACAATAGAAGTTCGAAACAGACCTTTTGAAATGTTGGAATGTGTTTCAGATCCTGAAAGTCATATTTCGCCCACGTGTAATCTAGATACCGCGGGTTCTACTCTTTCAGAAGCGTTTCACAACATACAATGTGTTCCACCATCATGTCGACAAATTTTGAAGTATGAAAATACAATTAAAGTTATCGAGAAAAAATGCGAATAAAATGGGGTCAGCCTTTTAATTAATTTTTTATTAGATTTTCAATTTTTGTATCACGACTCCATGGGTTCGCGCAGTTGTAGCACCATAGCTTGATTATTTATCGACCGATTCACGACATTTTGGACTCATTTTATAGGAGAATGACTGGGCATATCAACTAAAGTAAAAAAAGATAATACCTGACAATTTCTAAGGCTAAAAAAATTCAACAAACTGAAAAAAAATTTTTTTTGAAATGCACTTATTTGGGTTACTTACAAATAATTTGAAAAAAAGCCGTATTAGTGCCTATTTATTAAGACATTTTAATGTTTAGCAGCATGTATCCTGTCTAACCACGTGCAACTCGTGTATGTAGCACGAAAATTTTCGACAGAATAGGTCTTTTTGTGTTATGACTTCTGTATCACAGCGCCATGTGTTCACGCAGTTGTAACGGCATGTCTTGATTATTTATCGAGCGATTCACAAGTTTTTGGAGCCGTTTTATAGGGGAATGACTGGGCACATCAACTAAGGCAAAAAAATAATAGCCGACAATTTCTAAGGCTAAAAAAATCCACCAAACTTAAAAAAATGTAATGCACTTGTTTTGGTTACTTGCAAATAATTTAAAAAAAGCCATATTAGCGCCTATTTATAAACACAGTTTAATGTTTATCAGGATGTTTCCTGTCTAACGACATGCAATTTGTTTATGTAGCACTAAAATCATCGACGAAAGAGGCTTTTTTATTACGACTAATTTTGAAATAAACGAGAATTTGGTATGCGCATTGTCCTTATTGGACTTCGGTACAGATTATTACTTAAATGCAATTTACATGAACAAATTTTATCATTTTTATTCTTAGTATTATTTATTTAGTATTCAGCCAAATGACTGAAAGGCAACTCATTGAAATGAGATATGTTGGAATCACTTGGAAATTAAAGAAAACGGACTGGAGCGTAGCTTAGCGTCGAGTAACCCAGAGCGTTAGTTTCAGAAGTCAAGCGTGCCTAAATGAAAATGCCGGACATTTTGAAAATTTCGTTGATTAATTTAAATACTAAATAATCACATTTGTTCATGTAAATTACATTTAAGTAATAATCTGTACAGAAGTCCAATAAAGACAATGTGCATACCAAATTCTCGTTTATTTCAAAATTAGTCGTAATAAAAAAGCCTATTTCGTCGATGATTTTAGTGCTACATAAACAAATTGCATGTCGTTAGACAGAAAACATCCTGGTAAACATTAAATTGTGTTTATAAATAGGCACTAATATGGCTTTTTTCCAAATTATATGCAAGTAACCAAAACAAGTGCATTGCAAATAATTTTTTTTTGAGTTTGGTGGATTTTGTTAGCCTTAGAAATTGTCAGGTATTATCTTCTTTGCTTTAGTTGATATGCCCAGTCATTCTCCTATAAAATGAGTCCAAAATGTCGTGAATCGGTCGATAAATAATCAAGCTATGGCGCTACAACTGCGCGAACCCACGCAGTCGTGATACAAAAATTGAAAATGTAATAAAAAATTAATCAAAAGGTTGACCCCATTTTTTTCGCATTTTTTCTCGATAGCTTTAATTGTATTTTCATACCTCAAAGTTTGTCGACATGATGGTGGAACACATTGTATATAATCTCACTGGATTACAAGCCAACATGCCGGGCTACTTGGAATCCGACCACCGTTACTTGCTGGCAACTAACAGACTGACGAATGACGATGATATGACGTGCCTTCAAAGCTATTCACCGACAGCAAAGCAGCGGCTGGCTTCAAGAACAATCCTACGACCGTTTCAGATCGCGCTCAGCACACAAATTCTATGTAATTGCTCCATTACATGTTGCTGCTGTTGTGTGCCCCTTTTTAACGACGCAACTATACTTGCGGCGTTAGTTATCTACTGAAGATAGGCTTTCTCATGCATTTTTTTCACATAAATCTTTATCAGAAATGAAATAAAGTTGCATAGGACATACAGTGTGCCGCAGAAGGTTGGAACAATTTTCAAATGTTTCCAAATGCAATCTCCTCGACTGGTGTTCTAACTTATTTTCTTCGAACGAGACTGGAATCCTAAACTGAAAACGGATTTGTAATCAGTACCCTCAAATTATCCAAGACACGAGGTTTCATTTTAATTGAAAGCCAATTAAAGGTTTTCTATTTTCTTAGGTATACCCGCCAGCCCGGGAGATTTGAAATTTTTTATTTTCGTCAAACGAGTTTAAGGCTCAAAACTGCGACTGGATTTGTAATCAGCATCTTGAAATTATCCGAAATGCGAAGTTTCATCTCAACAGAAAGCTAAATAAAGATTTTCGATTTTTTAAGGTACACCCGCCAGCCCGGGAGATCTGAAATTTTTTATTTTCATCAAACGAGATTGAGACTCAAAACTGCGACTGGATTTGTAATCAGCACTTTGAAATTATTCGAAATGCGAAGTTTTATCTCAACAGTAAGCCAAATAAAGATTTTCGATTTTTTTAGGTACACCCGCCAGCCCGGAAGGTCTGAAACTTTTTATTTTCGTCAAACCAGATTGAGGCTCAAAACTGCAACTGGATTTGTAATCAGCACCTTGAAATTATTCGAAATGCGAGGTTTCATGTCAATAGAAAGCCAAATAAAGATTTTCGATTTTTTGAGGTACACCCGCCAGCCCGGGAGATTTGAAATTTTTGATTTTCGTCAAACGAGATTGAGGCTCAAAATTGCGACTGGATTTGTAATCAGCACCTTGAAATTATCCGAAATGCGAAGTATTCATCTCAATAGAAAGCCAAATAGAGATTTTCGATTTTTTGAGGTACACCCGCCAGCCCGGGAGATCTGAAATTTTTGATCTTCGTCAAACGAGACTGAGGCTCAAAACTGCGACTGGATTTGTAATCAGCACCTTGAAATTATCCGAAATGCGAAGTTTCATCTCAATAGAAAGCCAAATAAAGATTTTCGATTTTTTGAGGTACACCCGCCAGCCCGGGAGATCAGAAATTTTTGATTTTCGTCAAACCAGATTGAGGCTCAAAACTACGACTGGATTTGTAATCAGCATCTTGAAATTATTCGAAATGCGAGGTTTCAAGTCAATAGAAAGCCAAATAAAGATTTTCGATTTTTTGAGGTACACCCGCCAGCCCGGGAGATCTGAAATTTTTGATTTTCGTCAAACGAGATTGAGGCTTAAAACTGCGACTGGATTTGTAATCAGCACTTGGAAATTAACCGAAATGCGAGCTTTCATCTCAATAGAAAGCCAAATAAAGATTTTCGATTTTTTTAGGTACACCCGCCAGCCCGGGAGATCTGAAATTTTTGATTTTCGTCAAACGAGATTGAGGCTCGAAACTGCGACTGGATTTGTAATCAGCACCTTGAAATTATCCGAAATGCGAGGTTTCATCTCAATAGAAATCCAAATAAAGATTTTCGATTTTTTGAGGTACACCCACCAGCCCAGGAGATCTGAAATTTTTTATTTTCGTCAAACGAGATTAAGGCTCAAAACTGCGACTGGATTTGTAATCAGCACCTTGAAATTATCCGAAATGCGAGGTTTCATGTCAATAGAAAGCCAAATAAAGATTTTCGATTTTTTGAGGTACACCCGCCAGCCCGGGAGATCTGAAATTTTTGATTTTCGTCAAACGAGATTGAGGCTCAAAACTGCAACTGGATTTGTAATCAGCACCTTGAAATTATTCGAAATGCGAGGTTTCATGTCAATAGAAAGCCAAATAAAGATTTTCGATTTTTTGAGGTACACCCGCCAGCCCGGGAGATTTGAAATTTTTGATTTTCGTCAAACGAGATTGAGGCTCAAAATTGCGACTGGATTTGTAATCAGCACCTTGAAATTATCCGAAATGCGAAGTATTCATCTCAATAGAAAGCCAAATAAAGATTTTCGATTTTTTGAGGTACACCCGCCAGCCCGGGAGATCTGAAATTTTTGATCTTCGTCAAACGAGACTGAGGCTCAAAACTGCGACTGGATTTGTAATCAGCACCTTGAAATTATCCGAAATGCGAAGTTTCATCTCAATAGAAAGCCAAATAAAGATTTTCGATTTTTTGAGGTACACCCGCCAGCCCGGGAGATCAGAAATTTTTGATTTTCGTCAAACCAGATTGAGGCTCAAAACTACGACTGGATTTGTAATCAGCATCTTGAAATTATTCGAAATGCGAGGTTTCAAGTCAATAGAAAGCCAAATAAAGATTTTCGATTTTTTGAGGTACACCCGCCAGCCCGGGAGATCTGAAATTTTTGATTTTCGTCAAACGAGATTGAGGCTTAAAACTGCGACTGGATTTGTAATCAGCACTTGGAAATTAACCGAAATGCGAGCTTTCATCTCAATAGAAAGCCAAATAAAGATTTTCGATTTTTTTAGGTACACCCGCCAGCCCGGGAGATCTGAAATTTTTGATTTTCGTCAAACGAGATTGAGGCTCGAAACTGCGACTGGATTTGTAATCAGCACCTTGAAATTATCCGAAATGCGAGGTTTCATCTCAATAGAAATCCAAATAAAGATTTTCGATTTTTTGAGGTACACCCACCAGCCCAGGAGATCTGAAATTTTTTATTTTCGTCAAACGAGATTAAGGCTCAAAACTGCGACTGGATTTGTAATCAGCACCTTGAAATTATCCGAAATGCGAGGTTTCATCTCAATAGAAATCCAAATAAAGATTTTCGATTTTTTGAGGAACACCCGCCAGCACGGGAGATCTGAAATTTTTGATTTTCGTCAAACGAGATTAAGGCTCAAAACTGTGACTGGATTTGTAATCAGCACCTTGAAATTATCCGAAATGCGAGGTTTCATCTCAATAGAAATCCAAATAAAGATTTTCGATTTTTTGAGGTACACCCACCAGCCCAGGAGATCTGAAATTTTTTATTTTCGTCAAACGAGATTAAGGCTCAAAACTGCGACTGGATTTGTAATCAGCACCTTGAAATTATCCGAAATGCGAGGTTTCATCTCAATAGAAATCCAAATAAAGATTTTCGATTTTTTGAGGTACACCCGCCAGCCCGGGAGATCTGAAACTTTTGATTTTCGTCAAACGAGATTAAGGTTCAAAACTGCGACTGGATTTGTAATCAGCACCTTGAAATTATCCGAAATGCGAGGTTTCATCTCAATAGAAATCCAAATAAAGATTTTCGATTTTTTGAGGTACACCCGCCAGCCCGGGAGATCTGAAATTTTTGATTTTAGTCAAACGAGACTGAGGCTCAAAACTGCGACTGGATTTGTAATCAGCACCTTGAAATTATCCGAAATGCGAAGTTTCATCTCAATAGAAAGCCAAATGAAGATTTTCGATTTTTTTAGGTACACCCGCCAGCCACGGAGATCTGAAATTTTTGATTTTCGTCAAACGAGACTGAGGCTCAAAACTGCGACCGGATTTGTAATCAGCACCTTGAAATTATCCGAAATGCGAAGTTTCATCTCAATAGAAAGCCAAATAAAGGTTTTCGATTTTTTGAGGTACACCCGCCAGCCCGGGAGATTTGACCTTTTTTATTTTCGTCAAACGAGTTTAAGGCTCCAAACTGCGACTGGATTTGTAATCAGCACCTTGAAATTATCCGAAATGCGAGGTTTCATCTCAATAGAAAGTCAAATAAAGATTTTCAAATTTTTAGGCAAATCTGAAGATTTGAGGAAAACTGAAAATCTTTATTTTTATCAAACGAGATTCAAACTCAAAACTGCAACCGGATTTGCAATTAGCATCTTCAAATTATCCAAAACACAAAGTTTCATTTTAATAGGAAGCCAAATAAAAATTTTCGATTTTTTAGGCAAATCTGAACATTTTTTATTTTCGTTAAACTGTCTCTGTTACACTTTTTTTCTATCCTTTTTTAGACTCGACATGATAATAACGATCGAATTTACGACGGTCACACCTCCTCCCACCTCCATCAATTGTCCACGAAAATAAAGTGGCCACAAACATCCAGCAGGCCGAGATTGTTTCTCGGGTGTGCCTTGAGAAGGTTTCACGGGGGTGACCATCAGGGGGGCCGTATACCGTACATAACCCCCGCGTAGGGGGATAAATGTCGCAGCGCGGCCGCTATTGGCCTTCGGGCCAGATATACGGGCCTTTTGATGGTGCATTTCGACAATTTACGGCCGGCTCTCCGTCTAGATAGAAAATGTAAATCACCGTCGCGTCCGCCATGCCGGCGAACAATGAAAAACTCCCAGATTTATGGATCCGTAGAAACAATGAATTTATTCGACATGTGCTCCGAAAATGTCCAATAAATACGGACCTTAAATCATTTATAGCACGCTAATATTTACATTGTTCTGAACGGAATCGACCTTAACGTGCCCATATTTTTTAAGATTTATGTTACCTACGGACGTCGAGCTCCGTGTCGCTTCGGTCGGCCACTTTTATCAGCGCGACGTGGATTCGTTGATTTGTGACATCAGGGTGGGGGAGACGGTAATACCGACGACAGGCGGGCTATGGATTTATCAGAACTGTGAACATACACAGATTGATATTCATCCACGACTACTATTTATTTATTGTTACATCTCTTTTTTCCAGAAGCCGTCCGACCTTACTGTCCCCGTCAATACTTAAGCCTTAAAGCCTATTGTATCATAACTCCTCTCATTTACAGTATCCACTCCAGAAATCTAGATCCCTGCATACATTTATGCAGTTTACCTACTGGTCCTGGTGCTGTACTCCATTGGTTCTAGCTTGGGCTTCCCAAAGAGCTGTTGCCTCTTGTGATCTAGCGCTTCGCACTCACAGAGCACATGTAGGGCTGATTCAGTTCCTCTTCCACACAGTCTGCAGTTCAGATCTCCGTTGTAGAGTCCTATCTTATTCAGGTGTTCCTTCAGGCCACAATGTCCTATGAGAAGACCTGGCGTCGATATTCCATGAACACATCCTGGCAACAAGTTCCACTGCTCCTTGTGCTGATATTTCATCCATTCTCCGACCTGGTGTCTGATTGTGCTTTTGGGCACCCCCAGGACGGGTTCTGCTCCAATGTATAGAGCAGACGAGCCTAGTCTTGCTAGCTCGTCCGCCCTTTCATTGCCTCTTATACCTGAGTGTCCTGGCATCCACTCCAAAGTTACTTTGTTGTGTTCTGCCAATCTTCCCAGTTCTTGCAGACATTCCCAGTCTAGAGCAGACGTAACTTTGGGCGCTTCTAGTGCCCTAAGTGTAGCCTGACTGTCTGTAAGTATTGGGATCCTCTTGTTTCTGTAGGATCGTTCATTATTTATCCTTGCACAATGCAGGATGGCGTACACCTCTGAATGAAATACCGAGGCGTATTTTCCTAGCGGAATGCTCTGTGTAGTTCTTCTTCCAAAGATTGCCGCTCCTGTGCCTTGCTCGGTCTTTGATCCATCTGTGTACCAGACTATTTCCCGATGCAGGTTGTTTGCTTCACGGAGTTTTCGATCTCTTATTATAGTTTCGAATTTCTTGTTGAAGATGTATTTCGGAGTATGTGGTCCTTTCTAGCATCCATTATGGTGTGCCCCACATATTCTGCGATTTGGTTGTGTCCAAGATCCTTGTAAATACCTATTGGTAGAGTTTGTAGTCTAGAGTAGCGCATTCTCCCCTCGCTCATTATTACAATTTGCAACGGAGGGAGGTCCAGGATGGTCTCTAAGACTGCAGTGGGTGCGCTTTTCATGGCACCTGTTATGGACAGACAAGCAAGACTTTGCACCTTGCTTAGTTCTGCTATAGCAGCTCGCTGTTTCATATTTGGCCACCAGACCAAAGACGCATATGTAATCATGGGTGTTACCACCACTGTGTATGTCCAATGCACCATGGCTGGACTTAGACTCCATGTCTTACTATACGAGCGCCTCGATAGCACTAATGCCATCTCGGCTCTTCTTTTAACTCTTTTGAGCTGAGGGTTCCAGTTTAGTTTAGAGTTTAGTAGTAGTCCTAAGTATTTAACCTCCCCTGTCAGCTGTATTTGACTACCCAGAAGTTGTAGAGGTCCTAGTCCCTCTACTTTTTTCCTTCTGGTGAGTGCAATTATGGACATTTGGGAGGGGCTAACATTCAGTCCCTCCTTAAGTGTCCAGCTTGTTACAGCATTTAGAGCCCTTTGGATTTTGTCTCTAACCGTGCTGTTGAATTTTCCTTGCTCTAGCATTACCAGATCGTCCGCATATCCTAGAGTCCTGTGCCCATCCTTGTCTAGAAGCCTGATTAGCTCATCAACAACGAGGTTCCAGAGTAATGGCGATTACATCTCTTACTAATACCCTCAATGTTAATTGCAAGCAAAAGCAAAGTATAATAAATACGCTACGTCCCACGACGAATCCCGAAATGAGAAATCTCATTTAGGTTTCGTAATGTGAAGCCGATATCAAAATGAATTATTCTGAAATTCGCATTTGATACAGAGAAATCAACGTTTGAAGTTTGGTTGTAAAGACAAGAGAAGAGAAGAGAGAGGAGAGAAAAGAGAGAAGACAGAGAAGAGAGAGAAGAGAGAATAAAGAGAGAGAGAAGAGAGAGACAGAGAGAGAAGGGAGAGAGATGCATTGAATGTAGTAGAGACCTAGATAGAGAGTTACTCGAAGTAATTAAAAAATTAGAAACCACGTATTTGGGACACATATACAGACGTCCTAAATATGTGTTCTTAAGTGTAATAGTAGAAGGCAAAGTCGAGGATAAAAGAGGTCCGGGCCAAAAACAATGTTCATGGTTGAAGAATGGACTCTTCTAAATACCGACGCTGCTCAGAATTGCGAAAGACAGAGAACGATTTGTCGAAGTTGCAGCCAACATTTTATAAGAAGAAAGCACCTTAAGCAGATTGAATGTAAGTAAAGGGAATTACTTTGGAAAAATTAAATGAACTTTAAAGAATTTGCCTTAAGGGTCCCTACCATGACCAAGTGAGATTTCTGAAATATTTTTTAGCAAGCCCACAATCTTCCGTCCACTTGCTAATGACCCACCCTGTATAGCTATATACCTTTGATTGCTACACTTGCAGTGATATATCTATGTGCAGTATACAGAGCTACATTTTTATACGGTTTTTTAATTTCGCTACTAGATATTTTTTGTCTGGCTGAAAAGAGTGGTACTTATTGATGAAATTACCCTATCCGTTGTACAATAATTCACTTCTTGTTTAATAGACATTTATTTCTGTGCGGTTAGAAAATACTTTAGTTATGGTTGCCTTACACTGAAAGCTAATAGCTGCTAACAACTGGTCGACTTAACTGCTATTTATTGTCACTACGGTGTCAATAACTATCGGAAATCTCCATTTCCAATTAAATTGAATTTATCTTGGACCTCGTTTACAAAAAAAAATGTTTTCCAACCAAATTCAAAATTGCCAATGCCACTTGAATGGAAAATTTTGTGTAACCTATCAAGCAAAATATATAAAATTATTGACATCGTATCATCAAGGTGCCAACAACTGTACCCTTTACCCTATTGTAGTCTCTATAAAAAAATATGTTTCTATAGTAAGTTGTATGAATTAATATAACTTTTGGTATTATTTAACATAGACTCTAATTCGCCTAAATCGTGACTCGGCCTTAACGGGCTAACTCTAGCCACTTTCTCACCGGCATGTGGTTGGTGACCTCTCACTGTTCTACCGATATTCAAATGGGGTGTGCTCCTCTAAGCTATCCACTATAGTTCCACCGCTCGCTGATCCTAGTAGATGCACCCGCGCGACTGCTGCACCTCATACTAAGACGGTCGCTCTTCATACATCAAGAATCGAGCGGTGTTTTCCAAACCAGGATAATCATATTTCCATTGACACAAACAGGTTTTTTTCTAATAATATCTATACACAGCTTAAAAATTCCGGCTTGTATTAAAAGAGCGTGAAACCGCCAGTAAACTCAACGACGATAATGAGTCGTTTCTGTAAAACCGAGAAACGTCCGGACCTGAGAGCGGCGGCGAGCGGCGACGGCGGGCAAGTCAGAAAGGCCTTAAGGCTATTTAAACGTCTGGTTAATTCCCATCAAGTCGCCACTCTCGGTGACGGCGATGATGAGAACACGAATGTGCTAATTAGTTTACGCTCTTTGTCGAACATCCATTCACATGCCCCTCCTAATTAGAGGGCTTTTTACGAACGCTGCCTGCACTTGCTGCTGTCCGCTACGCCGTCGCCGCCGCTCGATAATTAAGCGAAGAATCCTAATTACGACAGCCCAGCGCCGAGGCCACTGAAAAAGATGGGAGGCAGTCGTGCTTCTAGCTGCCGCTGCCGTGAAGCCACAGTTTGTTGCTACAGTCGAGTCAACAGAGAGTGGAAAAGCCACTATACACTATTTTCTTTAACTGAGGCCGAAACTCAAAACAACTGCCGGATTTGAAATTGGCACCCTCAAACTATACACGATACTAGTTTTCGTCCTGATAGGAAGCCAGATAAAGATTTTAGATTTTTAGGGTGAACTTGAAGGTTCGAGGGTCTGAAAATTTTTGATTTTTTTTTTAACTGAGGCCGAAACTCAAAACAACGGCCGGATTTGAAATTGGCACCCTTAAGCTATACACGATACGAGTTTTCGTCCTGATAGGAAGCCAGATAAAGATTTTAGATTTTTAGGGTGAACTTGAATATCCGAGGGTCTGAAATTTTTGATTTTCTTTAATTGAGGCCGAAACTCAAAACAACGGACGGACTTAAAATTGACACCCTTAAGCTATACACGATACGAGTTTTCGTCCTGATAGGAAGCCAGATAAAGATTTTAGATTTTTAGGGTGAACTTGAATATCCGAGGGTCTGAAATGTTTGATTTTCTTTAATTGAGGCCGAAACTCAAAACAACGGCCGAATTTGAAATTGACACCCTCAAACTATACACGATACGAGTTTTCGTCCTGATAGGAAGCCAGATAAAGATTTTAGATTTTTAGGGTGAATTTGAAGGCCCGAGGGTCTGAAAATTTTTGATTTTCTTTAACTGAGGCCGGAACTCAAACGACTGCCGGATTTGAAATGGGCACACTCAAACTATACACGATACTAGTTTTCGTCCTGATAGGAAGCCAGATAAAGATTTTAGATTTTTAGGGTGAACTTGAAGATCCGAGGGTCTGAAATTTTTGATTTTCTTTGAGGCCGAAACTCAAAACAACGGCCGGATTTGAAATTGACACCCTCAAACTATACACGATACTAGTTTTCGTCCTGATAGGAAGCCAGATAAAGATTTTAGACTTTTAGGGTGAACTTGAATATCCGAGGGTCTGAAATTTTTGATTTTCTTTAATTGAGGCCGAAACTCAAAACAACGGCCGGATTTGAAATTGGCACCCTCAAACTATACACGATACTAGTTTTCGTCCTGATAGGAAGCCAGATAAAGATTTTAGATTTTTAGGGTGAACTTGAAGATCCGAGGGTCTGAAATTTTTGATTTTCTTTGAGGCCGAAACTCAAAACAACGGACGGATTTAAAATTGACACCCTCAAGCTATACACGATACGAGTTTTCGTCCTGATAGGAAGCCAGATAAAGATTTTAGATTTTTAGGGTGAACTTGAATATCCGAGGGTCTGAAATGTTTGATTTTCTTTAATTGAGGCCGAAACTCAAAACAACGGCCGAATTTGAAATTGACACCCTCAAACTATACACGATACGAGTTTTCGTCCTGATAGGAAGCCAGATAAAGATTTTAGATTTTTAGGGTGAATTTGAAGGCCCGAGGGTCTGAAAATTTTTGATTTTCTTTAACTGAGGCCGGAACTCAAACGACTGCCGGATTTGAAATGGGCACACTCAAACTATACACGATACTAGTTTTCGTCCTGATAGGAAGCCAGATAAAGATTTTAGATTTTTAGGGTGAACTTGAAGATCCGAGGGTCTGAAATTTTTGATTTTCTTTGAGGCCGAAACTCAAAACAACGGACGGATTTAAAATTGACACCCTCAAACTATACACGATACTAGTTTTCGTCCTGATAGGAAGCCAGATAAAGATTTTAGACTTTTAGGGTGAACTTGAATATCCGAGGGTCTGAAATTTTTGATTTTCTTTAATTGAGGCCGAAACTCAAAACAACGGCCGGATTTGAAATTGGCACCCTCAAACTATACACGATACTAGTTTTCGTCCTGATAGGAAGCCAGATAAAGATTTTAGATTTTTAGGGTGAACTTGAAGATCCGAGGGTCTGAAATTTTTGATTTTCTTTGAGGCCGAAACTCAAAACAACGGACGGATTTAAAATTGACACCCTCAAGCTATACACGATACGAGTTTTCGTCCTGATAGGAAGCCAGATAAAGATTTTAGATTTTTAGGGTGAACTTGAATATCCGAGGGTCTGAAATTTTTGATTTTCTTTAATTGAGGCCGAAACTCAAAACAACGGCCGGATTTGAAATTGACACCCTCAAACTATACACGATACTAGTTTTCGTCCTGATAGGAAGCCAGATAAAGATTTTAGACTTTTAGGGTGAACTTGAATATCCGAGGGTCTGAAATTTTTGATTTTCTTTAATTGAGGCCGAAACTCAAAACAACGGCCGGATTTGAAATTGACACCCTCAAACTATACACGATACTAGTTTTCGTCCTGATAGGAAGCCAGATAAAGATTTTAGACTTTTAGGGTGAACTTGAATATCCGAGGGTCTGAAATTTTTGATTTTCTTTAATTGAGGCCGAAACTCAAAACAACGGCCGGATTTAAAATTGACACCCTCAAGCTATACACGATACGAGTTTTCGTCCTGATAGGAAGCCAGATAAAGATTTTAGATTTTTAGGGTGAACTTGAATATCCGAGGGTCTGAAATTTTTGATTTTCTTTAATTGAGGCCGAAACTCAAAACAACGGCCGGATTTGAAATTGACACCCTCAAACTATACACGATACTAGTTTTCGTCCTGATAGGAAGCCAGATAAAGATTTTAGACTTTTAGGGTGAACTTGAATATCCGAGGGTCTGAAATTTTTGATTTTCTTTAATTGAGGCCGAAACTCAAAACAACGGCCGGATTTAAAATTGACACCCTCAAACTATACACGATATGAGTTTTCGTCCTGATAGGAAACCAGATAAAGATTTTAGATTTTTAGGGTGAACTTGAAGATCCGAGGGTCTGAAAATTTTTTATTTTCTTTAATTGAGGCCGAAACTCAAAACAACGGCCGGATTTGAAACTGACACCCTCAAACTATACACGATATGAGTTTTCGTCCTGATTGGAACCCAGATAAAGATTTTAGATTCTTGGAACGAACTAGAAGATGCGAGAGTCTGAAAATTTTTGATTTTCTTTAACTGAGGCCGGAACTCAAAACGACTGCCGGATTTGAAATTGGCACCCTCAAACTATACACGATACTAGTTTTCGTCCTGATAGGAAGCCAGATAAAGATTTTAGATTTTTAGGGTGAACTTGAAGATCCGAGGGTCTGAAATTTTTGATTTTCTTTGAGGCCGAAACTCAAAACAACGGACGGATTTAAAATTGACACCCTCAAGCTATACACGATACGAGTTTTCGTCCTGATAGGAAGCCAGATAAAGATTTTAGATTTTTAGGGTGAACTTGAATATCCGAGGGTCTGAAATTTTTGATTTTCTTTAATTGAGGCCGAAACTCAAAACAACGGACGGACTTAAAATTGACACCCTTAAGCTATACACGATACGAGTTTTCGTCCTGATAGGAAGCCAGATAAAGATTTTAGATTTTTAGGGTGAACTTGAATATCCGAGGGTCTGAAATGTTTGATTTTCTTTAATTGAGGCCGAAACTCAAAACAACGGCCGAATTTGAAATTGACACCCTCAAACTATACACGATACGAGTTTTCGTCCTGATAGGAAGCCAGATAAAGATTTTAGATTTTTAGGGTGAATTTGAAGGCCCGAGGGTCTGAAAATTTTTGATTTTCTTTAACTGAGGCCGGAACTCAAACGACTGCCGGATTTGAAATGGGCACACTCAAACTATACACGATACTAGTTTTCGTCCTGATAGGAAGCCAGATAAAGATTTTAGATTTTTAGGGTGAACTTGAAGATCCGAGGGTCTGAAATTTTTGATTTTCTTTGAGGCCGAAACTCAAAACAACGGACGGATTTAAAATTGACACCCTCAAGCTATACACGATACGAGTTTTCGTCCTGATAGGAAGCCAGATAAAGATTTTAGATTTTTAGGGTGAACTTGAATATCCGAGGGTCTGAAATTTTTGATTTTCTTTAATTGAGGCCGAAACTCAAAACAACGGCCGGATTTGAAATTGACACCCTCAAACTATACACGATACTAGTTTTCGTCCTGATAGGAAGCCAGATAAAGATTTTAGACTTTTAGGGTGAACTTGAATATCCGAGGGTCTGAAATTTTTGATTTTCTTTAATTGAGGCCGAAACTCAAAACAACGGCCGGATTTGAAATTGGCACCCTCAAACTATACACGATACTAGTTTTCGTCCTGATAGGAAGCCAGATAAAGATTTTAGATTTTTAGGGTGAACTTGAAGATCCGAGGGTCTGAAATTTTTGATTTTCTTTGAGGCCGAAACTCAAAACAACGGACGGATTTAAAATTGACACCCTCAAGCTATACACGATACGAGTTTTCGTCCTGATAGGAAGCCAGATAAAGATTTTAGATTTTTAGGGTGAACTTGAATATCCGAGGGTCTGAAATTTTTGATTTTCTTTAATTGAGGCCGAAACTCAAAACAACGGCCGGATTTGAAATTGACACCCTCAAACTATACACGATACTAGTTTTCGTCCTGATAGGAAGCCAGATAAAGATTTTAGACTTTTAGGGTGAACTTGAATATCCGAGGGTCTGAAATTTTTGATTTTCTTTAATTGAGGCCGAAACTCAAAACAACGGCCGGATTTGAAATTGACACCCTCAAACTATACACGATACTAGTTTTCGTCCTGATAGGAAGCCAGATAAAGATTTTAGACTTTTAGGGTGAACTTGAATATCCGAGGGTCTGAAATTTTTGATTTTCTTTAATTGAGGCCGAAACTCAAAACAACGGCCGGATTTAAAATTGACACCCTCAAGCTATACACGATACGAGTTTTCGTCCTGATAGGAAGCCAGATAAAGATTTTAGATTTTTAGGGTGAACTTGAATATCCGAGGGTCTGAAATTTTTGATTTTCTTTAATTGAGGCCGAAACTCAAAACAACGGCCGGATTTGAAATTGACACCCTCAAACTATACACGATACTAGTTTTCGTCCTGATAGGAAGCCAGATAAAGATTTTAGACTTTTAGGGTGAACTTGAATATCCGAGGGTCTGAAATTTTTGATTTTCTTTAATTGAGGCCGAAACTCAAAACAACGGCCGGATTTAAAATTGACACCCTCAAACTATACACGATATGAGTTTTCGTCCTGATAGGAAACCAGATAAAGATTTTAGATTTTTAGGGTGAACTTGAAGATCCGAGGGTCTGAAAATTTTTTATTTTCTTTAATTGAGGCCGAAACTCAAAACAACGGCCGGATTTGAAACTGACACCCTCAAACTATACACGATATGAGTTTTCGTCCTGATTGGAACCCAGATAAAGATTTTAGATTCTTGGAACGAACTAGAAGATGCGAGAGTCTGAAAATTTTTGATTTTCTTTAACTGAGGCCGGAACTCAAAACGACTGCCGGATTTGAAATTGGCACCCTCAAACTATACACGATACTAGTTTTCGTCCTGATAGGAAGCCAGATAAAGATTTTAGATTTTTAGGGTGAACTTGAAGGTTCGAGGGTCTGAAAATTTTTGATTTTTTTTTTAACTGAGGCCGGAACTCAAAACGACTGCCGGATTTGAAATAGGCACCTTCAATCTATACACGATACTAGTTTTCGTCCTGATAGGAAGCCAGATAAAGATTTTAGATTTAGACGCTCTCACTGTGGAATTTGTTTGTACAAAAATTTAATTTTTTTATTTTATCGACAAAACCGGATGTTTCCCGGACTAGTAATCAACAAATTTAACATTTAATCTAAAAAAAAGAAAAAAAAGTTGTTTACCGCGGTGAGATTCGAACCCACGCCCTTTCGGACTGGTAGGTAGCTAGGTACTCCGAAAAAACAGACCCTAAGAGCCCTGATCCCAAAATATTGACAGAGAATTGGATAGAAAGCAAACCAATAAAGGATTTTTAGTAAAAACCTTTATAACACTTACAGTTCGCACCCTAGATTATACCTATAATCAAATTCATCAGAAATGAGCTAAATAATAACGCTCTTCAATATTCCGCACGACTTGCCCAGTAACCCTGTATATAAAACAAAACAAGACGTAAAAAGAGGAAATAAGATTATTTACTGCCGTCCTTACTTCTTTCACCGAATTTTTTCGGTGGTCATTTTACGTTGACCACACAGTACCATATGATAGGATAGTTACGATTAGAAAGGCTATAACTAGGTATGAGATGCCTTTGGGCTAGCCTGTTAAACTAGAACCCTCACTTCTATCCATATGCATTTTCCTATTAAGGGGTCTGAGTATACACAGTTATAGACATGTATTTGGGATGTTAAAACACGGATTCCTATTTCGAACAGAACTCACTTGTTTTTCAAACCACATACACAGTATTTCAGGAGGTGATAGTTAAGACCTTAGTGAATGACAACTTTTTGCGATTTTCTCAAAAAAGTTTTTTAGTATGCAAAAAACTCGCAATGCAAAATCATACATTCTTCAAATGTCTATAATTTAATCACCAAACACGATATCAAAAAAGGCCAAATAGGTGACAAAGCCCAAGCTTTCTTCTTCAATTTGCTTCTTGAAGCAGTACTGTAGGTTTAAAGGCAACGTCAGGAGCTTGGAAATGCGAAATTAATTTTTATGGTGACCTTTGGACCTTTTGACCTTACCTTTGGACTTTTGGACCTTATCTCCCCTCGTCTTAGACACACACATTGGAGAAAGGGAACAGGCGGCCACGCCTCCTCGCTAACAAGTGAATACGTATTTTCTTGGATTCTCAATTTCGCGCGCTATACCCTAGACCACAGAGTTAACATCTATGGAGGGAGTGTAAATAACAAAATGCACAGGTCGCTGACCAGCCAACATGTAACGGAAATTTTGACAGCTTGAGGGCATTACCAGTGGCGTGCGACTTTATATTAAAATTGGATGTTCATTAATAGATTCAATTATTACTGTGATGTTACAAACTAATACCTATAAGTTGTATTAGTATTTAGCTATACTTAGAGAGTTACTCTTATTATAATTTCATTGTAACAGTTGATAATTTATTATTACCATGAAGTGTTTTTCAAGACATATCTATAACAGTTTCTGAAAGGTAGTCTGTTGGAATGGCTGCATCGTGTTTTTACTTAGCAATAAAATATAATAATTGCATTAGGTAACATCCAATTCTATAAAATTCTCACAGATAGATTTTCTGTAAGTAAATGTGTCATAAATTTTTGCATTTCACGTCCTCAAATAGTTTAAAAAATGGAATTTGGAAAATTCATGTTGATTGACATGAATGTAATGCGTGCACAAAACATACAACCATTATTATTCCTCAACCTGGAGTTAAGTTACTTTTGTTCCCAGTTATCCCCATATATTACGCTACTGAAAACTAAAACAAAACCTATGCTCACCTATGATAAGAAGTGTTCACCGATTCGTCGCTATTACAGCAAACTATGCACTTTTTATGTTGTCTCATCATGCAATTATGACAATATTGTTTATAAATAATTTAATTCACACCACAAATAGTCACAGTCAGTCAAATATACACTAAAATCACAAAAATCTCGACACACGCAATAACCACAACTACAATGACAGCCACATGACAGCTTAAGGGCACGCCGATTGTAGCTTGCTAGATCTATGACATATTAGAAGTTATTGCGACATTCCGCTATGAAATTTACCATTTTTGAGATCTCATTAAATCAATACAAATTATCTTCACGTAAATCAGTTACATTGCAAGTATATTGGAATGTATAGTTAAATAC
This sequence comes from Callosobruchus maculatus, assembly GCA_951848785.1. Lineage (NCBI taxonomy): Eukaryota > Metazoa > Arthropoda > Insecta > Coleoptera > Chrysomelidae > Callosobruchus > Callosobruchus maculatus. The sequence goes on from CATOUR010000030.1 coordinate 1,281,118, forward strand.
CCAGTTAAATACTTTGTGTTCAAGCTACGGAAACTGCCAGATTTTGAAGAAACTGGAAGCGGACGAAGAAGAGTGGCAATAGCGCTATAGATGTTGGCTGGCCAATATTCAAATTAGGCTCCCTCTAGAGATGTTAACTCTGTGCCCTAGACCCTTAAGCATTTCAGTATAATTCATCTTAGACAAGACGGAAGACACATGCCTTTGGCATCCGTTCTAATAACAATCAGCAATTTCTCAACGCTTCCATTGAAGATTCATTAGCAAGTCGTGTACCGCAAACGATCTCTTATCCTTTTCAGGTTGGAAATGACATTTTCCAGATTAATCGTCTTTCTTGCTAATCCATTAATAAAGCCATAGTAGAACATGCACTACCGACGGCAATTTATTACATTCAAGGATATTAATTTATTTATGTCACGAATGCAATCAATCATGAAATATGTTGTTGAGCAACTTTTGTAAGCTATAAAAGTAATCATTAATATCGTGCTAAATGACTTGCCCGTGATGGATTGTATTAGAAAACCGAGTGTTTATCGATCACAATTATCTTTCAACTCACTGTATATATGGTTATTCATAGGTTAGTTAGTGATTTCTCTAGATAAATATTATAACGGTCGACTGTGCAACGATGTTGAATGAACGGAAGGAGAGAGGCTTTTTGAACCTTTTTCCGATAACTCCAAAATGACGCCATTTTTCGAGAATCGTCGCGAAGTAGCTTTCAACCCTCGCCCCCCCCCCCCCCCAGCACCAAAAATTCAAATTTCAATTCAAATTTCATTTCTTTAGGTAGTAGGCAGCGATGCGTACTTTTTTTAAGCCTAAATGTGTTATTTAGGCAACTGTAGATAATAGAGATATGAGAAATGTTATTCTCTTAGGAGAAAAAGTGTTACAAAAATTTTTGACAACGTTCTTTGACCTAACTATAAGGCACTGTAAAATGGAAACTATTGGTCATATACGAAAAATGTAAAGATAAAAATTATGAAGAATTCTGTTGCCTCCAACCTTTTTTCGATAGCACTTACCACAACGGCGCTATCTGTCAAAAAGGGTCACAAAACAATTTTCGTGTAGGTTTAAGGGACCAATGTCTACACACAGAAAAATCTGTCGTTCTGTCAAAGACTTACGCTTGGATTCAATGGGACGTTACACTCAGCATTCCTCAAATACAGCGATGTTTTATCCAACGGGAAGTGTATAGTTGGTAACGAATTATATCGTATTGTCGATTCAACTACAAAATGTCATTGAATTCCAATGAATAATTGAATCGCAGCCTGTCCTTGAATCGAATTTGTGTTTGGTAATTGATTCTAAATTACTTTCTTTTCCTTGGACCAACAGATTTTATTGCGAGGACAGCTGATTGTTCGTTTGGATGTTTAATTGTGTGATTTTGTATGAAGTTATAAGGAGCAAGATATAAGAATTAGACATAAGCCTGCACCAGTTGTTGTATTTTTACCTGAAATATAACTGTCTGACTAATCTAAATACCTACATTCAAATGTGGGTGTTAGCTCTTCGAAGTCCCAATTTCTCAGTAGGTCCTCCATTAAATATATAACTGGACACATTTAAATCACACAATTGCTGATGCCAAAACCACGAAATGACACAACACAGCTAACACCGAAACAACACAACGGAACAACATCGTCCATGTTCACGGGTTCGCGGCAATAGCAACACTAAGATAATCCCCCTGTTATTTATTCTTACCTTCATTGAATCGGGTCATCAGTCCCGCCGAATACAGATTATAGTTCAGCGAACGACAAGGGCCATTGAAGCAAAATTAATTTTTATCAGATGAATTATCACGAACTGCTGTTGCAGTAATAATTTTTGTATATTGAATAGATTGTATGCTTTGCTTAAGTGAAACGTAGGGTAAATTTCGGAAACAAAAGGATATTTTGATTGCATTATATGTCAATACTGGTATTAGAAGGATTATACATATCGTTATAACGAATATAAAATTGTTTTGAATTTATTGGCGTACCCGTGATTACTTCGAATATAAGGATTGAATTCTTTCAATGACATGGATTTGAAAGAACTGTAAATATATTTGAAGTGATGTAAAAACATCCAAATACTAACAATTAATTGGAAACGTAACAGTGTTTTTTTTCTGTGTACCGACGTGACGATTGGACTATTTCTTTATAAATCTGCCGCCCTTAGCGAAAAAATAGTAACTCCAAAAAAGCTGAGAATTTAGTTTTTTTGCTAATCTAATCTTGAGGTTCATATCTACCTTACACACTTAATAAAAACGCCGCGAGTTTAGCCAAATTCTTCGAAATATGTGATAGTTCATGCAGTATTTGAAAAAATACGTAGTACGCTTAACACAAATGCAATATCTTACAAATACTTGAGGAAAATGTAGCGTTATTAGAACTTTACGTGCTGCCTTCTTATTAAGGGGCCGATATACACATTTATACATACGTATTTGCCATGCTAAACACGGACTCACAATTTCGCGCATAACTCACTCTATTTTCAAACTACATATGTAATATTTCAGAAGGCGATAGTTAAGACCTTAATGAATGACAACTATTTTCGATTTTCTCAAAAAAGTTTTTTAATGTGCAAAAAAACTCGCAATCCAAAATCATACATGCTATAAATGTCTGTAATTTAACAACCAAACACGATATCAAAAAAAGGCTAAATAGTTACACAAGCGCAAGCTTTCTTCTTCAATTTGCTCTTTGAGACATTACTGTAAGTTTAAAGGTAACGTCAGGAGCTTGGAAATCCGAAATTCACTTTTATGGTGACCTTTGAACCTTACCTTTGGACCATTTGACCTTAACTTTGGATTATTGGACTTATCTCCCCTCCTCTTAGACACACACACACTGGAGAAAGGGAACAGGCGGCCACACCTCCTCGCTAACACGGGAATACGTATTTTCTTTGATTCTCAATTTCGCGCGCTATACCCTAGACCCTTAAGAACGTCGCGGCTACGGCGTTTTGGCTAAGCATGATTACTAGTTTGAACTGGTAAGTAATACAATGTACGTAACGAAAATGTGGTTAGTTTCCGTTGTATCGTTTAAGTGAAATATCGAAGTTTTGTTTGGTTTTTTCGTGATTTTTGTTACCTTGAATGTTAAACTGTATTTTTTGTAATAAAGTAAATGTATGCATACTTCGTCTGATTAATTTTAGATCAGCCTTTAGTTTTTATTATGAATGAACAATAGAAAGCTCAGCAAAAATGCAGTATTGCAATCTTTCCAAGCAACAGGAGTTTTTAAAAAGTATCAAATTTCTTGACAAAATTATGTGCTCACAGGAAAAAATACTGTTGCGTTTCCAATTAAGTGTTACTATTTGGATGTTTATCCATCACTTTAAATATATCTACAGTTGTTTCAAATCCATGTCATTGAAAGAATTCAATCCTTATTTTCGAAGTAATCACAGGTACGCCAATAAATTCAAAACAATTTTATATTCGTTATAACGATTTGTATAATCCTTCTTATACCAGTATTGACATATAATGCAATCAAAACATCCTTTTGTTTTAGAAATTTACCCTATGTTTCATTTAAGCAAAGCATACAATCTATTCAATGCACAAAAATTGTTACTGCAACAGCAGTTCGTGATAATTCGTCTGAAAAAATTAAATTTGTTACAATGGCCCTTGTCGTTCGCTGAACTATAATCAGTATTCAGCGGGACTAATGTCCCGATTCAATGAAGGTAAGAATAAAGAACAGGGGGATGATCTCAGTGTTACTATCGCCGCCGCGAACTCGTCAACATGGACGAAGTTGTTCCGTTGTGTTGTTTCGGTGTTAGCCGTGTTGTGACATCTCATGGTTTTGCGTATTGCATCAGCAATTGTGTGATTTAAATGTGTCCAGTTATAATATTAAATGGAGGACCTACTGAGAAATTGGGACAGAATAGCTAACACCCACATTTGAATGTAGGTATTTAGATTAGTCAGACAGTTATATTTCAGGTAATAATGCAACAATTGTTGCAGGCTTATGTCTAATTCTTATATCATGCTCCCTATAACTTCATACAAAATCACATAATTATAAACATCCAAACGAATCAATCAGCTGTCCTCGCAATAAAATCTGTTAGTCCAAGGAAGAGAAAGTAGTTTAGAATCAATTACCAAACACAGATTCGATTCAACGACAGGCTGCTATTGAATCATTCATTGGAATCCAATGACATCTTGTAGTTGAATCGACAATACGATATAATTCGTTACCAACTATACACTTCCCATTGGATAAAACATCGCTGTAGTTGAGGAATGCTGAGTGTAACGTCCCATTGAATCCAAGCGTAAGTCTTTGACAGAACGACAGATTTTTCTGTGTGTGGAGCTAATTCTCTGCCTCTAGGTACAAGAAAAAGTATAAAACAAAACCATATTTGAATTAATCTACAACCGCGAAGCCTTTCAACAAAAACCCATTTTACTTCTGTTTCCCCACAGATTCGGCACATATTATCACTAGCGTGTAATTCCAATGCCCCCTGTACAATATAACTAAACGTCCTGAATATCTAGCGTGCACCCGTGCAGCAGCAGAGCAGCAGCCTTGGAGAGTTCAGTGTCGTATTCGGTCTCTAATAGAATACAAATGGCATCGCTGACATGCAGCAAGCCTTTAAATTTAGCCCGACATCAATTCACCAGCCCGTTAAAAGAAACATGACGCAAAGATCAAAGCCATTAAAACAGTTGAACATTTGATCGAGTAAATCGCAGTGACATGTGATTAAGGATATGTGACGCGCCGACAAATAACTGTTTCCTATGTTTCGGTTGGTACTTATGTGCGCCTGCATATTTTTGTTTATTTTGGCTTCCTTCCAGAATATTATAGCCAGGTCCACAGGCATACAACTTGTTATCATCAAGATTATACGTATGTGACATAAATTGTTTTTGGAGATTAGCTAGTCAAGTTTACAGCACACGTTCAAAGTAAATGAGGTAAATCACTGTCATGTAAAACGACGTAAAACCACGAAATTCAATATTTTGATGAGACTACAGGGACTTGAGATTGAAACCCAAAACAACGGCCGGATTTGAAATAGGCACCCTCAAACTATATACCATACCAGTTTTCGTTTTTATAGGAAGTCAGATAACGATTTTTGATATTTAGGGTGAACTTGAATATCCGAGGGTCTGAGAGTTTATGATTTTCTTTACCTGAGCCAGAAACTCAAAACAACGGCAGGATTTGAAATTGGCATCCTCAAACTATACACCATGCGAGTTTTCGTCCTGATAGAAAGCCATATGACGATTTTAGATATTTAGGGTGAACTTGAATATCCGAGGGTCTGAAAATTTTTGATCTTCTCTACCTGTAGGTAAAACTCAAGACAACTACCGGATTAGAAATTGGCACCCTCCAACTATACACCATACAAGTTTTCGTTCTGATAGGAAGTCAGATAACGATTTTAGATATTTAGGGTGAACATGAAGTTCTGAGGGCTTGAAAATATTTGATCTTCTTTACCTGAGGCTGAAACTCAAAACAACGTTTGTATTTGAAATTAGCACCCTCAAACTGTACACTATACGAGTTTTCCTCCTGATAGGAAGCCAGATAACGATTTTAGATATTTAGGGTGAACATGAAGTTCTGAGGGCTTGAAAATATTTGATCTTCTTTACCTGAGGCTGAAACTCAAAACAACGTTTGTATTTGAAATTAGCACCCTCAAACTGTACACTATACGAGTTTTCCTCCTGATAGGAAGCCAGATAACGATTTTAGATATTTAGGGTGAACATGAAGTTCTGAGGGCTTGAAAATATTTGATCTTCTTTACCTGAGGCTGAAACTCAAAACAACGTTTGTATTTGAAATTAGCACCCTCAAACTGTACACTATACGAGTTTTCGTCCTGATAGGAAGCCAGATAACGATTTAAATATTTAGGGTGAACTTGAATATCCGAGGGTCTGAGAAATTTTGATCTTTACCTGAGGCTGAAACTCAAAACAACGTTTGTATTTGAAATTAGCACCCTCAAATTGTACACTGTACGAGTTTTCGTCCTGATAGGAAGCCAGATAACGAATTTAGATATTTAGGGTGAACTTGAATGTCCGAGGGTCTGAGAAATTTTGATTCTCTTTACCTGTGGCTGAAACTCAAAACAACGGCCGGATTTGAAATTGGCACTCTCAAACTATACACCATACGATTTTTCGTTTTTATAGGAAGTCAGATAACGATTTTAGATGTTTAGGGTAAACCTGAAGATCTGAGGGTGTGAAAATATTTGACCTTCTTAACCTTCGTCAACGCATTATCGAAAGCTGCCATGATATCCCATAACATGTCTTTGCAACTTCCCGTCAGGAATTTGAAAATCGTCTATACCATTGTTTAGCCAAAAACGGGCAACACTTAAACACATATTGCAATAAATTTCGTGTCTTTTTTTCTTCTATTTGAACAAGTTAAGATACAAAAAGATTCTAATTTTCTCGAAAACGAATCGACAGGCTTTAAAAAATCAAATGTCAAAATAAAGGGCTTCGACATAGGTTTAAAACAAGATATTACTAGACCCCTTGTCATTCGAAAAATTTAAGAGGATGACCCTGGAGGACAGAGGGTATAAGAGGGTGAAGTAGTTTTCCATTAAAAAGTTGTCCACCTTGACAAATCTTTTGACGAAGGTTACCGAAACTACGGCTTTTGGTCATTTCAAAAAAAGACGTCCGTCTCTTGTGCTGGACCCTTCAAGAAGAAAAAACAGTATCGCCGGCACTGGCCCAACAAAACGAGCGTGTTGTGTGGTGTGGGAGAGAGAGAGAGAGCAGTTAACGTGATCAATGAAATACCGCGTGGCTCGTTTCCGTTTCAATTATAACACGATAAAATTAGGTGGTTTATGTTGTCGACGCGGCAGCTACGACGACCGAACACTGGCGGAATCTTCCAACGAACGAAATGCCAATTTAACAACTATTTCGTAATTGGTGTGCTGAACTGCCGAACGATTCGCACTTTACGAACTGCAGTGCTTTTCAGACAGTGCCAGCGACTCGATAGCTCTGAAACACTCCAAGTTATAGTTTTTTTTCATTATAAAGGGTTTAGGCGATCGCCATAATCGTCATAGGTAGAAGCACTCCCACACCCGGAAGTGTGAGAGAGAATCTACCCGCTCTTAACTACCCTTAGCAGGGCCTTTCTTTGCACAGTATCCAACGCCTCTTGATTTTTTTTCCTTTTCGTGGCTTTTTGCCACACTGGGGCTCCATAAAGTACTATGGACAGAGCTACTGCGCACAGGAGTGGTCTTTTCCTGCTACTAGGTCCACCGACATTTGGCATAAGCCAGGAAAGTATTACCACCTTCTCTCACCTTTTTGAGGTGCTCTCCAGAAGTCTGGCCATAGCACCTCCAAACGTCACTTGTATTTGATAGGAGTGTCGCTGGCACACATTCTATGTCGCTGTGAATCCCTTGTAGACCTAAGATGAGCAGGACCCAAAGCCATTCTCATCGTTGCGATGAGGGCTGGACTTGGGAACTAGGGCGAGGAAAGGTGCTATAGGGATTCATCAAGCCAAATAGCTTGAGTTTTTTCTTAAATACTTGACTTGACTTGAAAGCTCAAGCTTTTGAACATTTGATATTTGACTTGACTTGATTTTCGATCTGAACTACTTGATTTGATGTCAAGTAAAATCAAACTACTTGATATTACTTGATATTGATCTGTAAAATGCAGATCGAAAGGATAAAATCATTAAACATCGCGAGCGAACTAACTGTATTCTCCTAATTCTGGAACCCCGACATAAAGTAGATACATTCTCCAATACAAGTTGGGGAAAAGAGTTGCCGATGGAAGCAGTTAAATAATTTGAAGAAATTTTAAAGCACAGTATTTTAGGGCTGACTCTCTGCAGTTCCAGTTCCAGTAGCACAATCTTCAAACCAAAGTGGTGTTGAAAAGTTTGAAATAGATCTACTAAGTTTATTTAATATAAAACCTACCCATAATGCATGCGACGATATCGCCTGGCGTTACGAAATCGACAAATATATTTCTGACCCAACAGCTGACAGTACTAAAGATATTTTAGAATGGTGGAAAATACACGAATGTATTTTTTCAAACCTGGCCACAACGGCCAAAGAGTTTCTAGAGTTGCCTTAACTCTTACCAAAACAAAAAATCGATTAGGTGATAACTCCGTTAGAAGTCTTATGTATCTCAAATCATGGATGGAAAATGAGGATATTAAAGATCTTTTTTAGATATTCATTGTTTTCATGTTTGAGTTTGTTGTTTTTCTATGTATTACTGTCAGAATTCAGAATTTTTCGTATTTTTATTTCATATTATTACATTCATTATTTAACTGAGTTTGTTGGAGTTTTCGTTTTTGGATGTATTTTTTTAAATAAAAGATGACATCTTTATATAAATAGATTTTTATTATTGCGTTTTGGCAGTTAATCAGATTATTATCAAAAAAGAACTATTTTTTCAAGAAAAATCAAGTAGTTAGCTTGAAAAACTTGATTTTCAAGTCACTTGATGTGTAACTACTTGACTTGAATTTCGAAAACAAATACTTGACTTGACCTTGACTTGATATCAATTAAAATCAGGAAGCTTGAAAATCAAGTCAAGTCGTTTTTTATTTATTTATCGTATGGCTCAAAAACATGACAATAGTAAATATAGATTAAAAGAAAAACTATTATAACCTATACTAAAATAAAATATATACAGCTACAAACTAAGATACATAGTCTTTGGTATTTACAGGTTGATGTCAAGTTCTTTCAACCACTTCAGCGCCAACGGTGTGGCTGTGAAGAACTCTTCTCGCGATCCCTGAAACGCACGCAGTTCACATTCGCTCGTAATATGGTTTATAGTTAAGTCAAGTCGTGAATCTCTGGAGGTGCATAAGAGTTCGCTTATAGGCCTAGGCACTGGTGGTTCTGGCCACTTATTTCATTCAACTGTCCTGACTTAATGGTAGGAAAATGCTGTTTCCCTTCGGTGGTGTTTGTGGCCGCCACTGTTTCCGGCCGTAATCCGGGTAAACCGGGTAAAACGACGGAGCACCGCCATTGCCATTCGGCAACGGAGCGAGCGGGCGGTAGTAAACGTCAGGAGCACATACGCGACAGTTAAAAATTAAAACCCCGACAGCACAGCACACTGATTTCTCGGCAATTTGCCGGCTGACTAACGGCCTCTATGTGTCCCTCCCGGCTAAATGAAGATAAACAGACGCATTTGCTTCTGCCGCACACGCGAAAATATTTAATTTTTGTTTGGGCAAGTGTCACGAAAACATTCAGAATTATTACGGTTCTGCATTCGCGCGAGCTCGTTTATCAAACGGTTGTTAACGTCCGCTGGCGTTTTTGACGGTTCGCTTTTTGTCGCAGCCAGTCAGTCCAGGGAGGGGGGGGAGGTTATATTATAACCGGTGAAATGGGCGGATACAAATTGCAGCCGCGGTTAGGGTATAATCCTATAAATCTCAAAGGTGACCATAAAAGATGTTGAAAATTGCAGCGAGGGTCCCTTATCGGCGTAGTCTACCTGTTTGGAGGTATTCTAAAAATTAATTTGGATTTGTATAGCAAAATATTATATAAAAATAATATTATGTGATTATTAATTTTTATCTAAAGCAACAATTTGGTGGCATTTACTTACCCACTTCTGTTAGTGATCTTGAAAGCTATATGACATCACCATCTCCACCATCATCATCTTGCTTCTTTTTAGTTGTTGCATTTGGAGTGTGCTTTATTCTGACACTATTCATTTTAATGTAGGTGTCTGTTTGAGTATTTATCAAAGACTCTCAAAAATAAACAATGATGGATGGCTGTTATAAAAACTCCTATCCCTAACAGAGGGTCGTCCGCTGCAATTTCCATGTTTACCTGAAATGGAAAAATAACCAGCCGCTGCAATTTTCATATCCCGGATTAAGAATACTTGACCATCGCTGCAATTTACAATCGCCGGGTGAAATATTGGGCTTTTTACTGGCGCTGCCGCTCAGACGAGATATGATTGGCTGTAGCACTTCAAGAAGCACCAATGGACTAGTATCATGAATTTTTTATGACTGCATAATTATGATGCAGTACAGCATAACAACCTTCTCATGTTTTTCCGCGATTTTTTTGGGCACGGAAAAGTCGAGAACATGAGGAAAATATTTGAAGTCCTCTAGTCGCGTGACGTCATGAGACTATAGAACAGCCAATCGGATGACGGGTATGTGTGCCGTGTTGCCGTCAATATTACCCAATATCCATCCAATGCAGACCTTCATATGATCCTCTACACATGCTAAAAGTACATAGTTTGATATATAGTGATTGTATGGCGACAATTGGATGTATTTTATATAACAATAAAAAAAACGCTACCAGAACCAGTAATATTCTATTCATGAGCCGTTAAAATTAGCCCTCATTTCGCGTCTCTAATCAGCTTATATGCGAAGTTCGGCAAAACCAGGTTGGCTAATTAGTAGCCAGATAGGAAGGAAGTTTGACCATGTATCAGATCGTTATCCAATAATCAGCTGGTTAAAAATGCACGACTTGGTTAAATATAATTTTTTAACTTTTATTCATCAATTAGTTATTACTGGGACTCCTATATACCTACGTGAGAAGTTGATTTTTAGATACAACATCCATCAAAGACAGATACGCAATACCTCACTTATAACAATGCCTCTCCATAGCTCTTCCATATTTACAAGGTCCTTCACATACAATGCTTGCATTTTGTACAACAGCGTGGATCAAACCGCCAAAGCCATGTCTTTTTATAGTTTTAGAAGATATATCAAAACCACCCTTCTCCTCCAAAAAATAAAGAGATTTTAATCGGAATGTTTGTGGCAAACAAAAAAAATGCATAACTTGTGTATGTTTTATATTTCTTGGGTAGACTACATAATTAACGGTTTTTTGTTGTTTTTTTTTTTAATTTAGCTGTTACTCCTGTTAAGAACAATTTTGTATGCACTCATTGGTTAAGTGTAAGATTAGTTGTAGCTAAACTTCGCCACTGAGCTGCTCACTTGTTTCCATATTGATATAGATGTCTGTATCTTTAGGAATAATAAAGACGGTTTATTATTATTATATTATTATATGTCTACCGTGCAAGAGGTTGCGAATTCGAGCCTGGGTAGGTATTTTTGTTTTTATTTTTAAAAAAATAAATTTGATGTGTCATCAGTCATCAGGGAAACTTGAACAACGTATACATTTTTCCATTTATCTTTAACTGCTTTACAAATATAGTAACTTTTGAAGGATATATACCTTATATAAGGGACCGTATTATGACAATACATTCAAATTTTGAGGTTCTTGTTCATGTTGGAGCCTGTTCACACGACACCGACTCGGTTATTTTACCGAATCGTCTTTTTGGTGGTGTCTTATCCATAATTGATTCTAGGCCTTGCTTTCAAGTACGGCATCTTCTTGGTCTTTGATATGTACTGCTACACATTTGATGGTCAGACTCCCGCAAAGGCTGAAAGCCTATGGCGCTGTAGAAGCGCTGCGAGAGGATAAGTATCGGTGCACGTTAGATTTGAAACGCTGCAGGTTGTAGCCGTCGGGAAACAAACTCCCCCTGCAGTACATTCCACAGCGTCGAAGTTCTCCAAAAGAAGGAATGCTGGAGGAGACTGGTTCGGGGAGTATAGGGACCTCGACCTCTAGTGTTCCTCGTTCGGACGGCCTTTGGTGTTATTATCTGGGAGCGCTCACTCGAACATCTTGCGTGATAAAATCTGTAAAGCAGGGACAAGTCAGCCACCTTTCTTCGATGTTCTAGGCTGTGGAGGTACTTTGTGAGGTTAGGCATATCAATTACTAGTCTAATTGCTATATTCTGGATAGTGTCCAGAAGCTTTAGAGAGTGCTTCGGAGCGCATCCCCGCACATGGAAGCAATACTCCAACGATGGCAGGATCTGTGGCTTGTAGAGCAACAGTAGTTGCTCTGGTGTATACAACTTCCTACAGCGGAACAACACTCCAAGCTCCTGGGATGCCGTTTTAGCAATACTGACGACGTGGTCGTGCCAGGACACGTTATTGTTGATGTGATCCTCTAAAGCAGTGGTTCCTAACCTGGGGGTAATTACCCCCGCAGGGGTAAATCAGCTACTTTACGGGGGTAACGAGGAACCTAATAATTAGGATCGTAAAATAAAAAAAATACAGAAAAAAGTTACACAACATTGCGAAATCAAGTTTAAAGATTCGGTGATTCAACATGTTTCTGCTGTAATAGATTCACTGAAGCAGTATTTTCCGGAATTGGATAATAGTCAGTCCAACTTTTGGATATTAATACCCCGTTTACCATTGATGATGACATTATTCGAGATGAAGATGTGAAGGCAAAAGTGGAATTTCTTGTCTACGCGAGAGTAGTACTTTGAAAGTAGAATTTCAGAATTATAATCTCAGAACATATTGGCTCAAAGCAGATGCTGAATATCCTGTTTTAGCCATCTCCTATAAATGTGAGAGTGGTTTTTCTATATTAGTAACACTCAAAACAAAGGTCAGAAATCGTCTCAATGTAGAACATGATTTGAGATGCGCGAAACAAATCCTAACATTAAAAAACTTGTGAATGGAAAACAATCCCAATCCTTATTTTTTATGTTAGAATTAGTTTCACTACTAGTCAGTGTAACTGGGTATTATTAATCCGCTGTTTAAATATATAATTTAGTTAAAATTGTAAGGCTGTTGTGCAAATTATGATAAATAAAGATGATCATATTTGCTGGTACTGTTTGTTTTGATAACATTTTAAAGAGGGGTAAAATCAGGTTTCCTCATAGGTCATAGGGGTAACAATACTGAAAAGGTTAGCAACTACTGCTCTAAAGCTTGACAGAAGATTTATTAATCCCCGCTCGACAATTGTTTTGATATCTACGTTGATCTGTGTGGCATGTTGCTGTCGCCGATGTACCGTCTCCTACTATAATAGTACACACTGGAGTATGGTATAAAAAATGTTGTGAATACCAAATTAAAATACATAACCCAGCACGATAATAGTTACACTCGTTGCCGTTGGCTTAAAAATTCATTTCCCATTATTCAGGTGTGTTGGAGTTATGGCCTATAATCTGTACCAGCTGTTTATCAAAATCACTCAATTTCAAACGTCTCAGCGTTTGTTTATGTTAAAGTCACGAAGACATTCCGCCTCACTCGTATACGGAACGATCATAAATTACACGCAATTATATGTTTGACATGGTGTTTTTCACTTGTGGCATAATAGCTACTGAGTTATTGCATTGTTTAAAACGACATTCGCTGTAGTAGTAGAGACTACCAGGTCAATAAATCATCGTGTGTATGGCGATATTACACAGCAGGTTAAGAGTGAATTTATTCGATCAGGAACAAGTGTCGAATAATATAGTGTAATAGATTTGTTATGTCGGTACACATACAGCTAATGCATGTATGCTTTTGGAGGTTTGCAAGAAATTGAAACCTTATTTATGCTAGTCACAAGAGAAATCTGAACACCTAGAAAAAAATGAAGTCAAGTTGATTGACTCAGTACTTCCCACACGTTACGCTGATACCAGTTTATTATTTTCCCATAGCATGAAGCTTCAGTCTGAGATCCCCTTGCAACCAAATCATCGCCCCCCTAAACATCTAAAGACGAAGTTTGACCTGTTACACATACGCGTTTTCCATCCTCACCACAGTAATAATAATGTGTCAACATTTCACAAATTCAATTTAATAGTTTCCACGTTACAAAATACAAAACGATCTAAAGCAATAAATACTCGTATGTATACAGAAAATTCTAAGTCCCTTAGTTTCGGTAATAGGCAAGGCAATGTTCAAATGGACCTAAAAAGCTGATTTATGTCGCTAGGTCTTCCTTCATAGGTCAGTGGAGAGCCTATTATCAATACAGCAAATTTTTCAGTTTTTCAACCCCCCACCCCCCAACTACCCCAATTTCACCTCCACCCAAAAAAAACTCAGAAAATGATCAGGAACCTCTAAAACACTTAAAAACGAAGTTTGAGCTATTTTTATACTTTTAGTTCTTTCGTTATTTCTGCGCCGCCACTGGCACGATTTATAAAAACAATACGCATTTTCCATCCTCGCCACGGTAGTAATACTGTGTCAAAATTTCATTAAAATCAATTCAACAGTTTCTTCGTTACATAATATAGAACGATCTAAAGCAATACTCGTATGTTTACACCAGAAAAAATCCTTTGGTCCTTTGGTTTCTGTAATAGGCAAGGCAATGTTCGGTTGGACCTATAAAAAAGTTATTTATGTCACTAGGTCTTCCTTCACAGGTCAGTGGACAGTCTATTATGAAAGCAACAAATTTTTCAATTTTACAACCCCCCACCCACCAACCACCCCAATTTCACCCCTACCAAAAAAAGTAGAAAATGATCAGGAACCCTTCAAACGCCTAAAAACGAATCATTCCTGTTGTTCTCAGACTGTTAAACCATCTGAAAATGGTCTTGCGGCCTGGAATAATATCGTGGCGTCCAAGATTAAAATGAACGCGGAACAGTCGCTGCGCGGCCGTGTCTGCCCCAGCATTTTCAACATACGCGTCATAAGCGAACATACGGTGGTCTACGGTCCACTGTTCCATAGCTACTAAAATGGCATTATACAGCAAGGCGACTGATACCTGATTCTCCTCCCTACCACCACTAGCGGCGTTATACTAACCATTTGAAAAACGTCCGCCACTAGCGGCGTCATACTAACCATTTGAAAAACATCCGGTTCCCGTCAGTCACCCTGTATATGCAGTTTGCTATGTTCTAGATGTTCTTCAACAAAGGCGTCATCAGTTACATCTTGATCGAAATCATGAAAAAATAGGTTTATAACATTTGAAATAATTTTGGAGCAACTGTATTGTGTTCGAGATCCAAAATTGAAAATATGTCGTCTCAGCGATACAATCGAAACATTCACGACTGGATAGAGAGAGCGAAAACAAGCGACTAAAACGACTGGAGTACAGCGCCGCCGTAATCATAAATATTTATCTCTTTGTTTAATGCTCGGCTGTCATGTAATTATAATTATTAATAATTATTTATATGCAACGCAGAAGCTTATTAAAAATGGTTATTTTAGATAGGGCAAACGCACAAATGGGGATTTATTTCCTGATGCTGATTAAAATTTACATATTGTTGTAGATTGCGTCACCTAGCTAAATATATATTTAACGATTACTAAATTGAGGGAAATTATTTAAAATCTGGTATGTATATGAAACGTGGGATTTTAATAAAAATTTGTTGCCGAGTAAATGTCGCCATTTAAACATTCGTATTCACACGGTCGTATTCATTTAGTCGTTGTATATTTGGTGTGCATTTGTGCGATTATTAGAATTATTATATAGATACGAAAATGGTTATTATACTATATTGATATGGATGTGTTACAGTAATTTATGCACTACGTATTATCACTGTAATGACAACCTTTAGCAGCTTTTCAAAGACCAGGGTGACATGTACTTACGATAATGATAAAAAGGCAAATAGATATGTTTGCCGATTGTTAAAAGAAAAACAACTTAATTGGAAACACAGAATGTCAAGTCCAAAGGTATCTTTACGACGATATATCAGTGGACATACATAAAACCTTTCTCTTTAAGTGTCCTGAAGCTTTAGAGAGTGTTTCGGAGTGCATCATCACATGAGACCAATACTCCAACGATGGTCGGATCTGTGCCTTGAGGAGCAGCAGCTTCAAGCTTCTGGGATGCCGTTTTAGCAATACTTGTATACAGCAGAAACAGTGTAGGTGATAGGACAGATCCCTGAGGAACACCGGCGTTTATTAAAAATACGTCTGATGAACAACCTTCGATTACAGCAAACAGAGAACGATCGTTCAAAAAGCTATTCAGCCACTGGCGCAGGCCATAAGCAGTAAGCTTAACCAGAAGTCCCTCATGCCACACTCTGTCGAAGGCTTTCGATATGTCAAGTGCAACATCACGGGATTCGCCATGATTCTCTATTGCTTTGTTCCACAAGTGAGTGACGTAGGCAAGGAGGTCACCTGTAGACCTTTGCTTACGGAAGCCATACTGGCGATCATTTATTATGTTATTATTGTCCAGGTATTTCAGGAGCTGTGTGTTAATGACAGTCTCCATAACCTTAGACATAGAGCCACAGGTCTATAGTAGGTGGAATCGATTTTTTTGCCTTTTTTTATGAATGAGTTGTACGCAACCAATCTTCCAGGCAGCGGGAAACACGCCTCGCTGATACGATAGTTTGGAGAGCTTGCAAAGAATAGGCGTAAGCTCATCGGCACAGCGTTTAAGGACAATAGCTGGAATTTGGTCAGGACCAGTAGCTTTCTTTGTGTTTAGTTTTTGGAGGATGCTTTTTACATCTCGATGTTGAGATTTGACCTCTGCCATTCTCGAGTTCACGCTTATGGTGGTGGTCGGAGTACTTCCTTGAAAGTCTACAGTAGAATTGGCTGCGAAGAGCTTCCCCAAGAAGCTTTTACTTTCCACACCGATAGGTGAGGGGAGTATTGTGATCGCGAAAATTTTCGATTTTGAGAGAATTCACTTTTTGGGCGTTTTATTTCTTTAGGAGCAGAAGCGATGGATTTGTCCTCTCTGGTCAAGGGTGGTATTGACGAATAGGAAAAGTTCTGACTAACAGCCTTAGCTACAGACCAGAATGTTCTAGACGAACTAGGACATGCGAGGAGCTTGTTCTTAATTTTTTGGTTGTGTTCCTCCTTGCTGCTGTCAATCACGCGTTTAAAGTGATTTCTGGCGTCGATAAAACTGCGGTGGTTCTCGGCATTTGGATTTTTTCTCCATTCCTTGTAATGGTGGTTTTTAGAGGTAACTGCATCTCTACAGCGTTGATTGAACCATGGCTTGTTTTTGGAGGGATGCTTTACGACATGAGGAATATAGGCTCCCATGCCGGATATTAAAACCTCTGTTATTTCTTGGGCGCAAGCTGATGGGTCTTGTGACTTGAAGCAGACGTCGTTCCAGGGAAAGGACTGGTAATATTCCCTTAGGTCGTCCCACTTTGCTGATCCGTAATGCCAGATCCGACGAGGCTTTGCATGGTAGAGATCTAGAGAATGCATTCTGCATAGCATTGAGACGGTGTTATGGTCAGACGATCCCAATGGGGCGGTTACTTTCGCTGTGTAGATTGTTGGAGTAGTTGTGAGATATAGGTCCAACAGACTAGCAAAATCTCCGTGGCGGCTGGGGATCCTAGTTGGTTCTTTGACTATCTGCTCCAAGCCGCAGCTGATAGCGAAGGCTTCAGCTTCACGTCCCTGGTCGTCCGTTTTGATTGAGTGTTTCAACCAGTATGAGTTGTGAACGTTGAAGTCACCCAGAAAGACTATCTCTGAATGAGGGTGATCTGATTGCAGCGCGTCCACAGTGTAAGAAATGAATGTTGCTGGATCGCTCAGCTGGTAAGAGCGCCGAACTAGAATTCCGGAGGCGCGGGTTCAAATCCCGCAGACATTTTCTGGTAGCACCTAGATTTGAAAGCCCGACATGCGGGCAATAGGATGAAACATGACATAACGATTACATCTGATACACACGCACGTATGATGTATGCTCTGATTACAACGATGTGGTGGATGTAGCCCGCCGGGCCCAGGCCAAAAAAGGGCCACGATATCTGCATACAAAAGGCCGCGTGATATATTAAGCCGTCCACGACACGAAATTGCCGCATTGTTATTAACTCGTCCGTAAAGGCAGATCTATTAGCCCTACGTCGAGACGACGGACGGGCGCATCTCTTTAACTACTTTGTCAACCCTTTTTTAGAGCAACAATGAATGTCAGGGGGTTATCCCGCCGGTTACATTTGCTTCCTATTGTCGCCCGACAGGATAAAAAATGAGGCGTTGGCCCGGGTGTGGTGGTTGCCTGTCTCTCAACAGATAATGTTCTACTCTCTACATCCGGTAGGTAAAAGCACTCATATTTTACGACATATTTTGGATAATCACGTAGGAGTTTTATGGTATGCTTATGAGCTTGGCTTCTGGGATTCTATAGTGCTTTAGGGCTAGTTTAGACACTACGCTTGCTAGAACGATTTGTCGGTGTACTCTTAAAATCCAGTTTTAAACGTTGCAAAAATAGAACGTCCACATCGCAGTTTTGAGTTTCAGTATCGTTTGATGAAAATAAAAATTCCAGATTTTTCAGATATTTAGGTTTGGCTAAAGATTCTAAAATCTTTATTTGGCCTTCTATCAAGATGGAACCTCGTGTTTTGGATAGTTTGAAGATGCTCATTACAAATCCGGTCACAGTTTTGAGTTTCAGTCTCGTTTGACGAAAATCAAAAATTTCAGATCATTCAATATTTTGGTTCGGCTGAAAATTCAAAAATCTTTATTTGGCTTTTTATTAAGATGAAGCCTCGTGTTTTGGATAATTTGAGGATGCTGATTTCAAATCCGGTGGCAGTTTTGAGTTTCAGTCTCCTTGACGAAAATAAAAAATTTCAGATCATTCACCTTTTACAACTTTTAATTTGGATTTCTATCAAGATGAAATCTGGTGTTTTGGATAATTTGAGGATGCTTATTACAAATCCGGTCGCAGTTCTGAGTTTCAGTCTCGTTTGACAAAAATCAAAAATTTCGGATCATGCAGATTTTTAGGTTTGGGTAAAAAATCTAAAATCTTTGTTTTGCTTTCTATCAAGATGAAACCTCGTGTTTTGGATAACTTGAGGATGCTTATTACAAATCCGGTCGCAGTTTTGAGTTTCAGTCACGTTTGACGAAAATAAAAAATTTCAGATCATGCAGATTTTTAGGTTTGGGCAAAATCTAAAATCTTTATTTTGCTTTCTATCAAGATGAAACCTCGTGTTTTGGATAATTTGAGGATGCTCATTACAAATCCGGTCGCAGTTATGAGTTTCAGTCTCGTTGGACGAAAATCAAAAATTTCAGATCATGCAGATTTTTAGGTCTGGGTAAAAAATCTAAAATCTTTATTTTGCTTTCTATCAAGATGAAACTTCGTGTTTTGGATAATTTGAGGATGCTTATTACAAATCCGGTTGCAGTTTCGAGTTTCAGTCACGTTTGACGAAAATCAAAAATTTCAGATCATGCAGATTTTTAGGTTTGGGTAAAAAATCTAAAATCTCTATTTTGCTTTCTATCAAGATGAAACCTCGTGTTTTGGATAATTTGAGGGTGCTGATTACAAATCCGGTCGCAGTTTTGACTTTCAGCCTCGTTTGACGAAAATCAAAAATTTCAGATCGTGCAGATTTTTAGGTTTGGGTAAAAAATCTAAAATCTTTGTTTTGCTTTCTATCAAGATGAAACCTCGTATTCTGGATAGTTTAGAGATGCTGATTACAAATATGGTGGCATTTTTGAGTTTCAGTCTCGTTTGGCGAAAATCAAAAATTTCAGATCACTCAGATCTCTTAGGTTGGGCTAAAAAATCTAAAATCTCTATTTTGCTTTCTATCAAGATGAAATCTCGTGTTTTGGGTAATTTGAGGATGCTTGTTACAAATTCGGTCGCAGTTTTGAGTTTCAGTCTCGTTTGACGAAAATCAAAAATTTCAGATCATGCAGATTCTGTAAGTTTGGATAAAAAAATCTAAAATCCTTATTTTGCTTTCTATCAAGATAAAACCTCGTGTTTTGGATAATTTGAGGATGCTAATTACAAATCCGGCGGCAGTTTTGAGTTTTAATCTCGTTTGACAAAAATCTAAAATTTGTGGGATGTGGTGGTTGCCTGTCTCACAGATAATGTTCTACTCTCTACATCCGGTAGGTAAAAGCACTCATATTTTACAAGATATTTTGGATAATCACGTTGCAGTTTTATGGTATGCTTATGAGCTTTGCTTCTGGGATTCTATAGTGCTTTAGGGCTAGTTTAGACGCTACGCTTGCTACAACGATTTGTCGGTGCACTCTTAAAACTGAATGAAAACGTTGCAAAAATCGCAGTTTCAGTCTCGTTTGACGAAAATCAAAAATTTCAGATCATGCAGATTTTTAGCTTTGGGTAAAAAATCTAAAATCTTTGTTTTGCTTTCTATCAAGATGAAACCTCGTGTTTTGAATAATTTGAGGATGCTTATTACAAATCCGGTCGCAGTTTTGAGTTTCAGTCACGTTTTACGAAAATAAAAAATTTCAGATCATGCAGATTTTTAGGTTTGGGTAAAAAAACTAAAATCTTTATTTTGCTTTCTATCAAGATGAAACCTCGTGTTTTGGATAATTTGAGGGTGCTGATTACAAATCCGGTCGCAGTTTTGAGTTTCAGTCTCGTTTGACGAAAATCAAAAATTTCAGATCATGCAGATTTTTACGTTTGGGTAAAAAATCTAAAATCTTTATTTTGCTTTCTATCAAGATGAAACCTCGTATTTTGGATAATTTGAGGATGCTTATTACAAATCCGGTCGCAGTTTTGAGTTTCAGCCTCGTTTGACGAAAATCAAAAATTTCAGATCATGCAGATTTTTAGGTTTGGGTAAAAAATCTAAAATCTTTATTTTGCTTTCTATCAAGACGAAACCTCGTGTTTTGGATAATTTGAGGATGCTTATTACAAATCCGGTCGCAGTTTTGAGTTTCAGTCTCGTTTGACGAAAATCAAAAATTTCAGGTCATGCAGATTTTTAGGTTTGGGTAAAAAATCTAAAATCTTTATGTTACTTTCTATCAAGATAAAACCTCGTGTTTTGGATAATTTGAGGATGCTTATTACAAATCCGGTCGCAGATTTGAGTTTCAGTCTCGTTTGACGAAAATCAAAAATTTCAGATCATGCAGATTTTTAGGTTTGGGTAAAAAATCTAAAATCTTTATTTTGCTTTCTATCAAGATAAAACCTCGTGTTTTGGATAATATGAGGATGCTTATTACAAATCCGGTCGCAGTTTTGAGTTTCAGTTTCGTTTGACGAAAATAAAAAATTTCAGATCATGCTGATTTTTAGGTTTGGGTAAAAAATGTAAAATCTTTATTTTGCTTTCTATCAAGATGAAACCTCGTGTTTTGGATAATTTGAGGATGCTTATTACAAATCCGGTGGCAGTTTTGAGTTTCAGTCAAGTTTGACGAAAATCAAAAATTTCAGATCATGCAGATTTTTAGGTTTGGGTAAAAAATCTAAAATCTTCATTTTGCTTTCTATCAAGATGAAACCTCGTGTTTTGGATAATTTGAGGGTGCTGATTACAAATCCTCGTGTTTTGGATAATTTGAGGATGCTAATTACAAATCCGGTGGCAGTTTTGAGTTTTAATCTCGTTTGACAAAAATCTAAAATTTGTGGGATGTGGTGGTTGCCTGTCTCACAGATAATGTTCTACTCTCTACATCCGGTAGGTAAAAGCACTCATATTTTACAAGATATTTTGGATAATCACGTTGCAGTTTTATGGTATGCTTATGAGCTTTGCTTCTGGGCTTCTATAGTGCTTTAGGGCTTGTTTAGACGCTACGCTCGCTAGAACGATTTGTCGGTGCACTCTTAAAACTGGATAAAAACGTTGCAAAAATCGCAGTTTTGAGTTTCAGTCTCGTTTGACGAAAATCAAAAATTTCAGATATTCCAAATTTTCAGGTTCATCCAAAAATCTAAAATCTTTATTTGGCTTTCAATCTATATGAAACCTCGTGTTCTGGATAATTTAACAGTGCTCATTACAAATCCAGTGGCAGTTTTTAGTTTCAGTCACATTTGACGAAAATCAAAATTTTCAGACCATGCTGATTTTTAGGTTTGGGTAAAAAATCTAAAATCTTTATTTTGCTTTCTATCAAGATGAAACCTCGTGTTTTGGATAGTTTGAAGATGCTGATTACAGATCCGGTAGAAATTTTGAGTTTCAGTCTCGTTTGACGAAAGTCAAAAATTTCAGATGATGCAAATTTTTAGGTTTGGGTAAAAAATCTAAAATATTTATTTTGCTTTCTATCAAGATGAAACCTCGTGTTTTGGATAATTTGAGGATGCTTATTACAAATCCAGTCGCAGTTTTGAGTTTCAATAAATAAAAAATCTAAAATCTTTATTTTGCTTTCTATCAAGATGAAACCTCGTGTTTTGGATAATTTGAGGATGCTAATTAACAAATCCGGTGGCAGTTTTGAGTTTTATTCTCATTTGACAAAAATCTAAAATTTCAGGTCATTCAGATATTCAGGTTCTAAAATATTTATTTTGCTTTCTATCAAGATGAAACCTCGTGTTTTGGATAATTTGAGTATACTTATTACAAATCCGGTCGCAATTTTGAGTTTCACTCTCGTTTGACGAAAATCAAAAATTTCAGATCCTGCAGATTTTTAGGTTTGGGTAAAGAATCTAAAATCTTTATTTTGCTTTCTATCAAGATGAAACCTCGTGTTTTGGATAATTTGAGGATGCTACTTACAAATCCGGTGGCCGTCTTGAGTTTTAATCTCGTTTGACAAACATCTAAAATTTCAGGTCATTCAGATATTTAGATTTGGCTAAAAATTCTAGAATCTTTATTTGGCTTATATCTACATAAAACCTCGTGTTTTGGATAATTTCAGGATGCTTATTACAAATCCGGTCGCAGTTTTGAGTTTCAGTCTCGTTTGACGAAAATCAAAAATTTCAGATCATGCAGATTTTTAGGTTTGGGTAAAAAATCTAAAATCTTTATTTTGCTTTCTATCAAAATGAAACGTTGTGTTTTTAATAATTTGAGGATGCTAATTACAAGTCCGGTGGCAGTTCTGAGTTTTAATCTCGTTTGACAAAAATCTAAAATTTCAGGTCATTCAGATATTTAGGTTTGGCTAAAAATTCTAAAATCTTTATTTGGCTTTAAATCTACATAAAACCTTGTGTTTTGGATAATTTGAGGATGCTTATTACAAATCCGGTCGCAGTTTTGAGTTTCAGTCTCGTTTGACGAAAATCAAAAATTTCAGATCATGCAGATTTTTAGGTTTGGGTAAAAAATCTAAAATCTTTATTTTGCTTTCTATCAAGATGAAACCTTGTGTTTTTAATAATTTGAGGATGCTAATTACAAATCCGGTAGCAGTTTTGAGTTTTAATCTCGTTTGACAAAAATCTAAAATTTCAGGACATTCAGATATTTAGGTTTGGCTAAAAATTCTAAAATCTTTATTTGGCTTTAAATCTATATAAAACCTCGTGTATTGGATAATCTGAGGATGCTTATTACAAATCCGGTCGCAGTTTTGAGTTTCAGTCTCGTTTGACGAAAATCAAAAATTTCACATCATGCAGATTTTTAGGTTTGGGTAAAAAATCTAAAATCTTTATTCTGCTTTCTATCAAGATGAAACCTCGTGTTTTGGATTATTTAAGGGTGCTTATTACAAATCCGGTCGCAGTTTTGAGTTTCAGTCTCGTTTGACGAAAATCAAAAATTTCACATCATGCAGATTTTTAGGTTTGGCTAAAAATTCAAAAATCTTTATTTTGCTTTCTATCAAGATGAAACTTCGTGTTTTGGATAATTTGAGGATGCTGATTACAAATCCGGTCGCAGTTTTGAGTTTCAGTCTCGTTTAATGAAAATCAAAAATTTCAGATGTTCCAGATTTTCGGGTTCGGCCTAAAATTCAAAAATCTTTATTTAGCTTTTTATTAAGATGAAGCCTCGTGTTTTGGATAATTTGAGGATGCTGATTTCAAATCCGCTGGCAGTTTTGAGTTTCAGTATCGTTTGGCGAAAATAAAAAATTTCAGATCTTTCAGATTCTGTAGGTTTCGCAAAAAAATCTAAAATCTTTATTTGGCTTTCTATCAAGATGAAACCTTGTGTTTTGGATAATTTGAGAATGCTAATTACAAATTCGGTGGCAGTTTTGAGTTTTAATCTCGTTTGACGAAAATCAAAAATTTCAGATCTTCAGATGTTTGCCTAAAAAATCGAAAATCTTTATTTGACTTTCTATTAACATGAAACCTCGTATTTTGAATAATTTGAGGGTGCTAATGTCAAATCTTATCGCATTTTTAGGTATCAGTCTCGTGTAACGAAAATCAAAAATTTAGATCCTCAGGTTTGCCTAAAAAATTGAAAATCTTTATTTGGCTTTCTATTAAGATGAAATCTCTTGTTTTGGATAATTGGGTGCTTATTACAAATCCGGTCGCAGTTTTGAGTTTCAGTATCGTTTGACAAAAATAAAAAATTCCAGATCCTCACATGTTTGCCTAAAAAATCGAAAATCTTTATTTGACTTTCAATTAACAAAAACCTCATATTTTGAATAATTACAAATTATATCGCAGTTTTGAGTATCAGTCTCGTGTAATGAAAATCAAAAGGTTAGATCCTCAGGTTTGCCTAAAAAATTGAAAATCTTTATTTGGAGAACGAAATCTCCTGTTTTGGATAATTTTTTGCTGATTACAAATCCGGTCGCAGTTTTGAGTTTCAGTATTGTTTGACAAAAATCAAAAATTTCAATTTTTACATCAAAAATCAAAATTCTTTATTTATGTAGGTATATATTCACTACCAAACATGTTTCGTGTCAATACAATTAATTTCTTCAAGACAGGTAACGTTAAAAGACGCACTGACACTAACCCATTCTGCATTGAAACGATTCCAACCCCTTGAATAATCTCCTTATAAATGCATGTTGAATTTGAATGAATTATCAGCACAAAATGTACCCCCCATTCGCCATTCGCATTGAGATTTCCAAACAAACAAGGCGATAACTCTCCCGAAAGCCATAGAACCCGTCTTAAAAGTGGTTCCGCTTCGTTCGGTCATTTTGCATGTGTGGCAGATTTACAACGTCTGAGGGCAGAAGGGCCCTAATGGGAAATAAGTGGTGGGAAAGCGTCGTGTCCCTTGCTGAAGGGTGCCAAAGGTCACGAACGAATATGGACCGGCACCCTTGCATCGCCCTGTCACTCGCCTAATAGTTGTTGCTTTTTCCGTAAGCTGGAAATAATAGCGTATTGCGGCGGGTAGCTATGGTGATATACTGGCGTAATACCCTTTGGGTAGCTGTTTCAAACATAGTTGTTCAGTGAGAAGAGAAAGAGCGAGAGTAAATACGTTGATAAATAATCAATTAGGTGTTGGATGGTAATTTTTTTTTCTAAAATCTATGGACAGATGGAATGGAACTTTTCCAATTAACTAAAAGCTGCTATGCGATTTTGAGCTAAAATTTCAATGTACCGATAAAACCTTAATCAAAAGAGGTACTAAATATAATATTTTTTGGGGGGAAATAAGGTTATATACAGGGTGTCCCAGAAATAACACGCCAGAGTGACATGGAAGGTAGATTGGCATTAGATCATATAACGTCGACATGACCTTAGTAAAAGTTTTCTAGTTTTTGAGATATTGGCACTTTTAAGATTTTTCAAAAAATTCCTACTTTTACTCCTTTTGTTGCCTGTTATGGCTATAAAGATTTACGGGCTTATTATCTTTTTTTTCTTGGACTACTATTAATATTTGGTCGAAACAACAGAGTATTGATTTTATTGAAAACAATTTTTAAGAAGATGCAGGTTGTGTATAAGAGTGGGTGGTAAACATTTTGAAAATCTATTATAGTGACTAAAAATCAATGGAAATAAAAAAACAGCTTTATATTCTATTCATTATTTTGATGTCTACAACGAATTAAAAAGGACAATGTATCTAGGCGTTTTAGACGTAGAAGTATTCCGACTTCTATGTGAAAACTTGGGGCTATTCAATTTTAGTAAAAAGAACCTATAAATGTTATACTATTTTTGAAAGAGCATTAAGTAGGTTGGTTTTTAAGAGCATTTGCTGATTCAGTCTGGTTCATTCGTTGTCATTGTCATAGTAATCAGTTAAACCTTGGTTAAGGTTCTTGCATTGACACAAAATCTAAGAATTTGGTTGTTTTTGTAACATACCGTGATAGTTTTCAATGAAATCAATACTCCAGTAGTCCGAAAAAAAAGATTTATAAGTCCGCAAATCCTTATAGCCATACTAGGCAACAAAAGGAGCAAAAGTAGGATTTTTTTGAAAAACCTTAAAAGTGGCAATATCTCGAAAACTAGAAAACTTTTACTAAGGTCATGTCGATGTGATCTGATTGATCTAAAGCCAATCGACCTTCCGTGGCACTCTGGCGTGTTATTTCTGGAACCCTATATAATTTGGATCAAATAAAGACTCAAGCAAGTATCATCCTTAGGGAATATACTTATACAGGCTGTCCAGTTAGTGTGTAATTCTTCGGTATCTCGCAAGGTATACCTGATAGAAGAAAATGTCAAATACAAAGGTTATTTGGTTACTTAAGACGCATATCCTAAAAATATTTTGAAATATGCAGGGTGTTGTGGGAGAGTAGGATAGTGATCACCTTGATTTTTTTATATGGAACTATAAGTTTTTTTAATTCTTCTAGTTTGCGTCATTGATCTCTATTTAACCCTAAAACATGTTTGGGATCGGTTGCGACGTTGCCAAGTTATAATTTATTTTCTAATAATTTCCGGATTTGCAAGGTCGCAAGTAATACGTCCAAATTGATATATTCCTTTAACTTTTCTCAATAATATTATACAGCGAGTTACTTGAATATTAAGTGGATATGATTTTGGATGTTACCAGCAATTTGTATTTACAGGGTGTTTTTGGCAGAATTTTAAATTACGGCAACTTGAACGTCATTTTACTTTGTTTTTCTGAATGTAACACCCTGTATTTTTTTATTTTAAATCGAAATATCTACTAATACCCTATCTCGCCTTTTTTTCGTGTTTGCGATGTTGCCAAGTTATAAATTATTCTTACAAAGTTCGAGATACGCAATTTATTGCAGTTAAAATAAGTAGAGGTTTCTATTTAAAATAAATTAAAATCGGGGATATTTGTTTAAAAATTTGGAAAAATAATTTATAGCTTGGCGACGTCGCGAAAAAAATATTACAATGGCATATAGGGTATTAGTAGATATTTCGATTTAAAGTAAAAAATACACGGTGTTACATTTAAAAAACAAAGTAAAATGACCTTCAAGTTGCCGTAATTTAAAATTCTGCCAAAAACACCCTGTAGATACAAACTGCTGATAACATCCAAAATAATATCCACTTAATATTCAAGTAACTCGCTCTTTAATATGATTGAGAAAAATTAAAAGAATATATCAATTTGTACGTATTACTTGCGACCTTGCAAATCCGGAAATTAATAGAAAACAAATTATAACTTGGCAACGTCGCAACTGATCCAAAAAATATTTCAGGATTGAATAGAGGTCAATGGTGGAAACTAGAAGAATTTATGAAAAAGTTATAGTTCCATATAAAAAAATCCAATTGATCACTATCCTACTTTCCCGCAACACCCTGTATATCTCAAAATATTTTCAGAATATGCGTCTTAAGTAACCAAATAACTTTTGTATTTGACTTTTTCTTCTATCAGGTATACCTTGCGAGATATCGAAGAATTACTCACTAACTGGACACCCTGTATATATTTGAATTAAATAATTATAAAGACTCAAGTAAGTTACATCCTTGAGAATATGGAATATTCAAGGTATCGAGAATTTTTTAAAAAAGCTTTTCGAGCAACTACAAAGCAATGGCGATTTTAGTTATTGAATGATACAGGGTTTGTCACAAAATTACTTTTTTAATGAAGATATACCGGGTGTCCTAGAATTTCCTTGACATATTCTCGTAACAAAAAAAGTTCAAAAGAAAAGTGAGTTGTACTTTTGGATGTACCATAAAGGTGTGTCACACCATGCTTATTGTACTTCAACCCTCAAAATTCACCCCCATCTTTTTTTCAAATAGCACCCAATAAATCATTATTTTATTTAAAATCTTGTAGTACCTTTGATTTTATACACAAACCCTCTTTTTCCTAAAATCATAAGCATAAGATAAATAAAGTAAGGATTTGTTTGAGGCGTCATATTTTCGTAACAAAAACAGACAAAAAGAAAACCAAGTTGGATTTTCAAGGGTACTGAATGGCCTATTATACCATGCTTTCGAAACATTTTTTTGTACTTCAACCCCTAAAACTCACCCCCAACTTTTTTTTTCAAATAGCACCCCACAGCTTTTCCTAAATAAATTCGGTCATTATTTTATTTAAAATCTCTTAGTGCTTTTGATTTTATACAAAAACCAATTTTTTGTAATTTCAAAAGCATAAGATAAATAAAATAAGGATCTTTTTGAGGCGTAATAAAAAAGGATAAAAAAGACATATTTTTTGTTTTCGAAAGCATGTATGATGATGATAGGTCATTCAGTACCCTTAAAAAGACTACTTAGTTTTCTTTTTTATTCGTTTTTTTGCGTCAAACAACTTCTTATTTTATTTATGATTTGCTTCTGGTTTCACGAAAAAAATAAGTTTGCGTATAACATCAAAAGGATCTACTCAGTTTTCGTTTGAACTTTTTTTTGTTACCAGAATATCCTATATGCACAAAGCTGAAATAATCTTAAATCAAGAATGTGATATTTCATATTATAAAGTTAATATTTTCAATTCAAAACCTGAAATCTTGATAGTTTCAAATGGGAACTAATTTTTAGATGGTCAAAATGTAAAATTTTATACCTTTTCTGACGATATAGTAAGACTTTCAACATCAAACTGTTGTGAAAATTTCCAATCAAATATTATATGTTTTTCAATTTTTATGTCTATAAGCAACCTAGCAGGTCATGAAAACTAATAAAAATCTGGTCAGAATACCTTCGAGGAAGATGCAAACGATCTAGAGTAAAGATACAAGATTTAACATTATAAACATTTTTTACAACATACCAGCTCAAACCAGAAACAATAGTCCTCTAGGAGAATTTAGCATGATTAAAATAATGGTTAGTTATGCTTTGAAGTGTAAGTTTTAAAATTGCCGCCACTGGGCAATAAACTCTAAAAACAGTCTAAAAATTTATATGATGCAGCATGTGCTCACATTCCATAATGTATTCTAAATTTAATAAAAGAAAGTAATTAAATTTCCCAAAACTAAATGAAACAGTGAGTTTCAGCAGACGAATATTCGATATTATATTTGAATCAAATACCATTTTACAGTTTTTACTAAATTCAATTATTACAATACTCCATATTTGTTTCATAATATACATATGTATATTGAATAAAATTCATATTGCCAATAGCAAAAATCTGTGACGTATTTCAGTAAGTTGTTTAATTATTTTTCAGTAAAATGCTACCCTATTTTTTCAGAATGGAACAATCAATTGTTTGATTTTTATTTGAACGGCAAGCAAACCTATTGTTTGATTATTTTATTTGAACAGGACTTGATACCAGCTTCCTAGATATTGAAATGGATCTAAAATGTTCATATATTCGCCTACCAAACAAATTTGAAAATTAGTTTTGATAAAATAATCAATTTAATCAGTGACAATATTGTGTTGTTTTGGAATTAGGGAAAATCTATATATTTGTCTTTGTTCAAAATAGGTATATGGTTTATTGGTTATATTGTAGAGCATCAGTGTTTAATAAGAGTAACAAATAACAATAGCATTATACGCTACAATAATTATTAAGTATAAGAGGTTATGAAGAAAAAGGGTTGCACCCAGTTGTCACGCACACAACAAGCAATAACTTTTTAGCAAATTTAAGTGAATCAATGTAAGGTGCTTTTATGCAAGGCCATTTTAATTATATACATTTTCATACTAATTGTATTTAAATTAAATCTTTTGTAAAGGATTTTACGACAATTATAATTTGTACAATCACCCTTGCAAACAAGGGATCATACAGCTCATACAGCTGTACACTTTCATTCTTTTTTTCATACAATCGCCAAAACAGTAAACACAAACCACGGCTTTTGGACTTCAAGTCGCATCTTTTTCATAAAACGATGTTGTAGCTGTATGTTCTCAAATCTTTCAAAACGAGTTTATAGGTAGATGAAATTTTCCTTGCATATAAGCACCTTTTCGAATTAATAAGAGAGATAACTGATTAGAAATGTTAAGACACACCAATTCTACATTTATAGTAAAAATTATAAAAAATTTCCTACCTGTAACACTGTCGGATGTTCTAGCACTTCTTGCCAGCACCACAATGTCACCTAAGTCTTTGATTAAAGTCCGATTTTTCGCGCACGCTTCCATAATTTGTCGGATTTATACTATCAGACGATCAACAACACTTATTTTATCACATACAACCGTTTCCACGCGTTAAAACAAGAATTTCCTAACGAATTAATCAAATAATTAGGACGCCACGATGTGTGAACCCCGGTAGCAAAGCGAAAGACGCTATGGCTATAGTGTGCTAGACAGAGACAGAGACACACACTGCCCTGCAAAAACAATTGAACAGGCGAGAGCCAATGAGATGCGAGCCCTCGCTGAGAGCAAGACAACGAAATTCTTCGAAATATGCATCTTCAAACAAACGTCTATACTGGGAAAAAAACAATAAATATTGGCCTGGAAATATTCAACTGATCTTTGGGCAGCTGTAGCTCAAAAACTATAGTACGAAACTGAAATCTGTTTATATGATTAGAGAGCTAGTACCTTTGTCGTAATTTTAATACCCATTTTATATCAATCGGTATCGTTGATTTTATTTTGAAAGGAGAAATATGTAGCAAAGACAGGAAATCACTTAAAAGTAGGGAAATTATAGCCTGGTAAAATTAGTATGTGAATTGCGGGTAGTGTTAGACTGGATGGAAAAAATTAGTGAAACACATTTTTGTGATTTACACGTTATCAGACGTCCAAATGGGATCAAGTAGGTTAACTCAGTACTTTCCATGCATTGATTTATTGCAAATCCAAGGGATACACTGTTCTGAATTCTGAAAATAGGTATGACTGTATAGCCTGCTTCTACTTTTCAGGTCAGTAGGCGGAAGAAGTACTGTAATCGGCAAAACTTTGGATTTTGAGACTATACACGTTCTTATTTCCCATACCAATAGGCATATTAAGTATTTAAAATCGCATAAAAAAGAATTTTAAATATATTTTGGAATTTTTTGTGGCATCACATTACTCTTTTCTTATAAATGAGCAGACCGCGAAGTCAAAGCAGCTGCTATGTAGAGGTTATGTTAAGGGAAATTTGTTGACGCAGGATTTGAACAAATTCCGTTTTAATACCGGTAGAAAAGTAAAAGGTCACCAACCGCACGGTGGTGAGAAAGTGACTGGAGGTGGCGCGGTAAGGTTGATTAGTCGAACCGCTCTTCTCTGGACTGCATCAGCTATAGCCAAGATAGTAGGGACAGCGGATATAAGAAAAAACGAAAAACTATGCCACTCATTTCCGTCGGTCTGTCTAGCGTCTGGGTAATTGCTGACGTCTCTAGAACTCAGAAAACGCTAAACCAATTTTGGTGAAATTTTCACAGTTTTTTTTTATGGCCAGCCTCCCGCAAAGGCTGAGATGCATGAATCTTGTTTACGACCTGAGAGAAGAGCGTCTTTGCACAGTGAAAGGGCTTGTTGAGACTGACTCGAAAAATAATATGACGTCATTCTAAATTAACTATGGTGGACCATCCAAGATGGCGAAATAGTTCTTTTTAGTGCACTTCTACAATATGGGTATCAAATAAAAGGGCTTTCCGAGAATAAATAAAAATTTTGTTTGATATAAATGCACATGATAACTACAAAGTAAAAAAGAAATCAAAACAAAAAAACTTAAAAAAAAACTTTTATTTAAAGGTTCTAAAAAAAAGAAAATAAAATGTTCCTTTGGAGTGTTAGCTATCAACTTATAGCCTCATTATACACGACTTACATGATCATAAAAGCTTGTCGCGTGATATACTTGTGTAAATTAACTAGTACCTATTCAATTGACTAACTTGGTGTGCTAAGTTTAAGTGTGTCAAAATTTCAGTTAGGTAGTTGAATTCCTATAGGTACTTACGCAAACCGAAACCTCGCGACAAGCTTTTATGATCATATAAATTGTGGATAATGAGGCTATAAGTTGATAGCTAACACTCTAAAGGAACATTTTATTTTTTTTTTTTTTAGAACCTTTAAATAAAGGCTTTTTTTTAAAAAGTTTTTTTGTTTTAATTTATTCACCATTATAATACTTTTCCTGCCAACTAGTGATTTATTAGTCTTCAAATTAGTCATTCAGTCCATAAACAGTGGCTGCTTTAGTACGACAGAAGGTCAGCGCTGTGCCATCACTAATAGGCTCGTTCAGCATATTTTTTTTGTTGCATATTCTAAAAGGGCATGCTGATTTTAGCAGCTTTGCCAAATTTCAGAATTTTCTGAGCTCGATTTCATATTCTAATAAATTATCAAAGTGCTGCAAATTGAAAACGCGCGGCACTAGCGAGTGTGCGACGGTGACGTCACTACACCTCTCCGACCGGCGCGGCGCGGCATCTTGGCCTCGCATTGTACGGGTGCTTGGTAATAATAACGCTGCGGCGCATCCTACTTGCTATGCAGGCTTTATGAACTGCATACGCGTCTACTGGATAATTTATTTAATTGTTTCATCGACACTGAATACTTACCAAGCTATTCGAATTCGTTGATACTGAGTATAATAATGGAAGGAGGGCAGATGAAGAAAAATTATAAATATTGTATGGTTCCCCAATGTGAAAATACGACAGTGACCACTCCTTTTATTGGTTTGCCA
Source organism: Callosobruchus maculatus (assembly GCA_951848785.1). NCBI lineage: Eukaryota > Metazoa > Arthropoda > Insecta > Coleoptera > Chrysomelidae > Callosobruchus > Callosobruchus maculatus. Next base: position 1,313,996 of record CATOUR010000030.1, read on the forward strand.
CGAAATATAAAAATCAGGAAATTGTGGCAGAGAGCTATGCGTAAGAATGAATTTGTGAGCGATAAGTCAACAAAGTATGCTGTGAGGACCATTTTAATAAAAGTACTTTTATAACTAAGTGAATTGTATTATTATCAAGAAACCGCATTTGTGAATGCCATTCTAAAGGTACCTATATTGACGTCAGCTGTTAGCAGATTTTGCTGGTACTGGTATACTAAAACGTAAGAGATACAAGTAGATTTTTTCAATCCAAATACTGAATTAATCATATACCTAACAATTATAAAAGCATTGGAAAAATCAATTCTCATTGATATGTGGAACATGTGAAAGGCTGTTTTCAGTCCTTTGATGTAACCAAAATTCATATGTATTTTGATTATGTAGAAGAAATTGTTTTATATTATATTATCTAGTTCATTGTGTCTCACATTTCTGTATTTTGGGTAGAAAATCGTGGGTACCTAGCCTACAAAATATCCCTACTTCAAATGTGTATCTCAGTCTTGTATATTTTGTTTAAGTTTGAGGAAGATGTTGAAAATTACATGTGTTACAAACTAATGAAAGATGTAAAACTTAAGATGAAACCGGAAGTACTTTCGCACATTATTGTATGTCAAAAAGACCAACAAGCCTTACACGCTAGAGATCCTCGGAATGTTTTCCTTAAGACAGCGAAAATGAGATTTAGATGAACCTAGTACCAGACCAAAAAAACTCGATGTTCGTCACCAAGCAGCGAATCTAGCACCAATGTTTCGCAAGTAGAACTAGAATGTACTGAAAACAACGAGAGAGGGAACGTTGGAAGACAGATAAGTGAGTCCAAGTCAATAGAAAGGCCAAAGTTGTATCAAAATATAATGAGTGCAATATACTAAGGCAGCCACTAAGGAAAGGCAGAAACAAATGCCATTAAAACATATCCCAAAATGATGCTACTCCTTAACCAGTGGTTCGAGTTCGGATCATTCAGCAAGGAACTTGTAGAAAAGCGAACTGCTTTTCTTATAGAAAATAATCCGAAAATTTATATCGGGATACTCAGTCACTCATTATTTATAATTAATATGCTTGCTTGCTACAAAGTTGACAAAAATCGAAAAATTTGTAACTTTGAAAAAATGAAACTTAATCTTCCACATAAAATTATAGCAGACGATTTCTGTATTGTATATCAACAGTTTGCTCAATAATTAAAAAAAAACCGTTCCAAAATTAGTCGAACATTTAAAATTATTTATTCGAATTTCCATCAAAAAACCAAGAATCCCAATCCTGCAGTCATTCTCCTGGTCAGAAAATGAAAAAAGCAACACTATCAAATATCTTATAGCTTGTACTCCTGATGAGCTTATTTCCTACTTATCTAGAGGTTTTGAGAACTACCGATAAAATGATTGTAGAGGAATCTGGATTTTTGAATGTGTTAGAAAAAACCACCCGATCAAACAAAAGGTAGCGACAACCAAAGCACTTGAACGACGGAACGTATTACAAACGTATGCTGGGCGCTGTCGCTGTACAGCCGCCAGCCGGTCTGGGCTCGCCGACAGACCCAATGACGTCATAACGATGAATTTTGAGTGCATGAAATATTTTAATCTTTGAAGGCGCGTAACTTTTTCAATTCTCATCCAATTAAGTTGAAATTTTTTTTGTATGTTATATGTAAGTAATACTTCATGAAAATGCGCATAAATTGGTTATTGGAATTTCACTGAACGACCCTAATCCCGCCGCGCCGTGAGTGACTGGAGCAACGAGAACGTCAGTTGGAGTTGAAACGGTGGATTTATAGGATCTGATTTGATAGGGGTGAGCGACGGAGCAGGAGACTGTCAGTACGCCGACGTGTAACATTGATAAATGACGCCAAGTGAACCGCAGACTAATCTCTTAAAATTGATGGGAAAGAGATGTGCTATTACAGACCAGATGTGCTCCTGTAATATATTATATAGGTACTTCACTGTTATGACGTTTTGCTCAGTCTTCATTGGACTGTTTCTGACGCACCATACTTAGATATAAATGCACTTCTTTCTTCTTTGAATAAGCTTCCGATATTATTAGCCAAAAAACACTCCCACCAGTGTCAAACCTACGCCTCATAGTAGACTGGCCATTGTCAACTCGGAAAACACCTCCAGATTATGGGATTAAGTGACACACCGATATGTAAGAAGAATGAGTGAAAGCGAAGACGAAACTGTGGAACATGTCATATATGTGAGTGCTTAGGGTTATCTTCTATTAGAGAGTGTGCGTTCGGCGAGTCTTGGCCTACACCTGCCCACAGAAGTATCCACCTAGAAGTATCTGAATCACCCCCATATATGTTATGCAATTTTTTGTAGTTTCCGAGTTATGAATTTTTTTATGAATTCTAGTAAATTCTCGACCTCGATAACTTACAACTGTTCCAAAAGAAAAATTAAATGACGTTTCCAAATTCTCTTTTTTGCTAATTAATCTTTAAAAGTTTACTGTTTATACATAAAATAATCGGCTTCGTAACTTTGATGAAAGTCATCAAAATTTTAGTGTAAAGTGAACAATTTACGATCTGATAATTATAACATAAATCTTCGACTCGCAATTAAAAATCTAAAGAGGTGGTTTCATGATTTCTAAGTAGGTCTAAAAACTTCTTCAGACTCTCAGCTATCACAGTCGTTGAAAAAAAGTATCCAATCGACCTTCAAAGACAAGAGGCGAAGATTTCTTGAAATTGGCGATGTGATTCTCAATTCATCAATAACTTATGTGAACGCGCTAATAGCAGAATGGTTGTCAGTACCGCAATAATAAACGGTAAAAACGTTCCATAAATTAAACATGTGTTAAAAAAGATCCTTTTTCTTGCTAAGAACCACAAGGAGCGCATTCTTCAAAACCGGTTTTTACCTGAGCGGCAACAAAAAGAGCTAACGCTAATGCAGTAAACGATGTTAGAAAGAGATAGCTATGATATTGTTGTGATTTTCAAAATGTGTCATTGCATAGGTTGCTTTCGTTAACTTTATTCAGTCGTCTGTCTTTGCGGATTTAAAATGATACGCTCTTGTTTGGTGAATTATTTTGACAATTGGGCTTTTTTACGGACTATTGTGTGCGCGCAGATTCGAAATTTGGCATCACCTATGGACTCTGAATGCTATCGGATTGGATTGGAGTTGTTTCTGTTGTCTACTTGGCTATTCCTACGGAACTTGGGCGCACGACAACTGGCTTTAACGATGCTGTTTTCTGCAAGAGACTATGCAACAAATGGATAGGTCGTGCTGGATCCACTGAATGGCCGCCAGGGTCACCTGACTTAAATCCAGTAGAGTTTTTTGTTTGGGGCTACTACAAAGAACTAGCTTATGCTAAAGAGTGTCGAAACATCAACGAATTACGCAAGAAATTGACACAGTCTGAATAAACAATAAAAAACAAGCGAAGAGCTTTTGTTAATTTAAAAAACAATTTTTTCAGAAGATGTAGATTATGCATCGAACAAAAAGGTAGACATTTTGAAAATTTCTTGTGAAATTTAATAAACTTAGTGAAGAAATCTGATAATTTGGTTTCATTTTACAATTTCCCACTTACAAAAAAAGAAGTCGTACATGTAAAAGAAATCTTAACAAAGTGACACAGGTGGTCATCTATGGATCTTCTGATCGCACTGAATGTTTTTTATTGCGGCACTGACAATCATTCTGCCATTACTGCCCAAAAATTAGTTATTGTTTCATTTAAAGTCTTATCGCTAATTTCAAGAAATCTCCGCCTCTTGTCGTTGGAGGCCGATTGGAGCCAAAGTAGCCCCATTAAGTTTACTTTTTTTTAATGATTATGATAGTTGAGAGTCTGAAGAAGTTTTTAGACCTACAAAGAAATCATGAAATCACCTCTTTAGATTTTTAATTGCGAGTCGAAAATTTAAGTCATAGTTAACAGAACGTAAATTTTTCACTTTACACTATAATTTTCATGACCAGTGCTGCCGTTTTAGTACATTTGTACTAGTTCTAGTACATTTTGGACGTCAAAGTACAAAAGTACATGAAGGCTGAATTCTAGTACATTTTCAGTTTTCAAAAAAATCAATAAAAATCTTCATTTCATACATTGTAGCTTCTCAAATGGATGTATAATGTCTGCGAGTTTTTTTTGTTCTTCTTTTGCTCTTCATAAAATTATAGCGCGTCCATGTGGTGTGAATTGCCAGCTCATAATGAAATTCACAGGTTTTGGTACAATTTAGTACAATCTAGGACATTTTATTACTTTCTTTCAGTATATTTCAGAAACACACCGCGACAGCACTGTTCATGACTTTTGTCAGATTTACTAAGCCGATTCCTTTACGTATGAACAGCAAACTCTTCAAGATTGGTTAGCAAAAAAGAGAATTTGGAAAAGTCTTTTGATTTTCTTTTTTGAACAGTTTTAAGTTATCGAGGTAGAGAATTCTCTATAATTCAGAAAAAAATTCATAACTAGAAAACTACAAAAAATTGCATAACATATATGGGGGTGATTCAGATACTTCTAGGTGTGCTCTCTGGACTTCCGCTTGACACTATTTTTTGGGACACCCTGTATAATACACGTGTGTGCTGTTGAAAGACGCCTGATTAGGTGGCGCGGGGGGGGGGAGGGAAGATGAAGGGGAAATCCATGAACGTGATAGGAGACCATAACAAACGCGCGAATTAAGCGAAGTCGGTAAATCAAAGGGTGCCGTGGCTGCAGCGAGCGGCATTAAACTCAATTACCAAATAAAGTGATCGATATGAATGAGTGAGTTCTCGGTACGCCGAGCCAGTAATTTACCGGTATTTGCACGCTTACGTTTCAGCCCCGAGATTTATTGGGAACAATATATCAACTCCAAGTACCAATTTACTGAGTTGTAAAGCACGACCCGATGTTATTAAAAGCTCTATACAATCAATAGCTCAAATGGCATCATTAATTTTCTTGGCTCGCCAACTTCTTTACCGACCCGAGCCCGTATTGCAACACAAAACCCGAGCTGTCAGGGGGAGATGAATTATGCCGCTTTTGCTTTCTTCTGTTTCATGAAATACATTACGTGTTCCTGGCTCTACCGCTTTTTGTGCTCGGCTCTCTCTCCTGCTGAGAAGAAAAAATACTGCATCGGGATCACGCAGAATGAGATGTTATGTATGGTTATTTATACGATTGGCAAGCCGCTATCTCATCATCATAGTCACAAAAGCATTTGACACAGTTGATCATAATATGATACTCATGAAAACTTTACAAAATTATGGTATACGGGGTCAAATCTATCATCTAATTAAAAGTTATTTAAGTAATAGAACACAAACTGTTATGATAAATAAATGCTCTAGTTCTCCATTACCTATAACATGCGGTGTTCCTCAAGGAACGGTACTGGGACCATTATTCTTTAACATATATATAAATGATCTATTTGCGGTTGATGTGAGCGGAGATATAGTGAGTTTTGCAGACGATACAGCTGTTATATTTTCTGCTGAAAGTTGGGAAATATTAAAATCTAAGGCTGAAAATGGTTTTAAAAAAATGTTCAACTGGTTCAGTAGTCGACTTTTAACAGTCAATTTCAACAAGACTCACTTTGTTCCATTCGCATCATACGCAAACGGCTTACCGAAATACACCAACTTACAAATCAGTTGTAAACAGGTAGCTCCTATATCAATGGTCACCAGTATCAACTACTTAGGAATATATCTAGATTGCCATATCAAATGGAAAGAGCATACCGAATATGTTGTCAAAAAGATTCGTTACGTTATAAGCAAATTTAAACTCCTTTCCACTATACTTACCTATGAACAGATGATCATTGTATACGAAGCACTTGTTCATAGTCATATACGATATTGTATTGTGGTGTGGGGCGCAGCATGTAAAAATAATATAAAAGCAATAGAAATTATACAAAAACGTTTAATAAAAATTTTATATAAAGTGAAATGTACATATCCTAGTGACTTGTTATTTTCTAAAACAAAAATTCTAGATATCCGCCAAACATTTTTCATGTCATTAGGTATTTACCAATGTAAAAATAAATCAAACTTGACAAAACACGAACATAAATATGACATAAGATATGCATGTAATGTTGTACCAAAAGCAAGAAAAAATACTTTATTACGATGTCATACATTTCTTGCTCCAAGACTATACAATGAGATACCAGAAAGCATAAAATGTCTAGTGCCTTTAAATTCATTCAAGTATGGTTTAAAACAATGGATAGTAAATAATAAGCGCATTAAAATTCACCAACTTGTAGACATATGCAATACCTATTATTACTGATATATATGGAATACATAATATTTAAATATAAATATTCCTGAATTAACCCTTATTTGTTGTTTCCATTTTATAATAATTACTTATACCCAAGCACAAGTTTTTAACTTTTTTTGGGTCACTTGTTGTTTATTGTATCTTATTTATTTTATATTTACAATAAACGCTATACTACAATGTCTTAACAGACATGTTGTGAACTCGTAAAATGCATTAAATCGGAGCTAGAGTATTGCCGACACCAATATTATCAAAACATTTGAGAACTGTAGCTCGCCATCATTCGCGATTTTGCTGTCAGTTTAGCGGCGCTCTTGACACTCATATCCAGCAACTGTTTCGTCGAATCCACCCAGCGTGTAGGGGGACGGCCACGGCGCCGCTCACTCGGGGCATGGCCCTGAACTACAAGTTTCTCCATATTATCGCTTGTGTGTACAGGGGGTTTATGATCTTAGTGCATTAATTTGGAAGAACGATAGGTCATGATACTTCGAATCTGAAACCCCAGTACCATTTCACTAGTTAACGCGTAGTTAAACAGAAAAAAAAAATAAAAAAGTATGACTGCAAGGTGTTTTTGGAGATATTCACTATGTAAACAAATGTTATTGTCTCTAGCCTTGTTGCCGCATATTCTGTGTCATCAGAAAATGTTGCGATTTTTTTGAAACTTCAAATTTGGGATATTCGTATTAAATTTGTGGTACCAGTATTACAATGATGTGTAATATTCATACCTACTTTACATAACGGCATTAAGATCGCAAACACTCTGTATAGGTCAGCATTCTCCTCCACGTCCACATTTCAAAAGCATCTATGCGAGCTCGATCTACCTTTTTAACACTCCAAGTTTCCAAGGCATACAAAAATATGGAGAACACAAGAGACTAAACCAGTGACATTTTAGTAGCTTTAGTGATGTTATGGTCACGCCATATTTTAGTAAGCTTTGTCATGGCCACCCGTGCTTGTTGAATGCGCCGTCGAATCTCATTCTCACAGCTACCGGAATTGTCGATCAAAGAACCGAGGTACACAAAACTTTGAACTACTTCACAACGGCCTATTGACTTTATTTCTCGATGATTGTCGTGCTCCCTATCTAAGATAAAAACCTTAGTCTTGTTGTAGGTAATACCAAGACCATATGCTGCACTGTGTTGTTCTAAAACGTTCAATAGAGCTACTAGTTCTCCCTGAGGAGCAGCAATAAGGGTTGTATCGTCAGCAAATCTCAAGTTAGATATTTTGTTTCCGCCAATAGTTATACCGCCATTCCAGTTGTCCAATACCTGTCTCATCACAAATTCAGAGTAAATGTTAAATAACATCGGAGATAATACGCATCCCTGACGAGCTCCTTTTCTGGTTGCCATCAATTCTTACACGAGCTGAGCTAGACTCGTAGGGTTGCTGTATGAGAAACACTAAGTGGTAAGGGACTCCCATGGAGATAAGGATTTCCCACAGTTTAGGGCACTTTGCGGGAGGCTGACCATAAGAAAAAGTTAAAAGATTCATAGGGGCTCTGATAAGCCCCGAACGCTATGGCATTTGAATAAAGACAGCGAGAAGCTTCATCTTTTGGTGGGGGTTCTAACTGGGCATTGCCGGCTGAATAGATATTTGTCACTCATGAGGGTGGTAGGGGATCCCATTTGCTCCAGATGCTGGGAGGAGGACGAGACAGCGTTCCACTTCCTGGACAGATGTGCTGTGTCCCGCAACCTTAGGGTTCAGATATTCGGCATGACAAAGTTCGTCAGGAGATCTGGTAGGTTGTCTAGGATGTAGAATTTTAGTGTCTTCAGTGATTGGTTCAGTGGGGTTGGTAAGAAAGGCCAAAGGTAGACTACTTGTCAGGCTTCACCTCCCCAGACACTACTACTAGATGAGTACCGAATGCTCTTAAAGGCCGATTCACACATACGGTACTGTGCATCGACTGTGCGCTGACTGTGTTGATTTAAACTGAATCGGTCATCCAAAGTTTGCATTGGAATGTATTGCATTACTGTTTTTAATTCAGACATATAGGTCTGGGCGCAGACTGTCCTCCGACTGTGTTGCTTCCGACCGCTCTGAAAGTGATTTCCTCAAGGTTACGGTCCGACACGGTAGGAGCTTGGCATGTGCACAACCGCCGTAGTGTGAACTATTGAAAGGCGACCACAGGGCGCCCGTCATGATTCGGCCAGCGTTCGTTGATTTTCGGGTATCCCGATTCCCGATTCGTCATTATACAATTCGTACAGGAGCACCTTGTTCTTAGCATTCCAAGAAAATTCGTTTGTTGAGGTTAATAGGCGGACAAAATGCCTGTTAATGAAGATTGTTTGATTATCTATGTGCAAGAGCATGAATGTTTATACGATCTAAAACATAAAGATTACGACAATAATCTAGTAAAAGACAATATTTGGAGAGAAATTGCGAATAAATTGAACTCAACGTCCGAAGAGTGTAAAAAGTGGGCAAACCTTTCTTCTTTTTTTTGTTCCTCTTCCATCAATACTAGATACGTTCCGCACGCTATAATTACGTCCTCCTCTGTTCGATCCATACCGCCAACCAAACGGACACTACGGACACGACATGGCTGGTGTGAATACACACAACACGGCACAGCCGATGCGCGGTCATGACACAGTCGGTGCACAGTACCGTATGTGTGAATCGGCCTTTAAGGAGTCGTATCAGTGAAAATGATGATACGGCGTATGGACGCCCTTATTTACTACCCCCTTCCCCCTGGTTCTCGTTCGTTGTAAGGCAATGATGATGAAATGTCCTTCCGGAACGGGCGTACGGTTATTTCCATTATCTCTATCTGCCTGGATATTCAGTCATAATTCAAAGGGTGGTGGCGGTATCGGCATTATCTTCCCTGTCGATGTCGATGTCGTTCACATAACGTTGTCCTATCGCCCTCATACACACGCCCTTTGCATGCTTTCACGATCCTCATCGATTCTAAACTACTCTCGTTAATGTTTACCAGGAGGTATACGTATATAGTATGGGAGTACGGTGTTATTTGAGAAACAATATCGCATTTTGACAGCTAGTCGACGATTGTCTGTAGTTTTTTTTTTGTTTTTACCAAGAAATGTCTGAAAGCAGGTGGTAGTTATAAAGAACTAGGTGCCTGCGAAGACTTTTGTGTAAGAAATTATTGTATACATATGTCCAATTTAGAGCTAATAGGTTCTTTCCAACAGCATATTTTGTACCGTCCATTGAACCGTCACGAAACTGTTCGGATCGTTTGTGGTGCGCATGCGTTGATTTTGGATGGTTTCGTGACCGTACAAACGGGAAAATCTGTTGGAACGGTTCCTTCTCTTATTTCACTGGACTAGTGCCAGTTCTGATAGCTATAAAAAAAAACTAACCTCGATTTCATTTCAAAAGCCATCGTCAAAAGCCAACACGCCAAGAGCTTTCTTAAAATTGATCGGGGCCTGCGTTTTCTAACGATGACTTGGTGTCAACCACAACCGAAAAAAATAAGGATTATTTGGGTAATTTTAGCCATGAATAATGGTTGCTACTCACAACCAGGTATTCCTGTAGCTCTATAAACAAAGAACCTGGGTTATGTTTTCCATAAAAATGACCGAATTTATCATAACATACAATGTATAACATTATTGTTTGGTTCCATTTCCATTTTTGGCTTTGGTGAAGTTTCGGCTAACAAACGAGCCAGCCAAACAACAAGCAACTGCAAAAACAAAAGAAGCAAAATCAAATCATACTCAATCTCAACACTCAAGACTCAAGGAAGCAAAAAAACAGAAGGCGCATAGAAATGACAAAATGAAATTGTGCACCAAGCGGGCGATTTACTTTCTACTGCGCATGTCAGTCCTCACAATCCTTACTCTGGACCAAGTACCGATTTGACCGTACAGAAATCGTCCTATGAGCGGTAACGAAAACTATTGGAACGCTTTATGGATCGTTTCATGAACGGTCACAAAACGTGTTGGAACGCATTTCACGTTCTGCTTATGTCCGTGGCGATACATTGTACGGTATTCAGGCCTGTTGGAAAGAAACTAATAAGTGTATTGTTTTCCTTGTCGTATCTGTTCATGCTTTATCTGACTCTATAATAGAATTTCATCTTTTGTTGTTAATTATATATACATCAGATATTTTCAAAATATTTTAAATGGCTGTTACATCCAAGGATACCAAACTATGCCTGCCGATTGACCAAAATATGTCGACGTAGCATCTGCTTGGATTAACCAAGACTAGAGGAAATACAGAAATCCTCATCAAGGCACAACGTGAAGCTTAATTCCGCTAAATGTCTCCATTATCTCAAGACCTGCTACAAAATATAAGCTTAGCAGCAGATCACCAAATATCCTTGGCCCAAAAATGTTCAACAAGTTACCAGACAATATAAAGAGTATAACCATCTTAAGAGTATTCAAAACTGAGTTGAAAAGGTATCTTAAATCTTATCCATCACAGTTCTTACTGCATTAACGAGTATATTAACTTGTATTTAAGTATTTGAACTTATAGGGTAAAGTCGGGTAAATTGTACCACATTGCACACTTTGTCAAATATCTCGCTATTGACTTGATTTGAATTCAACAAAACTATAAATTAGAGTTGCTTAACATATTCCTATCAAATTCCATAATAGAAAAGTTGCATAAAGATTGACAGTTTGACATAACAAATGTTTTTTTAAAATGTTGCAAACGGTACAATCTACCCGACTGGTTCGTTAAATTGTACCACCCGGTTCGATAAATTGTACCATGACAAAATGCATTTGATGATCGTTGTTGATAGACAACAGATTTATAATACAATACATTGCAATGAATTAAATTTTTTATTTGTAAAACTTAAACACATAAATCACAAATTAGGAAACCATTGGGCAAAACAAAATATTGTCGTAGCAAATAACTAATACTCAATACTTATTTAACTCAAACACAGAAGTCACAAATATAGTCCCATCGACTGGGAAACGAAGCACAGCTTTCATGCACCCAATTTGCACAAAATTTCTAGTTTTATAGTTTCTTATTGCTGCCTTCATATCTTGCTCTGACCATTGGCAGTATTTTGTAAACTTGCAAGGCATGACTGAAAAAAATACTGGAATTTGGTAAATTGTACCGGTACGATTTAACAAACTAGGTGATGGTTCAAATTAGCAAACTGATATTATTTACACAAATTGGTTTATTTCTTTTAAAAAAGTGAGGTTAGGGTAAATATAAACCGCCTAAACTATTTCCAAATGTCCAATAATTACGAGGAACGCCACCCCAACTACCAAAAACTGATCATTCTGATACAAAGGCTTATCTAAAGTTGTATAATACTTACTGCGTAAAGTCGTTTTCCAGAAAAACACAAATTTTAAGTTTCACGAGAGACCGTCGTTTACGCGTCCTGGTAACTAATGTTTTGACAACAAGAGGTATCAAAAGAGCAAACTAGATGACGTTAGAGGCTTACAATTTAATAAATATTGAGGTGGTACATTTTAACAACTGGTACAATATACCCGACTTTACCCTACTCTTTGTTTTGGTTATTTTTCTCTGTGTGTCTTGTTTATTTTACAAAATATTTATATATTTTGTGTAGTTGTATATATGTTAGGCATATTGGTGTGTATGGATATGTATTGTATCACTCTTGACGAATCCTATACATTTTCTAATGTCACTTGGATAATAAATGATAGTGATGCACAAAGGGCCCAATAAGGCCTAAGTGCGGCGATTTTGGCAATTCCCGTTCCTCCAATACAAAATACAAAACATATCGTCGCCTTCCTTTCAAAAGGGCTTATCTCAAAAAATTTCTGAAACAAGTTGGACCAATGGATAACAGCAACCTGCAGCTACCCTCTTAACGGCGTATCTCAAATACGGATAATTTCGAATTTATGGCGTTCTCAATTTTGACACGTAAAGAATCTCATAAAGTGGCTCATCTCAGCTCAATGAGATGAGCCTCTTTGTTACAGGGTGTTCTGAAAGTTGGGACTTTCCTCTTTAGAAGCAACGGCCCTTGAAACGGCAAAGCTAATGCACGGTGAACCAGCAGCAAAACAGCAAAAAAAATATCTATCAAGTACTCACTATTTGGTTGCTACGAAGTTGTAAGTGCGGTCCTGTCGCAGGCGTCTTACAGATAAAAGTGCGATTTACGATATCATCTTAATTTGGACTATACGAGGTTGTTTAGGTCTTCCAACGTGTCCACCACGATGAGGATTCAGACATCCTGTGTCTCTCGCTCTTTGCACGAGGTGCAGGGTGAGTACGGTTAGGGAAGCGATCGGCATACACCCGCAAAGCCGCAGCCACTCACCATACATTAAAATCATGTTCACTAGTTCGTTATTGTTTTATAACAATAACAATGGCGCACGCTTATGCGTGCGCCATTGTTGTTGTTTTTAAAGTCCGATTGTCAGATGTAGCAACAGCAACACGACGTATGACGAACTGCCTATTTTAGTGTTTTCTCACCGGCATCGGCGCCGCTAGCGCTGCCTTGTTTGTTGTGATATTATGACATGGTGAGCCATTGCCCAGGGACGGACTTAGAATTGAGAATTTCTTTAATGGTTAGTATCTCGTTTTCTCTAAATATTTCGTTTATATGTTATTCAGAAAAAGTCCCAACTTATTTACACCCTGTATATTGCGTTGTATATAAGTATTTAACAAAAGAAAAACGATTTTTTTAAAAATTTCATAAAAAGAGAAACGTACCGACAGCTGCACACATAAAAAGAAATTCTCAATTCAAGAATTGTGATATTCTTGTAAATACATACCCACAACAAGAATATCTGTTCTCAGTCTAAGAAAGAATATTTTATGAGAAAATTATAGAAAATCTGTATCAAGAATAATATATTTTTGATTTATATATTTATTTCAAAGAAATATGCTCCAAAAGAAAATATAATTTTCCTTGCAACCAAGACTATAATAATTTAATAACAAGTATTTCATAATTTTATATCAAGATTATCATTTTTTCCAGCGGTGCCCAGTTTACTTCTATCAAGAATATAGACAGCTTGCAAATGCGAACCTTCATTTACAATATGATAATCTTGGTTTGAAAATGAACGGTGTTTTAAGCACACCCTATATTTGTATCAAGTAAATCAGTTATTTGATGTCGTCTGTTGCCCGTCCGCGTCCGCCGCCATTATCGGTTTTCGGATTGTCGCATTCGCCGCCGTCTTTAGCACCGTAGCGTAATACCTGCATCCTGGATCCTGCATAATAGCACATAATAGAGTATCTAGTCAAACTGTTAAATAAATTGCCATTGCCACGTGATACCCGTGATATCACCGTCAACCATCGGTCAACGAATCTGCCGATAGTGCTGGTCCACCGCCATTTGAATCGCGTCCCAGTTCCCATCAGTTTCCTTATCACTGGATCTATCCAACCATGAATGAGCTATTAAAAAAATGGGGATGCGAAGACCTGACTCAGGTGTTCCTAGGTAAGTACCAAGTATATTAAATGTGATTTAAGAGATTTTGCAGAACTATCTAAACTATCACTAAACAGGCACTGACTGATTTACAAATATTTGAAAACTTTGCACACATGTTCCAAAGTCCAAAATTCAATTGGCTTCTACATGTGTATGTCTTGCAAATAACAGTTAAGATTATGAAATGCTTCAGTCAAGATTATGAAGTGCTTCGGTTAAGATTACCATATGCTTGATTCAAGATTTTGGTATTCTTACTTTCAAGAATTTCCCAGTTTTGTATTGAAGATATTTTCTCAATCCAACCCTTATATGGTCAAAGATATCGTATTCTCACTTCAAGATTAGCATAGCTTTGCGCATATAGGAAGTTATGGTAGGCTTGATTAAGGTATCTGTGCTCCATCTAAGAAATTATTTTTATGTGTGTGTAAAAGCTCTAAGGATACCCCCGTATAGAAGGGTGCCTTTTGTCTCACGTAATGTCGTCGTCCGGACAAATTCCGGGCAGTCATAAGGCGGGTCATTCCGGGCGGGAGCAGCTTGTCGAGAATCGCGGCGGCTGCTTCCAATACATGCCAACCGACGGACCGACAGACCGGCCGACGATGGCCGGGCGAGCAATATCGTGTTTAGGGGCAGATTAAGTCTGCGAATGTGGCTATTACACGGATATAACCGGGCCCGTTATTATCTCCTTAATAGGGTGCCGAAACAGCCGCCGCTGAAGCCACAACGACTGGTTTGCAGACGCCCGGGCCATGCCACAACGCGGCTCCCTAGCACAGTCACTGCGGTCAGGTTGGCAGATAGGCCGAGAATTTTGTCAATGTTTAATAACGTTGTATAACGATTGCATTGAGTCCCCTTGGCACGTAGAGGCAGGCCGGCGCCGGTTCCCCACGTAGTCAAACACACCCGTGCATGGTACAGTGAAAACAGACAAGAAAAAGAGTACAAAGATTGGCCAGTCGCATCTAGACACGGTATAGGAAACATGCAATAGGGGTTTAAAATGTTGCCCATTATTGGCAAAACAATGAAGGACACTTGCAAAAACACTGGAAATGATTCCCCTGAGGGGCTAAAGGGTACAGTAGGGGGTGAAATAGTTTTTGGTTAAAAAGTTGTCTCTCTGGACGAATATTTTGACGTGTCTTGGCGTTTTTTCGTTTAATTAGCGGTTTGTGATAAATTCGTGGTGGGAAGTTGTCAAATGAACTATTAGTACATACATATGTAGACTCACATCATATACATACATTAGAACCATTTAGTTGAAATTTGTCAATCAGATGAATATGTGTCTGATACTGTACATGTTCAACGAATTCTTGTGAGCGTCTTATTAAGGAAGCTATCGACTCTGGTAGAGACTGAATCGCTTTGTAAACAAGTTTTTGGTATCAAAAGGAAGAAGTGTTGTATCATTTTGGCGCTAAATTGAGATATGACCGCCGCATGACTGATTTGTTTGGTTTGGGAATTATTGTGGTACCCAGCCTACGTCTAGTGTTGTGGTTGTGTATAAATGTGTTATGCTCATTTGAATATATCTCTGATACTAAGTGATAGTACGTAGTAAATACAATTACCTAACGTTATATATTTGGGTCTCGTAATATCATTGGTCGGGTACATAGTTATTTAGTTAAACATTAATATTAGAATAGCTTTTACTTCCGATACACACCGATAGGTGAGGGGAGTATTGGGATCGCGAAAATTATCGATTTTGAGATAATATGCTTTGTGGGCATTGGGAACAACATTGACATTGGACGCGCTACATAAGGAGGCTCCTGCACTTGGCAACGCATGAGGAACGACCTGGGTTCGGTGGGAATTCCCGTGTCAGACAGATCCTTTGGGCTGGCCCGCCAGGTATAAGATAATTATAACATCATTAAATGCTCATTCCTTCCAACATTTTTCTATCGCAGTGCGGTTATAGTGCAGCTTGTGTCTTTTATCCCAAATAGGGGTTTTCGCAAACACTGAAGCTATAACTAATTCTTTATCGATACTCATCTTCGACCGGCACAGACGAAACCGGGTAGCAAACTAAATTTCTGTTACTATAAAGGCGTTCAAGCGGGCTTCCGACGCTGGTAAGCGGTCGAAAAGTCAGTTGAGCAGGTGAGCCTGCATGCGGTACTTGCACGCCTTCGCACGCCCTTGCACGCTCACTAAAAAGCCCCACTGTGTTTGCGCGCTAAGGCTGTCTTCACAGGAACAATGCGTTTATAGTCGCACAACACGATGCTCGTCCTGCTTTGCTTATGTCCTTGCGTAGCTTACCTCTTCATGTCTATGTCGAAGAAAATGTGAAAAGCTCAGTGATTCCTCAGAATTTGGTACGAAAGGAAGGAGGCAGAAAGCAGAAGGCAGAAAATTTCGCGAGTGGTGACAAAAAATTCGACAACACCAAATTAAGTAAAATTAGAACCTACATTGGGAGTGTTCAAAAGAACAATTAGATACCAGGTCCTGACCTGGAATAGTTGAAACTCCAGCACAAAGAATGTTGAAACTTGATGTCTGAATATAGATATGGGAAAGTATTCTTCAAAGTCCCATCCCATAAAATAGCTGCAGGACTGCTTTCTTTGGACAGGAATCAACATAGAGAAACAAATGGTCTCCTTGCAGAACACTGTGGCCTGAAGATACACCTGAGTAGAGCCTAGCATATACTCTGTAAGTGCGAAAGCCTATAGATCACAAGGGACAACAGGTCTTTGGGAAGCCTATAGGCTAGAACCAATTGATTTTAACTCAGTGCCAGCACTGCTAGGTAAACTGCACAAACTAAAACAGAGAGTTTAACTGGATTATTCGAACCCTGTCATTAGGTGACAGTACGGAGTGTCAACTGCTAATAGACCCGCCGTCTTTGAAGAAGAGTTCACCGCCTTTTGATAGCGTCTTTCACACAGACGTCGACGCGTCGCCGCCGATACCAAGCGATGGATTGAATGGCATGTAAATCGAAACCATTCGGATGCGTCCGAAGTAATCAGAACCGAGGTTTTTGTATAGTCGACGGATCTCAGAGGCGAGGCGATTGGGAATGCGAAGATGCAGCTGCCGTGTCGAGGCCGCCTTTTCAAAAGCAGGCGGCGTTTTTGTTATATCGCCGCTTTAATTTGTTGTTGTTTGAATTATGGATGAGAGACTGTTGAATACACGGTGTTTGTGTAATCTGTAATGCTGTCAATTACTATTATTATTTTGATGGTGGAAACACCCGTAAACTGGTCTTCTTGAAAAAGAAATTAAGTATGTTAACAAACTTTAACCACGAATAGTACTCCGAAAAATAGAAAGAAAATGTCATATGAACATGGGTCTGGAAACGCTTCCTAAGGGAGCTACGCTCCTTTGCATGGGGCACCCTGAAGCCGGTTTTTCCTCGATATTCTCGAAACAATTCATAACAAAATTACGAAATTAGGTACGATGGGTAAACTTTTGACGCTGATTCTGATTCTGGGTTCAGAATTTCATAACTTTAATCAGAGGTGTATCATACGGGAGGAGTTAAGGGTAAAAATAACCCCATTTACTAAATGGTGATTTTTTTGACATCTTGATTTCAGAATATGGTATTTCAGAGATTTCTACGTAAAAACAGTCTCTTGGTACATCTCGATAGGGCTAACCGTTTTCGAGAAAAATGCAAATTATTGAATCGATGCAAGCTATTGTAAATAAATAAATGCATTTTTCTCGAAAACGGTTAGCCCTATCGAGATGTACCAAGAGACTATTTTTACGTAAAAATCTCTGAAATACCATATTCTAAAATCAAAATGTCAAAAAATTACCATTTAGAAAATGGGGTTATTTTTACCATTAACTCCTCCGTATGATACGCCTCTGATTAAAATTATGAAATTCCGAATTCAGAATCCGATTCAGCGTCAAAAGTGTACCCATCGTACCTAATTTCGAAATTTTGTGATGAACGGTTTCGAGAATATCGAGGGAAAACCGTCTTCAGGGTGCCCCATGCAAAGGAGCGTAGCTGTTCATATGACATTTTCTTTCTATTTTTCGGAGTACTATTCGTGGTTAAAGTTTGTTAACATACTTAATTAACACCTGTATATTGTGTAAAAACTGTTTTAGAAGTTCCAAGAAATCAATCAAGTTTGTTACCTTGACATTGCAATTTTTTGTGGAATTCTAGGCACAGAATACTAAACAACCAACAGTCTCTGAGGATTTCCTATATAAAATGATTCCCACATAATTTGACCTTGACGGTGCCATTTTGGATGATTACGGGTGAGAAGTCTGGGTAGAGATGCGAAAATAAAAATATTGGTACCAATTCGATATTTTTTGGCCAAGTATGTACACGCTAATGGTTTCTACAGAGAATTTTGTGCGATTGATTAAACCTGTGGTGATCCGGAACGCGCTCCTGGCTGTCAGACGTTAGAACGCACCTTTAGCGGTCACGTGACTGAAGATGGACATTGACAGCATCGACGGATGATTTATAAAAAATTGTAAGGTCTGAGTATGAGTGTAATTAGTTGATGAAGTTCAGATAAGTAATGTATTTGATTATTACTACATCCTATATTGTTCAGATATTTTGTTATTTGTCAGATCATGAGTGAGTTTTCATAGAGCAACCAATTGCGTAACAGTTCCATATTAATTTTCAATCTGTGACTCAAAGCTACACTACAGTTCTGTAATGCTTCTGGGTTTTGTGTTTTGTCATTTGAATAAAGTAGTGGGTCGTGGTAATCGTCGGCATAGTTTGTTTATTGATTACGAGAGGGGATTGTTTTTGAAAAACGTAACAAGCTGGAGACCAAAATTTAGACAATGAATTTTGGAGTTTTTTTCACGAATATTTGCAGGTATGTTGACTTTTGAATTTGTATTATTAACTGATGTGGTCTGGCTACTATAGTTAAAGTGTTTGACAACGTATACTATATATCCAGGCTTTTAAGACGACTTTATATGGTGTTGGGTCTCTGATTTACGTCTACTCTAGGTATTGGGTCCTGAGGGATTGCAGGCTGATGGTGAACAGAGACAACTCTGTCTTATTTAGGTGTATCTATTTCAACCTTTACTGATCCTCTTTATTTATATACGATATTTATTTTATGGTTGTGGAAACTAATGCGACTGTTCCTGGGACAAGCCTAATCACTTACCGTAGGTAGAAGTGGGTTATGCTCTCGCTTTCACACGTACCATACGTTTCCTCTAACTAGCCCTTTTATATGTTGTTTATTGTTTATATTTATTTATTGATCTATTTATGCGCTTGTTTGCTTTGCTGTTATGCTTGCTGTGCTGCTATGCTTGCGATGCTATGTTTATATTTTATATAGCTTATCCCATTTACCTCCTTTATTTACTCCTTTATACGGTTGGTTATATTTATTCATTTATATATGCTGATATTTTACATTTTTCCACATCCTACCCATATTTCTCTCCCTGACGTTGAACAGAGACCTAGCCCACCATGTATTTATTATTACTATTTATCGTTTAGACTGTGAATGTTTATAACCATTTCTTTATTAAACAATATCAATAACAAGAGCCAGTTTACCACAATTATTAAGACATTTTTGAATCGTATATTTCAACATATCAATATAAATACTTCACCAGTAAAATATATGAAATACAAAGCACTCATGATTAATAAATACAAAACAAATGTTAAGAAACAAGTAATAAAAAAAACCATATCATAACATTGCTGTGTTTAATTTCGTTCTCTCTGAGTTGGTACACATGCATGCTAAAAAAATGGTTACCACGGACACGCACACAACATTGGGTTCTAAATTCCACCACTAGACGTCTTGATCACTTATTTGGCGATTTCCAAATTGGTATCGGTTTTGACAGTGACCAGTTGCTCACTACAAACCCCTCAATAATTATATAATTATTTTCGATACCGATACCGTTTGCTTTGGCTGCGATGGACTGGAGTATGGTTTTTAAACGACAGTGCCCTATCCAGTGTGATACCTAGCTATTTGGGTCTGATATTAAAGGCAAGGTACTCGTTAACTCTCTGTTTGCCATTTTACTTCCCACACCGATAGGTGAGGGGAGTATTGTGATCGCGAAAATTTTCGATTTTGAGATAATACGTTTTTTGGGCGTTTTATGATGTGTACATAACGAAAATCCACGTCACTCATTTCCGTCGGTCTGTCTGTCGGTCTGTCTGTCGGTCTGTCGGTCTGTCTGTCTGTCTGTCTGTCTGTCGCGTTTTTCTACCCTCGTAATCTCAGTAACCGCTGCATGGATTGTGATGAAATTTGGGCAGCGGTATGCTGTGGGGTCGTAGTAGGTAATGTTCGTATAATTTTGAAAATCGGTGCATAGGCGGGGGAGTAATTAGCAAAAAACAAAAAAAAATTAAATATTGCTGAAACTTCGTTTTTAGGCGTTTTAGGGGTCCCTGATCATTTTCTACTTTTTTTTGGGTGGGGGTGAAATTGGGGTGGTTGGGGGGTGGGGGGTTGTAAAATTGAAAAATTTGTTGCTTTCATAATTGACAGTCCACTGACCTGTGAAGGAAGACCTGGCGACATAAATAACTTTTTTAGGTCCATCCGAATATTGCCTTCGCCTATTACAGAAAGCAAAGGACTTTGAATTTTTTTTGATGTAAACATACGAGAGTATTGCGTCAGATCGTTGTAACGAGGAAACTGTTGAATTGATTTTAATGAAATTTTGAAACGGCATTACTACAATGGCGAAGATGGAAAACGCGTGTGGTTTTGATAAATCGTGCCAGTGGCGGCGCAGAAATAATAAAAAAACTAAAAATATAAAAACAGCTCAATCTTCGTTTTTAAGCGTTTTAGAGGTTCCTGATTATTTTCTGCGTTTTTTTTTGGGTGGGGGTGAAATTGGGGTGGTTGTGGGGTTGGGGGTTGAAAAATTAAAAAAATTCTTGTACTCATAATAGGCTGTCCACTAACCTGTGGTGGAAGATCTAGCGACACAAATCACCTTTTTAGGTGCATCCGAACATTGCCTAGCCTATTACAGAAACTAAGGGACTTAGAATTTTCTGTATACTATACGAGAATTTATTTGTCTAAATCGTTTTGTATTTTGTAACGTGGACATTATTAAATTGATTCTAATGAAATTTTGACACAGTATATTGTTACCGTGGTGAGAATGGAAAACGCGTATGTTTGTTAAAAATCTTGTTAGTGGCAGCGTAGCAATAATCAAAGAACGCGACAAGTATGAAAGCAACTCAAATTCAGTTTGTAAATGTTTTAGGGGTTCTTGATCATTTCCTACCAATTTTTTGGGTGGGGGTGAAAGTGAGGTGGTTGGGGGGTGGGGGGTTGTAAAACTGAGAAGTTTGTAGTATCGATAATAGGCTGTCCATTGACCTGTGAAGGAAAGACCTAGCGGCATAAGACAATTTTAGGGGGGGGGGGGGGGGTTGGCAATTATTTGGTTGCAAAGGATCTTGACTAAAGCTTCATGCTATGGGAAAATAATAAACTGGTATCAGCGTAATGTGTGGGAAGTACTGAGTCAATCAACTTGACTTCATTTTTATTGTTAAGGTGAAAACACCTCACTAACCGCTCCAAAGATGTGAGTTGCGCATGACTTGTGATTTGCATGATGTCATTCACCGCAATGAAATGACGAGAACGACAGCTGTGCGAGTGGCCTAATAAAACGGCTCGGCGACACGTCATCATGACGAGGCCGTGGGTTCTTTTTGAAAAGGCGAATCTATTAGCCGGTGGTGCCACTTCACATTGTCGCCTCACAATGGGTGAGAACAGGCCCCCTGAAGATGAGTGCCAGAAGGGTGAAATGTATGCTCCACGCTGCACGTGGTCGGTTTTTAATAGCTGGGAGATGCACAGGAGCCAGAATAGTGTTTACAATACTTACTATTCGTCACTGTTTAAAACAACTCACGTCAGGACGTTTTGGTTTTATTATGTTTAAATTATAGGTATATTTGTTAATGGTTAGCGGTCAGGGTTGTTATTTAAAAAATTTAATACTTCGATGTTTCGGTCTATTTAACTTAAATCATCTTCAGGTTGATTGCTAAGTACTACAATATGACTGCAACAAATACAAAAAAATAGAATAAACACTCACTGTAAAATACAAATATAGCGTTTCAAAACTACTTATAAGCAATCTAAAAGTAGAATGACTGGTATTATCGACAGACGTTATAAGGAAAATTTAGAAAAAAATTACAAAAACACAACAAAACACACACAGACAAGTAAGTGTGTTACAAAGTTAATTAAATTATTGTAGATGGTATTAAGTTTGTCAAGGTCAGTTCCGAAGTTTCGTTATTTTTTATGGAACCATTTCTTTAATGCATCTACTGTGGTAGTTATTTTCTTTGTCTACCACTTGCGTGTGATTGAAATCAAAATTTTGTTTGTAGTGAATGTTTTGAAAGAACAGTGCTATCTTTGTTGTCAGTATAGTTAAAGCATTGTCAAGTAGAGTTACTGATTTGTATCATAATTTTTACTTTATTATATATTATGTGATCATCGAAAGAACAAAGATTCATCTACCTATCTATCTATCTGCCACACTCATCACACACAAGTGACGTCTAATGGTGTTAGCCAGATAGCAGGCCGACAAGTAACCTTAGCCGATTTCTGTCCAATGATAATTTGATTTGAATCACAGATAATTTGATTTTTTCAAATAGGAATGCCTATTTTGGTTTAAAGAATCAAATGTAAAATTTGATTACCTTTCTAACGATATAGCATTCTTGATATCAGTCTTTTTTGGTTTTCATTTTATTTCAAATTTTCAGTCAAATCGGTGTTTTTCGAATTTCCTGCATACAAGCAACCTAGCAGACCATGAAAAATAAACAAAAGCTCGTTAATCTGGAAGAAAGCAACTAACTTAGTAGAAAGATGCAAACTAACTAGAGCAACGAGGCAAGATTATCAAAATTCCTTACAACATATTAGCTCTAACCGGATACAGCAGCGGCAAGATATCTAATGTCAAGGATTGTCTGCGATTGAAGTTTCCTTAATTAATCTACCGATTTCTCCAAGTACAAAAAAAAATCAAATTTAGCCGTCTGACCTTAGGTGACACATTTCATGCTTACTCGTACCGCAAAGTCATAGCCTTCTAAGTTTTATTCAATTTTTTTCTGATACCTACTTATACCAAAAACGGTGATTTGCGCCTAAACGGTTTGTTTAAAGTTCCATATGTGATACATAAAGTCACAGTAGAATTGACCAAGGAATCCAAATATGCAATAATATATAGGGGGTGCCATTAAAAAAAATGTAAGTTTGATATGAATCACCCTGTATAAATGTGAAAATTTGAGTGAAAATACTTTTACGTTATAGCCCTCAAGGGTCCCTACCATGATCAAGTAACAGATTTTTGAAATATCTTTTATTAAGCGCACAATCCTCCGTCCACGCACTGTTGGCCCATCCGCCCATCCTGTATTTTTGCTTGCTTTCGACTATTAAAGTTAGTTGGTACTTGTTCACACACCAGTTCGCTGTTCCCTCTGTAACGGGCTACCCTGCATCAACAAAAATATGTATATGTATCTAACAGAGCACAACGCCTGGATGACAATATATATGATGATGTCCTGAAGCGCCTGCACCTGCATTCAACATAATTTGCGGTAATATGATGGCGCAGCATGGCAGTAGGCAGCAGCACTTTGTCCGCAAAGGACAAAGAAAAACCCCCGTGGACCTTTCAGGCGCACACGCGGGTGCAAATGGCGTTGTCACCGCCGCTTCCGCGTCTGTCTGTCCGCCCGTCCGCCCGTCCGGGGACTTATTATGCCCCCCGTCCCACCCCCTCGATGCATTATTATTAAACATCAAATTTGTCTGACGGCCCGACAACATGCACCGGTCGCCGTTCGATAATGCAGGAAAACTGTACTGCGCTCACAAACGATCCACAACATATTTTGCTTTCTGACGTCAAAAACAGGCCTGACAATCTCAGAAAGGTAAGGAATATCCTGTCCCAAAACAACTACCCCCAGCACTTCACAGACACCACTATCAAGAAGAGAGTTCATCAACTTTATAATCGCCGGCAACGTTCAAATAATGATAATAATAAAAAGAAATATTTTCCAATGCCTTATACACCTGGACTCTACGAAAACATTAATCAAGTTTTCAATAAGTTTAACGTAAATGTTGCCCATACTGCCACGACAACAACCCGTGCAGTATTTTCAAGCCTGAAACCTGCATTAGAAAAGGACATGCATAGCAACTTGGTTTATGCAATACCTTGTAAAGATTGCCCCAACTTATACATAGGACAAACTAAGCAATATTTAAATAAACGCATATATAAACATAAGTATGATATTAAAAATAAGAACCTGAATTCTACCGCCCTCAGCAAACATGCTATAGAAAATAAACATACCATCGTTTTTAACAACGTTAGAACTTTATGCAAAGAGAAAGATTGGTATAAAAGAAACATCTTAGAGATGATACATATAAAAAGAAGTTCTAACAGCATGAATTTCAGGACAGACACAAGCAATCTTTCATGCATATATGCAAATTTAATAAATGGAACAGCCTCTACTTTCTTCCATCTTATCAATATTTACCTTCCTCGATATTTAATTGTTTTCTTATGTTTTGTACTTGTATATATTTTTTAACGTATATTTTATCAGCTTGGTATTTTTGTTCCACCACGCCAGTGTCTCACTGAAAGCCAAATTGCCAACACCACCCGGCATAATACATATGACTGTTGTGGTATAATGTAAGTTTTCTGTTGCGTTTTAATTATTTGTTATAAATTGTAATTTTGTTTTTAAAAAAAATTAATTGTGAATGTTAGTCATTTTGTATCTGTTTGACATTTCTGATATTTTATTTTAGTTTTAATACCTGAAGATGACGCCTAATAGAAGCGTCGAAACGTCGTAAAATTTTATATTTTAGAAATATAATAAGTGACCGTATCCCAAGATTGTTTTACTAAATATTTAGTACCGACGGTCAGGATTCAAAAAGTAAAAAAAAGCGATCTACAACTAACAGAAAATCAGAAAGCAGCTCAAAATAACAGAAAACAGGCAGATAACAGCAGAAAAAAATAGAAAACGACCATATACAGCCGAATACAACAGAATAGAACAGAAAACGGATCAAGACAACAGAAGACAAGCAGATAGCGCCGGGAAACAACAGAAAACAACCTAATATGCAACTGCGTACAACATAAAAGAACAGAAAGTAGCTCAAAACAGAAAACAAGCTGGGAACAAGTAGATACAGCAGAAAACACCCAAACACAAGAGAAAACCATCAAATAGAACCGAA
Organism: Callosobruchus maculatus; assembly: GCA_951848785.1. Taxonomy (NCBI): domain Eukaryota; kingdom Metazoa; phylum Arthropoda; class Insecta; order Coleoptera; family Chrysomelidae; genus Callosobruchus; species Callosobruchus maculatus. The sequence goes on from CATOUR010000030.1 coordinate 1,339,265, forward strand.
TACAACAAAAAAGAACAGAAAACAGCTCAAAACGATAGAACGCAAGCAGATAACATCGGTAAATGATAGAAAACGACCAAATATAACAGAATGCAACAGATTATAACAGAAAACGCCGAAACACAACAGACGAAAGAAAGAAGAAATTTTGAGTGTACTAAATTTTGTTGGCCAAAGCAAAACTTCGGGTTAATTTATGGACCCCTTAAATACAGCCAATCAAAGCAACAGAAAACAACAGCAAACCTATTTGCTATCGCCCCTCTCTCTCTATTCATTACGTTATCTGACCTCTTGCTGACTTCCAAGGTTTCATGTGCATCTAGGTTCTAATTAATTTGAAATTACATAGATCTATCTTATGTTCATTTTCGAACACGTAAGCTAGACTTCTGTATTCGATTCAACCAATATGTCCTAAATCACATCAGGACGATGTCCGTCTAATATACCACAGCCCTCTTTGGATCTTTTGGACCCCATCAGATCAAGGATTGTAATATTCTTGAGATTACTTTGGGTAAGGTGAATATAATTTTCTTGAACTTTACCTAAAGGAAGCACTGGAGCCAACGATGTAATTTAATGCCGGTAGCAAACGCAGTAAGTACCTACCTGATTGTTTCTGTTGGTTTACTGCTTTCAGCTACTGATCGATTTCCAAAAGGTAATCTTATTTTTTTGACCTCGTCAAACAAAAACTTAGAAATATTGTATGTCTAAGAACCGACAGCTGATACTACTGGTTTCATAGCCTTGACTGGTTTATAGATCTCTGGAACACAGTACAGTTCATACGATTGCAAAGACAATCTTAATTTTTTGAACTTACAACTCACCAACCAAAGCTTAGAAACATCGTATGTCGGAGAATCAATAGCTAATACTATTGGTATCATAGCCTTTCCTGGTTGTGGATCACTGGAAGACAGTACACATCAGATACGGTTACAAAGATAATCTTACTTTTTTGAACTTGCCAACCAAAGCTTAGGAATATCGTATGTCGGAGACTCAATAGCTAATATTATTGGTCTCATAGCCTTGCCTGGTTTGTGGATCTTTGGAAGGCAGTACAGAGTACAGACTAGATACTGTTGCATTTGAAACTTGGAGTTCTCTGCTAATGGGAGGAGCAATCATTTATTTGCAATAACTCATTCGGATAGGTTTTGTAACTGCGAGACTTGAAACCAAAATTCGGCCCCTGGACCACAGTGACTATAAACAGGAGGCAACAATCCATCATCACTCGTCTACGCCTGGGACATACGAGAGCAACTCACGGCTACCTCATTGCACGCTCAGGTGTACCGCGATGTACAATGTGTGACGTGATACTTTCTGTGAACCACATACTTATTGAGTGCCCAATGTTAGAAGTGTATAGGTTAAGACATAATCTCTATGGCCCAATCAATGTACTGTTAGGCACTAACTGTGATGTTGTCAGTATTATTAAGCTCCTTAAAGACTCAAATTTACTGTATGAAATATAAACTATCCACTCCCCGCTAATGACCATCAGGTTTATGCGGTTTTTTAGAAATAGAAAAAACGTTATTTCTAACATGTATTTTTATAATTAGTCGAACCACTTAAGTGATTATTATTATTTTATTCAAAGTCCCATTACATTACAACATTACATGTACAATCTATCAAAGCAGTGACGGAAGTGACAGCCGCCGCCTTATCTCTGTTACTTCTCATAAAATGACACATATGTAGAGATGGGAGTTCACAATAAAGGGACAGGTTTCGATTTCGTTGACCGGACTAGTAATGCACCGGCACGGCGAGCCCCCCCCCCCCCCTCCCCCGTTTAGCCCCCCTCACCCCCCGGCCCGCGGCGCGGCTGGCGATTAATCGAACAGCATTGACAGCCGCGGCGAACTTTGATTATAAAATGAAAATATGATGATATGGCCACGATTAATTATCGCACATCAAAGCGAAATGCGGCCCGCGTCTGTTTGTGACGTGAACCGTCGCCGCCTATTGCAACGCCGACGTCGACGGTGAACTGCATTTAAATGATCGAATTTATTATTAATACCGCGGCCCGGAGGTGACTGATATGCCGATCTCACAACCGAATTGATTTGTCAACTCCGGGTGCGTACAGATCCGGAGCACGATGTCATCAGTCATCACTCTCAGTCTATATGTATACTTGAATAACCTACACACAATGAATCATGTTTCGATGCCTGAATCGACTCAATGTTTCATGAAGTTTGCATCAATTGCATCAGCGCCTACTCAATTTTTTTTATAACTGAGGAGACCGCGCAGGCAGAGCCTAAATACCAGAGTACCGCGGCTGCTGTGAAAGGGTTATGTTAGGGGAAGTTTGTTAACGCGAGATTTGAATGGGCCAATACCCACAGGCCCAATAAATACATTTTCTGGCAGTCCATTCCAAGCCTTGGACACCCTGGGAATAAATGTGCGGTTGTACCGCTCAGTTCTTGATGTATGAAGAACGACCATCTTAGGATGAGATGTAGAGGTCACACGGGTACGTCTGATAGGAGCAGTGAGCGGCGGAACGATAGAGGATAGCATAGAGGAGCAGATTCTGTTGGAATATCGGTAGAAGAGTGAGAGGTCACCAGCAAGACACCGGTGAGAAAGTGACTGAAGGTGGCGCGTTAAGGCCGGATCGTCAATTAGTCGAATTGCCCTTCTCTGGACGGCATCTAGTGTAGACAGGGTAGTAGGGGCAGCAGCTCCCCAGGCATGAGAGCAATACTCCAGGCAAGGTCTTATCTGAGCTTTACATAGCGTGAGGAGGTTACATGGTGAGAAATACTTTCTGGCTCTAAATAGGTACCCAAGCTTTTTACCAGCAGCTGTTGCAATTGACGCGACGTGTTCGTGCCAGATCAGATTTTCTGTAATGTTGACTCCAAACAGCTTGAATGAGTGACTCCTTGGCAGAGCCTGGTTGTTCATTAGAACCTGGTGTTGGCTTGGACACTTCTTGTTTGATAGCGTACAATACTGGGTCTTGGAGGCATTAAATTTAACCATATTCTTAAGCCCCCAAGCGGTAATGGTATCGAGATCGTTTGAAAGTGAAGCTGCCACTGCCAGTCTTCTGCGTTCCAGCTCGACCACAGAGATCGGTCTATTGCTCATGATGCCTGCATGCAGCGTACTGTCATCCGCAAAACTGTGCGATCCTTTGGTGTTTCATGCAACTCAAGAACAGTAGGGTCTGGGGTAGAGTTCTTTCTAAAACTATTGAGTTGTCACTATTTGCTGGGTAAATAAAAGAAAGCACGTTTTGCAACTCCAGCAGCTCAGTCCACAGCGTCGAAGTTTTCCAAAAGAAAAAAGGAGTGCTGGAGGAGACTGGTTCGGGGAGTAAGGACCTCGACCTGGTAAGGATGAGATCGCAGAGCCTCTCTAGTGTTCCTGGTTCGGACGGTCTTTGGTGTTATTATCTGGGAGAGCTCACTCGAACATCTTCCGTGATAGAATCTGTAAAACAGGGACAGGTCAGCCATCCTTCTTCGATGTTTCCAGCTGTGGAGGTTCTTTGTGAGGTTAGGCGTAACGATTAGTTTAATTGCTCTACTCTCGATAGTATCCAGAAGCTTTAGAGAGTGCTTCGGAGCGCATCCCCACACATGGGAGCAATACTCTAGCGATGGTCGGACCTGTGCCTTGTAGAGCAGCAGTAGTTGCTCTGGTGTGTACAGCTTCCTACAGCGGAACAAAACTCCAAGCTTCTAGGATGCCGTTTTAGCAATATTGACGACGTTGTCTTGCCAGGACATGTTGTTGATGTTGAACCCCAAAAGCTTTACGGAAGGTGACTCGTCTATGGGGTGACCCTCCATTTCCACAGTTGGTAAGCCAACATGAGACTTCTTCGCCAGTGCTGTTGCCTGAGTTTTCTGTGCGTTAACTGTACTTTATTTACTAATCCCTACTCGACTGTTGTTTTGATATCTACGCTGATCTGTGAGACATGTTGCTGTCGCCGACGTACCGTCTACTGCAATGATAGAGGCTTGCTTGGTTCCATGGATGATATTAATGTACTATCCTGTGAAACTGTAGATTGAATTGGATGTTATTTCCAGCAGCTCGTTGATGTACAGCAAAAATAGACTAGGACATAGGGCAGATCCATGAGTAATGGACAACCTTCGACTACAACAGAGACCAGTCGTTCAAAATGCTGTTTAGCCACTGGCGCAAGACAAGTCCATAAGCAGCAAGCTTGACCATAACTTCCTCAAGCCACACTCTATCGAAGGCTTTCGATATGTCAAGCACGAGTAGAGAAATTTGGAAATATTTATGGTTTTTTGTTTTGTAAAAAATACCTTATTTGCATTGAAACCCCCTCAGCTTACTAACAAAATCTAATCTAACAAGTCTATCTATAATGCATATCAAGTTACGGAGCAGTGAATAATATATTTGATGCAACTGGGGTTTTTTAGTATTGATTTCAGCTTAATTAAACTGAAATGACAATGGTCGTGTCGTTTTTTCCAGCGTCCCGCAATTTTCAAATTTATGTATGCACACACAAAAAGTGCACGAAGCTGAAATATTGATATTACGTATTCATAAATAAATTCCCTAATTATTTGGTGTATACCATGAATATTTTAATGCATTCATTTGTATGTGAATTAAAACAAATTGCTATTTATGGATGGTGAACAATGTATTTGTGCATTATTTATGCCATTTACTTTACATATCAATTCGTTTAAAATCTTAATTAAATATTATTTATTGTTATTTGTAAATGCTTTCGATCTAAAAACATGATAATTAATTACATATTCCGTATCGATGTTATTACAGGCAGGGCAATTAAACCATTCAGGGTTATCGACAGTCTTACAGCAATATTCGTAAACTCAACAGTGTCGTACAGATATTACCAGGAAGGGATCTTCTTTATCTTTGATGCCAATAGGCAGTGGAAATTTTGAGAACTCGGAAAATTCCGAATTTGTGATAGTGTGTTTTTTGGACATTCTATAAGATTTAGATCGCCGAAAATCTCGATGCTTTCATTTCGTTCAGTCTGTGTTTCTGACTGTCCTTTGTCAGATAATCCTTGATCCTTTGATAACGATGTTTCAGGTTTCAGTCTCGCACAACAAAGATCAAAAATTTCCGATACCCTTGGTTGTGTGAGTGGTTTTCTAGACTCCGTCTATAGGAGAAGATTGTATTGTGAATGCTTTTTCCTCATTAAAAACATTTTATTATTATTATTATCTTCAGGTTCACCTCAAAATGTCTAAAACACTTATTCGGCATTCTATCGATATAAAATCGTATATCCTGGATAATTTTAGGGCGGTGATTTCAAATCCGGAAGATGTTTAAGTTTCTTCGCAGAACGAAGATCAAAAATTTTCGATAACCTTGATCTTCAGTTTCCCCTAAAAAGATCTAAAATCTTTATTCTGGTTTCGACCGATATGAAATCTCGTATTCTGGATAACTTGAGGGAGGTGATTACAAATCCAGCCGAAGTTTTAAGTTTCAGTCTCGAAGAACGAAGATCAAAAATTTTCGACACCATTGAACTCTCAAAAAATCTAAAATCTTTATTCGGCCTTCGATCGATATGAAATCCCGTATCCTGGATAATTTGAGGGTGGTGATTACAAATCCGGCCGATGTTTTAAGTTTCAGCCTCGAAGAACGAAGATCAAAAATTTTCGACACCATTGAACTTCAGTATGGCCTCAAAAAATCTAAAATCTTTATTTGTCCTTCGATCGATATGAAATCCCGTATCCTGGATAATTTGAGGGTGGTGATTACAAATCCGGCCGATGTTTTAAGTTTCAGCCTCGAAGAACGAAGATCAAAAATTTTCGACTCCATTGAACTTCAGTATGGCCTCAAAAAATCTAAAATCTTTATTTGGCCTTCGATCGATATGAAATCCCGTATCCTGGATAATTTGAGGGTGGTGATTACAAATCCGGCCGATGTTTTAAGTTTCAGCCTCGAAGAACGAAGATCAAAAATTTTCGACTCCATTGAACTTCAGTATGGCCTCAAAAAATCTAAAATCTTTATTTGGCCTTCGATCGATATGGAATCCCGTATCCTGGATAATTTGAGGGTGGTGATTACCAATCCGGCCGATTTTTTAAGTTTCAGCCTCGAAGAACGAAGATCAAAAATTTTCGACACCATTGAACTTCAGTCTGGCCTCAAAAAATCTAAAATCTTTATTCGGCCTTCGATCGATATGAAATCCCGTATCCTGGATAATTTGAGGATGGTGATTACAAATCCGGCCGATGTTTTAAGTTTCAGCCTCGAAGAACGAAGATCAAAAATTTTCGACACCATTGAACTCCCAAGAAATCTAAAATCTTTATTCGGCCTTCGATCGATATGAAATCCCGTATCCTGGATAATTTGAGAGTGGTGATTACAAATCCGGCCGATGTTTTAAGTTTCAGCCTCGAAGAACGAAGATCAAAAATTTTCGACACCATTCAACTTCAGTATGGTCTCAAAAAATCTAAAATCTTTATTCGGCCTTCGATCGATATGAAATCCCGTATCCTAGATAATTCGAGGTTGGTGATTACAAATCTGCATGGCCGATGTTTTGAGTTTCAGTCTCGCAGAACGAACATAGTTGAAGACAGATACTTCCAAGGCCTTAGTTTTTTGCGCATTTTAAAATTTAAGATATGTTGTATATGTGCATTTAACTTTATTAATTTTTAAAATATTTTTTGTATTACATCTTTAAAGTGAGTAGTAAGTTTCAATGATCTTTGTTTACTTCTGTGTCATCGGCATCGACTGATTTGGTCTTTCAATTATTTATTCAATATTTCGAATTATATTTTCATTGAAACTTGAAACTGGAGTCCTTGGCTTCCAACGTTTAATTTTAAATTTTAAAATCGATTATATCTGCGCGGTAGCAGTAATAGCGAACGATGTACGCTACTGACGTTACATTACGCGAGGTGATTTATGATGGTATAAACCACCGATGATCCGTAACAGATTCACTCGCTTCTTTTCAGTGATCTGAATCTTTTGATAACATCCGAAACTGGTAATGTCTATTAAAAACCGTGCTGATCACGGCCAAAATTAGCCCGTCGTACCCAAAGCGACGCATTTATCATCTCAAAGGAGTTGTTAGCAGTCACTTGTGAATGATTTAACACTATTTCCCTGGCGCCTGTCGCAACGATTTTGTTCCAAAATTAAATAAGAATACATTATGTCACAGAAAAGCAACGCAAATTAAGTAAAGTAGTTTTCAAGGATAATTACATCAAGGTGAAAGAATATTAGACAGCTTAGTATTTAAATACCTCTTTTAATTGGTGATAATAATATAGATTCTTTTCTTCTTTTTGACCAAGGAAATTAAAGTTTCAGGTATTGTATGACCAAGGAAATTAAAGTTTCAGGTATTGTATGATAGACAAGGGTTCATCATGCAAAAATCCGTTTGTCTGCATTTTTATTTTCCTCAAACGAGACTTAAACTGAAAACAACGGCCGGATTGGTAACAAGCGCCATCAAATTATCTAGAAAACGAGGTTTTGTCCTGATAGAGAGCCAAATAAAGATTTTCCAGTTTTCTTTAGGTGAACTTGAAAATCCGTTGGTCTGTTTTTTTTATTTTCCTCAAAAGAAAATTAAAGTGAAAACAATGGTCGGATTTGTAACAAGTGTCATCAAATTATCGAGAAAATGGAGTTTTGAAATAAAGATTTTCCAGTTTTCTTCATGTGAAATTGAAAATCCGCGGGTCTGGTTTTTTTATTTCCCCCAAAAGAGACTAAAACTAAAAACAACGGCAGGATTTGTAACAGGCGCGCTTAAATTATTCAGAAAACAAGGTTTTGTCATGATAGAGAGCCAAATAAAGATATTCCAGTTTCTTTGAAAATCCGTTGGTCTGATTCTTTTTATTTTCCTCAAAAGAGACTGAAACTTAAAACAATAGCCGGATTTATAATAAATGCCGTTAAATTATCCAAGGAACCCGGTTTTGTCATGATAGAGAGCCAAATAAAGATTTTCCAGTTTTCTTAGTTGAACTTGAAAGTCCGTTGGTATAATTTTTTTATTTTCCTGAGAAGAGACTGAAACTGGAAACAACGTACAGATTTGTAACAAGCGCCGTCAAATTATCCAGAAAACAAGCTTTTGTCCTGATAGAGAGCCAAATAAAGATATTCCAGTTTCTTTAGGTGAACTTGAAAATCCGTTGGTCTGATTCTTTTTATTTTCCTCAAAAGAGACTGAAACTTAAAACAATAGCCGGACTTGTAATGAATACCGTCAAATTATCCAGGGAACCAGGTCTTGTCATAATAGAGAGCCAAATAAAGATTTTCCAGTTTTCTTAGTTGAACTTGAAAGTCCGTTGGTATAATTTTTTTATTTTCCTGATAAGAGAATGAAACTGAAAACAACGGACAGATTTGTAACAAGCGCCGTCAAATTATCCAGAAAACAAGGTTTTGTCCTGATAGAGAGCCAAATAAAGATTTCCAGTTGTTTTAGGTGAACTTGAAAACCCGTTGGTCTGATTCTTTTTATTTTCCTCAAAAGAGACTGAAACTTAAAGCAATAGCTGGATTTGTAACAAATGCCAAAAAATTATCCAGGGAACCAGGTTTTGTCCTGATACAGAGCCAAATAAAGATTTTCCAGTTTTTTTAGGTGAGCTTGAAAATCCGTTGGTCTGAATTTTTTATTTTCCTCAAACGAGACTGAAACTGAAAATAACGGCTAGATTTGTAACAAGTGCCGTCAAATTATTCCGAAAACAAGGTTTTGTCCTGATAGAGAGCCAAATAAATATTTTCCAGATTCATAGGTGAACTTGGAAATCCGTTGGTCTAAATTTTTTTATTTTCCTCAAACGAGACTGAAACTGAAAACAACGGCCAGATTTGTAACAAGTGCCGTCAAATTATTCCGAAAACAAGGTTTTGTTCTAATAGAGAGCCTAATAAAGATTTTCCAGATTCTTTAGGTGAATTTGAAAATCCGTCGGTCTGAGTTTTTTTATTTTCCTCAAAAGAGACTGAAACTTAAAACAATAGCCGGATTTGTAACAAATGCCGAAAAATTATCCAGGAAACAAGGTTTTGTCCTGATAGAGAGCCAAATAAAGATTTTCCAGATTCTTTAGGTGAACTTGAAAATCCGTTGGTCTGAATTTTTTTATTTTCCTCAAAAAAAAAACTGAAACTTAAAGCAATAGCCGGATTTGTAACAGCTGGCGTCAAATTATCCAGGGAACCAGGTTTTGTCCTGATACAGAGCCAAATAAAGATTTTACAATTTTTTCAGGTGAGCTTGTAAATCCGTTGGTCTGAATTTTTTTATTTTCCTCAAAAGGGACTGAAACTGAAAACAACGGATTGCAAATTTTTGTAACAAGCGCCGTCAAATTATCCAGGAAATGAGGTTTTGTTCTAATACAGAGCCTAATAAAGATTTTCCAGTTTTTTTTAGGTGAACTTTGGTCTGAAATTTTCTATTTTAAAAGGGACTGAAACTCAAAACAATGACCGGATTTGCAACAAGTGTCGTCAAGTTATCCAGAAAACGAGCCTTTGTCCTCCTTATAGGGAGCCGAATAAAGATTTTCCAGCTTTTTCAGGTAAGCTTGAAAATCCGTTGGTCTGAATTTTTTATTTGCCTCAAACGAGACTGAAATTGAAAAAACGGTCAGATTTGTAACAAGCGCCGTCAAATTATCCAGAAAACGAGGTTTTGTCTTAATAGAGAGCCAAATAAAGATTTTCAAATTTTTTCAGGTGAGCTTGAAAATCCGTTGATTTGAATTTTTTTTATTTTCCTCAAACGAGAATAAAACTAAAAATAATGGCCGGATTTGTAACAAGCACTGTCAAATTATCCAGAAAACGAGGTTTCATCTTGATAGGTAACCAAATAAAGATTTTCCATTTTATTTAGCTGAACTTGAAAGTTCTTTAGTCTGAAACTTAGATTTTGATTGTCAACTTTGGGACTATGGCAAGACCGGTTAAACTTCAACATTTTTCAGAGTATCTGCGTGGTTTTGCTGTCCACCATTATTATATTTGACGGATTGCTTGCATGCATTAAAACAGCGAGATAAGACAACGCCATATTTGCTTGTAAATTATAACCTAAGCGCATCATATTATGTCCTCTGGCAGATATCGATCGTATCTCGTGTACGACGCGAAATGCGATGCTATACCCAGATACGTATGCATATTACACATCAGCGAGGAGTTGATATTCACGTCGGATTAGTTTCGCGGCAAAAGGTGGAAGTCGATCCGCCGGCATGAAGCGCTACGCTTGACAGATTATCTAATGTCTTCATGAGTCTTCACGTTCAACGCTCCGATGCCTGGCGTCAAGCTTTTTATGGCAGATATACACGAAGATCCTGAGTTATGTTGCAGGCATTGAGGCCACAGCATAGTAAACAACCAGCGCAATATCTCTGAGGATTTCCTATATAAAAATGTAGCATTAATGGACCCTTAAAAGCAATCATCATATCAAAGCACCTTTCACAGGATACGCATACATACGACCCTCTAATATTACTCTATGAAAATCTGCTCTAAAACCTTGCATAAAAAATTTACCAACCAAGATAAAAAACAAATTTCATATTACTTCTTCCTATTAGTCTTTCAACATAAGTAGTTTTACCAACATTAGACGGACCATATAAATACAACTGCTATGCTATATACAAAAACAGCTCAAACTTCGTTTTTAGGCGTTTTAGGTGTGTGGTTTGTAAAACTCAAAAATTTGTTGTATTTATAATAAGCTATCCATTGACATGTGAAAGAAAGACCTAGCAAAGGGATCTCAGACTATAGCCTCATGCTATGGGAAATAATAAACTTGTACCATCGTAATGTGTGGGAAGTACTAAGTCAATCAACTTAACTTCATTTTTTCGGTAATAGGCTAGGCAATGTTCGGATGGACCTAAAAAGGTGATCTATGTTGATAGGTCTTCCTTCACAGGTCAGTGGACAGTCTATTATGAATACAACAAATTTTTTAGTTTTTCAACCTCCCACCCTCCAACCACCCCAATTTCACCCCCACCCAAAAAAAGGAAAAAATGATCAGGAACGCCTAAAACGCCTAAAAACGAAGTTTGAGCTGTTTTCATATTTTTAGTTTTTTTAATATTGCTGAGCCGCCACTGAGACGATTTCAAAAAATCATACGCGTTTTCCATCCTCGACAACATCAATTCAGTAGTTTCCATATTATAAAATACAGAACGATTTAAAGCAATACTCATATCAATACATCGGAAAATTTCCCAAGTCCCTTGGTTCTTGTAATAGACAAGGCAATGTTCGATTGACCTAAAAAAGTCCAACCACCCCAATTTCACCCTCATCCAAAAAAAAGTAAAAAATGATCAGGAACCCCTAAAACGCCTAAAAACGGAGTTTGGGGAGTATTTGAAATTTTTCGTTTTTTGCTAATTACTCCGCCGTCCCTGCACCGATTTTCAAAATTGTTGGAACATTATCTATTACGACCCCACAGCATGTCGCTGCCCCAATTTCATTACAATCCATGCAGCAGTTACTGAGATTACGAGAGTAGAAAAGCGCCAACAGACAGACAGACCGACAGACTGACAGACCGACAGACAGACAGACCGACGGAAATGAGTGACGTGGTTTTTCGTTATGTAGACATCATAAAACGCCCAAAAAGTGTGTTATCTCAAAATCGAAAATTTTCGTGATCACAATACTCCCCTCACCTATCGGTGTGGGAAGTAAAAGGGACTTGAAATTTTCTGTACCTATACATACGAGTATTTATTGCTTTAGATCGTTTTGTAATTTGTAATTTGTAACGTGGAAACTATTAAATTGAGTCTAATGAAATTTTGACAAAGTATTACTACCGCTCTGAGGATGCAAAACGCGTATGGTTGTTAGAAATCGTATCAGTAGTAGCGGAGCAATAATCACAAAACTAAAAATATGAAAACAGCTCAAACTTCGTTTTTAGATGTTTTAGGTGTTCCTGATAATTTTCTACCTTTTTTTGGGTGGGGATGAAATTGGGGTGGTTGGGGGGTGGGGGGTTGTAAAACTGAAAAGTCTGTAGTATTGATAATAGGCTGTCCATTGACCTGTGAAAGAAAGACATAAGGCATAAGACAATTTTAGGGGGAGGGTTGCCGATGATTTGGTTGCAAGGGGATCTTAGACTAGAGCTTCATGCTATGGGAAAATAATAAACTGGTATCACCGTAATGTGAGGAAAGTACTGAGTCAATCAACTTGACTCCATTTTTATGATTATTGCATTGCTCGTCCCGACCTACACAGTACAGTGTGAAAATTGGTCGTCACGACAGGGTAAAATGCGATTAAATCGATTTTTTCAAAAAAAAAATAGGGTTTTTCATGTAACCCACCAACTTTTTAACAGAAATTGGGATGGGCGACTTGCTAGCAACGATGCGCATTCCTTAGGGCGCTAAACCGTAGAGCAGCGATTCATTGAGACCCCGAAAACTCTTCCGTTCATGGGCGCTCATTACCTTGGCTTGACAGCCCCGTGTATAGGGTGCCCCAATAAGAACGATAGGAAAGAAAAATTAAATAAGACAACAAGGTTTGAGATATCAAATTGGTTTTGGCTTTATTTTGAAGCTACATCCATGACATTATGTATGGAATACAACATCATTCAAATGTTCGCCTTGGGCTTGCTGGCAGTGCTTCAAGCGGTCAGTCCCATTTCGGATGACATTTTTGAGCATTTGCGGCGTTATGGCGTTGATGGCTACTCAAATATTATTTTTGAGGGCATCCAAAGTGGCTGATTTGTTGGGGTCGACCAATGATTTAACGTACCCCCAAAGAAAATAATCGGGAGGTGTCAAATCACACGATCGCGGTGGCCAATCAATGAACGGTCGTCTGGTGATGATCCACTCGCCAATATTCTGCCGAACAACTTCTAGCGTTGCGTCGCTTGTGTGGCTCCTGGCTCCATTCTGTTGGAACCATATGTCGGTAATGTCGATGTTGTCGGGCTCTGGCCACAAAAATTCATCTAATATCGTTCAGTAGCATGGCTCATTGGTTGTAACCGTGTCTCTTTCCTCATTCCGAAAGAAATAAGGACCGAAGATGCCGCCATGCCACAATCCGCACCACACATTCAATTTTTTCGGGTACTGGTCATTTGTGGATTATTCACAGCCAGTAATGGCAATTCTGCTTGCTGACACAGCCACTGAGGCAAAAATTGGCTTCGTATGAAAAGTTTATTTTTTTGGCCAAAATGAGGCTCTTCGTCCAACATTTGTAGCGCCCAATGTGCCAACCCACGGCGACTGCCTATGGTAGTCCGGCTTCAATTGTTGCATCAGCACGATCTTATATGGGTGCAGTCCCAAATCCAAGAGCAAAATTCGTCGAGTTGTCTCTTGGAGGGCCCAATTCCGCGGCTCGGTGACGATATAACAAATTTGGGTCAACGTGGCCGCTACGGTGGCGATATTTTCTTCACGTCGGCGTCGACCAGTTCGCATTCGGGTTGGTTTTTTTAGGTCCAATAGAGTGTACTTACGCTCAAACTTTGCCACAGTGCGACGAATTGCCTGCTCACTGAAGCCATGATGAGGGCCGAGTTCACGACGAAATGCGCGTTGCGTATTTACAATTGAGCGGGAATTTTCTTAGTATTTTTTAGTAATTTCCAAATGATCGGCAAGCGTGAAACGATACATGACGAATTGTCAAACCTTACTGAATATTTTGACAGCTGGATGACGTTTGTAGCTTTAACAACTGTCTACATATCCCTATGAGAAGACCTATCACTTCTATTGAGACACCCTATAGCTGGCGGTGTGCGAGCTGGCAGGCCAACCATCATAATTAGCCGGGGCTTTGACAAGCGGGCGCGGACTTTGACGTCCTCCTTTGTACGCGCCACGTTGTAACCAGCGAGCATGCGGAATTACCGCGATTAGCAGAGTAGGCTGTGGGCGCATTCATACCGACCGGCTACTCCATGACCTGGAACAAATTCAATAACAGCCTACGCCGATTCGTTGGTATACCTGGTGAGCAGGCTACAAGTCGGAACAAGGTGGATACGACGTGTTCACTGAATCCGTGATTGCTGCTAAGAGTTACAAGAAAAATCTACTACGCTGCCTATTCTCCCTTAAGGTAGGCCCAAGGCTACTATGAGCATGACAGGGGGTATTAAATGTGAGGTACCAAGGCACACAAGTTTTTTTGAATATCTTGTAATCTCAAATTCAAAGACAGTGGCGGCTACTCATTAAGGTCATTCAGTCAATGACCTTCCAATTATTCTGCTATACGAAATCACGATTCTATCGATCCATCAAACGGTTCCAATTTCTCCTGTTGTAATTTATTTTGATCGCCCCTCATACACAACGAATAATTATCTCATTCCCTCGTAACAACAAAGACGTTGCCGTCGCATCGCGTCGTTAGCCCTCTCACACCACGGCAACACCGCTTTGGGTCAGTCTCCCAAACAGGTCTGCAGCTTCGCAGTCACACTACCCGTGTAGACCTTAAAAAAATCTGTAAAACAGGGACAGGTCAGCACCCTGCTTCGATGTGCCAGGCTGTGAAGGTCCTTTGTGAGGTTAGACGTATCGATTAGTCTAATTGCTATCTTCTGGATAGTGTCCAGAAGCTTTACACAGAAAAAAATACTGTTACGTTTTCAATTAACTGTTAGGATTTGGATGCTTTTCCATCGCTTTAAATATATTTACAGTTGTTTCAAGTCCATGTCATTGAAAGAATTCAATCCTTATATTCGAAGTAATCACAGGTACGCCAATAAATTCAAAATAATTTTATATTCGTTCTAACGATATGTGTAATCCTTCTAATACCAGTATTGACATATAATGCAATCAACATCCTTTTGTTCTCGAAATTTACCCTATGTTTCATTTAAGCAAAGCATACGATCTATTCGATGTACAAAAATTATTACTGCAACAGCAGCTTGTGATAATTCATCTGATAAAAATTAATTTTGTTTCAAAAGATAACTATTACGCGAACGATAACCCATGCTTTCTGTTAAAGAAATTGGTAAGTGGTATTCGTAACAACATCATATATCGAATTCAATAGCCCTTGTTGTACGCTGAACTATAATCAGTATTCGGCGGGGTTGATGTCCCGATTCAATGAACGTAAAAAGAAAGAACAGGGGGATCATCTTAGTGTTATTATAGGCGCCAACCCGCCAACATGGATGAGGTTGTTTCGTTGTGTTGTTTCGGTGTTAGCCGTGTTGTGTCATCTCGTGTTTTTGCTTTTTGCATCAGCAATTGTGTGATTTAAATGTGTCCAGTTATATATTAAATGGAGGACCTACTGAGAAATTGAGGCTTAGAGGAGCTAACCCACATTTGAATGTAGATATTTAGATTAGTCAGACAGTTATGTTTCAGGTAAAAATGCAACAACTGGTGCAGGATTATGTCTAATTCTTATACCATGCTCCTTATAACTTCATACAAAATCACACCATTAAACATCCAAACGAATCGATTAGCTGTCCTCGCAACAAAATCTGTTGGTCCAAGGAAAAGAAAGTAGTTTAGAATCAATTACCAAACACAGCTTCGATTCAACGACAGGCTGCGATTGAATCATTCATTGGAATCCAATGACATCTTGTAGTTGAATCGACAATACGATATAATTCGTTACCAACTATACACTTCCCATTGGATAAAACATCGCTGTATTTGAGAAATGCTTAGTGTAACGTCCCATTGAGTCCAAGCGTAAGTCTTTGACAAAACGACAGATTTTTCTGTGTGTAGAGAGTGCTTCGGAGCGCATCCCCACACATGGGAGCAATACTCTATTAATATTAATATTTAATATAATATTTCTGACTGAACAATACCAGCAAGATAAATAGCTTTGAACGTATTCTCGGTTGTAAACAGCCGCATTATTCATCCAGGTTTAAAGCCTAACAGTTCCAGTTTGCGTATAATGAGCGAATAGAAGGCTAATTGGGGCGCTGATTCGCCCGTTGTGCTGGACACAAAACGCGCGAATTCCTCTCTAGCTGTGGACGGTGGACTCGCTGCCTGTTGCATAATGAAGCCGCCAGTTTACAGTTACAACAGCCAGATTCCGAAGGGGCCGTTTGCTGTCATTACGCTCGATGCGAAACGCCCATTATTCATGCCGCTAATCAAAAGCCTGTGCTATGTTGTCTACAGCTCCGGGGGTGGTTAATTTTTCAAAGCTTCTACCTATTTTGACGTCTATTAGCATTAGCTCAACTCAATGACTTCCACGATGGTCTTTATAAATATTTATTTATTATAATAGAACTACACGTTCATAAGCAATCTATTTCTTTTAACATTTTACAACTTCAACGAACAATACGAAATTACAACATGTGACATACCTATCAAAACTATATCTAGCGTACAGAGTGTCTCTATAGTATCTCTGTCTCTAACAGGCATTATGACCAGTTATGTACACACTATACCGTATTCAAATCCAAGGGGCAAAAGATTGTAAACAAACAGGATACCACGCACGCCGCCTGGGTAAGGCGGCTTGCCGCTCTGCCGCCCGTCTGGCTTGTTGAACAGAGTCCAGGGTTGTATTTTATTCAGTTGCTACGTGTTTTTATCATTGTATACGACGCGTCGTGTTAATGACAGCGTACATCGTGCTTTTATCAGCGCATACCTGCCGTGTTGTTGTGCGAACTTTAGTGTTATCTGTGTTGTATTGTTGTTTTAATAGCCATTAGTGGTGTCTCTGTTATTCCCCGATAACTTGAAGGAGATATTGAAGGATGTCTAGTAGTACAGACACTGCAGATGAATCCATGGATGTGGGCTACAAGACAGGATTTAAGTCTACCAAGGAAGAGGCTTAGTAGCACAGACACTGCAGATGAACCCATGGATGTGGCTACAAGTCAGGATATGAGTCCACCAAGGAAGAGGTTTAAAAAAGATCCATTTTTACGTGAGCCTTAACGAGGTAGTATTAAACGTATACGTAAATACGAAACCCAGAAAAAATCATTAACAACTGCTGCTGACGATATTGTGGAAGAGGTTGCACTCAAAATAGGTATCTGCAAACGGAGTTTCTATAAAGTGGTGCGAGAATACAGAACCAGACACTCTTTTGCTGTACCTTTAACTAATCAGAATCGCAAACGTTGCATTGACCTTGCGGAAATAAAAGTGCAATTAGCAAATTAGCAGAAAGGTGCATCAGTTCTTTTTCCGAAATGAACTTCCGACTATTGACGAAGTCCTGACAGAGGTGAATGACTATAATGACTTGCCCACGTTGTATAAGCTATTAAAGAAGCTTAACTTTGTATTTGGGAAACGACGTAGACAAAGTATTCTCATCGAGGAGGATATAATTGACTGAAGTATTGACCCCTTCTAAACTTTACCCCCAAAACGAAGGTTCCTAAAATATTATTCATAAATGCTACTCCACATCCGATACTATGGACTTTACGACTGCTATTTTGAATACGGCTCTGGCGACCGACATCCACAGGCCAGCCGCCGAGCGCGTGTTATTGTTTACAGCCACTGCACGGCGGATTTGAATACACTTTAGAACCAAAATACGCCGTAAGAATTGTAACTTGTATGGAGATAATGAACAATAAACTTGGAAATAGCCAGCATGCTAAATTTTAGTCAGGCTGAATTTGCGTTATTTCATCAAACGCCAAAAATGCTCTGACAACAACTGACAGATAACAAAAATATGGCCGATAGCATTTATTGAAAATTGAATGTTTCGCCACCTACTGGATCGATGATTCAGTAATTAATTTTTATCCCAAAATTATTTGTAATTTCTTAAGTGATCTAAATTTTGTGCTCGGCAGTGTAGTCTCCTTAGATAATATTTCCTCATAATTGATATATATTTGTCCTAGTTTTAATATGTGTATATTCATAGTATATTAAGGGTTGTCATATAGATTAGTAAAGCGAAAGAAACTGGTAATACCTAGTATATCGTATTGCTCCGATTCCCAATTCGTAAGCAGGTTACCAGTCCGGTGCGCGAGATATTGGAAACTAATTATGTATCTGTTTAGGTAAGATTGTTTATAAACAGAGTGAGTGTGTTAAGTATGTCAAAAGAATGTCGGTTAGATAATTATGAAATACATCGGTAGTTTGTAACAAGGAGGAGATCAACCAGAAAAGGAGTTCGTCAGGGATGTGTATTATCTCCGATGTTATTTAACATTTACTCTGAATTTGCGATGAGACAGGTATTGGACAACTGGAATGGCGGTATAACTATTAGCGGAAGCAAAATATCCAACTTAATATTTGCTGACGATACAACCCTTATTGCTGCTTCTCAGGAAGAACTAGTAGCTCTACTAAACATCTTAGAACAACACAGTGCAGCGTACGGTCTTGGGATTAACTACAAGACCAAGGTTATGATCATAGAGAGCACGATAATCATCGAGCAATAAAGTCAGTAGGCCGTTCGCCGTTGTCAAGTAGTTCAAAGTTTTGTGTACCTCGGTTCTTTGATCGACAATTCGGGTAGCTGTGAAAATTAGATTCGACGGCGCATTCAATAGGCACGTGTGGCCATGGCCAAGCTTACTAAAATATAACGTGACCATAACATCACTAAAGCTATCAAAATGTCGCTGGTTCAGTCTCTTGTGTTCTGTATATTTTTGTATGCTTCGGAAACTTGGACTGTTAAAAAAGCAGATCGAGCTCGCATAGATGCTTTCGAAATGTGGACGTGGAGAGTTCCTTATACCGCCCATCGAACTAACGTCTCCATACTAGATGAGGTCGGTAATCCAAAGAGACTATCCTCCATTGTGTCGACGAGAATGCTTACATTCTTCGGACATATACACAGAAGCGATAATATGGAGAAACTTGTAGTTCAGGGTCATGCCCCGAGTGGGCGGCGCCGTGGCCATCCCCCTACACGCTGGGTGGATACGACGAGACAGTTGCTGGATATGAGTATCAAGAGCGCTACTGAACTGACAGTAAATCACGAACGATGGCGAGCTACAGTTCTCAAAATGATTGATAGTATTCGTGTTGGCAATACCCTAGCTCTGACTTAATGCATTTTACGAGTTCGCAACATGTCTGTTAAGATATTGTAACTATGATGATGCCCCTAAACGTCAAGTATATTACAGTGTGTAACGGTAAGTGAGCACACCACAGTAGTTCTTGATTCCCGTGAAGTTACAGCTTAACTGCCTAAGCACTAGCTGAAGAAAGAAAATCGCTAGTGGTGTTCCATCAAGAAAGTGTCAACATCAGCAAAACAATAACTTTGTGTGTCCGTCGAGGTGTGATTTTGGAGAATGAGCCCCTGGGGAAATTTCGCAGATTTTTTTGTGCGGGTGTGCGTATGAGTGGAAACGTGACGGCCAATAAAATAACCGAGATCGAAAGGGCATGCTTTAAAGGGACAAGGTCCCCCAGTGGGTCGACGAGACTTTCGATCAGTTTTAAATCGCTTTCCAAAGTTATTTTTGCACCATAACAAAGACAGTATAAGAACTCGGGGACATATAAAAAGATCCCTCGGAGAGCATGAGTGAGGAGATTTTATACAGGGTACTTGCCCCCCCCCCTCCCATTTCAACGACATTTTATTATTAGATTTGTGCCCTAAACATCTTTGATTTTTTTTATATCGTTGCTATTGTGATAATTTTTAGAATTTACAAAAATGACTATTTTTTCTTCTGTATTTTAACCCCCCCCCCTTGTGTACGCCTGTGCGTGTTCAAAATCCAACAACCATGGAGGAAATCTATGAGTATCAGAAGGACGTAGATGAATTTAATTTTATTTGATAAGATTAATCACATAGGTATCTACACTCAAAAATTTCAGAATTTCAGAATTTTAACATGGACCCTTAGATATATTAGCGAGATTTACATTTAGCTAGCTTTATAAATAATTTCATCCTTTCGTCAAACCAGATTGAGGCTCAAAACTGCGACTGCATTTGTAATCAGCACCTTAAAATTAAGCGAACTGCGAGATTTCATCTCAATAGAAAGACGAATAAAGATTTTTGATTTTTTTAGGTACACCCGCCAGCCCGAGACATCTGAAATTTTTGATTTTCGCCAAACGAGATTGAGGCTCAAAACTGCGACTGGATTTGAAATCAGCATCTCGAAATTATCCGAAATCCGAGGTTTCATCTCAATAGAAAGCCAAATAAGGATTTTCGATTTTTTGAGGTACACCCGCCAGCCCGGGAGATATGAAATTTTTGATTTTCGCCAAACGAGATTGAGGCTCAAAACTGCGACTGGATTTGAAGTCAGCATCTTGAAATCATCCGAAATGCGAGGTTCTATCTCAATAGAAAGCCAAATAAAGATTTTCGATTTTTTTAGGTGCACCCGCCAGCCCGGGATATCTGAAATTTTTGATTTTCGCCAAACGAGATTGAGGCTCAAAACTGCGACTGGATTTGAAATCAGCATCTCGAAATTATCCGAAATCCGAGGTTTCATCTCAATAGAAAGCCAAATAAGGATTTTCGATTTTTTGAGGTACACCCGCCAGCCCGGGAGATATGAAATTTTTGATTTTCGCCAAACGAGATTGAGGCTCAAAACTGCGACTGGATTTGAAGTCAGCATCTTGAAATCATCCGAAATGCGAGGTTCTATCTCAATAGAAAGCCAAATAAAGATTTTCGATTTTTTTAGGTGCACCCGCCAGCCCGGGATATCTGAAATTTTTGATTTTCGCCAAACGAGATTGAGGCTCAAAACTGCGACTGGATTTGAAGTCAGCATCTTGAAATCATCCGAAATGCGAGGTTCTATCTCAATAGAAAGCCAAATAAAGATTTTCGATTTTTTTAGGTACACCCGCCTGCCCGCGAGATCTGAAATTTTTGATTTTCGTCAAACGAGATTGAGGCTCAAAACTGCGACTGGATTTGTAATCAGCACCTTGAAATTATCCGAAATGCGAGGTTTCATCTCAATAGAAAGCCAAATAAAGATTTTCGATTTTTTTAGGTACACCCGCCTGCCCGCGAAATCTGAAATTTTTGATTTTCGTCAAACGAGATTGAGGCTCAAAACTGCGACTGGATTTGTAATCAGCACCTTGAAATTATCCGAAATGCGAGGTTTCATCTCAATAGAAAGCCAAATAAAGATTTTCGATTTTTTTAGGTACACCCGCCTGCCCGCGAAATCTGAAATTTTTGATTTTCGCCAAACGAGATTGAGGCTCAAAACTGCGACTGGATTTGTAATCAGCACCTTGAAGTTATCCAAAATGCGAGGTTTCATCTCAGTAGAAGGCCAGATAAAGATTTTCGATTTTTTTAGGTACACCCGCCAGTCCGGGAGATCTGAAATTTTTGATTTTCGCCAAACGAGATTGAGGCTCAAAACTGCGACTGGATTTGTAATCAGCACCTTGAAATTATCTAAAATGCGAGGTTTCATCTCAGTAGAATGCCAGATAAAGATTTTCGATTTTTTTAGGTACACCCGCCAGCCCGAGAGATCTGAAATTTTTTATTTTCGCCAAACGAGATTGAGGCTCAAAACTGCGACTGGATTTGTAATCAGCACATTGAAATTATCGAAAATGCGAGGTTTCATCTCAGTAGAAGGCCAGATAAAGATTTTCGATTTTTTTAGGTACACCCGCCAGCCCGGGAGATCTGAAATTTTTGATTTTCGTCAAACGAGATTGAGGCTCAAAACTGCGACTGGATTTGTAATCAGCACCTCGAAATTATCCAAAATGCGAGGTTTCATCTCAGTAGAAGGCCAGATATAGATTTTCTATTTTTTTAGGTACGCCCGCTAGCCCGGGAGATCTGAAATTTTTGATTTTCGTCAAACGAGATTGAGGCTCAAAACTGCGACTGGATTTGTAATCAGCACCCTGAAATTATCCAAAATGCGAGGTTTCATCTCAGTAGAAGCCCAGATAAAGATTTTCGATTTTTTTAGGTACACCCGCCAGCCCGGGAGATCTGAAATTTTTTATTTTCGCCAAACGAGATAGAGACTCAAAACTGCTTCTGGATTTGTAATCAGCACCTTGAAATTATCAGAAATGCGAGGTTTCATCTCAATAGAAAGCCAAATAAAGATTTTCGATTTTTTTAGGTTCACCCGCCAGCCCGAGAGATCTGAAATTTTTGATTTTCGCCTAACGAGATTGAGGCTCAAAACTGCGACTGGATTTGTAATCAGCACCTTGAAGTTATCCTAAATGCGAGGCTTCATCTCAATAGAAAGCCAAATAAAGATTTTCGATTTTTTGAGGTACACCCGCCAGCCCGGAGGTCTGAAATTTTTGATTTTCGTCAAACGAGATTGAGGCTCAAAACTGCGACTGGATTGGTAATAAGCACTTTGAAATTATCCGAAATGCAAGGTTTCATCTCAGTAGATAGCCAAATAAATATTTTCGATTTTTTTAGGTACACCCGCCAGCCCGGCAGATCTGAAATTTTTTATTTTCGTCAAACGAGATTGAAACTTAAAACTGCCACCGGATTGGTAATCAGCGTAAAAACCCGGATAAGTTTCATATAAAGTTATTTACTTACTTAAAGTTAGTAGGTAGAATTTGCTCAAGCCGGGTAGATAAAGAATACTTCTCAGCCGGGTGTAGTGGTTTCAAAGTAGTGATTTAGTGATGTGAGAAGTAAGAGTGGCAACACTGGAATAGGGCGTGAGTCAATGGCTCAAGCCCTGTCATATTGAACCGTAGCATCTAGGCTGGGGTTGACAATTTTTTTAGTTTAATCGGTTTTATATTGTATTTAAACTTCAATTATAGAGTATTTGACCGAATATAGTGTTTTTCGTTTATCCGTGATCACTGAATTGACGTGATCGATCCCACAACCCTTCTTCTTCTTCTTCTTCTTCTTCTACTTCTTATTCTTCTTCTTCTTTTTCTTCTTCTTCTTTTTCTTCTTCTTCTTCTTATTCTTCTATTATTCTACTGGACTCATGTCAATTTTGACAGCTGCCCAAATTGCTGTATTGATGTTCTCAATCCTAAATCTAAATTGTTACCTCTTTTCTTCTGAGTTCTACACGCATAAAAATAATTTCTTAGATGGAGCACAGATGCTTTAATTCAAGTATACCATAACTTCCTATACGCGCAAAGTTATGCTAGTTTTAAAGTGAGAATACGATATCTTTGACCATAAAAGGGTTCCATTGAGAAAATATATTCAATGCAAAACTGGGAAATTCTTGATAGTAAGAATACCAAAATCTTAAATCAAGCATATGGTAATCTGGACCGAAGTATTCCATAATCTTGACTGAAGCATTTCATAATCTTAACTGGGAGAATTTCATAAACTTGACGCAAGTAGCTCAACTTTATTCTAAAACTGTAATATTCTTGGATGAGGAATCCAGTAGTATTAATTTGAGCATTCAAACTCTTCTATGAGCATGTAGAAATTTTTCTGGAGAAATAGTTCTGCAAAATTTCTTGAATCACTTATAGTACTTATCTAGGAGCACCTGAGTCAGGTCTTCGCATCCCAATTTTTTTAATAGCTCATTCATGGTTGGATAGATCCAGTGATAAGGAAGCTGATGGGAACTGGGACGCGACTCAAATGGCGGTGGACCAGCACTACCGGCAGATTCGATGACTGATGGTTGACGGTGGTATCACGGGTATCACGTGGCAATGGCAATTTATTTAACAGTTTGACTAGATACTATTATGTGCTATTATGCAGGATCCAGGATGCAGGTATTACGCTACTGTGCTCACAACGGTGCTAAAGACGGCGGCGAATGCGACAATCCGAAAACCGATAATGGCGGCGCGGACGTGGACGGGCAACAGGCTGTTGAGTAGAGAGGGTGGAGAGGTTAGATTTGACCCGTGACACGCTGCGCGCCTGCGCACTCCGAAGTTGGTAGACGTCAAATAAATGATTTACTTGATATAAATATAGGGTGTGCTTGTAAAACAGCGTTCATTTTCAAACCAAGATTATCATATTGTAAATGAAGGTTCGCATTTGCAAGCTGGTAAAAATGATAATCTTGATATAAAATTATGAAATATTTGTTATTAACTTATTATAGCCTTGGTTGCAAAGAAAATTATATTTTCTTTCGGAGCATATTTCTTTGAAATAAGTATATAAATCAAAAATGTATTATTCTTGATACAAATTTTCTATAATTTTCTCATCAAATATTCTTTCTTTGAGTGAGAACCGATATTCTTGTTGTGAGTATGTATTTACAAGAATATCACAATTCTTGACTTGAGAATTTCTTTTTATGTGTGTACGTGTCATGCTGTTCTCTCTCAAAAATGCTGTTTTAACCCTTTATGTCGCATTTGTTCCTAAATTTTCATTTTGGCCCTAGTGCATCTCACAACCCTGAAAACGAAAATAGTTCCTGAGATCTACTTCACGGGTGTCGATGACATTTCAATATTTCACAAATTTCAAGCAGCAACTTTAGTTTATCTAGAGTGCTCTGTTGTTGAACAAGCAGATTACGTTAAGTGTGATGAAAGCTCATCAGCCATCAATCATGGCTGTTGGACGCCTACCAACGTTTGAAGTGGACTGAATAAATCTAACGGGGGACACTGAGTAGGTCATCGATAAATCTTAAATACCCGTATCATTTGAAAACATCGTAAATCTTTCTACGCGAGAGAACTGCGCACGTAATGGAGACAAGTACGAGGAACTTGTCCCGGTTCTGGTAGACATAAATCACACATTACAATCTAATATACGGTTGGGCTGTCGACTGTTGTTAACAGCTGGACCGAAGGTGGTATTGCCGCATTGTGCTATGTCATAATTTGTCAGTTTTGCATTTGTGAGCATAGGCGTCCACACTGGGTGATGATTTTGGAAATACTAAATGTAGATATGTGTTACCAAGGGAGTCGATGGGTGTATTACCCCCCCCCCTCCCCAAGAATAATAAGTACTAAACCACAATTTTTGAATAAACGTTATATAATGTCAAAAAACCTAATACACGAAATTGCACCCCCCCCCCCCCCCCCCGGTTAATGTGTTTCACCAACACCACCATTGCCTTATCCATAAGGTGTGGATTGTACAGTGAATTCTAAATAGGTTTGAGCCACAATAGACACAGTAGGGTCACAGTGTAAGGATGTGTACCTACCACAGAGTTAACATATCTAGAGGGAGCCTAATTTGAATATTGGCCAGCCAACATCTATAACGCTATTGCCACTCTTCTTCGTCCGCTTAAGGACCTTCCAGTTTCTTCAAAATCTGGCAGTTTCCGCAGTTTGAACACATGTTCCTCAAAGTATTTAACTGGGTATTTAACTATACATTCCAATATACTTGCAATGTAACTGATTTACGTGAAGATAATTTGTATTGATTTAACGAAATCTCAAAAATGGTAAATTTAATAGCGGAATGTCGCAATAACTTCCAATATGTCGTGAATCTGGCAGCCTACAATCGGCGTGCCCTTAAGCTATCATGTGGCTGTCATTGTAGTTGTGGTTACTGCGTATTTTGAGGTTTTTGTTGTTTTAGTGTATATTTGAGTGACTTTGTGACTATTCCACATGTGAATTAAATTATTTATGAACAATATTGTCATAATTGCATGGTGGGACGAAATAAAAAGTGCATAGTTTGCTGCAATAGCGACGAATCGGTGAGCACCACTTATCATAGGTTAGTATAGGTTTTGTTTTGGTTTTCAGTAGCGTAAAATATGGGGATAACTTGAAACAAAAGTAACTTCACTCCTATTTCAGGAATAATAATGGTTGTTTAATGTATATAATCAAAGTAAATTGTTTAGTTTTCAATGACTTCCATGTTGCTTAAATATTATTGTACCTGTTACCTCTGAACTAGTTTATTTTATCAATATTGTTGTCCGTTCTTTTTTTTTAGCATGTTACGGGTTATGTATTTGTATTATTGAGTTTTTTGTGAGGAATAGGTTATTACTGCATGTGAATAAATACATACATATCTGTATTCTATACTATTTATTGTTTTTACCTATCGCCCTTATACAGTTTCTTTACCAGTTGGAAAGTACACGCATTACATTCATGAGAATGAACATGAATTTTTCAAATTCCATTTTTTAAACTATTTGAGGATGTGAAATGCAAAAATGTATGCCACATTTACTTACAGAAAATCTATCTATGCGAAATTTAGATGCAGCCATTCCAAAAGGCTACCTTTCAAAACACTGTTAGATATGTTTTGAAAAACACTTCATGGTAATAATAAATTATCAACTGTTACAATCAAATTATAATAAGAGTAACTCTCTAAGTATAGCTAAATACTAATACAACTTATTGTATCAGTTTGTAACATCACAGTAATAATTGAATCTATTAATGAACATCCAATTTTACGCCACTGGTAATGCCCTCAAGCTGTCAAAATTTCCGTTACATGTTGGCTGGTCAGCGACGTATGCATTTTGTTGTTTACGTTCCCTCTAGAGGTGTTAACTCTGTGTTACTCACCTAATCACCTCCACTCACACAATCAACTAAACCTAACCTACCGCTAGTGATGGAAATTAAAAAAAATGGTACATTGGACATTATAGGAAATGATTAGTGAAAAAGGGAAATATAGTGAGAAATTGTAAGAGATCTGGGAAAATCTTAAAAGAATTCGGAAAAGTATAGAATATCTGAGAAACGCGGAAAAAGCTGAGAAATCTGGAATAAATTTTGGAAGATCTGAAAAAATCTAAATCTAAATATTGTGATATCTGATATAAAATTATTGAAATTTTCACCAAAAGGTCGGTAAAAATGTCGATAATCAGAAAAAAATAAGTCAACATCAGAAAAGTCTGAAAATATCTAAAAAAATCGGCAAAAATTGAAAAAAGCCTGTAAGAATCTGTTGTCAAAACTACGGTAAACGAAAATCGGTTAAAAGCGGGGAAAAACTGAAAAAAACTAAAAAAAAAACAAGAGCCTTGTTAAAAAAAGTCTAGCTACATACTGCTCCGACAAAAAAAATTGTCGTGAGATTTTAGCTAACACATTTCTTTTTATTCATTTTATTATGTCAATGCAAATACCTCATACAAGGCGTAGCCTTTGAGATGGCAGTATTTGTATTGGCTCATAATAGTACAAATAACTGAATGAATTATAGCTGTAGCCTGTGTAGTAATTCTTGACCTCTCCATAACAATGAAAGTAATGAAGTATTGAAATTTTCACGCTAGCTTACAGGTTCCCTTTTTTGTAAGAGGCGTCAAATGGATTGTTGATTATTTCTGATAATTTCATAATCATTAACTTGACGGTAATGCAATTTTGGTAGCAAGGCGTGTAGGGAGTACTGATACAAATTAATTATTTTCAGTACTATGAAGCTTTTTCCCTGTGTATCTAGTGATCTAGGTGACCTTGGCACCTTCATTGGTGACTAAATTTGAATGCCATGATTAAGTCTGACAATTCAAATCTGCGCACGTCTGGAAAGCGCGTCGATGACGTCCGTTGAGCCATCCAAAAAACACCGATAAATAAACATCAGCGTGTGTTCGCATGACACGTAAAGCCCATCTCCTGCGTCCCTCCGTGCATAATCGCAGCCAAGTGAGGAGATCTTCTGAAACGTAATATGCTCATTGTGCTTCTGCCGGTCCGCTCTGACAGAATAAATTGCCGCAATCTGTTGAATTATTTAAACGACTCGGTTTGTTTTTATTTTCGGATGGCTGCTAAATGTGCAAACCGCTTAATGCCCCCCCCCCCCCCCCCCCCCAACCACCCGTCAAGCAGGGGGGTCATGACGCGCTCATGCTGAATATATCATCATCATAGTCACAATGTCTTAACAGACATGTTGTGAACTCGTAAAATGCATTTACACATTTTACGAGTTTCTCATGGGATATCTTTGAGATCTTTAATGCAGTAGTTTCCCATTTGCTTTCTGCATCCTCATGCCGTTGACCAGATGGTATCTACTGGTTCATCCGCATTTAGGGGCAATTTCTCACCCCAAGGACAAGAAGGTGTCCTGACTCTTCTCAACTCGTCCACCCGAAGCTGTTGGTTGAGAAGAGGTTACTGCTTATACCGACAGTAGTTCGGTTCCTTTTAGTCGCCTTTTACGACATGCAGGATATGCGATGGGAGATATTCTAACCCGCCCCCACACGGGCAGCTGAATATATACGACTCAAGAAAACGCGTCTGATTAAGGACGTTCGTTCACGAGGGTTACTGGTAGATGAAATTTTTTTTCTGCTCAACGTGTCAAAATCTCATGTCTATGATAAAAGTTCTCCCTAAATATCTAAAAACGTTATCTGACTTCCTATCTGGACGGAAACTCGTATCGTGTATAGTTTGTGGTCGCCAATTACAAATCCGGTCGCTGTTTTAAGATTCAGCCTCAGGTCACCGTACATTAACAAAGTTAATGGTTAACAAAGTTAATGTACGGTGCTCAGATAAAGAAGATCAAACATTTTCAGACCCTCGGAAATTTAAGTTCACACTGAATATCTAAAATTGTTATCTGACTTCATTTAAGGACAAAAACACGTATGGTGTATAGCTTGAGAATGCCCAATTCTAAATCAGATCATTGTTTTTAATTTCAGTCACAGGTAAAGAAGATCAACAATTTTCAGACCTTCAGTTATTCAAGTTTACCCTAAATATCTAACAACGCTATCTGACTCCCTATCAGGACGAGAACTTGTATGGTATATGAGTTTGAGGATGCCAATTTCAAATCCGGCCGTTGTTTTGTGCTTCAGCCTAAGGTAAAGAAGATCAAAAATGTTCAGACCCTCAGATCTTCAAGTTCACTCTAAATATCTAAAATCGTTATCTGGCTTCTACCCACACGAAAACTCGTATCGTGTATAGTTTGGGGGTGCCAATTCCAAATTCGGCCGTTGTTTTGAGTTTTAGCGTCAGGTAAAGAAAAATATATTTTTTTCTCAGGCTAAACGTACATTCTATTTAAATTGGAAAGCAGTTGTTTTAGTTGAAACGATAATAAATGTTTACGCATAGCTCTGAGAAACTCAATTAATTTTTTTTCAACCTACTCAAAAGTACTGAAATCTCTGAAAGATGATACACAATATGTTTGTTAAAGTATGGTCACATAAAGTCACCAATCATTCACTCACAACACCGCTTTCAGTGATCACCGCGCCCTGCATATATTTTCAAAATGTCAGTAGTAATGTCTGTATTTTTTATCGTCATTGGTTATTTGCTACTACACTTTCTCATTGATCCATGTAAACTGATTAATAATAAATTAAAAATGTCACCTGTCAGTGTACACAAACTAAATCGCTCGTCGAAGCTGGAATATCGCAAATAACTCCTAATTAAAAAAATTGAAATATAAAATATGAAATAAACGCGCATATACAAAATCACCGTTGTGTGGCATTTGCAGCAGTGACAGATCAAAGAAACTACCCACGTTTAATTAACAAATTGGCAACGCTATCCAGCCAATCACTCAACGCTTTTGTATGCATAGTTTGACTAATAAATAATATAATTCCGCTGAGGGATATTGGTATGACTGATATTTACAATTTACATGTATCAATATCAGTGGCCTTCATACGAGGAAAAGTTGATTCTGAACCATAATTTCCATCCCTAAATTTTCAATTCAGGCCAGGTCTTATCTGGGTTTTATATAGCGTGAGGAGGTTATATGGCTCCAAATAGGTACCGAAGGTTTTTACCAGCAGCTGTTGCAATTGACGTAACTTGTTCGTGCCAGACCAGATTTTCTGTAATGTTGACTCCTAACAGCTTGAATGAGTGACTCCTTGGCAGAGCCCGGTTGTTCATTAGAACCTGGTGTTGGCTTGGGTACTTCTTGTTTGTCAGCGTCCAATACTGGGCCTTGGAAGCATTAAATTTTACCATATTCTTGAGCCCCCAAGTGTTAATGGTATCGAGATCCTTTGAAAGTGAAGCTGCCACTGCCAGTCTTCTGCGTTCTAGCTCGACCACAGATATCGGTCTATTGCTCATGATCCTGCATGCAGCGTACTGTCATCCGCAAAACTGTGGATTGGGTTTGTAGTGCTAGAGAGTAGAACATTGATGTGAAGCAGAAACAATGGCGGAGCCAATACCGATCTCTGTGGAACCCCAGCATTGATGCTATGGAAAGAAGAGGAAAAGCCGTCTACCAGGAAAGAGATTTTCCGACCTGACAGGAAGTCTGCAAGCCAACCACAAAGCTTAACAGAAAGCCCGTAAAACGGGAGCTTGTTTAGGAGGGCTATCATCCTCCCTATCAACAATCTAGTTAACATATCAATTGCGTTTACCACCAACGGAATGCTTTAAAGCTTCAGGAATGACTATGGATGCTTAACAATTAATCTTTAGTACCAATAAAGGCCTTGTTACCACCAGCAATGAAGGGCCTATTCCTCGTCAAAAGAGCTGTAGTGCCATTTGCTGAAGATGCAGGAAAGCAGCGTAAAAATGCTCTTCGATTTATGTGTTATTATTATTAATGATGGCCTCAGAGTAACAACTAAACATAGAGGTAGTAAACAAACCACTTCAGCATGGCATGCTCAAAGCCATTATCTTAAGTAAATAAACAAATTTTTGACACTTCAGCCTCCAAACGTTGATTAGCTGTGACCTCGCAGTGACAGTTCAAATTGTAAACAGTGCTGTGTAACTCCAACTAACCTGAAAGTTTTTCCAAAGCAACCCATGTTACAAACACTGCACTTTTTGAGTTCCATCTCGAAAAACTGTTAAACTACACTCGAATATCGCACAGCAAGTACGTAAAGCTTCACTACAGTTACCAACAAATAGCGAATTCGATTTTACTGATCAAGCATAAAAGACTCACAAATAAAACAAACGTTTAGCAGTCGGGGTTCTACCGTAAATAAGTCGCATGAAAATTATATCGGCGTTGCCAGCTCCTCAAAATTTATGTAAGACTTCAGAATTTGCGTTTATGATGAAGAAATATGCAGTAACCCAGTAGAGTTCAACACATCTATTGATTTTGCTGTAATCATCCTTGACTCATCAAAATACCGTCTTTTTTAACCTAGAATGGAATATTTCTGGATACTATACAATTAAGACGATAGTAAATAATTATGATTGCCGTATCTGGTGGTCAATATGACAACGTAAGAGATGATGACTGAAATTTCTATTATATGCATAAAATGTGTGAAAAGTACTTAGCCAAATTATTTGCTGTTATACCTTTTCAAATATCTTCATGTTACACATCTCGGAAGTACTAGCTTCCTCGTACTCGTTTCAGGATGTTCTTCGACTTTGTGCAGCACCGCATCCTCAATTTCAGGAGTTCTCACATTTCTTGGTCTACCTTCAGATGTGCCTTTTCGCACACTACCAGTTTCAACAAGACGACGATGGATATTAGAAAAAGTTCGACTGTCTGGCAATTTACGATCAGGATATCTCTCGTGATAAATACGTTTGGCTTCCTCTGCGTTACCGTCAGCGAGGCCATACACGTAATGCACATCCGCCATTTCTGCATTTGAATAATTCACCATTATTAACAAGATTACGAAAATAAGAAATGAAATAAGACAGTAAAAACAAGAAATGAAAAAGATAAATCGCAACGAACAGATCTCAATTACAAACTGACAGGAAAATGGCAAGTGTAATAAACAATTGTCATATTTCATGGCAACTAGATCTATGGAAAAATATTGTATTCTTTAATAATTACCTTAGTTTTCTCGGACAACGTACAAGAGTTTTTATTTTTTTACTCAATAACGGCGCATGAGAGGAAATTAACTCAAGAGAGCTGTTATTTTCCGAATTAAATGGGAAATTCGAAGATAATTTTTATTTCGGAAAAAACCATTGGCGTATCATTTTTTTCCTCAAAAATATCAAAGTTGTTGCCCGTACGCACGCCACTACTGAAACTGAAAATTATTTATGTACTGGAAAATGTGCACTTCTGTTTACTATTACTATGTACCAAATATCATTAAAATATGTTCAGCGGTTTTAAAAATATTAATTAATTTCCATTTTTTTCCTTAAACTTTAACACCCTGTATTTTCGTAACGGTACATTTTTGGACCATACTTTAAAAAGCAAACTATCATTAATTTTTCATGTAGATTTACTCTCTTGAATATTCGCATATCATTAAGGAACACCCTGTATACAGTCATAATAAATTCTAAATATACGATCCATCTCAATAAATATGTCAAGTCAAATTGAAAACGACATCAATAACAAATTCCCGTCCTTACAAAACATACTAATTTTGCTGAAACCGAAATGTCGTAAGGAATTCAAATTTATCAGGAGGCAATATATCTCCATGTCGATTTCTCTTTGAGTGTGAAGAAATAATTGATGACGGAAAAGACGGTCTTAATGTAGGCCATTTTTAAAGGTCCTCATTATAATTTATAATGTATAAATGGTTAACGGCTGTCTTGAAGGCGATTACCGGCGAATTATAATTTTAAGTAGGCAATTTGTTTGGTTTCCCCCATTAATGTTTTCAAATTAATTTGGTAAAAAAGCCGATAACTTGGACGGCGATGAATATAAATAGTGAAGCAATGGTCGTTAAGTTGAACATACTACACAATTAAAAAACGACGAAATACAAGATATATAAATTGGATGTAGTTATACTCGAAGGAATTTTGTTTTGCTCACAGAAGTCAGTGTTCATTTTTATACAGTGAGGAGCCAAAAGTCTGTACATTTCCTTTGTACAAAATAATACTCGTAGCTGGATTTAATTCTTTTTATAGTCACCCTGCCGTAAAGGCTGTAGACTGTAGAAGCGCTGCGAGAGGATAAGTATCGCTACATGTTAGATTTGAAACGCTGCAGGCTGTAGCCATCGGGAAACAAATTCCCCGGCAGCTCATTCCATGGCCTCTAAGTTCTTCAAAAGAAGGAATGCTGGAGGAGACTGGTTCGGGGAGTAGGGACGGTGATAGGTCACGAGCGCGCGTGGTTTGATTTTTACCTGTTTATAAAAAGGGTGCCTTCATCGGCACCGGTCACTTGCACGCCGAAAGAAAATTAAGCTTGGTTATTCCTAATGACCACATCCCTTTTATTCTTGCGAACTTTCATCAGTCTTTTTACGACTTGCGGTAGCTTACAGTTACTTCTTAGATTATTTAAATGACTATTCGGCTTTTGTAGGTATATAAAACTACCCTTAATGAAAATATTTCAGTAGTTTGCAATCCTTAGTTGCTGTTTGTGAGTATTGTTTGTGTTCTACCTTTTCATCATTGAGACTATGTTAAGTGTGAAAGGGAAGAAATTAGTAGTCCTTGAAGAGTATACGTTTCGAAAAGATAAAGAAACCACCCGTGCTGTAGCCTACAGATGCTCTAGAAAAGGATGCATAGCATCTTTGCTGATGGATCAATCGGAAGAGATTGTTCTTATAAAATAAATAATGAGCACAACCATGATGCTCCCACAAAACAAGCTGTGAAGGTAAATTCTCGGACTTTATTTTACATCGTCAAGAAATCGATCACATTTGTGACAAATTAGAACACGTTCTAATTAATTAAAATTTTTTGGGGTATTATAGAGACATTTCGGTCTGCTGACAATACCAACTTCTTTATTTGCATCTATTATAGTGATCAGATTGACTTATTATGTTCAGAACAAAATTTCGCATTTAATAATATAAAAAATAATTCATTTCTGTCAAGTCAAAAGTAACGATACCTCTGATTGGAGTTCTACAAATTCTTCAGTAACTATTAGCAAGATTGCAAAAAATGAGGAATGAATTAAAATCGGTTAAAATTATAAAACATAAGTTTACCTCGTCGCCCCGCGCGTTGGTGTCCACATACCTGCCTATTATCTAAAATATTTTGGGGGCTTCTAACCGGTGGGATTAGGACAAATCTGACCGCGGCGCGCTAGTGTCCTATGGCCTATCAGGTGATCGAAATATTTTGCGCGCTTCCGACCGGTGGGATTAGGACCAATCTGACCGCGGCGCGCTAGTGTTCTATGACCGTCGGGACCCTGACCTGGTAAGGATGAGCTCGGCAGCAAGTGATAACATGTTACTAAAGAAATCCAGCCTAGATATTCCTCTGCTGCCCGAAAGAGAGGAGGACATAAAGGTTGCTTCTCTATTAAGCATGAAGCTTAGACCTGGAAAGAGCATTTCTGAAAGTACAGATGAAATAAGAAAAAAGACTATATCAGAATCTTCTAAACCAACTAGTAACTTTTCCAGGATGAAGGAAGAAAAAGCAGTGAAAATGCTAAATTCAGCAAAGAAAGGGCTAGGTATCATCAAAAAGAAGCATTCATCAAGTAGTTTAAATGTTGATTGTACATTGGAGACAAAATGTGATAATTTTACTAAGGATATAGTAGACATAGTAGGTGTGGAAAGGGCCAATGATGAAGGTGTATCTGCATCTCATAGTGAGTGTAGCGCTGAACATCAAAAAGTAAATAGTGAGTTTTCTCAAAATAAAAGTGATCTTCTGATTTCAAATGCAGGGACCTTTGAGCAATCAGATACTGTCAAAAGGCAAAGTAGTGATGTTACAGATGAAAAATATGGAGCTATAGTCAAAGAGGCCACTTGTAAAAAATTAAAACTTGGCATTTCTCTAGTAGGTGATTATGGATCTACCAGTGAGTCAGAGTGAGAAAAAACACTATACCTATACTAATATGTGCTACAGATTATTCTGGGAAAGGTTAATCAATTGGTTGATCCTACATTCAGGTCAGATGGGAATGAATGTAGAAATCAATATCAGTGTATAAAGATTGGATAGAAACTCACTGTTTAGAGTAATCAGATTTGAGAGGAGGTAGGAGTTATTACTTGAGAGAAATCTCACTCGAATATCTTCCTTGATAGAATCTGTAAATAGGTCAGCCACCTTTCTTTGATGTGCCAGGCTGTGGAGATCTTTTGTGAGGTTAGGCGTATCGATTAGTCTAATTGCTCTCTTCTGGATAGTGTCCAGAAGCTTTGGAGGGTGCTTCGTGCTTTTTTAAAGTACTGCTTCCCAATATCTATATGTTGCTACTACTAGTACGAATTTTACCAACTAGGCGTTAGAATGCAATTTCATTTATTCGTCTTAGACCCTTATCACACTGACGAGTTTTAATAAAACCAAAACGACGTTGTCTGTGATTGGTTTCGGATGGGTGAGTAAAATTGAGGCGTTTATCGTTAATAGTCCAAAACTAACATATTTGGGAAAATTAAAAAAACTTCCCAGCATGTAAAACTTTGATTAGATTGATTTATTGCCATATCTGGTAGAAGAAGTGTATAAGACACGTCGTCCACAAACAGTAATTATTTTATTGTGGAACACATATGAAAAACACACAAAAAAGACATGGACATATGAAGTTTTTGAGAGAAAAGGTTAACGAATTAGTGTCCTTAATACAAACAGCATGGAAATAAAATGAATTCCGATACAAAAAACAAAGAAAGAGTGATAGTGAACAACTATACCTAACACAAAAACCGACTAACTGAAAACCCGATTTCTACCACTCAGTCTTCGCAACCACTACACTACTATATTATCATACCTCGTTGTCGATGACAAAGTTACCAGCAGTGTCAGGTGCTGTGTTGTACTGTTTTGTTATCAAGTTTGCATGACAGTTTACATGCACAAATGGCTTTCTTAGGTGAAAGGATATGGACATGATGTTTTTAGAAGAACAAGTCAATTTTCCTCTGTAAATACTACGGAACCTATAACATTTTTTCGAGAAATATTTATTTCTATCCATGTATATGGACATTAGAAATGCGATGATGCCATTATCTAAATTTGGCAAAAATTGACTTATGTGGTTTTTCCGAGAAATGCCTCAATTGCTGCTCTTTGAATACAGATGATGAAAGCTTCGCCATCTCTACTTGCTTGAGCACAGAGGTGAGTCGATTCCCAACGAATCATTCCATAGGAACGATACCGTAATAGGAATCAAAGGAATCGATTCCGAGGAATCAAAGGAATCGATTCCGATGGTTTGGAATTGGAATCGATAAACCCGCGCACGGACTCGGACTGTCGATGTTGGTGTCGGTTA
Organism: Callosobruchus maculatus; assembly: GCA_951848785.1. Lineage (NCBI taxonomy): Eukaryota > Metazoa > Arthropoda > Insecta > Coleoptera > Chrysomelidae > Callosobruchus > Callosobruchus maculatus. The sequence continues at coordinate 1,375,559 of CATOUR010000030.1, forward strand.
GCCAAACTTATTAGTGAATCGTGTTATCGATTCCGTCGCGTTGTACCGGAATCATGAACGAGATGGACAGAACAATTCACGGCATTCACGCCTGACGCTGCTGTAGTGCGGCGTAGTTATTTCTGGCAACTCCATTACTTTTTCTTTGTGAAGTACCTTGTAGAGAAATTTTTAAAGCTTTTCTTTAACTTGCAATGTATGTTTGTTTGTACGGATGGAATCCTGCTACTCAATCTTTTTGATGTCAATCACCTTTAATGTTCGAAGATGTCAATACGATAAGCTGTGTGCCGTCATTCTAAATCCAATATGGCGGACCATCCAAGATGGCGGAATAGTAAATTTTGATGCATTTGTGCAATATGGGCATAAAATTAAAGGGGTTGTTGAGAGTAACTCGAAAAAGGATGTGATTTAATTCTAAATCTAATATGGCCGACCAGCCAAGATGACGGAATAGCTATTTTTTTAGGCAGTTCTGCAATATGGGTATGAAATGTAGGGCTTGCCGAGAATATAATTAGAAAAATATTCTGAAATCACTCTTAATCCAATATGGCGGACTTTTGAAGTTTTTTCATGCTTTCCTATAATATTAGTATTAAGCGAACGGTTCGCTGAGAATAAAATTGCAGGTTAATAGCTGAAAAGTGAAAAATAAATTAAAAGAAAAAACTTTTTTAAAACAAGCTTCTATTTAAGTGCTCTAAAAAGAAGAAAATTAAATTTTTTCTTTTTTTATTGAATTACTTGAAACGGTCCTGAATTCAGTACAATTGTACTGAAACGGCAGCACTGGCCTGTAATGGACTAATGGAATCGTGAACATAGTGAACAAATTGGAGTAATCGATTCCCAAAAAGGAATCGATACCATGGACATGGAGCGAGTCCGCGGTCTAGGATTTATGGGCGCGGCATCACAGGGAATCGTGAACGAATCGAAGGAATCGATTCCGGAAAAGGAATCGATACCGTGAAATCGAATCACCAAAAGGAACGAATGAGCTCCGTTCTACTTGAGCATGAGTTGAATGAATTCGTCCATTCTCGGAATATTTACGACGTTACGTCACTGTGAGCGGCTTCTTTCGTTCCTTCGTGGATAACCCTACCGCTGCGACAGATGAAAAATCACCGAGAACCAGGCTCAGCAGACATTAATTACTGGTCACGGCAGCGGCAGTTCGCTCTGTACACCTATAAATAATAATAATCGATGCTTTCAATTAAGTTATAAATAACGAAGAAACTGGTCCGCTCCGACGAGATAACTTCCAACAACACTGGTACCAGTCACTGGAGGTAGGTACGAGTATATAAGAAGGCTCATAAGCATGGGCGACGTTTACAAGGGACAAGAGGTGGTAATTTCCGGGAGGTGCCACTTGAAGGTTGGACTATATGAACTTTTTGGTGATTTGTTATATTACTTCTAGGCAAGACAAAATTTAAGATTCTGTTGCCCCTTACTAGTAAATATATCCTATTTTGGTTCCCCTTATCACTTATCGATGGTACGCCTATGGTTATTGTCTAGCAGTGATAGGATGTACTAGTTCATGGCCGACACTACTCACTAGGCCGGAGCATTGAAATATATGGCAACACTGGATAGCGGGCCGAGCTGGGCCGAGCTTTTATTTGTTTTTAAGTCATTAGTGTAATCATCCAGAGTAAAAAAGAAGATTGGAAGGTGATTTTTAATGTGTTTCTAATTATTTAACTACACAAACGAAACTATAAAGATAAAAAGATGCCTGCAAAGTGTGAAGTACCATGCGAAATTGTGCTTCCAATAAAGGACATATTAGAGTATTCAATTTCTCTCAAGACGAGCATTTCAAACAGAAGCGGGTGAAAGGTATTCCTCGGAAGGGCTAGTTATATTTATAAGAATGAAGACAATAATTTCCAAACATTTCCAAGGATAAGACCTATTTTAAAGCACAATGTGGTACCTACAATGCTTTCTGGACCTCCGAAATATCACAGAAAAATACAGTTCTAATAAAACACATCTAGGCACACCTACGAAAAGATTTGATAGTGAAAGGAAATCAAGACCAGCAAGCATGGCTTCAAAGTGACCTAATAGTGTCTTTTCAGGTTTAAGTGAAAATTTACAAAGTAAATTGAGTGTTCATTTAAGTGGAAGTGGAAGTGGCAGCAGGAAACAGGTTGCGTTTATTTTTATTTTGTAGTGTTTGACTACGATGAACCAGACATCAGATATAGGTGGTATTAGTATCAATGAATATAGACATTCATTTAAATCAATAAATCATAATTTGTTGGTGATTTGAGTTAGATTTTACCACTGTCATTAAGAATATCCTGTTGGTCTCAAATAGAAAATATTTTGGCATACTATTTTCAAATAGGATTTCTGTTGATTTGATTTAAAACCTTTGTCCAGCCAAAGAAAGTTTACAATTTTGTGAGAGAGGATAAGTTGCCAATTTTACCACCATCCTAAATATTCCACAAAACTTTCTTTAAAAATTGCACCTGACAGAAGATATGCCTTACATTAAAACTGTTGCAGAGGGTTTATTGTTCTCGGAGAAGTACATTGTTTTAGAAATTGATGAAATATCAGCCTGTATAAATGTTCTTGTCATTACAAAAATCATAGGTAGAACACGAAGGACAAAATTATTTGATAAGCATATTAAATACGTACAGTTGGTAGGCGTAACCCTTCCATCAGAGTATACAGCTCAAATTACAGTCCTTATTCACAATAGGTATTGTTAAAATTTTGATTTCAGGCCAAGAGGTATAAAAGTAAGTTTTTGGGCAATTGCACAAAGCAGCTTTAATGAAAATTGCAAAAGATTACATCAATATACATAGGTAAAGACGAGTTTGTTTTAGACACATTTGCTCATGTAATCAACCCCAAACTGATGAAATTCTGCTTGAATTAATGTTGTTAATGTAGCAAATATTTTTTTAATAATTACACTGAAACAGTTCAAGACAAAATTCAGACTGACAAAACTAAAAAGAGGAAATCTAATGGAAATAAGAAATGTCTGACAGAAGGGAAAAATCTCTAAATCTAAATACATGTACCTTTTTGTACTGATACTACTCGCATTTTTCACCATTCTTATTTTTTCAAAAAGTATATTTCTTAATTTATCAACCGAGATGAACTCTAATACATATAAAATGTAATAATAATTCTGAAACTATAAAACAATTTAAATTTTTCGCGGAATGCTCGCCGTTCGGCCCACGGTAACCGGCCCACTATTTGACAGCTAAGCGACGTTGCCACATCTAAGGCTCCGGCCTAGTGTAGAGTCGGCTATGCATATAACCTACAATTTTAACGGCCCTGTTGCTGTCATGTCGTTGTTGCTCGGCATCTGCTCAGCGACCGCTGTCGCGAATTCTTATAGGTACATAATAATGCTGCCGTTAGGATCATGGTACATGATCGATCTGGTCACGGGTCTTTAGAAAGATTCTGTCTTTGTGAACGAATGGTTCAAACGACACATCCCTAGGTCGAACAGTAGAAGGGATTGGACACCCATGGAACTAGGAGAACTTGATTTTCATAGTCTACACTTCTCGGACCCTAAATGACCCAGTACCGACGCCCCTGGTGACAAGCGTCTGTGTACAAGGCGACGCGACGCGACGCCTTATCCGTTATCCGTTATCCGTTATCCTTGTGCCGCTCTTATTACACGTCGCGCGGATATGACGGCGGTAAATCAGCGGGGAACTTTCATACGGCGGCGGCGGGACTGAGCAACGCAACGCTGCCGCCGCTGCAAAACGGGATAATAAAAGGCGTTAAGCGCATATATTTATAGTGCCGGCACCGTCGGTGCACCGGTGATTAACTCCGCTCATTATTCAAACCGCGAATGCACTCTCGACGACGCTCTCAACCACTGCATGCGTCTGCTCTGCGGCGCGCCACATTGCCTAGAACAAGGTATACATAGCCTAATAGGCTCCTTGCGCTGCTTCAATATTTTGAGCAAAAATGTCCTGCAAAATATTGGAAGGCTGTACTTAAACTGCCGTTCAACGGCAGCCTACTAAAATGCCGTTAATAGATGTGACGTCATTGAAGTGACGTACTTGACGGCTTTGTAATCGCTGTAGGCTGTACTTAAACTGCCGTCAAACGGTAGCCCACTAAAATGCTGCTAATACCATATTCGATTTGTTTTAAAAATCGCTATATTTTATTATCGGTTATATTGTTTTTGACTAGTTGTGACAATTTTTGCTGAATTATGGGAATCCAGATATTATTGACCTTGACTGGAGTAAGGTTTGCGATTAGTACCTGTTTTTTGAGCAATGACCTGATGTATTGAAAAATCTTAAGACGCTATGGGCCAATGATACTGATGCTGTAATAATTATAATTATTATAAATGTAAACAATAGTGGCAAGAATCAGACTCAGTTTTTCATTGTAAGCAATGATGAAGTGTTTTTTATAACTGACCGCGTAGGCAGAACCTACATACCAGAGTACCGCGGCTGCTGTGAAAAGCTTATGTTCGGTACACAACTGGTACAGCGATACCAAATCATAGAGAAAAAATATTTGGGATAATATACTCATATGGGATCTATGGAATTCAATCGTAAAACTTGGTACAAGAAGATAAAACACAACTTGTAAAAATTTAAAAAAATACTGTTGGACACAATGCAGTATGTATAGACGATTATTAATTTTTTTTAATAAGTTCCTTTCTAGTTTCATACTTCGCTAGTTTGACACAGTTTTCTCACGAATTGCGGGTATTATTTCAGCTCCCGAAAGAACAATAACAAAAATTAAATCGTAATCTAAATGCATTTTATCCATGGACTTCAGTCAAATCAGATTAAATCTAAGTATGATTTCCTACCGAATAGCACAGAGATTAAATGCATCTTGTCTGTCTTACTGCTCATAAGGAGTACGTATTTGATCATAGGAATACTGATGAAGCCACTGGCGCCGCCAAAAGATTGTGCAGTTTAAGTATAGCCTACAGCGATTACAAAGCCGTCAAATACGTCACTTCACTGACAAGTGACATCACATCTGTTAACGGCATTTTAGTAGGCTGCCGTTGAACGGCAGTTTAAGTACAGCCAATATTGAATGGTCAGGAGCCCTGAGATTCCAAAAAATATTGTGCAATGCTTAAATGGCCAGGTCTGACCTGGATATTGCCTGTTTGTGAAGCTGCGTAATAATTTTTTTGCTGCGAACTGGTTTTTTGGGTGAAAAATTTAAGAGAAATTTTTTGTTTAAAGTGAAACAGGCTATCGAAAATGAATTTTTAAATGTTAAACAAATAGTAAAATAAAAAGTTGCAATGGAAATATCCACTTTTGAGGAATTGCGTTTTTCACCCCTTACAACCATGAGGTAAACCAAATAAATTAGTGTCTAAGTGTCTTTTTGGTAGTAGAAAATGTCATGTTAATTTCAATATTGTAACTTATTTAATGCTTGTGAAAAAAATGGTTAAAAAAAGTTTATGTACCCCGTTTAAAGGGCTGTATCTTAACAAGGGATGCTGCAATGAAGTTTCTTTACATGGAAGATCCTATCTTTTTTTTCGATGAGGAATCACCCCCTTAAATGTTTTACACTTATTTAGTTACTGTTCGAATTAGGATTCACTGATCCGAGTCATCTGGTATTAGGTAATTCGAGACAATAAAGTAATTCTATGATTCGAATCAGTTGATTCAAATTAATGGATCTTTCTGACAAGATTCTTTTGGTTCACTGCACTTATAAAATTTTCGAGTTGTTTACTTCTGAGTGTACTGCTTGTGATATTTATAATGAAATTAAAAAAAAAGGTATTCCGGTACCGGGAATCGAACCCGAGCCTCCTGGGTGAGAGCCAGGTATCCTAGCCACTAGACCATACCGGAGTTGGTATATAATATTCTGTATCTTCTAGTGGCTGTACAGCATACAAGGTCTATACAAGAATAACCGAACACTGTCGTTCTCTATCTCTATTCGATACTAACTATACGAGGGCGTTGCTATTTTTGTTCTTGGAGGAGCATTTTTTTCTTGGTGGTGGTCATTTTTTTGCAGGAGGGGGGGGGGGTGCATAATTTTTGTGAATTACATTTTCAACTGCTTCGTTCTTGTGTTTGCCGAGTAGAGTTCCTCCTGAAGTTAAGCGAGTAGTGTGAAGACCCTCCTCGTACTCGACTTACTTCGCAAAGGAACTTCATGACCAGTGTGGCTGAGACCTAAGGACAAGTCATTAGGAACCCAGGTAATCTAGATTTTTTTATGGTCATCCTCCCTCAAAGACTGAAACCCTATGGCGCTGTGTATAACAGCTGTGAGAGGATAAGTGTCTCCGCACGTTAGATTTTAAACGCTGCAGGTTGTAGCCGTCGGGAAACAAATTCTTCGGCTGCTCATTCCACAATGGTAAGGATAAGCTCCAAGAGCCTTTCTAGTGTTCCTTGTTCGGACGGCCTTCGGTGTTATTATCTGGAAGAGCTCATTCGAACACCTTTCGTGATAGAATCTGCAAAACAGGGACAGGTCAGCCACCGAGTCAGCCACCCTTCTTCAATGTTCCAGGCTGTGGAGGTGCTTTGTGAGGTCAGACGTATCGATTAGTGTCCAGTGTCCAGAAGCTTTAAAGAGTGCTTCGGAACGCATCTCCACACATGGGAGGAATACTCCAACGATGCCGATGGTCGGATCTGTGCCTTGTGGAGCAGTAGTACTATGCTGAATGCTCTAGTATCGCGCTTCTCAACCGTTTTTGGCCCGCGGACCAGTAGATTTGTTGAAAAAAAAATTGCGGACCAGTGATATTTTCTCAACAACAAATTTTGACTAACTATTTATAAAGAGTCACTACGTAACTTAGTTGTTAAATTTTATTATCATTTGCCTACAGTAATATTTAAATGTAAAGATATATATAATAATAAGCAAGTATATAAACTTTTAACAAAAATGTATAAAAAAATTACAAACTCATGGATGTAGGAACACAACACAAATATCACTCTTACGATTGCCAAAAAATTAAATCAATAGGAATAAACTCTTGAGAGAAATTAGAACAAAAAATCAGAAATTATAAAAATAATCAAAAACTCATGTCATAATATGAACCTTTTGTTAATGAGAAGATTGCTGCTGCTCTTCTTCAATCAACTTGTCTATTGTTGGTTCCAAATTCGACAAGCTAAGTCGGAGCGGTGAAATAACCGAAAGCTGATTTCTAAATTTATCATCATCATACAATATTTTCATTGCTTTCTCGTATAGAGATGGATATTCATTTTCCAATTTGATCCAAAATTTATCCATGGACATTGTTGAAAAACTAGCGTTTAATATAATATCAGCACTAATCTCAAGAAGCAACTCCGTAATTTAAATTTAACTTACTGTACTGTCATATGTTATGAAAGGGTTTGTTATCCACACATTTCTTTCACACGTGGTGAATTAAGTACCTTTTTTTCGTGGATATAGGGGAAGTATCTGCGGACCAGTAAAATTTCTCCGCGGACCACAACTTTCTACAGCGGAACAACTCCAAGCGTCTGGGCTGTCGTTTTAGCAATACTGACGACGTGGTCGTGCCAGGGCATGTTATTGTTACTGTTGATCCCTATAAGCTTGACGGAAGATGACTCGACTGTTGAATGACCCTCTATTTCCACAGTTGGTAAGCCAACATTGTCAGAGTTGCTGCTTGAGGTTTCTGTACGTTAAACTGTACTTATTTACTAATCTAAAGATATTAATAGATTAACAGACATTAATAATTAATCAGATCTACGAATATTATGAAATAGATAAAAAACAAAGTGAATTCCATGAGCTTCCCAATATTCCTCAAAAGAAATAAGGAACAGTGGTCGACGGACGTTAATAATTATTTTTATAGCGAGAAGATTGACAGGTGTTTATCGTGCTTTGTTAATGTTGTTTTCGATTGGGCATTCAGCGGTGGCAATGGCTGGAAACGAACAACGGACAAACAGACAGAAGAACTGAGAAAAGAGAGGCTCATAGCAGCCGTCGACAGCCGTACCGATAATAAATTAGCAGCGGTGGTCTGCCGTGACAGGGATTAATAGATTGTATTGTCAGCCGGTCAGGCAGACTTTGATGTATTTCTCTACCGCCGCCGTTACACGGTCCTTCTCTAATGCCCCTCGCTCAATCGGATCTGTTCTCACATTCATTATCATCAAGATTGTAACTAGACACGGCGTCCTGCGGCCACGGCTAATCGTTTCAGTCAAATTGCTGCTCCACTTACACGACGATCTAAGGCCCGGTGCACACTTGCGGCTGTTTACCGTCCGGCGTCGTTGCGGCATCAAGGGTTTGGATGCACACTATACACTGTTCCCCAATACTTTAAACTGTCATCCGTGTCAAGAGCGAGCAGATGTTCGGCTAGACATAACTAAAAGGAGCATTGAAATATGGCAACACTGAATAGCGGGCCGAGCTGGGCCGAGCTTTTATTTTGTTTTTAAGTCATTAGTGTAATCTTTAATTAATTATTTACCTGCACAAACGAAACTATAAAGATAAAAAGATGACTGCAAAGTGTGTAGTACCAGGTTGCACTAGCAATTGTGCTTCCAATAAAGGACATATTAGGGTGTTCAATTTTCCTCAAGACGAGCATTTCAAACAGAAGTGGGTGAAAGATATTCCTCGTAAGGGCTGGTTATATTTATAAGAATAAAGACAATAATTTACAAACATTTCCAAGGATAAGACCTATTTTAAAGCACAATGTGGTACCTACAATGTTTTCTGGATCTCCGAAATATCACAGAAAAATACAGTTCTAATAGAACACATCTGGGCACACCTACGAAAACATTTGATAGTGAAAGGGGATCAAGACTAGCAAGAATGGCTTCAAAGTGACCTAATAGTGAATTTTTCTAGATTAAGTGAAAATATACAAAGTAAATTGTGTGTGGTGGAAGTGGAAGTGGAAGTGGCAGCAGGAAACAGGTTGCGTTTATTTTTATTTTGTAGTGTTTGACTACGATGAACCAGACATCAGATGTAGGTGGTATTACCACCATCCTAAATATTCCTCAAAACTTTGCAGTTCTTTAAAAATTGCACCTGACAGAAAATATGCCTTACATTAAAACTGTTGCAGAGGGTTTATTATTCTCGGAGAAGTACATTGTTTTACAAATTGAAGAAATATCAGCCTGTATAAATGTTCTTGTCATTACAAAAATTATAGGTAGAACATGAAGGACAAAATTATTTGATAGGTATATTAAATACATACAGCTTATAGTTGGTAGGCATAACCCTTCCATCAGAGTATACAGCTCAAATTACAGTCCTTATTCACAATAGGTATTGTTAAAATTTTGATTTCAGGCCAATAGATATAAAAGTAAGTTTTTGGGCAATTGCACAAAGCAGTTTTAATGAAAATTGTAAAAGAATACATCAATATACATATAGATGAGTTTGTTTTAGACACATTTGTTCATATAATCGACCCCAAACTGATGAAATTCTGCTTGAATTAATGTTGTTAATGTGGCGAATATTTTTATTAATAATTACACTGAAACAGTTCAAGACAAAATACAGACTGACAAAACTAAAAAGAGGAAATCTAATATCTATTGGAAATAAGAAATGTGCAACAGAAGGGAAAATCTCTAAATCTAAAGACATGTACTTTCTTGTACTGATACTACTGGCATTTTTCACCATTATTATTTTTTCAAGAAGTATTTTTCTTAATTTATCAACCGAGATGAACTCTAATACATATAAAATGTAATGATTATTCTGAAACTATAAAACAATTTAAATTTTCCGCGGAATGCCCGCCGTTCGGCCCACGGTAACCGGCCCACTATTTGACAGCTAAGCGACGTTGCCACATCTAAGGCTCCGGCCTAGTGTAGAGTCGGCCATGGCCGAACCAAACGTGCCGCCTAGCATAGGCCGACCAACCTGATTCGGCATAATGTGGACGCGCCTTTACACAATGAGTTAATGTAATTTGCCGACACCTTTCGGCTTTCGGCACCCTTTTTCCTTCGGTAAACGTAAATGGTGTTTACGTGTTCAGTATTAATAAAGCTGTGCCCGGGAGGAGGACAGCATACCTCCTTTGCAGCCATATTTCCCGTTAATGTGTGTCAGGGAGGTGCGCCTGCGAATTAGTCCCCCGTGTGAGTTATAGACGCACCGCCGGCTAGATATTGGCGCCATATTTCAGGTGTATCACCGCCGACAACGACCCACCAGGGGCCGATAACCGCAATAAAGTACTTTTAACACATGACAATAATACTTTGCGGGGCTGTTTGTTTCCCCGGAATTATCCTTGTACCCGCTGGTTTCTTCTTTATTTATTGCACTTGCCAAGTTGCAGTGTGGCGCGAAAAAGTTTAATCAACGTAGAATCGCCATATGGCAGCATGGAACTTTTGTGCCAGGGTGTTCTCTGTCTTCTTCTTGGCACGTGACTAAAAGCTGACACTTAGGTTTGTTTTGATCCATTGGTGTCCCAATTCTTTTTGATCTTCAATTCCTGCTAAGTTAACACATTGGTGGACACTCTCCCTTATAGCACTGGATACTCTATGAATATTCTTTAAATCTCCTATATGTTCCATGAATATTCAGTAGAATCATAGAATATTCGTTATTTCTCTTGATTATTCTGGATTATTAAAGTAATATTATTTATATATATATATATATATATATATATATATATATATATACATTAGCACTACAGGCCTAGTAGGCCCAAGGCTTTGTTAGTAATTTCTTTCCATTTTCTTCTATCCATAGCCTTCTCCCTCCAACTTCTAACACCTATTGTTCCAACGTCCCGAAGTACCTGTTGAAACCATCTCTCTCTGGGTCTCCCTCTCCTCTTCATCCCTCCAATTCTCCTGTCCAACATCATGTTCGGTACTCTGCCTGGTGCCATTCTAACAACATGTCCCAACCATCTTATTCTTTGTGCTTTAACTACAGCCGTTATGATGGGTTCCTTATACAAGTCATATAACTCTTGATTTGTTCTTCTTTCCCATACCTCTCCTACCTTCTTTCCACCAAAAATTTTCCTCAGAACTTTACGCTCCCATATCTCGATTCTTCTGATATCCGCTTCTGTGAGGACCCATACTTCACAAGCATATGTAATCACTGGTCGAATTAGTGTTTTATATATATGTATTTTTAGCCCTCTGGAAATAAGTTTATTTCTTAGCAGCCCATTAAGACTATAGAGGCACTTATTTCCCTTTACTAGTCTTGCCTTTATCTCTTCCCTTACTTCTGGCTTTCTCTTGAATTCTGTCCCCAGATATACAAACCTATCCACTTCCTCGAAACTTAACTCTGTTCCAGCTTCTGTTTTAACTTTTAACCATTGTCCTTTATTGAAATTTCCGTCCGTCCATGACATGAACTTTGTCTTCTCCTCACTTATTTCCAATCCCACCCAGCTTGCTTTTTCTACTAAGGATGCTATTACTTTTTGAAGCTCGGCTTTACTTCGTGCTACTATTGCTATATCATCTGCAAAACCTAAGCATTGATGCATCTTATGGTACAACAATCCAGTCCGATTTATCTTTGCTGCTCTCATAACCTTTTCTAGGACTAAGCTAAATAGGATTGGCGATAATGGGTCACCCTGTCTAAGACCCCTTTTTACGTTAAATTTTCGAGAAAGACACCTATTCACCTTTACTTGGTTATCCGTCTGCTGCAGAGTCATTTTTATTAGCCGTATTAATTTTTTATCAACTCCTAACTCCTTCAAGGCGTTGTATACTGCCGATCTTTTAACGGTATCATACGCTTTTTTAAAATCCACGAAAATTACGTAAGTTTCTTTCATATGTTGGTAGCTCTCTGCTTGTAGTTCTCTTAAGGTGAAAATCTGGTCAATAACTCCTCTACTCGCTCTGAAACCACACTGATACTCCCCAATTTCGTGATCTATTCTCTTCGCCAAATGGTTCTTAATACACTTCGACAATACTTTGTACGCAACGTTGAGTAAAGCTATGCCCCGATAATTTGCACAGTCAGTACGGTCTCCTTTCTTATGCAGCGGGCTTATTAGTGCTTCATTCCAGCTTCGGGGCATTCTTTCCTCTAACCAAACCTTCTTTATCAGCTGGCAAAACTCTTCTAATAACAATTCTCCTCCACATTTTAACATTTCCGCTACAATCTCATCTGTTCCTGGACTCTTATTTGACTTTAGACTTGACAGAATCTTTGTAATGTCTTCTTTGCTTGGTACTTCAATCGTTTCTGCTTCTTCCAGATAACCTTCCTCAACATCGTCATATTCATCTATTATAAATCCTTCATTTAACAGCTCCTCGAAGTAATGGCTCCATCTCTCCAATATCTCTTCTTCACCTGTTAGTAGCTCTCCATTCATATTTTTGATAAACATCCTGTTACCTTGCTGTTTTGTTCCTTCTCTCTTTATTCCTCGGTATAGATTTCTGATCTCTTTCTCTTTGTAATGCTCCTCTATTTGCCTTATCTGATCTTCTTTGTATTCCCTCTTCTTCCTCCTTAATAGACTTTTGCTCTTCCTCCTCACTTCAATATATCGTCTTCTTACTTCCTCAGTGTCATGGGCTAGCATTACTAATCTTGCTGAATTCTTTTCCTCCAATACTTTTTCGCACTCACCATCGAACCATTTCTGTTTATATCTCTTCTTGGTCCCTGTAGATCTCTTGGCACACTCCATCATTAGGTTCCTTAGGGAGTTCCACTCATCGTCTAATGTTTTCCTTTCTCTATTTTGTGCCCTATACTGAGCGATGTCCTCTGATAGTAATTTCCTATACCTAATCCTCTCTTCTTCACTATCTAATTTTCCTACGTTTGTTCTTTTATGAGCTCTGTTTCTTATCATCGGTATAATTGGTTTAATTTTCATTCCTACGGCAAAATGATCAGAATCAGCGTCCGGGCCTCTGTAAGTTCTGATATTTATTATGCTTTTTTCTTCCTCCTCTTGGATAAGGACATGGTCTATCTGATTTGTCGTTTTACCATCTGGGGATCTCCATGTGCCCTTATATATATCTTTTCTCTCAAAGTAGGTGCTCTTTATAATTAAATTTTTGCCTCTGGCAAAGTCTATTAGCAGTTCTCCATTTTCCGATGTTTCATTATGTAAACTGTGCTTTCCTATTGTTTTTCCATAGATTACTTCTTTTCCTATCTTTGCATTGGCATCACCTAATACTATTTTCATGTCATATCTGGGAATTCTCTCGAACTCTTCTTCTAACTTGCTATAAAATTCTTCTTTTATTTTCTCATCTTTGTCTTCTGACGGCGCATGAAAGTTAAGTATGCTTATTTTCTGATATAGTCCCCGTAGGCGTAGGTAACACAATCTTTCATTAATCGGTCTAAAGTCAATTATACATTCCTTTACCTTATTACTAACTAAAAATCCCACTCCCAACCTTCGGTTAATTCCTGGGCTGTTGAAGAATACATAATCCTCTATACCCATTACTTCGTTTATGAGCTGCTTTGTCTCCTGGATGGCCATTACTTCAAACCCATATTTTCTACATTGTCTTACTAAATTTATAAGAGCTCCTTCTTGGAAGGTTCCTCTGACGTTCCAGGTTCCCATCAAAATGTTTCCTTTTATTTTATTTCCAAGACTATACTGTTTGATTCCCCCCTTTTGATTTCTACTTACTTCCTTATCTATACTTTGATCTGAGCTATGCTGCTTATTGTGCTCTTCTATTTTACACAATTCCTTACTCATAACCTGTTTCATAGCCTGTGTCCGTCTTACAACCAACCCTGATGTACTTGCTACTATATTTCGTTTTTCTCCCGCATTAACTTCATACCTTCCTTGGACCATATCCACGTTTCACCATCTATTATTAGCTTCTTGTATCCTATTTTTACATCTTTTCCTTCCTGTTTTAGTTCTTTGCCTTTATTCCTTACATATTTTTCGATAGCTCGATCTTTTTCTGTGAGGTCATGATTTATGTACACCCGTTCACCTTTCAAAAATCTTAATGAACTTTTCTTCTGCATAATTCTACTTTTATCTTCAGCCTCTTTAAGCTGCACCAGGCAGACCTTGTTTCCTAGCTTTGATGCCTTCTCAATCTTGACCTCCTCTCCTAATTCGTGTTTTATGAATTTCTGCATATCATCTTTTAACTTATTCCCATCAGAATGCTCTATCTTCATCCCTGTAATTATTATATTATTTCTTTTTAGCTCTTTTTCCAACTTTTCCATCCTATCTTCCACGTTTTCCAGCTTTTTTTCCGCGAGCAGCAGCGCATCTTTCAGGTTTTCATTCTCTTTTCGCATTGCTGCTAATTCGTCCCTGAACTCTTTGTTTTCTAGCCTAATTCCTTTAACCTCTGAAATGACCGTTCTCAGCATCTCTCTGATGTCCTCGCTATGTTCTATATCTCCTTTACATATTTTCTTCTGTGGGGTCCTATTAAGTTTCTTTACCGCCTTGAAAGGCGAAATCGATTCAGTGTTCTTCCTCTTCCTTTCGTCCGACGTATAATCGTCACTATCAGTCACAGAATCCATTGGTACGAGAACTGCGGAAAGAGCAGACCCACCTCAACGGTTCAGAAGTCTGGCCCTTATCAGTTCTTAATACTTCTGCTTTCCAATAGACTTGGCAACACCGCAGAACAAAGCGACAAGCAATTCAGTGGAAATTCAGGAAATTCTTCGCATTCTTTCCCACCGAATAGATAACCTGCACCGTTTTCTTACCTGTTTCTTTTATTTACCACCCAAATTACTCACTTTTGACCCTGATCTTTTTTAGTTTCCGCACACTACTGTTCACTAAATAATTACACACTATTTGCCGTAATTAATATTCACTACAAACCCTTAATTTTGGTAATAAGTAGGTGAAATAATTAATTACGTTCTCTTCTCACCACGCGACGTTGCCGCTCTCCTAAGAATTTATAGAATATTATTATTTTATCCACTTAGGATAATCAGTGATTATTCGTTTAATGTCTGAATTATTCCAGAATACACCAGTAATATTCTTCATAGGATATTATTTTAATAATATACTAAGAACAAGATGTAACTATTTTCTGACGAACATTTAGTAATATTTGTAATGGAAATATCTGTATGTAGGCAAATATTCAATATGAGGTATTATTAATTTATATTTTCACGTTTCTCAGTGAATTAAGAAAACCTTCATTCGTTTTGCGTTCATCCTAAATATACCTACTAAGTATTATGTGCAATTTTCAAAAGTTTATTAGTCGTTAGCCATTGCCAGCAATACAATACGACATCCACCGACGATAAAGTAACAGCATCTTATGCTGATGTATGGTGACTATGGTGTCATCAGTTGTCAATCTTATCTGGTTGTCACTCTATTGACCTATTCTTCGCTTCAAGTGTTCTGTCATTCTGTGCTTCAACATGTGGATATCGGCATTTTAGCAATTCACGAATTCACGAGTTTTATTCCGGAAAGGCCTGCATTTATACCCAATTTTGTACAATAAAGTTGCTGGTTGTTATAAAGTGTGTGACAGTGTTCCAAATTATGGTCACCTACTATGGTGTATGGTTCATTATATAATGTGAGTAGAATTTCGAGGTTAAATGCAACAAGTTTACATCTTTACACTTTATTTAGGCATCGAGACTGAAATGTCTAACCACTTAACTTTTGTGACCATCTGCCACTAGTAGGTGCCATTATTTATATGGCACCTCAAAACATATCCATTTTTTTGCGTTTGTAACACGATTTGCGTTATCAAAATATTTTAGGGGTGTTCATTTTTGACTCGTTTTTTCATTTTTGAGGTTTTTGGTGACAATAAAAAAGACGGCTATATCCGTCGTGTCATATTACAGCAGACTTTATGTTCTAGAATGGCAACCACGGCTATAACCGTCTGATCAGTGTAATCGTAAAACACATCTTGTTGGAAGAAAAGGACAATTTTCGAGACAAAAGTTAAAACAAATACAGCATTTTATTGTATCAAATTCATAAACAAAAACGCATCTCTCAGAATATAGACGGTATAAAAACAAAAAGTCAAATTTATTAGCAAACAGAGGTATCCCCGAACAAAACAGAATTTAGGCACAAATTTATGTTTCACGCCACTCTTCAAAGCAGTCTGGACACAAAGCAGGTTTATTTTCACAACCCTTGCATCTATAGCTAGTTTCTTTGCATTTTCCAGACTTGAAACAGTACTTTTAACACATGACAATAATACTTTGCGGGGCTGTTTGTTTCCCCGGAATTATCCTTGTACCCACCGGTTTCTTCTTTATTTATTGCACTTGCCAAGTTGCAGTGTGGCGCGAAAAAGTTTAATCAACGTAGAATCGCCATATGGCAGCATGGAACTTTTGTGCCAGGGTGTTTGTTCACTGTTGTGTCTGGCTTGGCACGTAACTAAAAGCTGACACTTAGGTTTGTTTTGATCACAGTATATCCAATTGTACAGTAGCGCAACTCTCCAGAATTTTGGTGGTTCGCGCATAGCATCCCGCGCATCGTTCGCGGGATGTTTAGCACGGCGATCGCCTGAGTCGTGTTCAGTCTATGAGAGTGAAGGTAGTGTCTTTGACAGAACAGGATTAAGGAATTTGGTGATACGCTGATATGGATATCGGAACGCGTGAAGTCAAATGTTGCGCCGCTGTAGGCTGTATTAATAATTCCAAAAACTGTGACTATAGTTTTTTAAGCTTGCTCAAGATGCTGCCAGGTATACGATTCCTCGAATGTTTGATATGCTCCTTTACTACCTAATAATATTAAAGTGTGATAGCATAGCTCCATTTGCCTCTAACAAAGTTTGTCGGGTATTAGGGTAGCAGTGTTTTTTTTTTGTTTTTAGCAGAGTTAGACGTTACGGAAAGTCGTTCTTTAATTATGAGCCAAAAGTCAGAATTATAATTTCTCACTGTTTCCTCACAGCACCACAACGTTCAAAAGATCTTTCACGAGATATAACAAAATGAATATGCATTCCAACATTATGAAATTTTAAGCAGGAAGTGAAGTCCATTTTAATGAAAGCTCAAATAGAAAGTTCACAATGAAAAGAATCAACATGCTAGTTTCAAAAATATGTAATTTTCCTCTATAAACATGGATTCTTTTCTTCAATATGCCTATTCATATGTAATATACAAATACAGAAGGAAATGTAGTCTTGGTAAACTAGATAAAAAACAGTTTTGCAATTTTTTTATGAATAACGACCAGTTTAGTACATTTTATCACATATTGATCATTATTTTTTATGTACACCTAACAAGTTTTCATAGTTTTTGCTGTTTACCACGTTTTTGTACCTTAAACGTTTTTCTATAATGATTGATGAAGATAAATTTAAATGTTGTGCGATAACTAGACATAAATGTTATTATGGACGCTACGTCGTTACATATACCCATATTTGAATCATATAAGATATTATAAAGTTTTTATATTTATTTAAATGTTTGAGGTTAAGTAAGATAAGATAAAATAGAGTTGAACAAATCTCGCATTTTTGTAATTTACTTACAAACAATAAATCCACCTATTTTCTCGGAGTTAACAATTTTCCTTCATACACCGACTATTTCTTGTTTTGCTTCTAAAAAAATGTTTACACCCCATCTATATGCAATGAATCTATGATGAATTAGAAGAATCAGTACAAAACATTTTCACGTACAATAAATGCGAATGCATGGATATAACTTGCAAATTGTAATTCAGAATTCCAAAGACAACTGCCTAACCTCGATGAAGAATATCACATTACCACATTGCTCTCAAAATTTACTCTATTTACGAGACATATCGCGTCCATTAAACTTATTGCAACACAATAATTACACTATTTCACTCGATTGTTGCTAAGCCGACCCTGTGCTCAAAACGTAAACGGCAATACTTGCGGCTCGTGCTGAGGAGCCGACGTGGGGTTTTGAGAGGCCAGTTTTTCGGAGACAAATTGTCTGCATGATTTCTAGGGAGTTGCGCTACTGTATAATTGGATATACTGTGGTTTTGATTTACTGGTTTCCCAATTCTTTTTGATCTCCAATTCCTGCTTAGTTAACGCATTTTTGGACACTCTGCTGGCCGGGAGGCTTCCTAATATGGCACCTCAGAACATTTCCATTTTTTTTGCGTTTGTAACACGATTTGCGTTATCAAAATATTTTAGAGGTGTTCATTCTTGACTCTTTTTTTCATTTTTGAAGTTTTTGGTGACAATAAAAAAGACGGCTATATCCGTCGTGTCATATCACAGCAGATTTTATGTTCTAGAATGGCAACCACGGCTATAACCGTCTGATCAGTGTAATCGTAAAACACATCTTGTGGGAAGAAAAGGACAATTTTCGAGACAAAAGCTAAAACAAAAACAACATTTTGTTGTATCAAATTTATAAACAAAAACGCATCTCTCAGAATATTGACGGTATAAAAACAAAAAATCAAATTTATTAGCAAACAGAGGTATCCCCGAACAAAACAGAATTTAGGCACAAATTTATGTCTCACGCCACTCTTCAAAGCAGTCTGGACACAAAGCAGGTTTATTTTCACAACCCTTGCATCTATACCTAGTTTCTTTGCGTTTACCAGACTTGAAACATTGTTTGCATCTAAGAAAATATGATTTTATTTTATGATCCTCTGGTAGGAACAGCTTCTCTGGAAAATGTCTCACACGTGCTTCGAGTTTTGTATTGATATGAAACAATATATTCTATAAGTATAATAAGTGGACGACGAATATCTGTTTAGAATGAAAATATCTGGTTACCTACCTCCCATCAGTACTGAAAACATAAAAATCAAACAAAAACACACTTGCAATATGGCAGCTATACACGTGGTCAATGAATCACATTGGATGTTATGGACGGTTATAGCCGTCATGCCGTTTTACCCATGCACCTTAAAACATGAATAGTTGGGATAGCGTATAGTGGGTTAGAATTTCTCAATTTCAGAAGTGACAGCTTCACGTTACGGCACTAACGTTGCTTAACAAGGCAAGTATACCGACATTCTGACGGTCGTCACCGTTCCGCCGTAACAAGCAGATAACTTTTTTGACTGATATAGCCGTCGTGGCGTATCACGATCACTCCCCGCAGACGGCTATAACCGTACATTTTCTTTGTACATCAACCAACTATGGAAATGGAGGATCACCCAATAGTCGAGTCACCTTCCGTCAAGCTTTTGAGGATCAACATCAACGATAAGATGTCCTGGCACGACCACGTCTTCGGTATTGGCATCCCACAAGCTTTGAGTTTTGTTCCGCTGCAGGAAGCTGTATACACCAGAGCAACTACTGCTGCTCTACAAGGCACAGATACGAGCATCGCTGGAGTATTGTTCCAACGTGTGGGGATGCACTCCGAAATACTCTCTAAAGCTTCTGGACACTCTCCAGAAGAGAGCAATTAGACTAATCGATACGCCCAACCTCACAAAAGGCCTCCACAGCCTGGAACATCGAGGAAGGGTGGATGACCATTCACTGTTTTACAGATTCCATCACAGAAGATGTTCGAGTGAACTCTCCCAGAAAATAACACCAAGAGAGGCTCTTCGAGCTCATCTTTACTCAAAGTCGAGGTCCCTATTCCCCGAACCTGTCTTCTTCAGCATTCCTTCTTCTTCAGATCAGCCACCCCTTTTTGGTTTTCCAGGCTGTGGAGGTCGCACAACACCTTTTAGTGCTATTGAAACACTATTTAATCTTCCTCCTTTGTATCTGGTAATTCAAGGGGAAGCTAGAAAAACTGGGTTTCGTCTCTGGAGTCAGGGTAGCTGGACTTTTATGAATCCAGGCAAAGGACATTCGATGATTCTAGCAGAGTTGCATGAGGATAGTCCTATCTTGTTGGCGAGGAGCGATATAGTTTCTCCTACGCATCGCTTCAATCGCAAATTTACGGTGGTGTTTCCGTCAAGGGAAGAGTGGGAGTCTAGGAAAAGACAGCTCACCGAAGGAGGAGGACAGGTCTGGTACACAAACGGTTCACTCGCTAGAGAGGGCTTGGGCTCAGGAGTCTACGGGCCCCATACAAGACTTTGACTCCCTCTTGGGGGGCACACCACAGTATTCCAGGCTGAGGTCTATGCGATACTTGCTTGTGTAAATCGTATTCGGGAAATTGACGGGTCTAGGAGGCGGATTACTCTCTGCTCTGACAGTCAGGCAGCCATCAAAGCGCACTGAGTGCTTGGAAAATAACGTCGGGACTGGTCCTGGAGTGCAGGAGGGCTCTTGACGACATCTCAGCTAAACACAAGGTACCACTGATGTGGGTACCTGGGCACGCTGGGGTAAAGGGTAACGAAATGGCGGATCATCTGGCTAGGATGGGTTCCGGCAACAGGTTTGTGGGCCCGGAACCAGCCTTAGGACTATCTGCAAACTTGATTAGGAAAACAACTGGAGAGTGGATCCAGAATCAACACTCTCTGAGATGGAACAACATCTCTGGTCATCTCCGTCAAGCTCGGGAACTATTAGCAGGGCCTGCAGAGAGAATAGGACGATTTTGTCTCTCTCTGGATAGGAGTAACTTGAGATTGCTAGTAGGCCTATTAACGGGTCACAACACCTTCAGACTTCACTTGTTCGTGATGAGGGTGGTCAACGACCCAACGTGCACGTGGTGTGGTGAAGAGGAAGAATCCTCGGCACACATCTTGTGTCGCGGTGAAACCCTGGGTTATCACAGGCGGACTATGCTGGGCTCAAGAACTTTGGAAGCAATAGAGATAAAACGGATAGGACCTAAGAATGTACTTGCCTTTGCCAAAAGGGCAGGTCTTAGGAACTAGCGCGGATAGAGGTGCAAAAGGGCCCATCGTGTGGCCTATGCACCAGCCACATTGCGTGCTGGATAGCCTCTGGTCCTTATTCATCATTCAGATCAGCCACCTTTCTTTGATGTTCCAAGCTGTGGAGGTCGTTTGTGAGGTTAGGCGTATCAATTAGCCTACTTGCTCTTTTCTAGATAGCGTCTAGAACTTCCAGAAGCTTTAGAGAGTCCTGCAGAGCGCATCCCCACGCATGGGAGCAATACTCCAACGATGTTCGGATGTGTGCCTTGTAGAGCAATGTACCATTGATTAAGGGCACCTTGTATACCGATGTAACCTCGGGTGTAATGCACAACACCTTTTCTATGACAGCACGACACGCATTAACAAAAAATATCACATCATTCCACGGACAAAAAGGTTTGTTAATCCCGTCCACGTAAACATGATCAAGTATTCAGGCGTGTAGCGCGGAAAACACGTCTGAAATATTAAACGCACATTACGCCTGTTCGGGGCCCTATTAGAGTGTATCCTTTCGTTCGATCAGTGTTCAGAGCATGCACCGGAGTCCAATAGGTCGGTACTTCCGGTAAGTACCACGTAGTACCACCAAGTACCACCGATGGACTAGATGCTCGGAGAGTCGTCGTACGCATAGCAAGTACGGACAAGGTGCAATTCGTGGTACCATGTGCGTAAGCTGGTTGGTATTCTAACGGAGTCACGTACCACCTGGTTTGACAATGGCGCCATGGTGTTTCGGGGCCTCAGAATTTGAATTGTATAAATTTAGTGCAACCCGGGCTGCTGTTTCGTTACCTGTGATTGAATGAATGAATATAAATGAATAAGGACCACGGAATGTGGCTGGTGCATAGGCCACACGATGGGCCCTTTTGCGCCTCTATCCGAGCTAGTTCCTAAGACCTGCCATTTTGGCAAAGGCAAGTACATTCTTAGGTCCTATCCGTTTTATATCTATTGGTTCCAAGGTTCTTGAGCCCAGCATAGTCTGCCTGTGATAACCCAGGGTTTCACAGCGACACAAGATGTGTGGCGAGGATTCTTCCTCTTCACCACACCACGTGCACGTTGGGTCGTTGACCACCCTCATCACGAACAAGTGACGCCTGAAGGTGTTAGTAGGCCTACTAGCAATCTCAAGTTACTCCTATCCAGAGAGAGACAGAATCGTCCTATTCTCTCTGCAGGCCCTGCTAATAGTTCCCGAGCTTGACGGAGATGACCAGAGATGTTGTTCCATCTCAGAGAGTGTTGATTCTGGATCCACTCTCCAGTTGTTTTCCTAATCAAGTTTGCAGATAGTCCTAAGACTGGTTCCGGGCCCACAAAACTGTTGCCGGATCCCATCCTGGCCAGATGATCCGCCATTTCGTTACCCTTTACTCCAGCGTGCCCAGGTACCCACATCAGTGATACCTTGTGTTTAGCTGAGATGTCGTCAAGAGCCCTCCTGCACTCCAGGACCGGTCCCGACGTTATTTTCCAAGCACTCAGTGCTTTGATGGCTGCCTGGCTGTCAGAGCAGATAGTAATCCGCCTCCTAGACCCGTCAATTTCCCGAATACGATTTACACAAGCAAGTATCGCATAGACCTCAGCCTGGAATACTGTGGTGTGCCCCCCAAGATGGAGTGAAAGTCTTGTATGGGGTTCGTAGACTCCCGAGCCCGAGCCCTCTCTAGCGAGTGAACCGTCTGTGTACCAGACCTATCCTCCTCCTTCGATGAGCTGTCTTTCCCTAGACTCCCACTCTTCCCTTGACGGAAACACCACCGTAAATTTGCGATTGAAGCGATGCGTAGGAGAAACTGTATCGCTCCTCGCCAACAAAATAGGACAATCCTCATGCAACTCTGCTAGAATCGTCGAATGTCCTTTGCCTGGATTCATAAAAGTCCAGCTACCCTGACTCCAGAGACGGAACCCAGTTTTTCTAGCTTTTCCTTGAATTACCAGATCCAAAGGAGGAAGATTCAATAGTGTTTCAATGGCACTGGTGAGCAATCACTGGGTCCGCGAATAGTGCGTCCTAACTTAAAGACATACATAGCTCAATAAGAAGAGAGGGGATTCTGTATAGAGATCTCAGACACTGGAGAAATGTTCTACAACTTTAATATAGTCTCCCCTTTTACTATTTTTTTCTGCAGGAGGTGCTTCAAAGAATGACTACTTCCTGGTCAGGCAAAGCAACACAAGGTATGAAACAAGAACAAAACAGCTTTCGGCATCGCTCACGTCACAGGCAATTATTACGTTCCGAGTAGTAGTGATCTGTTGCGAGTGTCCGCATCGAAACAACAATAATTTCCGATTTGATGCCTTTTTAAACGTCCAACCCAGAAATCAAACAAACCTCCATCCATCGGCACCGGCGCCAAATGGTGGTTGCCTGCCCTCTAATCATCTCAATTGCCCTTAACGTTGTCTCGTAGTCTTCTGTAAATCACATGGCCCTCGGGGTATCTGCTGAGATGTGCGTAACCACTACTTACACTGAGAGAAGAACTGCGCCGATTAGTTACTAGTCTATCTATACTTGATCCCACGTTAGAAATGAATAACAGTCACACATCGCTTGCTATCTAGGTCCAAGACATTGCGACACGAAACAACAAGGCTACCGACAACAATTGCAGAAAATGTCACCAACAGAAGGAAACAGTGGAACACAAAACCATGCAAAACTCCCGCTGAAACCGAGTACACAGCCAGATATAATGCTGCAACCAAAGTCATACCCTAAGCATTGGCCGCAATGCTTCGCCAGTGTCTTTAGGGTATGATGGCAGTTCTACACTATTTTGGAAGTATAGTGGTTACTTACCAAGGCTATTAGAGCTGCCCGGCTGTCTGTGAGTGTATGAAGGAATTTGGACGACACATGGTTAAAATTCCCTAAACCGTATGTGCGGCGAATGCAATTGTTTTGGAGGACTTTTACTAATTGCCTGATCAAGGCACCGAAAATATAAAATATCACGATAGTTGAGTATTAGAGGGACAATATTTTCATACAGCTTTTTTTCTAATTTTAAACTTAAGCTGCTTGTGCTTGTTGGCATGCGGAGCCCCAAGCCTAAGGTAGATCGCCACCATACAAAAGTTCACCGGATCTGGCATTACGGATCTGCAAAGTGCAAAGTGGGATGACCTAAGAGACTACTACCAACCTTTTCCCTGGAACGACGTCTGATTCAAGTCACGAGACTCATCAGCCCAAGAAATCGCAGAGGTAATAATATCCGGCATGGAAGCCTATATCCCACATGTTGTCAAGCGTCCCTCCCAAAAACAAGCCATGATTCAATCAGATTTGTATAGATGCAAATGCCGAGAACCACCGCAGTTTTATTATGGACGCAAGAAACTACTGTAAACACGTGATTGACAAGGAACAATACAACCAAAAAATTAAGAACAAGCTCCTCTCATGTCCTAGTTCGTCCAAAACATTCTGGTCTGTAGCTAAGGATGTTGGTCAGAACTTTTCCTATTCGTCAATATCAAACTTGACCAGAGAGGACCAGTCCATCGCTTTTACTGCTAAAGAAAAAGCAG
This sequence comes from Callosobruchus maculatus, assembly GCA_951848785.1. NCBI lineage: Eukaryota > Metazoa > Arthropoda > Insecta > Coleoptera > Chrysomelidae > Callosobruchus > Callosobruchus maculatus. The sequence continues at coordinate 1,400,073 of CATOUR010000030.1, forward strand.
ACATCTTAGGGACGCTCTTCGCAGCCAATTCTACTGTAAACTTCCAAGGAAGTACTCCGACCACCCCCAATAACATGAAGTCGAGGATGGCAGAAGTCAAATTTTAACATCGAGATGTAAAAAGCATCCTCCAAAAACTAAACACTGATAAAGCTACTGGTTCTGACCAAATTCTAGCAATTGTCTTCAAACGCTGTGCCGCTGAGCTTGCACATATTCTTTGTAAGATCTTCAAACTATCGTATCAACGAGGCATGTTTCCCACTGCATGGATGATTGCCTGTGTACACCCATTCCTAAGAAAGGCAAAAACACCGATCCCACCAACTATAGACTTGTGGTTGTTCTCAGCATCATGTCTAAGGAGACTGTCATTAACACACAGCTCCTGAAATACCTGAACAATAACAACATCATAAATGACCGCCAGTTTGGCTTCCGTAAGCACAGGTCTACGGGTGACCTTTTAGCCTACATCATCCACTTGTGGAACAGTGCAGTTGAAAATCATGGCGAATCCCGTTGTTGTACTTGACATATGAACAGCCTTCGATAAATTGTGGCATGAGGGACTTCTGGTCAAGTTTATTGCGTATAGACTGCCACGTGGCCTGCGCTATAATGTTCCTCAGGGATCTGTCCTATCCCCTACACTGTGTCTGCTGTACATCAACGAGCTGCTGGAAATAACATCTTTTGTCTTTTTTATGTGTGTACAGTTGGTATCAGAAAAAAAATCTCTGAGTGTAAGAGAAGACAAAGGCGGTCCGTTGAGTTCCTACTAGTCGCTAACCTAATAGCGATAGTTACAGGCAATTATCCGTTGTTCCAAACTGGCATAATGAATGGGCGAGTCTACCGCCGGACCGCCGGACCGCCGAACCGAGACCGTCACAAATATATACTTAGTGTAAGTGTGGCATTAGCGGCTACAATTTGTCCGAGATGGCGACGTTGGGACGGACACTCAGACCAACCTAACAATTTCCTCAGTCCCCTGAACAGCCTGTCTACTAAATAGATGTTAGGTTAGGATACACCGATCGTTGGCGTCTCTTCATGGAGACTGGACAGTTGTACAGTTGTAAGATATTCTAATAGTAATATGATGGTTCTACACTGGATCAGACACTAAGAAAGCTTCTCCATATTCTCCGACAATTGTTACAGCTATCACTAAATCATCCTAATCCATGTTTCCATGCAAGGGACATCCATGCAAGCTTATAATACAGTATATCCATGTTATTCAGTAGCGCAACTCCGCAACTCATGCAGACAATTTGTCTCCGAAAAAATGACCTCTCATAACCCCACGTCGGCTCCTCAGCACTAGCCGCAAGTATTGCCTTTGTGCGTAAACACAGTGGGGCTTTTTAGCGTGCGTGCAACTGCGTGCGAAGGCGTGCAGGTACCGAATGCAGGCTAACCTGTTCAACTGAGTTTTCGACCGCTTACCAGCGTCGGAAGCCCGCTTGAACGCCTTTATAGTAAAAAAAAATTAGTTTACTACCTGATTTCTTCTGTGCCGGTCGAAGATGAGTGGCGATAAAGTGTTACTTATAGCTGCAGTGTTTGCGAAAACCCCTATTTGGGATAAAAGACACAAGCTGTACTATAACCGCACTGCGATAGAAAATTGTTGGAAGGAAATAAGTGCGGTTATGAAAGTAGATATTTAACAAAGATATCTCGAATTGTTTTGGAGGCATTTACTGGTAATTACGCCTAATCCATTTTCTAGCCCGAGATAATGGGGTATGAGGCATTCCTGTTCAAACTGTATATCTTTTCCACCAAAAGGCTTCAAAAGAAGTGGTAAGAGTGGATATATGCCTCGTCAGTTGTTAGCACAAAAGGTCCCTTTGTTCGTGTTTGAGGAAGATGAGATGGTTTCGGAATCTGAAATATGCCATAACCGCTAACGTCTATAGTAATGTAGCTAGTTAAACGGCTGTTAATATGATTTTTCATCCATTAAAATCCATCAATAAATTTTCGTGTAAATTGGAAAAACCTGCCCAATTGAATGATTGTTAATAACGTTAAAAATATTTATTATGTGTACATAATAATTAATACCACGAAAATAACGCCATTATACGTCTTCATCACTGTAAAGGATTATTTAATAAAGCGGAATGGTTGCATCGGAGGTTGAAAGTCGAAGCAACTTGAATATGTTTTTGGTAATATGCATTTATGGTGAAATCATGATTAAATAAAGTCGTATAAAGTGGAGTCACTTTTTTCTTATAAACAAATTCAATAACTGTTGCGTTACTATTTGCAGTAAAGTTGTTAGGAAAGCTTATTGAAAAACCTTTAATTTGATAAAAAATGACGTACGTCGGTACGAGTAGTAGGAACGAACATAACATATTTTATTAAAAACATCATATCTCGGCTGCTTATAAACATTTGGAATGCAACTTATGAATTGAATTATGAAATGAACGTGGAACATTTAGTTTTTCTTTATTGTGGGGTATCTCGTCGAGATATCAACGGGTCTGGGCCATTTTTACTACTTTACAAGATCAGAAAATCCCTGTAAAAAGGACTCTTTTTATCATGTAAACTTTGGATAATAGAAATCTCTTCTCTAGTAACTTTCATAGGATCCTACCTTTTCACTGGACTGCCACTCCAGTGGTGCCAAATAAGTTGAACAAGCTGCCACAATGAATTTTAATTTGCATCATCATCAAGAAAATACGGATTTATTGGAGAGAGAGAGAGAAGCTTATACGTCAAAACGATGTAGGTATATCCAGGCTAACTTAACCAGTCAGCAAAGTGACACTATCTTGAATGGGCACAGGATGAAAAACTGATAGTGCCAAGCTAGTAGGATACGATATTTGACTTTCTATCTAACTTTTTGGATAGGTTAAGATGGCTTCAAAGTAAGGGAAGGCACTGGTGTGTACTCCAGGTTTCTAAACCTAAGAACAAAGTGGGCTATGGTTAAAAACGCCAGTATTATTCAAACAGAACTGGCTGGCATATTTATAGCCGCTAAGGAACTAGCCAAGAAAGCTGTATCTGGCAAGACTGTAGTAATCTGTACTGACAGCGGACAAGCACTTCTAACCCTGACAAGACCTTGTCTCATATCAGGGCTAGCAATGGAATACCACCAGTCTTTAGCCCATGCTTCAGACACTAACAATATTGTCCTGAGGTGGGTTAAAGGCCACAACAACAACAAGGGCAACCGTATAGCGGACAGTCTAGCCAGGAAGGCCGTTGAGCAAAGAATTTTAGGACCATGTGACCATCTTTCTGGAATGTCGACAACCAGAATTGCGGAAATATCCAACAACACTCCCGTGCCCAAATGGTAAAACGATGGGAAGAACTACAAGGATGCCGACTTGCCAAGGAAACCCTTGCAGGTTTTGACATGGCAATATCCAAGAATTACATGGCGATGACTAGACCAAACCTACGTCTCATAGCAGAATTGCTGACTGGCCATTGTCAACTCAGGAAACACCTCCACACTATGGGGTTAAGTGACATACCGATATGTAGAATGTGTGAAAGCGAAGATGAAACTGTTGAACCTGTTGACGTGAGGAAACAACTCCTTGGGACAATGCACAATGGGCCAGTTGTGGCCTAAAGTGCAGTCGGACCACACAGAAAAAAATACTGTTGCGTTTCCAATTAATTGTTAGTATTTGGATGTTTTTCCATCGCTTTAAATATACTTTCAGTTGTTTCAAATCCATGTCATTGGAAGAATTCAATCCTTATATTCGAAGTAATCACAGGTACACCAATAAATTCAAAATAATTTTATAGTCGTTATAACGATATGTATAATTCTTCTAATATCAATATTGACATATAATGCAATCAAAACATCCCTGTGTTTTCGAAATTTCCCTATGTTTCATTTAAGCAAAGCAAATGTACAAAAATTATTACTGCAACAGCAGTTCGTGATAATTCATCTGATAAAAATTAATTTTGTTTCAATGGCCTTTGTCGTTCGCTGAACTATAATCAGTATTCGGCGCGACTGATGTCCCGGTTCAGTGAAGGTAAGAATAAAGAACAGGGGGATGATCTCAGTGCTACTATCGCCGCGAACTCGTCAACATGAACGAAGTTGTTCCGTTGTGTTGTTTCGGTGTTAGCCGTGTTGTGTCATCTCGTGGTTTTGCATATTGCACCAGCAATTGTGTGATTCAAATGTGACCAGTTATATATTAAATGGAGGACCTACGGAGACATTGGGACTTAGAAGAGCTAACACCCTCATTTGAATGTAGGTATTTAGATTAGTCGGACAGTTATGTTCCAGGTAATAATGCAACAACTGGTGCAGGCTTATGTCTAATTCTTATATCATGCTCCTTATAACTTCACACAAAATCACACCATTAAACATCCAAACGAGTCAATCAGCTGTCCTCGCAATAGAATCTGTTGGTCCAAGGAAAAGAAAGTAGTTTAGAATCAATTACCAAACACAGATTCGATTCAACGACAGGCTGCGATTGAATCATTCATTGGAATCCAATGACATCTTGTAGTTGAATCGACAATACGATACATAATTCGCTACCAACTATACACTTCCCATTGGAGAAAACGTCGCTGTATTTGAGGAATGCTGAGTGTAACGTCCCATTGAATCCAAGCGTAAGTCTTTGACAAAACGACAGATTTTTCTGGGTGCACTTACCCTCCTCACTCTACAGATACAGAGAAGATAAGATATTAAAAAATTCTTTTTGACGCAGCTGCTACAAAAGCATAACTCTTTTAACTATTATTTCTCCTGCCATATTCCGTGGGACTTACAGTCATCTTTTCTGCATCGTGAGTAAACAGAAATAAGTGACCCTCCCTGTGGTGCCAAACGAACCTACTTAGGCGTCTTTGTTGTCGTTGCCGACCCATAATTGGTTTTTCGTCCCTTGTTTACAGCCGACCGCCACAGAAACAAGGACTCAGATCGTTCCGAAACAAATTACACTTGACAGTCATTAACAATTTAATGGTTTTCCAAAGGACTGACCGCTGCACGGACCGTATTCTTCCTACAATTATATGTAATTTATCCCGAAACACTTTGGAAATTGGGTGCAAATTTCATAACGATCATAAAACTTCGCAGACTCTGTTATTATTAGTCATAGACGTCTGTAAATCATGTATATAAGAGACCACCAAACCAGCCTCAGAGGTTTGGGTGATCACTATGCTTGGTTCATGCAGGTAAACAGGACGAAGAAAGACTTTTTCAAAGCTTCTTCAGAGACTGGTACTATAGTTTGGTATAATTTGTGCGTGGCCATAAAATAAATAGTAAAAAGAAAATTTTCTGTAGCACTGTTGATGTTCTGCGGTAGAAATAATGCGTTTCTGTATTTGTACTTGCTTTGGGATGTCTTTGGTATTAAGGGTCTATAGGGTATAGCGCGCGAAATTGAGAATTCAAGAAAAGACGTATTCCCGTGTTAGTGAGGAGGCGTGGCCGCCTGTTCCCTTTCTCCAGTGTGTGTGTCTAAGATGAGGGGAGATAAGTCCAAAAATCCAAAGGTAAGGACAAAAGGTCCAAAGGTAAGGTCACCATAAAAATGAATTTTGCATTTCCAAGCTCCTGACGTTACCTTTAAACTTACAGTAATGACTCAAAGAGCAAATTGAAGAAGAAAGCTTGAGCTTGTGCAACTATTTAGCCTTTTTACTTCCCACACCGATAGGTGAGGGGAGTATTGTGATCGCGAAAATTTTCGATTTTGAGATAATACGCTTTTTGGGCGTTTTAACATAACGAAAATCCACGTCACTCATTTCCGTCGGTCTGTCTGTCTGTCGGTCTGTCTGTCTATCTGTCTGTCTGTCTGTCTGTCTGTCGCTTTTTTCTAGCCTCGTAATCTCAGCAACCGCTGCATGGATTGTGATGAAATTTGGGTAGCGACATGCTGTGGGGTCGTAGTAGGTAATGTTTCTATAATTTTGAAAATCGGTGCATGGGCGGCGGAGTAATTAGCAAAAAACAAAAAAAAATTAATATTGCTTAAACTTCGTTTCTAGGCGTTTTAGGGGTTCCTGATCATTTTTTACTTTTTTTTGGGTGGGGGTGAAATTGGGGTGGCTGGGGGGTGGGGGGTTGTAAAATTGAAAAATTTGTTGCTTTCATAATAGACTGTCCACTGACCCATGCAGGAAGACCTAGCAACATAAATAACTTTTTTAGGTCCATCCGAACATTGCCTTGCCTATTACAGAAACCAAAGGAATTTTTTCTGGTGTAAACATACGAGAGTATTGCTTTAGATCCTTCTATATTGTGTTACAAGGAAACTGTTGAATTGATGTTAATGAAATTTTGACACAGTATCACTACCGTGGCGAGGATGGAAAACGCGTATGGTTTTTATAAATCGTGCCAGTGGCGGCGCAGAAATAATAAAAAAAGTAAAAATATAAAAACAGCTCAAACTTCGTTTTTAGGCGTTTTAGAGGTTTCTGATCATTTTCTGCGTTTTTTTTGGGTGGGGTGAAATTGGGGTGGTTGGGGGATGGGGGGTTGAAAAACGGAGAAATTTCTTGTATTCATAATAGGCTGTCCACTAACCTGTGAAGGAAGACCTAGCGACATAAATCAACTTTTTAGGTCCATCCGAACATTGCCTAGCCTATTACGGAAACTAAGGGACGTAGAATTTTCTGTATACATACGAGTATTGCTTTAGATCATTTTGTATTTTGTAACGTGGACACTGCTAAATTGATTCTAATGAAATTCTGACACAGTATTACTGCCGTGGCGAGGATGGAAAACGCGTATGGTTTTTATAAATCGTGCCAGTGGCGGCGCAGAAATAATAAAAAAACTAAAGATATAAAGACAGCTCAGACTTCGTTTTTAAGCGTTTTAGAGGTGCCTGATCATTTTTTGCGTTTTTTTAGGTGGGGGTGAAATTGGGGTGGTTGGGGGGTGGGGGGTTGAAAAACTGAGAAATTTCTTGTATTCATAATAGGCTGTCCACTAACCTGTGTAGGAAGACCTAGCGACCTTAATCAACTTTTTAGGTGCCTAGCCTATTACGGAAACTAAGGGACTTAGAATTTTCTGTATACATACGAGTATATATTGCTTTAGATTTTTTTGTATTTTGTAACGTGGACACTATTAAATTGATTCTAATTACATTTTGACACAGTATTATTACCGTGGTGAGGATGGAAAACGCGTATGTTTATTAAAAATCGTGTCAGTGGCAGCGTATATAGCAATAATCAAAAAACTAAAAGTACGAAAACAACTCAAACTTCGTTTTTAGATGTTTTAGGCTGTCCATTGACCTCTGAAAGTAAGACCTAGCGGCATAGGACAATTTTAGGGGGGGGGAGGCTGCTGATGATTTGGTTGCAAGGGGATCTCAGACTAAAGCTTCATGCTATGGGAAAATAATAAACTGATATCACAGTGATGTGTGGGAAGTACTGAGTCAATCAACTTGACTCCATTTTTTTGATATCGTGTTTGGTTGTTAAATTACAGGCATTTATAAAATGTATGATTCTGCATTGCGAGTTTTTTTCACATTAAAAAACTTTTTTGAGAAAATCGAAAATGGTTGTCATTCACTAAGGTTTTAACTATCGCCTTCTGAAATATTATATATGTAGTTTGAAAATAGAGTGAGTTATGCGAGAAACTCTAGACGTGTAAAAACAAAGCATGACTGTTTGTCGATTCAAAAAAGATGATATTTGTTTAAAATGTGGCGAGAGACTAGTTGGCTGAGTGGCTACAGTTGTAGCAGCATAGCGCGCATGGATCGCAGAAGAGCGAATGCCGCGAGCTAGAGGTTCTGGAGTACGTAGAAGAACTACAGACCGGCAAGATCGTCATCTACGCCTACTGGTCCTTCGAGACAGAATGCGATCCACTCGAGCTGTTGCTGACGCTTGGTATGCAGCTACAGGGAGGCCCATTCGAATCCCCACGGTGTACCACATATTGAGTGAAATGAACTTAGGATCATATCGTCCGCATATAGTGCTTCCACTCACTGCAAATTATCGTCACCAACGGTTAGATTGGTGCTGAGTATCGACAATGGCAGGCTGAGTGGCATCAGACGACCTTCTTCAACGAGTCCAGGGTCTCATGACAGTTTTCATTCAACTTTGTTGATCAACTATAGTCGGTTAACTAAATTTGACCAGTTTAAATGGGCATTTAGACGAGCCATTCAATTTGACCGAGTTGTTATTAAACGACCAATCGTTAATTTGAAGGAAATATACAGGGTGTTTACGATCTTAATGCGGTTATGTAAAGTACGAATATTACACATCATTGTAATGCTTGTACCACAAATTTAATACGATTATCCCAAATTTGAAGTTTCAAAAAAATCGCAACATTTTCTGATAACACAGAATATGCGGCAACAAGTCTAGAGATAGTAGCGTTTGTTTACGTGAATATCTCCTAAAACACCTGACAGAAACTAGGGCGAATACCGGGCAATGTTGTTGGATTGTGATTTTGCAGTCATACTTTTTTAATTTTTTTCTGTTTACTATGCGTAATGGTACTGGGGTTTCAGGTTCGAAATATCATGATTTATCGTTCCTCCAAATTAATGCACTAAGATCGTATAGGCACCTGCGCTGTCACAGTATGCACCTATAATAACACTGTCACTGTGTGTGTATATATATGTATGTCAAACATTCATTAGCTCAGCATGATGCATGATCACCCTGTACTTGTGTAGATACAAGGCGTTATAGCGGCTAATTGGAAATCGCAATTTATCTAAGTCGGCGGCGACGTGGCGGTGCGAATGAGTTAACACACTCGCGAACAGACAATCCATTAAAATAGCAAAGGTGACTAGATGCTGACGGCCGAGCCGACCAAGCAGCCAGAGCAGTAGCGGCGGCTTACCAACAGCATTCGACAAATGTATTCAAAACGACCCACTGTTGTTTATATCCCATTGTTTGGGGATATTTTATCAATCAATCAATCATCGTTTATTTCCAAAAGACTATGGTACATAGTATAGGAAAAAGTCATGACAGTGTCTAGTTAAAAAAAAAGTACAAAACAATACAAACGATAGACAAACAACAAATAAGTCAAATTATTAAAACTTACGAGCTCGTTTTTTAAGTAAAAAAATTTTAAGACTCCTCTAGAAATAGTTTGTATGATGAAATTTTATAACACCCGGAAAAGTGTTTTCACGTCCATTATATTGGGCGATTTCATAGTAACATTATACCGGGAGAATGGAACATTCAATAAATCTTTTTGTCTGGTATTTATATTTGTTCATTTTCCAGCTCTCGAAAACAACTATTTGTTCCTGTGTATATACAGAGACACTTCATAAATGTACAGACAAGGTCATCATAGTCTTAACAGGCATGTTGTGAACTCGTAAAATGCATTTACTCATTTTACGAGTTTCTCTTGGGATACCTTTAAGATCTTTAATGCAATAGTTTCCCATTTGCTTTCTGCATCCTCATGCCGTTGACCAGATGGTATCTACTGGTTCATCCGCCTGTAGGGGCAATTTCTCATCCCAAGAACAAGAAGGTGTCCTGACTCTTCTCAACTCGTCCACCCAAAGCTGTTGGTTGAGAAGAGGTTACTGCTTATACCGACAGTAGTTCGGTTCCTTTTAGTAGCCTTTTACGACACGCAGGATATACGATGGGAGATATTCTAACCCGCCCCCACACGGGAAATGTACAGACAAGGTACTGTCATCATACCCAGTTTTGGAAAGATCCTTCGACATGAGTGGATATGAGATACACCAGCAATTTGATTTTGAGCATGAAATACAGACTCTGTTGAGGCGGTATTTCCCCAAAGACAAACTCCGTACCTCAACCTCGAGTCAACTTGTGCACAGTACACAGTTACAATTTCATTTATTTCTAAAATATCTCGAAAGCTTTGAAACATGTTTGTGAAGGAACATAGTTTTGACAGAAAAGTACCGCTGTGTGATCCAAATCAAAGGTATTATCAAAAGTAATTTCTAGAAATTTAGATGTTGATTACTGCACATGCTCAAAATAACAATATCCACGAAACATCCACGAAATTTGATATTTCTCATGGTCCAAAAGTGCTCCAACATCACAAAAAACTCAAAATAAACATTATTTGAAAAGTTAGACTTAATTCGCAATTATCAAATACCTAACCCTTAAAAGTTTTAAAGTAATTGATCTACTTGGGAAGGTGTTTTAATTCCAATCACATAGATATTGGAGAGTTAATACTGAAATATTCTTTATTGAAGTAAAAAAAAACCAAATACGTAGTACGAGTACTATAACAACTATAATTTCAAATATGCGTCAAACTTCGTTTTTAGGCGTTTTTGAGGGTTTCTGGTCATTTTCAACTTTTTTTGGGTGGGGGTGAAATTGGGGTGGGGGGGGGGGGTGGTAAGTTGTAAAGCTGAAAAATTTGTTGTACTCATAATGGGCTGTCTACTGACCTGAGAGAGGAAGACCTAGCGGTATAATACACTTTTTTAGGTCTATCCGAACATCATTGCCTTGTGTATGACAGGAACCAAGGGACTTAGAGAATTTTCCGATGTCGTTAGATCGTTCTGTATTTTATAATGTGGAAATTACTGAAATGATGTTAATGAAATTTCGGCACAGTATTACTACATTGGTGAGGATGGAAAACGCGTCTGCTTTTTAGAAATCCTCTCAGTGGAGGCGCAGCAATATTTAAAAAAAACTAAAAATATTAAAAGAGCTCAAATTTCGTTTTTGGACGTTTTAGGGGTTCCTGATCATTTTCTACTTTTTTTGGGGTGGAAGTGAAATTGGGACGATTAAGGGGTGGGGGGTAGTAAAACTGATTTTTTTTTGTATTCATAATAGGCTGCTCATTAACCTGTGAGAGCGGCATAATACACTTTTTTAGGTCCATCGGAACATTGCCTTGCCGATTACAGAAACCAAGGGACTTAAACTTTCTGATGCATACAAAATATATACGAGATTACATTGGATCGTTCTGGATTGTGTACGTGGAAACTTCTGACTTGACTTTGATGACATTTTGACACAGATTTATTATCGCTATTAGTATGGAAAGAGCGTATGGTTTTTAGAAATCATTTCAGTGGCGGCGTGGGAATACTAAAAAAAACTAAAAACATAAAAAACACCTCAAACTTCGTTTTAGACGTTTTAAGGGTTCCTGATCATTTAAATTTTTTTTTGGTTGGGGGTGAAATTGGGGTGGTTCGGGGTTGGGGTTTGTAAAACTCAAAAATGTGTTGTATTCATAATATATTGTCCATTGACCTGTGAAAGAAGCACCTAGTAGGATAAAACACTTTTTTTGCGGTTGGGCGAGCGATGATTTGGTTGCAGGGGCATCTAGACTATAGTTTCATGCTGTGGGAAAATAATAAAATTGGTATCATCGGAATGTGTGAGAAGTACTGAGTCAATCAACTTGACTACATTTTTGATATCGTCATCACATTCCGAAATTTGTCAACAACCCTAATTATGTGGTAAGTTATGACACCCAATTACGTGAAATCGAGCTCTCAACTTTGACGTGCAGTGTACAAACTAGTTTCGTCGGTAGTAAAAAACATGTTGCAAACATAATTTATTTTATAACGCTATAAAATGAAAGAAAATAACTATCAAAGTAAGTTATGACGACCGATAATTTACGCGCTAATAAAAACTATAAAATATATAGACGTTTAACCTTTGCTTAAAATTAACTATAGAAAGTTCTGTTATAAATCTCGTCCGGTAGTAGCTAAGTAGTTATAGACTAATAGAAATGCCAAGCCGAATGGAAATAAATTACTTTAATGTATGGTAAACATTCGTATATGTAAGCTCAGGCGTCATAAATATGTCGCTAGCGTTGTCAACTAAATGCCTATTAATGTGTTCTTGAGAAACTCGTTGTTAACAGACAGGGACGGATTGAGGTTGCTTGCTACCTGAATAATGGATATGTTAAGAGCAAACACCGATTTCGGCCAATGGACGAAAAATATGGCCAATATGGCTGCTACCATTTTGCCAATGTCCGAATTATCGCTTTCTGACTGTTTAATGTAGACCAGAACGTGTTTTGGCTCAACTACGATTGCCAAAACGCGTCCTGTTCTACTGCGATTGCCATAACGCGTGGTGGATTTTGTGAGTCTCTCAGCTTGTAAACAACACCTCTGGAGATAGTGTATTCATTTAGTATTTGATCTTTGTGCGGGTTAGACAATAGCTAGAGAGTGACATGGAAGACCTAAGGTTATGTTTTAATGACGAACTGCAAAAAGTCATAAGTGGTAGCAATGATCGTAGTAATATTTGTACAAGAGAAAGATACGACCAAACGCTCACAGAGGCAAAGGCGTCACAATCTTGTAAAAGTAGCGGTGATACAATATCTTCGAAACAAAGACAGCGATTGAAAAGGTACGATGTTTTAAAAATTGGCTATATCGAAAAGCTAATTGAAAGGACAGACGAAACAGCCGAACTGCGTTATTTTTGCGTGACCCACGAGTTATTTGACGTTATTCATTCCGCTCATGTGGGAGCTGGACATAAGAGGTTGTGAGGTATGTTTCTTTCAGTTTTTTTTTCACGGACCTAAGATCTACAAGTGCTTTTATTCATTTTAGTTATGGATTCTAAGCTCAGAGGAAATATTGTAACACAAAACGGAAAATAATTGAGATTTATTTATCCGTAGTAGAATATAGAACGTGTTCTGGCAATCGTAGTTGACCCAAAACGCGTTCTGGGCTACATTGAACAGCCGGAAAGCGATAATTCGGACATTGGCAAAACGGTAGCAGCCAAAACGCGTTTTGACCATATTTTCCGTCCATTGGCCGAAATCGGTGTTTGCTCCTAACACATACACTACGTGACTAGATGACTGTATATTTCATAGACCTTATTGTTATAAACATCAAGAGCATTGGTTTTTGAGTTAAATATTAGTTTTACTACTTGAAAAATCTTCACTTTCGGTCAGAAGCTACACCTGTTTGATGATCACATCATTAGGAAAGTTGCACAGTTAGAAGATTGTTTTAGGCGGGTTTTGAAGAAAACACGCAGGTATCATAATTAAAAAAATAATGATACGAAGGAAGTTTATGGCCAAAAAACTTAATTTAGATGAGAAAATCTTGGGGTTGTGGCCAAAATTTTGAAAAAAGAGACTGGGTCACAGCATAGAAGAGACTCTGGTGCTAACAGCCAAGCTTTCGGCAATCCTTATTGCCATCTTCAGGGCTTTCTACATAGAAGAGAAAAAAAGAAATTTAGTTTCAAAATATATAATACATTTTTTTTAATTTTTTTTGTGAGTATATCTTTTTAAAAAAATTTATTATAAAATTTTATTATATACTTTGGAACTAAATTTCTTTTTTTTCACTATGTAGAAAGCCCTGAAGATGGCAATAAGCATTGCCGAAAGCTTGGCTGTTAGCACCAGTCTCCTCTATGCTGTGACCCAGTCTCTTTTTTCAAAATTTTGGCCACAACCCCAAGATTTTCTCATCTAAAAAAATAATGTGTATATCTGCGAAAAAAAGTATGTTTTAAACTACAACGCGACAACAGCGCAATACCCAACTTGCACTATAGCGTATACCGTAGTTTTGGGTTTCGGTCTTGTTTAACGAAAATAAAATTGTTCATACCCTGGATCACCTAAAATTAAACTCTAAATTCTTTATTTGACATTCTATAATGACAGAACCTCGTGTCCCAAATAACTTGAGGGCCTTAATTACAAATCCAGTCGCAGTTTTGAGTTTCGTCTTCTTTAACGAAATTAAAATTGTCCATACCCCGGATCACCTAAAATTAAAATCTAAATTATTTATTTGATATTCTATAATGACAGGACCTTGTGTCCCATATAATTTGAGGGCTTTAATTACAAATCCAGCCGCAGTTTTCGGTTTCGGTCTCGTTTGACGATAATAAAAATCTTCATATCACCAGATCTTTAAATCCACCTTAAAATAAAAATCTAATTTTTTTATTTGGCATTCTGTAATGACAAAATCTCATCTTCTAGATAATTTGAGGGCGCCTATTACAAATCCGGCAGCAGTTTTGAGTTTCGGTCTCGTTTAAAAAAAAATCAAAAGTTTCAGACTTTTAACCTTCAAGTTTGCCTAAAAAATCGAAAACCTTTATTTGACTTTCTATTAAGATGAAACCTTGAGTTATGGATAATTTGAGGGCAAGGATTACAAATCCGGTGGCAGTTTTGAGTTTCTGTCTTGTTTAACGAAAATAAAAAAAAAATCAGTTTTTCTTCAATCTTCAGGTTTGCCTAAAAAATTGGAAACCTTTATTTGACTTTCTATTAAGATGAAACCTTGAGTTTTGGATAATTTGAGGGTGAGGATTACAAATCCAGTGGCAGTTTTGAGTTTCTGTCTCGTTTAACGAAAACAAAAAAAAATCAGTTTTTCTTCAATCTTCAGGTTTGCCTAAAAAATTGAAAACCTTTATTTGACTTTCTATTAAGATGAAACCTTGAGTTTTGGATAATTTGAGGGTGAGGATTACAAATCCGGTGGAAGTTTTGAGTTTCTGTCTCGTTTAACGAAAATAAAAAAAATCAGTTTTTTTAATCGTCAGGTCTGCCTAAAAAATTGAAAACCTTTATTTGACTTTCTATTAAGATCAAACCTTGAGCTTTGGGTAATTTGAGGGGTGAGGATTACAAATCCGGTGGCAGTTTTGAGTTTCTGTTTCGTTTAACGAAAATAAAAAAATCAGTTTTTTTAATCTTCAGGTTTGCCTAAAAAATTGAAAACCTTCATTTGACTTTCTATAAAGATCAAACCTTGAGTTTTGGGTAATTTGAGGGGTGAGGATTACAAACCTGGTGGCAGTTTTGAGTTTCTGTCTCGTTTAACGAAAATAAAAAGAATTAGTTTTTTTTAATCTTCAGGTTTGCCTAAATAATCGAAAAACCTCCAGTTTTGGATAATTTGAGGATGCTAATCACAAATTTGGTCGCAGTTCTGAGTCTGAATCTTGTTTAAGGAAAATCCAAAATCTCAGATCTTTTAATCTTTAGGTTAGCCTAAAAAAATTAAAAATCTTCATAATAAGATGAAGCCTCGTGTTTTTGACAATTTGAGGGTGCTGATTACAAATCGTGTCGCAGTTTTGAGTTTCAATCTCGTATGATGAAAATAAAAAAATCAAATTTATTTTTCGTTCATTTGATAGTTGCCAATATATCATGCACAAAATTTACTCAAAACTAAATTATACCAGAAATGTTTTTAATACAAAATTTAGGGGTTCTTGTACCACTGTGCAAAGGTAGCGTATAATCTATAGACACATACACAGTGCCCTATGGTAAATCCCGAAAACATTAAGGGAAGATTTTTGGCACCGACTTATGTTTTAATATGCTTAAATTATATGTTTATTCTTAACAGCAAAAAAGTTGATATGCTCTTAATTAGGTCGCGAAATAGATAATGTATGTCCCCCTTTATCATATCCGTATGGAACAACATAGCTGATGTAAACAATCTACAAAGACATTAAGAATACCCGTTAACGTCATCCTTCTAAAGGACCTCCGTTTTTTGCAATTCCCGAAAGTGAAATAAGGTGGGTCACACATGTTTCAGTTATCTTTACAACCATCCTTCAAACGTTGATTTCTCTGTAACAAGCGCGAGTTTCAGAATAGTTCCTTTTGATATCTGCTTCACATTCTGCAACCTAAGTCCGATTTCTTTTTTCGGGATTCATCCTAGGACACAGTGCATACTACTGTGTCAAACAGGCGCTGATTTCGGCCCTGGCTCGAAGTTGTGTTCTCCACGTCAGCCAATCTCCGGGAGGGAGACAGATAGAGACAGCCGCAGATGACAGCCGAGAAAAATGATGCCCGTTTGCCGAATAATGTCAGCAGCTGCTTTACGGCCTGGCAGCGGCGATCTATTCTGGGAGCCGCTCCTCCACTCCTCTCTTCTCCTCTCTCTCCTTCTCTCCTCACGCTCACTAAACCGAATGGGCCGTCACGACAATCTTTCACTGTTCTAATAACTCGCAGGATGCGATAAACACCTCCCGGCCCGCGCGGCTGCTGTTAATAGATTTACACTTTTTTAGCTCTACCATGTTTCCAAGCTCTCTTTTATACCCAGTTGACAGGTTTCTTTCACAACGCCGCTGTGGGTGTCCCGCAGGGATGGGTGTCGCACTGGATCATGGCCGACTCTACTCACTAGGCCGGAGCATTGAAATATGACAACACTGGATCGGGGGCCGAGCTTTTATTTGTTGTTAAGTCATTAGTGTAATCTTCCAGAGCAAAAAAGAAGATTGGAAGGTGATTTTTAATGTGTTTCTAATTATTTACCTGCACAAACGAAACTATAAAGATAAAAAGATGCCCGCAAAGTGTGTAGTACCAGGTTGCACCAGGAATTGTGCTTCCAATAAAGGACATACCAAACATAACCTTCCAGAGTGAAAAAGAAGATTGGAAGGTGATTTTTAATGTGTTTCTAATTATTTACCTGCACAAACGAAACTATAAAGATAAAAAGATGCCTGCAAATTGAGTAGTACCAGGTTGCACTAGCAATTGTGCTTCCAATAAAGGACATACCAAACATAACTTTCCAGAGTGAAAAAGAAGATTGGAAGGTGATTGTTAATGTGTTTCTAATTATTTACCTGCACAAACGAAACTATAAAGATAAAAAGATGCCTGCAAAATGTGTAGTACCAGGTTGCACTAGCAATTGTGCTTCCAATAAAGGACATACCAAACATAACCTTCCAGAGCGAAACATAAGATTGGAAGGTGATTGTTAATGTGTTTCTAATTATTTACCTGCACAAACGAAACTATAAAGATAAAAGGATGCCTGCAAAGTGTGTAGTACCAGGTTGCACTACCAATTGTGCTTCCAATAAAGGACATAAACAGAAGTGGGTGAAAGGTATTCCTTGTAAGGGCTGGTTATATTTATAAGAATAAAGACAATAATTTACAAACATTTCAAAGGATAAGACCTATTTTAAAGCACAATGTGGTACCTACAATGTTTTCTGGACCTCCCAAATATCACAGAAAAAGACAGTTAATAGAACTCATCAGGGCATGCTTCTGGGCATACCTACGAAAAGATTTGATAGTGAAAGGGAATCAAGACCAGCAAGAATGGCTTCAAAGTGATCTAATAACGAATTTTTCTAGCTCAAGTGAAAATTTACAAAGCAAATTGAGTGTTCATTTAAGTGGAAGTGGAAGTGGCAGCAGGAAACAGGTTGCGTTTATTTTTATTTTGTAGTGTTTGACTACGATGAACCAGACATCAGATGTAAGTGGTATTAGTAGTAGTAGTTCTAAAAAGTATTTTTCTTAATTTATCAACCGAGATGAACTCTTAATACATTTAAAATGTAATAATTATTATTCTGAAACTATAAAATAATTTACGGTAACCGCACCCCTATTTGACAGCTAAGCCACGTTGCCACATCTAAGGCTCCGGCTTAGTGTAGAGTCGGCCATGACTAGATAGGATACTGTCGTTTAAAAAAGCATACTCAATCCATAGTAGCTAAAGTACAGCGCACAGAAATACCAACTTCGACACCCTAGAGCCTACACTAACTGCCGATCTTTCAATCCTGGGATCATACTTCAGCAGGTGGAACCTGAAGCCAAGTATGAGCAAAACAATAACATCGTGTTTTCACCTCAACGATCAACCGTGGCATGCAGCTCTCCTAAACAAGCTCCCGTCTTATGGGCTCCCTGTTAAGCTCTGCGGTTGGCTCGCACACTTCCTCTCAGGTCGGAAAATCTCTGTCGTGGTAGACGGCTTTTCCTCTTCTTTCCATAGCATCAATGCCGGGGTTCCGCAGGGATCGGTATTGGCTCCGACATTGTTTCTGCTTCATATTAATGATCTACTCTCTAGCACTACAAACCCAATCCACAGTTTTGCGGATGACAGTACGCTGCATGCAGGCATCATGAGCAATAGACCGATCTCTGTGGCCGAGCTGGAACGCAGAAGACTGGCAGTGGCAGCTTCACTTTCAAAGGATCTCGATACCATTACTGCTTGGGGGCTTAAGAATATGGTTAAATTTAATGCCTCCAAGACCCAGTATTGTACGCTATCAAACAAGAAGTGCCCAAGCCAACACCAGGCTCTAATGAAGAACCGAGCTCTGCCAAGCAGTCACTCACAGTTAGGAGTCAACATTACAGAAAATCTGATCTGGCACGAACATGTCGCGTCAATTGCTGCTGGTAAAAAGCTTGGATACCTATATAGAGCCAGAAAGTACTTCTCACCATGGAATCTCCTCACGCTATATAAAGCCCAGATAAGACCTGGCCTGGAGTATTGCTCTCATGTCTGGGGAGCTGCTGCCCCTACTACCCTGTCTATACTAGATGCCGTCTAGAGAAGGGCAATTCGACTAATTGGCGATCCGGCCTTAACGCGCCACCTTCAACCACTTTCTCACCGGCGTGTTGTTGGTGACCTCTTACTCTTCTACCGATATTCCAACGGAATCTGCTCCTCTGAGCTATCCGCTATCGTTCCGCCGCTCACTGCTCCTATCAGACGTACCCGTGCGACCGCTGCATCTCATCCTAAGACAGTCGTTCTTCCTACATCAAGAACTGAGCGGTACAACCGCACATTTATTCCCAGGGTGTCCAAGGCTTGGAATGGACTGCCAGAAGATGTATTTATTGGGCCTGCGGGTATTGGCCCATTCAAATTCGCGTTAACAAACTTCCCCTAACATAACCCTTTCACAGCAGCCGCGGTACTCTGGTATTTAGGCTCTGCCTGCGCGGTCTGCTCAGTTATAAAAAAAACCTTAACAATAAAAAAGCACCTAAGACCTGGGTATCAGACTGGATACAAAACTGTCGTTTAAAAAACATATTCAGTCCATCGCAGCTAAAGTAAACAGCAAAATAACATCCTGCAAAAATTATGTGGAACCTCTTGGGACGCCTAAGTTACTACTTAGATCGCAGTTTTTTTTATTTTTTTGTTGGTCATCTTAAAGTTTTACTTCTTTTTACATTCATTTTCATATGTTCAACAATATTTCACTAATAACTAGCCCATTATGTTAGTGTCCTTTCAAAATGGTTTCACAAAAATAGAGCTTGAATAGTAGAGGCCAAGAATCTCCAAGTAGTGAATTCACTTATACTTTGACAGCTCGTGGATTTACCTATTTTTCCCTTTTTATCATAATTACTCAAAATACTTGTTCAAGCTTCATCGCAGTATATTTGCAGTCCTACAGGAATAAAATTTTGTTGTCTAAAGTGTTTTTTTTCTGTTTAAATAGCATACTATGCTTTCAAAGATAACGAAGTCTTTATTTACTATCTGTTGAAACCAATTTACTACATTTATCTTTATAATAGGATATATTTTTCTTCAATAACAATAATATGCAATCACTCCAAGATGCTTTAAAATGTCTAAAATAATGTAGGAGCAATAAAAGTAGCTGTATCTTTAATCCCCTCAGGCCAATTACAACATAATAATAAGTTTGTCCTAACACAATATTTTAATGACTTAATGAGCATACATTAGCTGTGCAAATGTGTAATTTAAAATGGAGTAAAGTGGATCGACCTGGTACTTTTCCTTGTAATCATTTTATAATAACGTTTTATGCGTTTTGAATGTTGATGCTTTTTCGTTGAAAGTTTGAAGTTTACTTTTCATCTCTATCAAAATAGTGAAGTTGTGAATACATGTTTATAGAATACAACGACGATCAAAAACTGACTAAGAAGTCTCAGGTTGGCTTACCGACTGTGGAAATGGAGGGTCACCCAATAGTGGAGTCGAGTCACCTTCCGTCAAGCTTTTGGGGATCAACATCAACAATAACATGTCCTGCCACGACCACGTCGTCAGTATTGCTAAAAAGGCATCTCAGAAGCTTGGAGTTTTGTTCCGCTGTAAGAAGCTGTACACACCAGAGCAACTACTGCTGCTCTTACAAGGCGCAGATCCGACCATCGTTAGAGTATTGCTCCCATTGTGTAGGGATGCGCTCCGAAACAATCTCTAAAGCTTCTGGACACTATCACAAAAGACCTCCACAGCCTGGAATATCCATATTTCACAGATTCTATCACGGAAGATGTTCGAGTGAGCTCTCCTAGATAATAACACCAAAGGCCGTCCGAATGAGGAACACTAGAGAGGCTCTGTAAGCTCATCCTTACCGGGTCGACGTCCCTACTCTCCTTCAGCATTCCTTCTTTAGAAGAACTTCGACGCTGTGGAATGAGCTGCCGGGGGATTTGTTTCCCGACTGCTATAACCTACAGCCTTTCAAATCTAACGTGCACCGACACTTATCCTCTCGCAGCGCTTCTACAGCGCCATAGGCCATAGTTCCGCTTTTTGGCAAAGTATTTGATATTATAATCAAAAAGAGTCTGAGTCAATACATACGAAAATTAAAAATATTAGATGAGTCGCAGGTTGGATTTCGGGATCATCGCTCAACAATCCAGGCAGTAGCCAAAGTGGTCGAAGATATAGTCGACGGTCTTGAGAGGGGTGACCAAGTGGGTCTTACCCTCTGTGACCTGAGCAAGGCCTTCGACTGTATCTCTCACCAACTCTTGCTTTCTAAGCTATTCAAATATGGCGTGAGAGGGCTGCCTTTGAAGTTACTTCATTCGTACTTAGACCTCAGAACACAATATGTTTGTTTTGAGGATGATACGTCTGATATGAGAGTTATGGCGAGTGGAGTGCCACATGGTTCAGTATTGGGCCCTGTCCTATTCATACTGTATACCAATGATCTGTTCCACCATCTATTGCCCAATAGGGCTGTAGGTTACGCTGATGATACTACTTTGATTAGCCACACGAAATGTAACGTAGATCTAGCCGTAAAAATGGCGGAGAGTAAATCCAATGCTGAGCTCTGGTTTACTCAAAATAATCTAAAACTAAATAATGCTATGACTCAAGAAATACAATTTTTAAAACAAAACAACCAACATACAGTAGATAGCGTTAAATTACTAGGCATAACTATAGACAAGCGATTGAACTGGCATGCGCATATTATGTCTTTGAAAACTAAATTATCTTCAACAATATATGTTGTATGAAAACTGAAAAAATAGGTTAATACCCCATCCATTTTGACAGTGTACTACTCTCTTTTCTTCAGCCAGATAAATTACGGAATTTACTTGTGGGGAAACTCTTCATATGCTGTAGATATCTTTAAAATCCAGAAAAAAGCCATTCGTAAAATTGTGGGTGCAGGGTATCATGACCATTGTAAGCTTCATTTCATCAGTCTAAAAATACTTACCTTATCATCAATGTACATTTACTCACAACTGGTAGAGATCCATAAGAACAAAGACAGATTCAATCTATCATCGACCTATCATTCCTATAACACTCGTTCTTGCGGAATTGATAAGAATCCCTAGACATCGTCTGGAGAGGTCTTCCAAAAATTCTCAGCAATTGGAACTATATAATGTGTTACCAGCTGCAATTAGAAATCTACATTATAGTAAGTTCAACGCCACAATCAAAGCTTTCCTACAGGAAAATGCATTCTACTCCGTCCGTGAGTACATGGAGACCATGACAGCCAGAGTCGAAGTGTAAAAACAGCTGTTGATTGTTTAAATGTATTTTGTCTCTCTTATGTTTGTCATTTACTCTTATATATAATACTAAATTAATAATGTATTTTCGAATTTTTGTACTGACGTGCTACAAATGTAAAGTATTGAATAATGTAGTCAAATATATCTATTCTATTCCACCATATTTTGAGGTTTACGTTTTTTAGAGATTATAAGATCTATATAAACATGTCGTCTCTATCAGAATCTTAAGGTTATACAGATGTTTATTTTATAGAATATATTTTCTCGACAAATGAGAGGCTTTTTGAAAGTTCCATATTTTATGATTAATAAAATAGCATTAAGAAGCCGTTTATAAGAAACAGCCTTGGTAAAAGTAGCTGTTGCGTAGATGACAAAATGCGATAAAATAAAAACGACTTTAGCATTTTACGATGTCTGGTTGGGTAATAAAACACAGCATAAAGTCGATAGAGAATATTTATGTAATTTTTAAAAATGAGAAAAACAACACGTTAAATGTTCAACAATATAAAATATAAACTGTCCAAATAAAAAAGTCAAAGGATGATATGAAGATAAGTTTGTACAATAATATTTAGTTGTTACATTTTTAAACATACAGCTGAAATAGTCTAAGAGATAGGAGCATTGGAAGTGGAGCATATCACGTTGATTTTTATCTACTATTTTGGACATTGGTTACCTAAAAAACGTTGTTTTGTATATGGCTGATTCTACAAACGGTGGAATAAAATGGAGTGATGTTTAACCTTAACTTTTTTTAAGGTATTTTGACTCAAAAGTGGGTTTTTCTGTATGGTTTCACTACGGATAATTTGTTTATAAGCTGGCCAGACAATATATACAGAATTATACATTTTGTAGTCCTTTTTCAATTTTTGGAGGACAGGGAAGTGAGGATAGTCACAGGAATGTGATAATGGAGCTGAATTTTGAATTAAAGATGAATCTGTTATTAACTGTTAGACTAGTCCATGGTATGTTTGTCATAAATTCAACTTGATAGCTAAAAAAATAGTATGTTAGTATGTGTATGACTGTACATAATCTAAATCTAGTCAATATAGTGATGTAAGTATAAGAAACACTCAGTATATAAGCTTTTAGTTACTGTACAAAATAAAATTGCTACAGTAAGAAGAAAATGGAATGACCGCACAAGTTCTCTTTGATTGAAAACAAAAAAAAAATTAGGAATTCCTTAATTACTATACAACCAAATATAACTAGAGGACTCACTGTGTAGTAAAATCAAAATTTTAACAGAATGTTTTGTGAAAAACAGGATTGAACTCATGACAGCTTAAACATATCCAAAGCTTTCTCTCTCTCCAAAGGCTCATGGTTCATATTCACTATCTGGTGAACACTCTTGGCATGTAGAGAAGATAGGATCGGTTGTAATACAACTGATTTGCGCCGATTCACGACGTACGACAGACGCACTGAAACCAATCTTGTCCACTATTATCTTCGCTATAGAAATCTCCCCAAAGAATACAACGACAAGCATCCTATTTCCTTCGTTTCTTTTTTTTTCATTTGCCTTCACTTTGTTACCCGATTTAGTCTTTTTTGCTCATCGCTGCCTTTCTCTTCTTTTCAGCCTCGTTTCTTCTATTAGGACCTTCTTATCTTCCTTGACATCACCATTCAATGTATTATGTTTGCCTAATTCCTTATCGTCTTCTGGAAAAGGTGCTTGAGGATCGATGCCCACATCAGGAATAATCAGCCAACAATCAGGGTCATCTACAGTTAGTGTGAGACTCGGTGGGAGATCACCAAGTAGATCATCATCAGTCATATTTTTTGGTAGATCAATTTTGCATTTGTTCTCGCTATCATTTCTCTCAGAATCTGATTCGCCAAAGATATCGTCGGCTCTCACTTTTGATATTGTGGAGTATTTAACAGTACCCAAACGGTAGTGATCGCTACTACAGAAGCAACTTAAAGACTTCATTATGACTGTCTGTGGCATATACGCATTTCCTTGTATCTGATGGACTTGCAAAGTTCCCTTGAAAGGTAGCAGCCTGGGTTGTTCCTTGGAGATCAAGGAGTCCATTTTGTTCAATACCGTTGGCAGTTACCGTGAAGAACATTATGTTTGGACAACGATTCTGAATGGCGCTACAAAACTGATGTAAGTTCGCAACATCGCCTCCTGATACTCCAACACTATCTGCTGTTCTCTTTCATTTTCTCTCTTTTTCTTTAACATTTCCTCTCTGGTTTGAGCCTTCCTCTTTGATTTAGTCATATCTGCTTTCACAACAAACGCCTTTTCACGCCACCAATGCATGTTATATTATACTGAAAAGTGAGTATAAAGGATCTTGAAGAGCTGAGGTTTTTGATATGAAGCTTGAAAGATGACTATATTATTTGAAGTACTGTGTTCATGGAAGAATTCTCACTTCCCTGATAGGATCTCACTTCCCTGTCGACGCAACTTCAGGGAAGTGATACACAGGAAAGTGAGATTTTCAGGCTATTACCTCAATATCTCAAAAACTATATATTTTGGTGCTGATAGCATATACGCAAATACTTCCGGTAATCAATGTTAATGTACTTAACTGATAAAAACTTTGAATTAGTTGAAAATATTAGTATAAACACATACCAGGTGAGTGAGAAATTGACTGTCCTCTCGAGCGCAACAGCTCTCATACACAGCGTTATTACAACAAACCGCTAACCCATTAAAACAAAACGGCAACATTATGTTAACTTCACTCGGTGCTTCCAGTTGCCCGAATGGCAATATCGCTTATTATTTGATTTCTGTGTGATTTTAACGAACTTTCAGCTGGCAGGGAAGTGATATGGAATTCGTGTCGCCTTTATTCAATCAAGGAAATTATGAAGAAATGTTTGAACCAGTATGACGCCAATAGGTTTCTGGAATCAGTTAAATAATAGTGGTAATCTCCAAGATATTATAGTTCTGCAAGAGGAACCCATTACGGTTATAATTAATCCTTTGGTTCTCAACTCAGGCATGTCGCCCCACAGGGAAGTGATAATTTTTGCTATAAAGTGGTGATTCTGAATAACAAGTATTTATTCAATTGAAGTGATCTTCAGTGCCCACTTTGAAATAGATCAGATAGTTATTTTATATATTTTGTGAGTAGAAAATTTTGAAAATTGGAGAATCTACGAGCTGAGCGCACCAAAATTCCTCTATTTGTAGAACTGCCCATATTATAATAATTTCGAATTCTACATAGTGCAATTATGCCATTGTAATTAAAAAAAACTTTTTTGGGACTACAGAACAAACTCAACGCACTAGCTTAACGTTTTCATAATTCATGGTTAACACCTGTTGATGTTGACTAGATTCATAATTTTCTGACATTGGTTGCGATGCTATTAAGTGAAAACTATCACATATAAAGGCGGGTACACACGTAACGACAGGTCTGTTTGCACAATTCTCCGTCTGTAGAAGTCACAGAACATCAATTTATTGAAGTATATCGAGAAGAAGAGTGTTTGCAGTGAGCAGACTATCACTAAAAGAGACGCTGCATGTTCTAAAATTACAAAAAACAGATAGGTGTCTTCAGATAATTGTCTCAATCTGGAGGTATATTTTTATCTCATTTAGAAGGTAGATATATGGGCAGGACTTTTTTTAATCACCCATTGCTTTCACTAGATGCTACGTCATTTCTTGCTCATTGTACATTGGGTGATATGTTTGTTTACTCCAATATTTGGCTGCAATAGTGTAGCCGGCAATATTCTCGGCAACAACGGCCAGACTTAGCAATATTTCTTGGCCGAACAATCTCATGGCAAGCAAAAACATCTGCAATATTGCTTTGTTTTTGTCTTTGTTTATTGTTGGTATTGAACATCATGGTAGGACCAACGACAAGATTCTTGATTGATTTCATCAATGAAATACATTTACATCCTGAGCAATGGAACGTGAAAATCGGAACATATAAATTGTAGAAATGCCAAAAAAGATATATCCGGTGTCCCAGTGTTTCCTTGACACGTTATATTATCGTAATAAAAAAAAATCAAGTGAAAACTGAGTGGTATTTTTGATAGTACTAAAGGGTCTATCACACCATGCTTTCAAAACCTTTTTTTGTACTTCAACCCTTAAAACTCACCCCAACGTTTTTATTCAAATAACGCCTAATACTTTTTCCTATACAGATTAAGCTCTTATTTTATTTAAAATGTTGTAGCACCTTATATCAGGTAAATAAAACAAGGATTTGTCCACTCGTGTGGATGGCACCCTCAAAAAAGTATGGTATAATAGGTCATCCAGTACCCTAAAAACCAACATAGTTTTCTTTTTTATCCGTTTATTTGCAAAAATATTAGACGTCAAACAAGTACTTATTTTATTTATATTATGACTTATGATTTTACAAAAAAAAAATAAGTCTGCGCATAACAGCAAGGTTCCGCAAGATTTTAAATAAAATAGGGAAATCGTTAATGTAGGAAAACCTATGGGGTGCTACTTGAAAACAAAAAATTGAGGGTGAGTTTTCGGGATGACGTACAAAAAAATGTTTGGAATGCATGGAATGATAGATCCTATAGTACCTTCTGAATTACAACTCAGTTCTTGCTTGAATCGGTTTATTGCACGAAAACATCACGTGCCAAGGAAATTCTGGGACAACCGTTATAACAGTGACATATATCGAAGCACCTGAACCTCTGGACAAGATACATTAGATTTGTATATGAATCTCCAGTTGTTAAAAACCGTAGAATTATTGCCAGTCTTGTAGTAACAGGTATTGCTTTTCTCATGTTTGTATCACTTCTTTTATTTTTGGTTCAATTGTCTTTAAAGGAACAATGTTCTCTTCCCTTCTTTTTATTTAATGTTTCGTTTAAAACAATATATGCTGCTACGACATGTATAATTTCATCAGCCATTGTTGCTCGACTGTATGGTATGTCTATGAACAAATTTGTGGGCCATACCATGGCAGAGAATATTGCCGCGATATACAGGGTGTTAATTAAGTATGTTAACAAACTTTAACCACGAATAATACTCCGAAATATAGAAAGAAAATGTCATATGAACATGGGTCCAGAAATACTTCCTAAGGGAGCTACGCCCCTTTGCATGGGGCACCCTAAGACGGTTTACCCTCGATATTCTCGAAACCATTCATAACAAAATTACGAAATTAGGTACGATGGGTAAACTTTTGACGCTGAATCTGATTCTAAATTCAGAATTTCATAATTTTAATCAGAGGCGTATCATACGGGAGGAGTCAAGGGTAAAAATAACCCCATTTTTTAAATGGTAATTTTTTTGACATTTTGATTTTAGAATATGGTATTCTAGAGATTTCTACGTAAAAATGATCTCTTGGTACATCTCGATAGGGCTAACCGTTTTCGAGAAAAATGCAAATTATTGAATCGATGCAGGCTATTGTATTCAATAATTTGCATTTTTCTCGAAAACGGTTAGCCCTATCGAGATCTACCAAGAGACCATTGTTACGTGAAATACCATATTCTAAAATCAAAATGTCAAAAAATTACCATTTAGAAGATGGGGTTATTTTTACCCGTAACTCCTCCCGTATGATACGCCTCTGTTTAACATTATGAAATTCTGAATTCCGAATCAGATTCAGCGTCAAAAGTTTACCCATCGTACCTAATTTTGTTATGAATGGTTTCGAGAATATCGAGGGAAAACCGTCGTCAGGGTGCCCCATGCAAAGGAGCGTAGCTCCCTTAGGAAGCATTTCCGGACCCATGTTCATATGACATTTTCTTTCTATTTTTCGGAGTACTATTCGTGGTTAAAGTTTGCTAACATACTTAATTAACACCCTGTATATTGCAGAGCCATAAGCTCCAATAAAATATTGTCGTCATGGCAGGGCTATATTTACCAGTAACATAGCCAAATATTGCAGTAAAAGTATTGCCCGTTTAGAAGCTCCTTTAACAAATGCTCTACAATGTTGCATGCCACAACCTGACAACTATCTCTTAGACTAAACCATCGGAACGGGCTAAATTTAAACCAGAGTTCAAACGTTCGTCGCGCAGAAAACATGGAAAGTTTACGGCAACCAGCTCAAAGGAAGCGAAACCGTAAAGTAGGATGATGTATTGGACAAGTGCACAATTTGTAAATGAGGTTGCGATATTGACCCGCTAGTGCTAGCGCTACATTATTGATGTGGACGCGCTCTGCCAAAACTCGGAGCCGACAAGCCAAAAGCGATTCTAGTGAATTATGAAAGCAGTCAAACAATTTTACAGCGATTAATGTTACCGAGTTTTCGAGAGAAGATGGAATTGGCTTTAGAAGTTGGAAGGCAACTCGTGATTTGTTGGTGCTGTTCTGAGATTAGATTTATATCGTTTCTTCTACTTTACGTCGTGATGTATACTTGCTCCAGTTTACAATCTAAGCCAGCAAAACAAGAGATTTAAATTAAAAAACTTATAGAAAAAAATCAGCTAAACAGGGACTCCAACCGTTGGACTTCCAAGGCTCCTAAGATTGGCTCTCATTTTGGATTTGTTGCCAGAGCAACTACTGCTTCTCTACAAGAGCACAGATCCGACCATCTTTGGAGTATCGCTCCCATGTGTGAGGATGTGCTCCGAAGCGCTATCTAAAGCTACTGGGCACTATCCAGAAGAGAGCAATTAGACTAATCGATGCGTCTAACCTCACAAAGTACCTCCACAGCCCTGCGAGCTCATCCTTACCAAGCCGAGGTCCTTACTCCTCGAACCAGTCTCCTCCAGCATTCCTTCTCTTGGAGAACTTCGACGCTGTGGAATGAGCTGCCGGGGAATTTGTTTCCCGACGGCTACAACCTGCAGCGTTTCAAATTCAGTGCAAAAATATATAATTTCCAACGTTTTGACGCTAACAGTCCCAAATATTATTGCCATAAGAATCAAGTTGCCTACACCATCCGGCATTGGACAGATTTTTAACTTGCAATGAAACATTCTAGCGAAATGCGTGTTTTAGGGCCCAAATTAGTCATGTACGGAACAAGTTAAATTGCTATTAATATTTAACGCTGCTTATCAAAAAGTCAATAGGCCATTGTGAGGTAGTTCAAAGTTTTGTGTACCTCGGTTCTTTGATAGACAATTCGGGTAGCTGTGAAAATGATATTCGACGGCGCATTCAACAGGCACGGGTGGCCATGACAAAGCTTACTAAAATATGGCGTGACCATAACATTGCTAAAGCTACCAAAATGTCACTGGTTCAGTCTCTTGTGTCCTCCATATTTTTGTATGCCTCGGAAACTTGGACTGTTAAAAAGGCAGATCGAGCTCGCATAGATGCTTTTGAAATGTAGACGTGGAGGAGAATGCTGAGAATTCCTTATACCGCCCATCGAACTAATGTTTCCATACTGGATGAGCCCGGTAGTCCATCCTCCATTGTGTCAATGAGAATGCTTACATTCTTCGGACATATTCACAGAAGCGATAATATCGAGAAACTTGTAGTTCACACCCCGAGTGGGCGGCGCCGTGGCCGTTCCCCTACACGCTGGGTGAATACGACGAAACAGTTGCTAGATATGAGTATCAAGAGCGCCACTGAACTGACAGTAAATCGCGAACGATGGCGAGCTACAGTTCTCAAAACTATTGATAATATTCGTGTCGGCAATACTCTAGCTTCGACTTAATGCATTTTACGAGTTCACAACATGTCTGTTAAGACATTGTGACTATGATCATGATGATGATGATCAAAGAGGCTTGTTTGTCCTAACTGTATATATAGTTTCGGTTTCCTAGAGCTAGTTGCACGTGACAGTTCTATCATTTTTAACAATAAGTTGGTGATCGAGAGAGCATACAAGATAACTTGAAAAAATAAGTGTCTCCATGAAAATGTCAATATATATAATAAGTTTAACATTTTAACTGAGATCTGTACATAAGTGTACATGATGAGTGTAGACTCTCACTGATTCCATCAGTGCTATATATATAATTTACAATAAGTTATGTACACAGCGGAAACAAAGTGTCATTAAAATGTACCGAATACGTACTCCAAAATAACAAAATTTCATTTTGAATTTTAAATACAATATTAATTCATTGGATAACCATGAAGAATTACTGATAATGAGTTTATAGATAAGATGCAACGATGTGATCGTTGATGTGCTAAGACCTTAGAAAAATATTAAACAATGGTGAAGTAAAAAATCTAATACAGAAGCACCTTCGAACATAGTAAACCCCAAAATTGTTAAAGATATCTGAGAAAAAGGACACTTACAGTCCAGTCCATGCTGAAGAAACTTCTGTATGATTTTTTTGCTCCTTCACCCTTACTGTTTACTTTTTGAGTTCAGCTAACTGTCGATGAAACAAAAACTCAAAAATTTTACAATGTAGATGATAGAACGTTTGAGAGAAGGTATCCGGCACATTTCTAGTATTAAAAATAATATCACACTTCACGTCCACGAAAAAATACACCACTGTTGATATACACATTGCTCGAGACAGTCTACACGGTAATCTTGCGAGACTAGGTACAGTCTATATCTTAGTAACACAGCTTCTTCTTAGTTTTTGGCTTGGTGGAAGGAGAACCCTTAAGGGTGCATCCCAGGCGTGGTGCCCAGCCGAGGTCCGTACAACGAATAAGGCGACAGGTAAGGCGACAGCCCCGGGTGCCCTAGAGGGAACCCAGACAACGAGGAGGACCCCAGCGACGGATGAAGTAGGGACGGTTTGCTGTAGGGGTGGTACCTAGCGGTCGCCAAAGGGCTCAACGGCGGCGTGGGGTACGTCCTGTGCAACAAGGGATGCGTGGGAGGCAGTGCCGATTGGCCTAGCATGGACAAGGCGGAACTGGCTTCTGACACCGTCCCGTTCGTGTGAGTCCTTAGATGGGTGAGGAGCTCCTCGGAACTGGAGAACCTCTTTCCGCAGTAGGCCGCGTCCCCTGAGATCCAGTTGCACACGTAGGGCAGGTGCGAAGCCGCTGCCAAGGCTGCCAACTGCGCGTGCGCGTAAGCGGCTGCCGCCGGACTGTGGCTCATGTAGCTGGCCTGGGTGGTTTTGACGTGGTCACACTGCGCACATCCCGCTGGACACTTCAGATGCGAGTTCACACTACAACCGGTACAGTACGGATCCCGACACAAGTCCTGCTTCATCCTGCCGTATCCCAGGTAGGGCGGAAGTCCTCCGGCCTTCAAGGCCGCGTGGTGCTGACTCATCAGTCCGGTGGCCATCAGATCCATCGATAAGGGAAACGTGGGCGTGGGGTAGGCGCCCAGGAACGGGGAGGTGGTAGGCTGTACGCCTGGTTTGAAGGTGCCTAGCGGTAGATCCTTGATGGCAGGATCGGAAGATGACGTCAGGATGTTCGGGGTGAAGGCGGTTTTCGAAGCGGATGACGACGGGGTTTGCGGTGTCGTCCTTTCGTTTGCTTTCTCTGGAGAATTAGTCCTTTCCGAGACTGTTTCGGTAGACGCTGGGGTCTTCCTTTCTGTATTCGTAGCCGGCGAAGCTCTTGGAGATGAACTGCTATGGGTACTCGAGCATCTCCCGTTCGTAGCAGGCTTTGAGTTGACAGGAGTCCTTGCGCTATTAGAAGCAGAGCTAGACGACCTCTCTTCGGGGCTCTTGGACTTCTCCCTTGACGAGTGGTTTTCCAGTTTGAAGCTCGACTTGTGCGAGGTCTCGGTCTTGTCCTTGGATCCTTCGGCCTTGTTGGATTTACCGGACTTCTCGGAGCTCTGCAGGAGCTTGGCGTTGGGTGCGTCGGCGCCTATCTGACTGCACGTCTGCGCTAGCAACGCCAATGGACTCTTCTTGGCGTCCAACTGGAACAAAAGAAAGGCGGATTAGCATACAATGGATGATAAGTTGTCGGGTAACGGTGCCGGCGTGTCCGTACGAGGTGTGAGCGGAAAGTGCCGGCCAGACGAGTAGATCCAAGATTAAATGGAATATACGCTAGGCAGGAAGGATCCATTTATATTGTATCCTTTCATAACTGCCTCGGAGACAAAGCCTAAATACCAGAGTACCGCGGCTACTAAAAGGTTATGTTAAGCGGCCTACAGACGTTGATGCAGGCATCGACTCAAGGCTTCATGAAACTTGCATCGGTTGCATAAGTTTCAACCAACAATGAAACCTGTTGCGATGCCCCAATCGACTTCATATTTTATGCACGTTCCACGCAACACAAGAATAGCAGGGTGGAGTTATTTCTTTGCATCGACGCAATACTATACACGTTGAAACACTTGAAACCTGCATCAGCGTCACCGACTCGGCGTCACGGTTCACCGACCAAAATGGGATTCCAGACTCTGCATCGCTGCAAGCACAGCAACTGATACCAAATACGTGATTCAGTACTACACACGTTGCTACTTGCATCATGAAACGTAGGAGTCGATGCCTGCATTGCAGCTTGTATCAGCGTCTGTAGGTGCTTCTTGTAGAGATCCTTGCAGACCGCTTTTTATTCGTCACAAAGTCCTTACACTCTTTTCATATTAGAGTCTACGAGCCTAATACACAAACATCGTTCTTCATTCTCCGACCATCAACAAGCTTATGCAACTCGCCGAAGACATGACATTCCGCTACCAATACCTCATTCTACCCTCGTGCGAAATTCCATAATATATAATAGTGTGAAAATATATAACTACTTGCCATCGGATATTAAAGCAATCCCAAATATTATGAAGTTCCGTAAAGCGTTAAAAAAATACTAATAACACAAGCATTCTACTCGCTGGACTAATATTTTGAATTTTCCTTCACTCAATGAGTTAGTCAACTTTTGCCCCAAGTGTTTGATGAACATAAAAATAACCTTCATCTATGGGGTGTCAGTAAAATTTTTAATTTGTGAATGTCGGACTTTTAAGTAGGTATTTTATTTATTTTTATGTATTTGTATTTTAATTTTTCTGTATATTTATTTTCATTATGTACTTTTACTTACTTATTTGCTTTGTCAATAAGATTTTTTATATATCTTTGGCAATAAAGCATGTTAACCAACCAACCACTTTAGGGGCAGCTTGTTGTTTCAGGACTTGTATACGTCAACACGTGCAGGCTTAATGAATTCATTTCCTGCTAGTCCGTTCCGATAATACAGTTGAAAGTAATTCTTACCCCAGTCTTTTTAATTGAAAAGGTTTCTTCGGATTTTGGGATAAATTAATGCAAAAGGTTTTAACTCAAAGAGCTGACGTTTCAACGTTTATTTTACGCCTTCTTCAGGGCTATCGAGTACGCTCCTATAGCAACAACATATCCCTTTGGTTCAAAAAACAACAAAAAACATTCCAGAAGATGGATAAAAGAATCGTAAATGCCGTGTGTCAATACACTTGTTTATTGGTGTATGCTGCTGTACCTTCCAATGCAAAAGGCGCTAAATGGGCTTCAGAATTTCGTGTATACTATTTTTCAATGATGGAGGACGATTAGAAGTTATCCCGTACCTAAGAGCGGTATTCATTGTCGTCCTTGGGTAATACTTAAGGTTCCTTTAAATAAAACATAAGGGATACTCAACCTTGGCTTTCCTTGTGTATCTGTTTCCTGGACAACATCTATGATATGACGGGATTCGTTTGGCGGCGTTGTCATATTTCAACTATAAGTCAATTTATTGTGTCTATGCCTACACATTTTGATGTTTTCTGTTACCTCTTTTTGTTTTGTGCCAATATTTCGTGTTTATTAACAACTTAACTTACAAAAATGGCTTTGGCTGTAACGAAATAACATGCTGACATGTCATGTTGACATTTCGTTACTTGAGACCTGCGTATTACTCAAGGGTGCCCTACGTAAGGGGTACTCAAGTAAGGTTTCGAAACAAAAAACCTTACTTAAAGGGTCCTCAAGTATTAAGTGACCCTTAAATATCGACTATGAATACGACCCTAAGGTGTGCTGTAGGAGATTTATTTGTGGACCACTGGAAATTAGGAGTGTAGCAACGCAAGCTATTTTAGACTGGTTTCAACAATATTAGGTGGATAAATAGTAGTGTATAGGTGAAGTCAGAAATATATGAGTTATTTACATTTCTTTCAAGTCTCAATCAGTGCCGACACTTCTATAGTGCAGTTACTTTATTATGTAGACATGACTAATGATAAAATCGTAATTATCTATACAAAATATATATTAAAATTCAGAAAAAAGTAGGAGATCAAAATAATCGCAAATATCAAATTGCAATAGATAGAAATAAAATAAATTGATCTACTTATTGTATATTGACATCTGATTATACACACACAACATACAATTTTGACTACACTCATGACCGCGCCAGCCTCCTAGCTAGCCCAGCAAAAAATGTCGAAAGGATATCGGACTCGTCGGGCGTCTTGTGAAGGCATAAGGCATACATTGTAATGTCGGCACTCGGTAAGAGCACAAAAAATGTAAACAAATGAAATATTTCTGACTTCATCTTTTTTTTATACATTTCTTAACAGCCTATACCTAATACAAACCGTAGCTTTCGAGATGGCAATATTTGTATTCACTATTTGTACAAGTAAATAAATAAAAAGAGCATAAGGTGCATCGTCTTTATATTGTTTTGTTTTTGTTAATTTATCTACATCCACTGGAACGATTTTAAAGGACTATGAAGCAGTTTTGTAGAAGAATTAAACTTTTGAGCTATAGAAGGTAAGGAAATACTTATTTCTGAAACTGACGTTTCTTTATAGTAGCCTAACTATTTTGCAACATGTCTTCAAATTCTGTTAAATTGCAAAAAGCATAACAATTGAGAATAACCTCCCATTTACGCTTCTTTTCATTTGCAAATCCAGTTTCAGAACACCCTAATTGACATAAGTATTTGACGTCAAATGTCATAAGGTCTTTTAGTATAATCAACTCAACTCTTAATATAATATATATGCAGATTAAGAAAGCGTTGGGATGTATGCAATTACATTCTAAGAAGCAACTCCTCAGGGCTTTTGTATTGCCACCTATATTGTATATTAAAAAAAGAGCTTATCAACGGAAACACAACCCCAAACGCATATTTAACAAAACGAAAACTACGGGCAATTGTTCAGAAAAGTAGTAGTACAGAAAGCTTTCTGTCCGTCGGGAGACAGTACGGATCCGATAGTATCCATTGTTTCTAGAAAATCTGGCTTAGTCTTTCTAGAAATCTCAAAGTTTAACCATAATTCAGTAAAAGAGATTCAATTCTGTTAAGATAGCGTTCATAAGAAGATGAGGACAACTATCTTTCATCATATTTTGAAGCTTACCTCGGATTTATAGACCTCTGCCTAACTATCAAATCGAAACCACATGAGTTAGAAAGGAAACAGTTTGAACTACTATTGCAAGTCGATGAATACTTTCATCATATAATATATTACATAAAAAGTGACTTTGATAGTTTGATGCAAATTACTAAAGTTTCCTGGTTCTACAATTATGTAGAAGACCCCATTCTTATTGAAGAATGTATCACAAAATTTTGGCGTTACAGTAGGATACATATTTTTCTACCCTATATCGTAGGTATAAGGATTACAATTTTCATCTCCAATTATATTTTTGCATAGGAATGTAAATATGTTGTAATAAAAGTTTTGTATATTCGAAAGTAGGATGTCGTCCAATATGAAGTTGACATCCGTTTCTTCCAAGGCTTATGAAATTGATGTTTCTAAATAAAGGAAAGCTTCATCTTATTTTTTGCTCTAAAATAGTGAAGTAACGAGAAAAATATAAGACTTCACTGCAAAATGACACATGCTCGCTGCTTGTATAATAAAAAAAACTGCAGTAATTCGACATTTTCTCGAGCATTTCCTGTATCTTCCGATTTAGTGGAGTCAATTTTAATGTTTGGTAGTTGAAATGTAAAAACTGTAATTGCCACCTATATTGTATATTAAAAAGAGCTTATCAACGGGAACACAACCTCAAACGAATATTTAACAGAAAAGAACAGAAAAGATACTCTTAAAGCGGTTCTTTTTAGTTGCTACTCCACGGCAAGATATACTCTAGTTAATGTTTGAGATCGTATTGGATTTTCAATACAAACTCAAGTTTGAAACTGTATCCTCTACGGTCGCAAGGAAAATGTACCAATTATAACACGACCAAATGGCATTTTTTTGTAATTAGGTTGTTACAGTTGTTAAGTTGCTCCAATGATTGCTAGTCAAACAGAGTCACATCCCGAGTTCTTTGCGAACTTTGAGATGCAATGGATTATGCTCTCCTAGCCTGCATTGAGATAGGAATTCCTGCTTCCATTCAGGGCAGGACAGTCGAAGATAAATGCTTAGCTGTTTCCTCTGCCTCACTGCATAATGGATTTGCCACTTCAATCTCCAGCTTTTGCAGGTGTGCACTGAACGTCCAATGGCAAGTTATAAATCCAAATAGTTTTGTAGTTCCTTCCTGCTCAATATGTAATATGAGTGTGTTTGAATGGAATTTCATTCCAGTTAACTCAAAAGTCGTGTCTTGCGTTTCGTGAATGGATAAGGTATTAATACAAGAGAAAATTTCGACAAATATATATAGTATCGAAGGTCTATTTAAGTACTAAATATCATTTCTTTTACTGAGGAGTATTACAATATAGACATGTCAGTGTACCAGTTAGTTTTTATTAAAAAATATAGACAAAATAACAGTATACAATAAAAGAAAAGGTCTTTAAACATTGCAACTAAAAATTTTAACTAAAATACTCCTCTATGAAGCAGAAACTGAAACAGTTATCATTTATCAATTTCATAATCGTTTTTTCTTTAAATCTGCTGATACTTGGTCACTTGGATGATGTGTCTTTGGAGACAAATGATTGTAAAGATCTGAATGAGGATCATTTTTGGCGATTTCGTCGAACATAAGTGTTCTCAAATCTTTGGGTAACCTGGTCTTGTAAGCAGAGTTGGTATAAAAGGGGTGATACATGTACGAACTTTAAGTACGCGGTTTTTAAGTTCACGAATTTACTCGGCTCGACGCGGTGACACACATGAAGCTGAAATCACTCATTTTGATAAAATAGCTGAAACCAGCTAAGAGCAACATTTCAAACCAGTTGGCTCGCCGGAGGTTTGCGCGACGGTTTTAAAGTACGCGTACTTACGGTGACACACAGGCGAAAAACGTCGTCGAGCCATAAGTACGCGTACTTGCTCGTACGTGTATCAGCTCTTTTAGGATTAGGGTAGTAAATCGTATTCTCTCTTGAAAAATGCAATTTAGAATCAATAGAGTGCTATCTATTTTGTATCAGAATATCCCAAGAAAACAATGAATATATAAATTCTCTTAAATGTTCAATTACTGGTGTCACTACCCTAAAACGATTTTTGTTTATTTAGATTATTGTGAAAGATATATGAAGACACTTGGTAGCGGCGTTATTTTTAAGTTTTAAAAATGAGTCGTAATAGTCGTGATACCCTAAGCCAGCTATGATTCGAATATCTTTCTTCTGAAGAAGAAATAGTTTAAGAATTTACTGCGGTTGAATCAAAGTGAGTTTAGGTATGTAATAGCAAATTTTTACTAGATGTAGGTATGGTAACTTAACACACAAAAATTGGGATTTTTTTTCATTTTTTATTTGCACGAAACATACAAATAATGCCACCCCTAGAAAGCTGAGCCTCGTGTCGGGGTATGGGCATACATTAGATAATCATAAATCACAAAAATTTTATAGTTTCATCTGATATCCCTCACCCTTTTATATCAGAAATGGATCGTAACCGTTGACAGCTTCTTTGGATTATGCTTGTTGCTTTTCCATATGCTTTATAGAACATTCTGCAGTGTGTTTCACTTGAACCAGGCAAAGATGAGCTTCAGATAATACCAATGATGCTTTTGTAAGTGTAAGTACTGTTAGAAACTAAAAATTTTGAGTACAAAGAATGAAATCAAAATTTGACGTTTGAGCGTAATCTGGATTTGTTCACGGAAACTCAAAAAAGATTACAAACTTTTGTGAATAGCAGTAACTTGAGGTCATTCAGGAGACCGCTTATGTGTAAACACAGTTTCAGTATCACCCGGAACATTGTACACTCACCGTGGTGGGTAGCGGAGTGAGATATTCCGGCCTGAGGTACTGATTCGGCGAGGTCAACATGGCGTTAATCCCATTCACTGAACACAACCACACAAAAAAGATAATCCAATCGGGCGACGTCTGTCGGTCGGCACTGAACAAACGGAAACGACGGGGTTGATCGGTCGCGTTACAGATTCGATGACCGCCTGTTACAACGTGCGCAACTCAACGAAGGCATGACTGAACTGACTGTTGGGTCGCTGTCGCTCGCGCTCAGTTGGCCGTGCGACAGCGCTCTCGCTGCGCGTGACGTCACACGTCGTTTCGTCCCCACCATCGCGCACCCGTCGCCGTCGGTCGGGCCTTGTCGCTCGACACCCCGATCACCGATGCGATGGTACGGTCAAATTGGCATTCTACTTAACGAGACTGGTTCTCCGTTCAGTTTCAGTACCTACTGTTGTCAGTTCAGTTTTGATTGGACGACCAGTTTAGTTGTCAGCTGATGACATTCACAGTTCAACGATGGACGAAGATACCCTAATTGCGGATACTTATAATGTTTGATTATAAAAGAAAACTAATTTTTTCAGTGCCCTGAAGATGGCCTAATAAAGGCCGAAACGTCGGTAAAACAATAAAAGAGACTTCCTCTTCTTCTTGACCTAAACCCAACTATCTGTTTCCTGGATAAATATGTTTTTGAATCAAATTTTGTGAGACGTATCACAAGTACAACAGAAATTACTATTAATTTTACTTTTTTGGATTAAGTTCATCTCAATCAGAGCAATTGGCTACTGATATTGATGGACATACTTCATTTCTACTAATCTTTCGAATTCTCCTCTTCCTCTAGTACTTTCTTTTTGCACTGGTGCAAGTAAAACGTCTAATACAATTTGATTCAAAAACATACTTTTATGCTGAACTTAGAAAAAAGATTTGCAAAGAGCGTATCAATAAATTTTTTGGTAAAAGAAAATTAAAAAAAGTTGTCAAGGCCTGGGCTCGAACCAACACAGCTCGAACCCGGATATTTGTCAGGTTGGAAGGTTGACATGCTTGACGCTTAGATGTTACGCCACCACGGCCCTGCCGAAAAAGTTGCTTGACCGAAACATGATTATTTGATTAGGTACTTTGTTACTGGAATTTGTAATCTAATTTCAAACATTCAAATAGATATATATATTTCGATCGTAGACTTCGCCTCGAGCTGCAAACCTCGTTCGTTGGCAAAATGCAATGGTGCAAAAAATATACACTAATAGTTAAATAACTCCGGGTGTTTTTATCACCGGATCGATCGATAACGCCACTACTGCAGAAGAAAGCGAAAAAAGTTGTATATAAAAGTTGTAGAGGTAGGCTTTGAAATTTTGGCAGTTTTCACAACCTGCTCAATAATTTCATACTGTGTGAAAACCGAGCTTTAAAAAAGATTTTTTTCATAGAAGAACAAATTAAGGGTATTTAGGAGAATCTTTGAGAAATTGCCTACTAGAATATATCATCTATATACAGCGATACCCAGAGCGGAGGCACTCTAAAACTAGTGCGTTTGAAAGATTGAAGAATCGTTTTATTCGGACTGGGTCGGTTAATATTTCATAACCTACCTTATAGATCTGCTTGATAATTATGCATGACGTCTATAAAATTGGTGAGAAAACTGGATGAAAAATACAAGAAATGGGGCCTCACAATTAATGCCAATAAAACAGAATATTTCGTTGTTGGCGATTCTGGAGAAGATATGCGTATAGCACAAGGGGTGATTAGAGATGTAAACTCTCATAAGTACCTGGGTATGACAATTACGAAGCAAGGCACAAGTGCAGCTGAAATGAGAAATCGCATCGGACAGGGAAAGTACGTAGTACGTAGTACAGCTAAGTAGTCTATTGTGGAGTACGCAAATAAAGACCAACACTAACATGGGACTGTACAAGACAATAGTGGAGAGCATCGCAACCTTTGGAGCTGAAGTTTGGGAAACCACAGATGCTATAAAGAAAAAACTTCTAGCGATGGAATGGGATTCTGGAGTAGTTGCTGCAGACTGAGGATCCAGGACAGCATAAGGAATTTAGACATAAAGGACAGGCTTATAGTTTATCATCACCATTCGTTGTTTTTTTATAACTGAGCAGACCGCGTGGCAGGCACGTATCCAGTATTTGGTTTTGGGGTTGAGGGTTTTGCTTGTCCTTTCGGGGGGCGGGGGGGTCCAGATTTGAGTTGCCACCTTAAATTTGCTCTCGTAGGAGGGGAGGGGGGTGCAAATGTGTGACCCCCTGGACCCCTCCCCTAAATACGTGCCTGCCGCGTGGGCAGAGCCTAAATACCAGAGTTCCGCGGCTGCTATTTGGGGAAGTCTGTTGACGCGGGATTTGAATGGACCAACACCTGCAGACTCAATAGATACATCTCCTGGCAGTCCATTCCAAGCCTTGGATATCCTGGGAATAAATGTGCGGTTGTACCGCTCGGTTTTTGATGTATGATAGGGGCGGTGAGCGGTGTAACGATAGAGGTAAGCTCAGAGGAATATTCCGTTTGAATATCGGTAGAAGAGTGAGAATTCACTAACAACACGCCAGTGAGAAAGTGGCTGGAGGTGGCGCGTTAAGGCCGAAGCGCCAATTAGTCGAATTGCCCTTCTCTGGACGGCATCTAGTATAGACAGGGTTGTAGAGGTAGCAGCTCCTCGGACATAAGAGCAATACTCCAGGCCAGGTCTTATCTGGGCTCTATAGTATTTCTACTTCCACGAACGTCTTGTGTTCATATAAGTCACTACTTTCGGCTCCGCTTTTGTAGCCTCCTTTTTTCGTTTTTTATCGCTGATCGTAAACTGTTTAATTTTGCTTTTACTATTTTTATAGTTGCATTGTTTTCTTGCTCCTTGAATATTTGAACCAAAACATTATACGCTACTTGTCTTTTGTTTATGTTGTGGTATTGGTATCTTTTTTTGTTCCGCAGACATGGGTGTTGCTGATAAAGTTCTATAAATTCACCAATAGTCATGGTTTGCCATGGGGCAAGGTACTGACTACTAGCAACTGAGACCTGATCGACGGGTTTGTTTATACATTCGTTTAACTGACAAGTGATACGATAACTTTTGGTATACCCATCGAGCCACAGCTCCGTATCAGTTTCAGTTCTTCTTACAGTTTTTGTGGTTACACATACATTTCGACTGAAACCGAGACTGAACGTAGAAGTGATCTGTCCGTCCTAATTCAATAAAACCTAGGAAGGCCTTTGGTTCAGATGATATAGTCAACGAATTCTTAAAACACCTAGGATCACTGGCTCCTCCGACTATATAAAGT
The DNA here is from genome assembly GCA_951848785.1 of Callosobruchus maculatus. Taxonomy (NCBI): domain Eukaryota; kingdom Metazoa; phylum Arthropoda; class Insecta; order Coleoptera; family Chrysomelidae; genus Callosobruchus; species Callosobruchus maculatus. The sequence continues at coordinate 1,441,288 of CATOUR010000030.1, forward strand.
AATGCCAAAACTATGACTGAAAGCCAGGGTGGTCGCGGTCCCTTAATCGGGGAAACCTCGTGAAGAGGCTCCTCTGTTCTTCCTTCAAACTGTATGAGCGGGAGGGCGAGCCAAGATCGGGGTTGGGGCAGAGAACAGGACTAATGTGTTGCAGGTAGCACAAAAAGTCAAAAAGAACTTGGCAGAGAAAGTGTACGCAGTAAAAGCAATGCGCCGAACTGCAGGGGGGCTGTTATAATTGAGGCTAGAGATAAACAACAGCACGATATAATTGAAACCAGCTGGAAGCAGGACTTGGAGCTAAAGGTCAGGGAGTTGACATTTGCCAGCAAAGTATGTCATAAGACAGCAAGTGAGAAAGGCAAACCTTAGATTGACACTTCTTGTTATGTCTATGTTCGCCGATTTGATTCAGCGCTAGCACAATTTGACTGTATTATGACATAGGATCAGCGTGTTATTGCTTCTTCTATTTGCTTGTCAACACTCTTTCATCTTTTCATTGCTCTTTCTGTAATTTAAACTTTAACACCTCCCGTCACGCGTAATACGTTTTTATAAATTATCGGACTGGGATACAGCGTACAGCCGAGCGCAGCAGTTGTTCTTATTTGCATATGAAATGGGTCTGTCAGTAACGGTTTCTCGACAGCTAATAATTTTCGGTGTATTAATTTTATATAATTAGCCAGGTATTGAGATTAGGGTTTGGCGTATAAGGTGTGTAAGCAACGTAAATCATGTACGTATGATAAACGAGGGCATGTCCGCCTGTCATATTAACAGATAAATCAATATTTTTTTTTAGCGTTGATAATAACTGGCTTACCTACTATAACAAACGTACAAATCACAATTATGTGTTTCTGAGGAATTGAATACATACAAAGTTTTTTTTAATTTCAACACTCCTTTGCTTGTAGTCATTATATCAGGCTATTTCAGAATTTTTTTGTTTGCTTATAAACACCAGTATGTCGGCATAACTTAGGGAGGGTAAATTCCTCTGGCTAGAGTTCGACTCGACTATTAGGTGACCCTCCATTTCCACATTTGGTAAGCCAACGTGAGACTTCTTTGTAAGTGTTGTCTGAGTTTTCTGTTCGTTAAACTGTACTTTATTTACTACGATGACCTATATCCCTACTGAGTTCATGTTATAAATTTCTTGAGAGGATCGTACTAAATCGGATAGGTCCAACAATACTGGAACATATTCCCATTGAACAGGCTGGCTTTAGACCACCCCGTAGCTGCACGGATCAGGTACTCAGCCTAACAACCCACATTGAGGCTGGGTTTCAGAAACGGCTGAAACTACAGTAGTGTACGTCGACTTGACTTCAACATACGACACAGTTTGGAGGGGAGGCCTTCTTTTGAAACCCCTGAAAGTAGTACCGTGTAACAATATGCTTTGCGATAGGCCATTCCAAGTAATAACGGGTGACAGTAGAAGTAAAATGAGAAGAAGAAGAAGAAGAAGAAGCGTTATTTCAAAATAGGATTACCCTAATACAAAATAAAGTAGTGATACCTAAAAAAAATACAAATTGGTTATTCCAAAATAATAAAATTAACACTAAAAAATAACTAAATTAATGCTGATACTATATATACTACGCCAATATACAATGCCAATATTAGAAACCTCAATAATAGAGAGAAGTTAACTGTGAGTCTAAAGATTATCAGATGGCTCTTATGTACTTTAATAATTGTTGTTTAAATATTCTAAGCGACGAACTTTGTTTTATTGTAATTGGAAGATTATTGTAATCATTGAATCCTTTAAAAGATAAAGAATTCATGCTACTTTTCTTGTTAGTTTTAGAAATATAAATAGTTTGTTTTCTAGTCTGATGTGCATGTATATCACTATCATAGCGGAAGCATTGCAAATACGTTGGTGCCATACCTGACACTATTTTAAAAACAAATACCATGGTAAGATAATGTAGTCTTTGTGATACAGATAACCAATGAAGGGTTGACAGCATCAATTGAATAGGTGTATATCGATTCGTCCTTAAGATAAGGATGATGAGTTCTTGCTCCAATCTTATTCAACCTATATATTTCCTATATACCCAACACCATTTCTAAGAAGTTCATGTATGCCGACGATATTGCTCTAGCCGCTCGTAGTAATACAATAGAGGAGGGTAGTAATATCTTATCGGAAGACCCTAGTATGAAGGGAAGACAATTTGCAGACTGGAGGCTGTTTCCTAATATGATGAAAACTGAAGTGTTATGCTTTCACCTCAATAACAAGCAAGCAAGAACTGAGCCTCAGGATATACTTCAATAACAACTTAGTGCGCTACATGGGGATAGCAATGGACCGAACGAATTATCACTTAGGAAACATCTAGAAAACCACAGCAGCAAACCTTAGCACCAGAAACAATATTATTCATAAATTGTGCGATACCACTTGGGGGGCAAACGCAACCACCCTCAGAATATCTGCTCTCAGTCTTGTTTATTCTACTGCTGAATACTGCGCCCCAGAATGGTTAAACAGCCCTCATCCAAAAATGATTGACACCAAACTGAACGAGACAATGAGAATAATTAGTGGCTGTCTAAAAAATACCCCCCTAACCTTGGCTGCCCGTTCTGTGCCATATCACTCCTCCTCATATCCGCAGATGCGATAAACTGGTGAAGGAATACAACAAAATACTATCCAATCCCCAACTTCCGCTGCATACTGACCTGGCTGATGCAGATCTTCGGAGGTTGAAGTCTAGAAATCCCCCATTACCACTTGCAGAACGGCTCTCGCGGGATGGCTTCCAAGTTGATGAGCACTGGAGGAGGGATTGGGAAGTCCAGAAGCCGGTACAGGCTCCACCCGCTATGGACCCCACTTTAACCCTGCCAGGAATGGAATTGCCTCGCCATGCATGGAAAACCCTTAATCGAGTCAGAACGTCGCATGGTATCTGTCGTGACTCGTTCTTCAAATGGGGGATATCTGAATCACCGTCCTGTGACTGTGGAGAGCCTCGGCAGACTGTTCAGCATATTGTCACCGAATGGGCCTATACCGTGATCTCAAATTGATCAATTTATTTACTGCGGTATTATTTTTGATGATACATAGGACCGTTTACTGTAAAAAGTCAGCAGAAAACTTGATCCAAATGAGAATAACACTAAAAAGAAAATTGTACTGTAATTTGAAATAGCCGATGATGACGTCACCTGTAGGGAACCAATGAGAAGCGTCCTTTCTGTAGGGAACCAATGAGAAGCGTCCTTTCGTGGTCCGATGACTACGAGCGGATGCTATTGTTTTGTACCAGTGAGCTCTTATTGGTTCCCTACAGGTGACGTCACGACCTGGGCGGGGAGTGTATGGATTCAAAAAATTCAATATTTAGAGCAATTTTTTTCGGTTATAAATACGATAGAAAAATTTTGTCAAATTATTTATGACATCTACGTGGTGTCAGGGTTCGTTTAAGCCAATAAACCAAAAATGTGGTATAGGCCCATTCCCGATTATCGCATATGATGCTGGACAACAGTCGGATTTCTTCAAAGCCTTGAAGTCTGTAGTGGACTGGATAAATGGCCTTAATTTTAAAATCTAAGAACTATTTATTTTTGTTTGTCTTTAAATTCAATGTTTGTATTTTATTTTATTGTTTAAGACTTATTATCAATTAATCCATGTAGCCATACGCTAAATAAATACTACCACGACTGCTATGAATGATCAATGATCCATACTATCAAGCCGGAAAGAGAAGGAAACGAGGACCGCCACTGAGCACGTCCATAACCGTAAATAGCAGTTCATAATCGGCCTTTATCGCAAGACCATCTAGAAGTACCAACAAAGACCGGCTGACTGATGGAAAAATTGCCCCCGAAGACCCATCAGCGTGCGTATATCAGCTCGATCATAATTCCGGCTGACAGCTTACATTACTTAATCTCACGGCCAACTGATTGCTCTCAAAGAACACAGAAGCCCGCGCTGTGCCGCCGCCTTGTAATGAGGTTAGACGATATACAAAGGAGATGCAGACGCACAATGGCCGCCTGTCTGTCTGTCTGTCTGTCTGTTCGTGTGAGTGCGCGCCCCGTAATAAGAGGTGCTGTCAACGGGCACGACGGCTTCCACAAATTCCAATTTCCTTCAGTCAAAATAAACATTACGCTTACCCTGGCGGTATGATTTTGATTTATTCGCCCTGATAGAAACGTCAGATTTCTTTAACATAACATTTTTACTTCACACACCATATGTGGGGGGGGGGGGGGGCGGTTTATATTGTAATCGTCAAAATTTCCGAATTTTTCTCTACCATTTTAGATTAACCTTCGAGGGTCACATTTTGCCGGATGTTAGTAAGTACTCACAAAAAAATATCAAAAAATCTGATGACAAGTTATTATTTTTTTTAATAGTATAGCGTTTATTGTAAATATAAAATAAATAAAATACAATAAACAACAAGTGACCCAAAAAAAGTTAAAAACTTGTGCTTGGGTATAAGTAATTATTATAAAATGGAAACAACAAATAAGGGTCAATTCAGGAATATTTATATTTAAATATTATGTATTCCACCGAAACCTTAGCAAGATAACCTATCAGCTTTTATCTTGGTGTGAACACAATCAAATAACACTATTTGCTTCCTACATTTCTTCTAACGAAGATACAGAAGCTAATAGGGGATCAAGAGCAAAGTCGGTTGGAACTGAATACGACTTACGTACACCGATTTTTAACAAAATAAAAATATCTAGAGGAAGAATTAGTTGAAGAGGGACCGGGTAAAGGTCTAGTAGAGGTGGATGGTCGAGCTGATGATGGCCCGGCAGAAGATGGTCCTGGAAAACGGATGGGGTTGGAAAACCTATTCTTCAGCTCATAACTGGTCTTTTTCAAATTTTGCTTGTTCTTGACAGCCTCCCCAAACTTCTCACCAAACAAATAGGAATCCAGTTGGCTAAGGGAGCCGACTTTGCGTGACTCGGCATTGAGTAGAGGTAGAATATTCTGTTTGCGAAGCATTGATAAGGCATGATGAATATTGGTAAATAATAATGCTGCGTCAGCTAAACAGGCCAGTTTGGTTTGGGTGTGATTTTCCTTAATCAAGGAATCCATAACTACCCCTATAGCCGTTAGTCCATGGGCCATTTGATATTGCAATGACCTTAAAAAATAATCTTTTTTGTTGGCCGAGTCATTAAGACAATCCAAAACTTCATCATTGATCTTTGGGGGAGCCAGCGCCGGGGTATTTGTAGGAATGGGATACTTCTCGATGATCTTCTGCCTCTCTTCGTTTTTGACGCCTTTTTGCAAATAATATTCCCAACGTGATGCAATTTCGTCATGCAGCGCCTCCCCTTGAATTTGGCTATCTGTAGGTTTAGCGCCTAAGGCCGCCGAAAGGTCGGTATTTACAACCGGCGTCTCCAAAGAAGGAGGATTATCTACGGGTTGTGATGAGGGAGGGCGGGAAGAAGGTTCCACTTGATGATTGTCTAAAGTAACCTGCAGATCCTCTAAACCAGAGTGTACGGGGGAGGTGGCAGGTTGATCTTCATCCTCCGATGATGAAGACTCTGGAACAATGGGCAGCCATTAGTCTTGAAAGTAAGAGGAAGCCAGATAGTAGTACGGTCCACGACCAAGACGTAGATACACAAAAGTAGCCCACGGCTATAAAATAACCTACCCACGGTAGAGAGGAAGCCAAGGACAATAGAATGGATAAGCCCACGGCTGTCCGTCAGAAGTATTGTCCATAGGATTGGAAAAGATGGTCATAGTCTACCCACGGTAGAGATGAATCCAAGGGCAATAGAATGGATAAGCCCACGGCTGTCCGTCAGAATTATTGCCCATAGGATTGGAAAAGATGGTCATAGTCTACCCACGGTAGATATATAGACCCACGGCTATCCTGTCGAAATGAAGATTGCCTAGAGAACAAAAAATGTCTTAAACTTACCCCCTAAGTTCACAAATCTCGCTTTAAAATGTTCCAACTCTTGTAGTAGAGTGTCAATCCTTTGGCGCTTTTGCACATTAAGTAATGGGGAGCCACGGCGTTTCGGCATTTTCACTCCCGAAAATAAGCGCGCACAAAGCTCGGGTTACTCGATGGATACGAAAAACAGAATGAATATGTAAGCAACGGTTGTGTCGGGCGCCGGTCGGATTGCTGACAAAGAATCTCTGCTGTAAACACGTATCGATGGATCTGATAAATCAGAAACTACAACGTAATCATATCGGAAGACAAGCGAAGAGAAATTTGCTTATAACGTAACGAATCTTTTTGACAACATATTCGGTATGCTCTTTCCATTTGATATGGCAATCTAGATATATTCCTAAGTACGTGATACTGGTGACCATTGATATAGAAGCTACCTGTTTACAACTGATTTGTAAGTTGGTGTATTTCGGTAAGCCGTTTGCGTATGATGCGAATGGAACAAAGTGAGTCTTGTTGAAATTGACTGTTAAAAGTCGACTACTGAACCAGTTGAACATTTTTTTAAAACCATTTTCAGCCTTTGATTTTAATATTTCCCAACTTTCAGCAGAAAATATAACAGCTGTATCGTCTGCAAAACTCACTATAGCGGCGTTAACTACTTGGTCATAGCCGAATGACAAGTTATTATAAGCAAATTAGGCTAGAATTGAAGAGTTCAATACAAGAACCGGTTAAGTCCAATTTTTAACGATATTGCGTTATCCACCTGTTCTTGCATAGTTGGAAATTCAGTGCAAAAACAAAGCTTCTGTCTTATACTACACGTGATACTATTATTGGTTGTCTGGTTCTTTGTACTGTGCAAAAATTGGCTAAGTCCTGGACTTGACTTGTTCTTGCAGAACATTTTTGGTATGAAATAGAATTTGTTGTTAGCGGGTAGTCTATGTAGCAGAAGTTTAACAATAGTAACAAATAGAGTACCTATATATTTTTGGACACTCATACCGAGACTGACGAAGATATGACAACTTCAACCTCAATTATGGCCCGATACCAGAATACAGCGAAATTGGTCAGAAAAAATACAAGAAATGTGTTTAAGGGGCGATCTTTCATAATATTTCATGATTTAATTGGGAAGTCTGTAACGTAGATACCAAAACAACTGTCTAGTGGAGATTGGTAAATAAAGTACTCTGACAAAGGGCTTACCAACTGTGGTAATGGAGGGTCACCCAATAGTCGAGTCACCTTTAGTCAAGCTTTTGGGGATCAACATCAACAAAGACCACGTCGTCAGTATTGTTAAAACGGTATCTCAGAAACTTGGAGTTTTGTTCCGCTGCATGCACTAAAGCAACTACTGCTGGTCTACAAGGCACAAATCCGACCATCGTTGGAGTATTGCTCCCATGTGTGGGAATGCACTCCGAAGCACTCTTGAAAGCTTCTGGATACCAGTCAGAAAAGACTAATTGATACGCTTAACCTCACAAAGGACATCCACAACCTGAAGTATTGAAGATGGGTGGCTGATCTGTTCATGTTTTACAGATTCTATCATGGATGATGTTTGAGTGAGCTCTCCCAGATAATAACACCGGAGGCCGTCCGAACGAGGAACACTAGAGTGGCTCTGCGAGCTCATCCTTACCAGGTCGAGGTCCTTACTCCCCGAACCAGTCTCCTCCAGAATTCCTTCTTTCGGAGAACTTCGACGCTGTGGAGTGAGTGGTTAGGGAATTTGTTTCTCGACGGCTATAACCTGCAGCTCCATAGGCTTTCAGCCTTAGCGAGAGGCTGACCATAAAAAAAAGTTGGACCTGTGAGGAACCTGTGCCCAGAATGAAGAACGGAGACCTGGTTTCTCCATTACGATGATGTAGGCAAACTTTGCACCGACTATTTGACAACAGCAGGACTGAAACTTCTCGCGCATCTTCCCTTCAGTCCAAACCTTACTCTCTGCGATTTTGTACGGTCTCCGCGTGTAGAATAATGCTAAAAAAGCAGGTTTTCTAGTGATGAGGACCTTGTAGTAGCTTGGGACCACGGGTCATTTTCCCTGTATGTGAAATATGAATATCTCATAGTAGGAAGTAACATAAAATATAAGACACACTACAACTGGATCAAGAACAAATAAAGGGGGTAGAGAGATGTAGATATTTAGGGGTATTGTTTAATAAGCAAGGGACAAGTAATGATGAAACACCAGAAAGGATACGTAAGGGGAGACAAGCTATTGGGGCATTGAACTCTGTTTTGTGGGAAGGAAACATAAGGAGACAGACTAAAAAGAGAATATACGATACTATAGTGAAAAGTATGCTTACATATGGAGAACAATAGACGAAAGTTATTGGCTACAGAAATGGATTGAGGAGAAGCTGTATCGAGGGTTGAGAGAGTTCATCATCATAGTCACAATGTCTTAACAGACATGTTGTGAACTCGTAAAATGCATTAAGTCGGAGCTAGAGTATTGCCGACACGAATATTTTTAATAGTTTTGAGAAACGTAGCTCGCCATCATTCACGATTTACTGTCAGTTCAGTGGCGCTCTTGATACTCATATCTAGCAACTGTTTCGTCGTATCCACCCAGCGTGTAGGGGAACGGCCACGGCGCCGCCCACTCGGGGCGTGACCCTGAACTACAAGTTTCTCCATATTATCGCTTCTGTGAATATGTAAGCATTCTCATCGACACAATGGAGGATAGTCTCTTTGGATTACCGACCTCATCCAGTATGGAAACATTAGTTCGACGGGCGGTATAAGGAATTCTCAGCATTCTCCTCCACGTCCACATTTCAAAAGCATCTATGCGAGCTCGATCTGCCTTTTTAACAGTCCAAGTTTCCGAGACATACAAAAATATGGAGAACACAAGAGACTGAACCAGTGACATTTTGGTAGCTTTAGTGATGTTATGGTCACGCCATATTTTAGTAAGCTTTGTCATGGTCACCCGTGCCTGTTGAATGCGCCGTGGAATCTTATTCTCACAACTACCTGAATTGTCGATCAAAGAGCCGAGGTACACAAAACTTTAAACTACCTCACAACGGCCTATTGACTTTATTTCTCGATGATTGTCATGCTCTCTATCTACGATAGTAACCTTGGTCTTGTTGTAGTTAATACCAAGACCATATGCTGCACTGTGTTGTTCTAAAACGTTCAATAGAGCTACTAGTTCTTCCTGAGAAGCAGCAATAAGGGTTGTATCGTCAGCAAATCTTAAGTTAGATATTTTGCTTCCGCCAATAGTTATACCGCCATTCTAGCTGTCCAATACCTGTCTCATCACAAATTCAGAGTAAATGTTAAATAACATCGGAGATAATACGCATCCCAGACGAACTCGTTTTCTGGTTGCTGTTTGACCAGACAGGTTACCGCCAATTCTTACACGAGCTAAGCTAGACTCATAGAGTTGCTATATGAGAAATACTAAGTGGTAAGGGGCTCCCATGGAGATAAGGATTTCCCACAGTTTAGGCCACCTGACGTTATCAAACGCCTTAGAATAGTCCACAAAGCAGATAAAAACGGGAAAATAATGCTCTTTGGCTTTTTCAATAATCTGTCTTAAGTTTAAGATCTGTTCACGCGTACTGCGTCCTTTTACGAAACCTGCCTGCGCCTGAGAAATTTGCCAGCCAATAAAACCTTCCAAACGAGACTGTAAAATATATAGTAGAACCTTGCTTGCATGAGAGATTAACGAAAGTAGGCGATAATTGTTTGGATTTGTTGGAGAGTTAGGAATGTAGTTATTAGAAGGGACATAGGCGTCTATAGAGATATTATAGACGAAGTGGAAAAGAAACAACTGAAATGGTTCGGGCGTACAAAGAAAATAGAAGAAGAGAGATGGTGAAGAAGAATTTTAGAATGGACACCGCCGAAACGAAGAAAGAGGAGAAGATCTAGAAGAAGCTGGAGGAATGAAGAGGCAATGGCGATTGGAAACTTGAATGAGTGTATATGTTATGATAGTCAAGTATAGGCTGGGTACTGAGAACGCTGTAGAAATCCGTGTATATATGTATGAGGGATTTTGGGGTTTGCTTGGGAAGCCTGTAACTTATAATAACGTCTCATCTCGTGGTTGTTATATTCATCCAAGTACGCGCCACTGGCCTACTAGACTGCGACTCGCCAGCAACGGCGGTTGTTATCGTGACGGCTGATGGATATCAGGCCTTACATGCCGTGCCGTGCTCTTAAGAGACACCTTGATAGCTGCTTCTGACTGCTGACTGCTACTTGGCTGACTACGAAGACAAGACGCACGGCGCCGTAAAAAATATCACGACGTCGCGTGTGTAAATAAACTCCTGGCTGCTCGGTTGCCGCAATACTTTATCCTACTTTAAATGTCATTTCTTCGCTTCGGAATGTCCCTGATCATATCAGCTTTATTCTTAATTTCAGTGTTATGTTACGACGCCATGCCGTACGTTCGCGGCGAGGCCGTAAATTTTCTTGGAAACGGCCGAGTTTGCCAGGTGTTTGTCGCTCTAAATGATAACTGCCAGTTTATTTGCGGAATAAATGGAGGGAGGATGATGCTATTATTTTACATACAGGGTGCGACAAAAGTTGTTACTGTACCGGGTGTCCCAGAATTTCCTTGACACGTGATATTTTCGTAACGAGAAATGGTTCAAGCAAGAACTGAGTGGTACTTTTAAAGGCACTACAGGGTCTATCATACCATGCATTCAAAACATTTTTTTTGTACGTCAACTCCTAAAACTCACCCCCAACTTTTTTTTTCAAATAGCACCCCATAGGTTTTCCTACATAAATGATATCCATTTTATTTAAAATCTTGTGGTACCCTTAATTTTATATGCAAACTTATTTTTTCCATAAAAGCATAAGCAAGACAAATGAAATGATAATTTGTTTGACGCCTGATATTTTTGTACAAAAACGGATAAGAAAGAAAAGTAAGTGGGGTTTTTCAAGGGTAGTGAATGACCTATCATTCCTTGCTTATGAACCATTTTTTTCTTACTTAAACCCCTGGAATCCACCCCTAGCTTGTTCTTTCAAATTTCAATCCACAATTTTGCCTGGAAAAATAAATACTTTACTTGAATTTAATTATCGTAGTGCCTTACTTTTTATGCCCCTACTGCAATTTTAAGAACCTACCAGAAGCTTGTGCGAATAAAGAACATCTGACCTGAGTGAAATGGGTTACCAAAAATCAGGTTACTTGAGGTTTTCCTTTATTTACTCGTTTTTTTAGTATGAGACTAACAAGTGTTGTACCAATTTACAATCCTGGTTAAATGCGCCAACTTTTAATGGCACTTGCCAGGGCACTTTAGTACATTTTTTTTAAAGGAGGGCCTTTCAAAGTCAGCGAACTTTGAAAATTTTAAATTCATAGTTTAATAAATTGTGTTCATTCTAGAAAACTTGGGACAATTGTGTCATTATTTTTGACTGTGCTTCTAGAAATGTTATTTAGGGTTACGGTTCCAAAGCTTAAATGAACAAAAATAATAAAAGTTAACCACAATAACCGAAAAATTGTTATAATTTGGCCAAATTTCTAGGCTTTCTTTAAATGCTCATAATTTTCAAACTACATGGGATAGATTTTTTTTCTGATTTTTCTCATGACAGTTACAACCAATCCTGTCACCCCGTTGCGGCTTGACGTTGACTTCTGGGACACCCTGTATGTTATGCAATTTTTTGTAGTTTCCGAGTTATGAATTTTTTCTGAATTTTAGAGAGTTCTCTACCTCGACAACTTAAAACTGTTCGAAAAGAAAAATTAAAAGACTTTTCCAAATTATCTTTTTTGGTAATTAATCTCCAAGAGTTTGTTGTTCATACGTAAAATGATCGGCTTCGTAACTTTGATGAAAGTCATAAAAATTTAGCATAAAGTGAAAAATTTACGATCTGATAATTATGACTTAAATATTCGACTCGCAATTAAAAATCCAAAGAGGTGATTTCATGATTTCTAAGCAGGTCTAAAAACTTCTTCAGACTCTCAGCTATCACAAACATTGAAAAAAAGTAGTAGATAATTTGGAAAAGTATTTTAATGTTTCTTTTGGAACAGTTTTAAGTTGTCGAGGTAGGGAATTCTCTAAAATTTAGAAAAAAATTCATTACTCGGAAACAACAAAAAATTGCATAACATATATGGGGGTGATTCAGATGCTTCTAGATGTGCTCTGTCTCTGGACTTCCGCTTGACACTATTTTTTGGGACACCCTGTATAATTGATTCTTTAAACACGTACATGATGTGAGGAATTTAAAATGGAAACCACCCGGTACGACCTCAATCCGGGCTAAGACGCCGAACGTCAGTTCCAATCCTCGACAGGCCATGCTGTATTTTTAAGCCGAGGCGTGTAAACTCCAACTAATCTCTTGTTTAATCAAACGAGACGTCGTCGTTTCCTTCCCTTTGATATAGCGATTTAGTAAAAATACATCTTGGTGTCTGGAAGCAAAACAACTGGCCGTAAAGCCCGGTGTTTATTTGACATCGACCGCTCGTAAATATCCAGATATTGTAGTCGTATTCCATTTTTAGTGCGTAGTTAAGAGCGTAAACGGCGTTTGGAGAGTTTAGAAAAGCACTTACTGCGGACTACCTATCAAATGGACCGGCAATAATTTATGTGCACCGGCCTGTATCTTTATGGGTTGTCGTTGTGATGCATGCTTCTAGGAAGTACACGTGGTATGTCAGCGCACTGTGTACACCAAACAAAATACGGCTAGAATAGGCCTAAATCCCTAAACTTAAAAAAATCATGGTGAAAATGATCGATGATTTTTTTTTTGGTCAACTCTGCTTTCTGTAATCAGTAAAGTGATGGAGAGATGCGTCAACCAAGAGCTCATTGGATACCTAGAGCTCCATCACTTAATCAAAGACAGACAATATGGATTCCGATACCAAAGATCAACTGGAGATCTCCTGGCTTACGTCACACATGTGTGGAGCAAACTCATCCAGTCATTTGACGAGGCTCACGTCGTTGCTCTCGATATTTCAAAGGCATTCGATCAACTGTGACATGCAGCTCTCCTAAACAAGCTCCCGTCTTAAGGGCTCCCTGTTAAGCTTTGCGGTTGGCTCGCAGACTTCCTCTCAGGTCGGAAAGTCTCTGTCGAGGTAAACAGCTTTTCCTCTTCTTTCCATAGCATCAATGCCGGGGCTCCGCAGGGATCGGTATTGGCTCCGACATTGTTTCTGCTTCATATTAACGATCTACTTTCTAGCACTTCAAACCCAATCCACAGTTTTCGGATGATAGTACGCTGCATGCAGGCATCATGAGCAATAGACCGATCTCTGTACAAAGGATCTCGATACCATTACCGTTTGGGGGCTTAAGAATATGGTTAAATTCAATGCCTCCAAGACCCAGTATTGTACGCTATCAAACAAGAAGTGCCCAAGCCAACACCAGGTTCTAATGAACAACCAGGCTCTGCCAAGGAGTCACTCATTAGAGCTGTTAGGAGTCATTACAGAAAAACTGATCTGGCACGAATACGTCGCGTCAATTGCAACAGCTGCTGGTAAAAAGCTTGGGTATACCTATTTAGAGCCAGAAAGTATTTCTCACCGTCTAACCTCCTCACGCTATATAAAGCCCAGATAAGACCTTGCCTGGAGTATTGCTCACATGTCTGGGGAGCTGCTGCCCCTACCACCCTGTCTATACTAGATGGCGTCCAGAGAAGGGCAATTCGACTAATTAGCGATCCGGCCTTAACGCGCCACCTTCAGTCACTTTCTCACCGGCGTGTTGTTGGTGATCTCTCACTCTTCTACCGATATTCCAACGGAATTTGCTCCTCTGAGCTATCCTCTGTCGTTCCGCCGCTCATTGCTCCTATCAGATGCACCCGTGCGACCGCTGCATCTTATCCTAAGACGGTCGTTCTTCGTACATCAAGAACTGAGTGGTACAACCGCACATTTATTCCCATGGTGTCCAAGACTTGGAATGGACTGCCAGAAGATGTATTTATTGGGCCTGCGGGTATTGGCCCATTCAAATCTCGCGTAAACAAACTTCCCCGAACATAACCCTTTCACAGCAGCCGCGGTACTCTGGTATTTAGGCTCTGCCTGCGCGGTCTGCTCAGTTATAAAAAAACGCTGGAAGCCTCTGGATCTATAGAAGCGCTGCGAGAGGATAAGTGTCGGTGCACGTCAGATTCGAAACGCTGCAGGTTGTAGCCGTCGGGAAACAAACTCCCTAGCAGCTCATTCCACAGCTTCGAAGTTATCCGAAAGAAGGAATGCTGACGCTTCATTTTCCAATATTTTTACATGAAATTTTCACATGATGTTTAGAAGGAAATTTCCCAGAGTGATATCGAAGCACTTTTTCATTTTTGCTTCTGGGCTTTTCTTAAAAAAATTACAAAGTTGACGAAGAAAATAGGCAACTTCAAGCGATTATATTTCATGTTCAACTTCATGCAAAAATTTCATGCAAAAATATTGAAAACTACAGCGTCAGGAATTGGGATTAAATCACTTGAAAATTACCGTTTATGCTCTCCGTAGGAGCTGCCTTAAGACCAAAACAACTTCTAATGAACTTTTCTGTTTCTACAGGTGTCACCGAAATATACTTATAACTTATGCCTAAGAACCATTTTCTAGATTGGTTACAAATTACATGAGTTACAGATTTACAGACTACTTAATCATATTGTCCTTGTGAACGATGAAGACCTTAAATTTCATTCAGTGCTATAAGGTCAGTGACCTAATTTTACTTATCTAATAACATTTCTCGATGTGGGTATTGTAAATGTGAACCTTCGAGAGTGTAACAGGGTGTATACTGATGTAGCCTCGTACAACCCTATGGCAGTTCTCGTTGTCTACATAAAAGCCCCTCAATCATGGCGGGCAGAAATGCCGAGCGAGCGTGGTAGAGGGAGCGAGCAACCGCACTATCTCCTGAAAGATTATGTACGGGCGCAAAAGTGAGCCACAATGCATCTCCGGCAGCCATTCTGTTGCGGTTCATAATAGAATAACCGGCTTATTTATTGGCGCGCCATAAAGTACGTCTGAGCATTTATTATATGGAGCGCGGCCTGAGTTTTACAGAGCCCGTATATCCTCCAAACAACCAAGCCGTGACTCCATAACTCAGCCGTGTATATGGCCTTTTCAATTTTTGCCAGATAAAAATTTACCGCCACCGGCCTGTTTGGAATAAATAGAACTTCAATAACAGGCACCGGTTGTAAATCAACGCTCAAATAGACGTACCTATTATACTTTGTTTATAGTCTAAATGGACGGTTAATGAAGCTATTTGTATACACGGGAACGTCTTGTGAATAATGGCCGCGTGATTGGGGTTACCAACTATTATAAAATAATTGAAATCATTCGCTAAACGATTTACGGTTAGCAGCAAGATAGGTCGCATGATGATTTAGTACCACAGGTTTGCATAAAATGGAAAATATTGTTCAATACACAGGTTCTAAGAAGACAAATTGTCTCTCTCTCTTTTAACCGACGAGTGTTCTATCTAACGTGAGACGCGCCCTAGAGAGACATGGAATTGCTCCAATCCTAGTGGAGTGGATTCTCACCACTCTAGAGTGCCGAGTGGCTTCTGCAACGCTTAATGACATAAACTATAGCGTTGCAGTGGCGCGAGGCTGCCCACAAGGCGGTGTTCTTTCACCTCTACTATGGTGCTTAGTGGTGAATGACCTACTCGTGAGACTAAGTAACACAGAGATCTACGTGCAGGCCTATGCCGACGATTTGAGCATAGTGGTCAGGGGTAGTTTCATTAATACAGTCTCCGAGGTAATGCAAGGCGCGCTGCGCGTTGTGGAAACGTGGTGTAATGAGGTAGGTCTGTCAGTGAACGCTGAAAAGACGGAGCTCGTTATGTTCACTAGGAGAAGGAAGGTGGAAGGCCTCGTGAAGCCTACCTTTTTCAGAACGACACTTGAATTGTCTCAGTCAGTAAAGTATCTAGGAGTAATACTAGATCACAGGCTGCCTTGGAGGCAGCACGTGGATTATTAAGGTAAGCAAGGCTCGAAACTCATTATGGGCCTGCAGAAGAGTTGTCGATAGTAGCTGGGGCCTAAGCCCAAAAGTGGTGCACTGGCTCTATACTACAATAGTCAGACCGTCATTAATATATGGCTCCATAGTATGGTGGACCTGTATAAAGACGGAGGGAATAATAGCCAAACTTAATAAGGTTCAACGTTTGGCATGTCTTAGTATAACCAGTGCAGTGCGCACAACACCTTTGAGTGCCATTGAAACACTATTGAATCTTCCTCCTTTGCATCTGGTAATTCAAGGAGAAGCTAGAAAAACTGGGTTCCGTCTCTGGAGTCAGGGTAGCTGGACTTTTATGAATCCAGGTAAAGGACATTCGACGATTCACGTAGAGTTGCATGAGGAGTGTCTTATTTTGTTGGCGAGGAGCGATACAGCTTCTCCTACGCATCGCTTCAATCGCAAATTTACGGTGGTGTTTCCGTTAAGGAAAGAGTGGGAGTCTAGGGAAAGACAGCTCATCGAAGGAGGAGGACAGGTCTGGTACACATGGTTCACTCGCTAGAGAGGGCTCGGGCTCGGGAGTCTACGGACCACATACAAGACTTTCACTCCCTCTTGGGGGGCACACC
Source organism: Callosobruchus maculatus (assembly GCA_951848785.1). Taxonomy (NCBI): domain Eukaryota; kingdom Metazoa; phylum Arthropoda; class Insecta; order Coleoptera; family Chrysomelidae; genus Callosobruchus; species Callosobruchus maculatus. The sequence continues at coordinate 1,457,982 of CATOUR010000030.1, forward strand.
ACAGTATTCCAGGCTGAGATCTATGCGATACTTGCTTGTGTAAATCGTATTCGGGAAATTGACGGGTCTAGGAGGCAGATTACTATCTGCTCTGACAGTCAGGCAGCCATCAAAGCACTGAGTGCTTGGAAAATAACGTCGGGACTGGTCCTGGAGTGCAGGAGGGCTCTTGACGACATCTCAGCTAAACACAAGGTATCACAGATGTGGGTATCTGGGCACGCTGGGGTAAAGGGTACCGAAATGGCGGATCATCTGGCCAGGATGGGATCCGGCAACAGTTTTGTGGGCCCGGAACCAGCCTTAGGACTATCTGCAAACTTGATTAGGAAAACAACTGGAGAGTGGATCCAGAATCAGCACTCTCTGAGATGGAACAACATCTCTGGTCATCTCCGTCAAGCTCGGGAACTATTAGCAGGGCCTGCAGAGAGAATAGGACGATTTTGTTCAGGCGTCACTTGTTCGTGATGAGGGTGGTCAACGACCCAACGTGCACGTGGTGTGGTGAAGAGGACGAATCCTCGGCACACATCTTGTGTCGCTGTGAAACCCTGGGTTATCACAGGCAGACTATGCTGGGCTCAAGAACCTTGGAACCAATATATATAAAACGGATAGGACATAAGAATGTACTTGCCTTTGCCAAAAGGGCAGGTCTTAGGAACTAGCGCGGATAGAGGCGCAAAAGGGCCCATCGTGTGGCCTATGCACCAGCCACATTCCGTGCTGGATAGCATCTGGTCCTTATTCATTCATTCATTCATTCATCCAACGTGAGACCCAGGTATTTGGGTGTGGGATCATAGGGCAGCAAGGTGCCGTTAAGGTAAACCTTTAACTCTCTTTTTGCCATATCCATTTCTTTCCTGAAAACAAAAAAGAATTGAGGGGTTGAAGATCTGAGTTGGATTTGGAGCTGAACAACGCTGTGATGGGTATTCAAAACAAACTATAAAAATGGTTTTTCAGAAGCTTATGAGAAGCGGTTAAGGCATTGGTTTGTTTTTTTATGCATCCTCAGTGTTTTGTTTCTGTAGACGCGAACTGCCATACGGTTGTAATGGGGTCTGGGTGCGAGTTTGGGTGGTCCCTCTGAATAGAGGCCTCAAGAGAGTGATTGTAAAATGTGCTAAGTAGTTTATTGGTCAGGGTTTTGTTCGTTTTTACGACGTTAGGTAACTGCAATTTCCTCAGGGTTTGTCATAAATGGTCAAATGTCGACAATATCTCTGTATTATTGTGTAGTGTTAAAGAAATAGTATAAGGCAGACTGTTCAAATTAGTATTTCAGTGGTATCCATAGATTAGGTAACACAATATTTGACTACATTTAACGCATTTAGATAGTAGTTCAATTCATCAGAGTAAATTATTCAGGTCAATACCGTATATTTCGTAAAATATGAAATATGTCAAGTCGATGAAGTAATCCAGGTTTTTTAAGAAATTCTAGAGAAAAGAGCTACCTAACTACATTTTGTACGAGCCTTAAAAAACAGTTAACGAGTTTAAAATGAGAACATAGTAGTAGATATAAGAAAAAAGGATATGATAGAAAGTTAGACAAGGATTTTAGATATTTCGGGTGAACTTGAAGATCTGAGTGAAAATTTTTGATCTTCTCCACCATACGAGTTTTCGTCCTGATAGGAAGCCATGTAACGATTTGATATATTTATGGTGAACTTGAATATCAGAGGAACCACGTATCCAGGATTTGGTTTTGGGGGGAGTCCAGATTATGGGTGTCACTTGGTTGACCTTTCGGGGGGGTCCAGATTAGATTTGCCACCTTAAATCCTTAAATTTGCGGGGGGGGTTGCAAATTTGTGGATTCCCTTTTTTAGATGGCATTTTATAACGTTTCGGGGGGGGGGGGGGTCCGGACCCCCCTGAACCCCCCCCTAAATACGCGCTTGAGAGGGACCGATAATTTTTGATCCTCTTTACCTGAGGCTGAAACTGAAAACAACGGCCGGATTTGAAATTGGCAGCCTCAAACTATACACCAACCGACTTTTCATCCTGATAGGACGTCAGAAAACGATTTTGGATATTTAGAGTGAACTTGAGTATTTGAGGGTCTGAAAATTTTGGATCTTCTTTACCTGAGGCTGAAACTCAAAACAACGGCCAGATTTGAAATTGGCACCCTGAAAGTATACACGATACGAGTTTTCGTCCTGATTAGAGGCCAGATAACGATTTTAGATATTTAGGGTGAACTTGGATATCCGAGGGTGTGAACATTTTTGATCTTCTTTACCTGATCTTTATAAGTCACAAAGCAGTCAGAAAGATTACTCAATCATTATTAATTGATCAAAAATTGTTGAGTAGCCGCTGTGTAATTTAATATAAGAAAATCTCTTCTAAATCGTTTTATTCGACTGTACGACATGGTGAATCTATAAAGGAACCATAACCACTGGCTTTGAAACTTTTCATTGAGTCAACAAGCCACAATGGTGTCGCCGTATCCATAAATTTGGGGAATTCCTTTGTACTGTGGGCCGGTGTCAGTTCCTGGCAATGTCCTCACAAATGACTGACTCTTCCCAATGAATAGCCGTACATATATTGATGTGACAGCCACTTTTTCACCTTGTCACTCGCCAGAAGGAACCGAAGAAGATCGATAAATCAGCGAATTGTGCGTGTCCGCAAAAGTCATAAATCACCGTTCACAAAGAAGGACGCACACCGTGGCTAACACTAATGTGCATACGTCACGGACGTAGTGTTAGGGGGGGCTTTAGGGTTCCGTCCCATTCAGTTCCAGTCCCAAAAATACAGATCTTCACTGTGTAATATATGTTGCAAAAGCTTTAAAAATTGTTTTCAAAACTCGGGAGGTAGTTTCACCGTTGGAAACAATAGGGTACTTGCAGAAAAAATATTATGTCGTTTACGCGTTCCTTAGAGCCTAGTAAACATGACAAAATCACTTGTTTGGTTTTTTGGAATCGGCTTTGAGAGATATTCCAAAAATTATTTCAAACGCCAGAAAATGCCGCGCAAACAACCTCTGACGTCAGTGATATCCTATAGTGATGGGATGTAAAGTATTGATATTCGATATCGATAGCCAGTGCTATCTAACATTTTGACATTGATCATTATAACCACAAAACACAGTCGCACACAAAAGTACAAAAGTCAAAAGAATAAAAGTTAGGCTAGATTACTAATTCACTTTGTAGGGATGGGTTTGAATTAGATTCTATCTTTGGATTCATTCATAATGGGATGCGCCGAAATAAAATGATGGCTTCGATTAGTTGCGAATCTTGGTCACAAACAGGATGAACTGTGATAGCTATCAGATATAAAAATGTATTGCAACGAAAATGCTAGTGGGTTAGTTGCCTGTTTCAAGTATGTTTAAGTATCAATAAATTGAGTCGCATTGTTAAAGAATTCAGATCATCTTTAGTTTGCAGTTGAATCTCACTGACCTGCGCTGTGTAGCAGTATCGATTGTCGATATCGATAATATATCTGTGACGTCAGCCCTTGTTTTAAGTCACGTGGAAAAATTTGAATATATTCTTATTTTATTTTGCAAATATCTTTTTTGGCCGTCAGTAAAATCATGTTTTTTGTTTCCTACTGCTTCTTGATATGGTTATCTTTACGCTATGTATACTCCCGAGACGATTTTACGACCTCTGCAAGTTTCCGATTCAGAAATCGTTACCATGGTAACCCGTCATCATCTAAACGTAACAATAAAACCATTTTGGTTATGATATAAGTTGTCAAAATGTCGCACAAATTAAATACTTGGAAGAGTATTTATACAGTCTAGTTGGACGACTGAAAAAAAAAGAAATAGTTCGCCTATATCAAGATCAAAATATTTCTGTTGCCACAATTTATCGAGCGATCCGTGAATGCGAAGAAGGTATTCCTTGTGTAAATTTACCAAAAAGTGGACGTCCAAGAGCGTTGAATGCGGCTACAGTTCAAAGAATGGTCAACAAAAGTGAACATCGAGTTTCAACTTCAACATAAAAACTTGGACGCATTTTTCACGTCGATGCTAGCACAATCTGTAGAGAAATGAAGAGAAATAACTTAAAATTCCGAAAAAGATAAGCATGTCCCAAGTATTCTCCAAATCAGATATAAAGAATTCCTCAATGCTATCGCAATTTACGATATACTCATTTTGCTGGCAACATAAAAATTATTCTTGACATCTTGACGATGAAAAGTATTTCACATTTTCGAACTCAGAAATCAAAGGTAATAATGGTTTCTATACAAGAGACTTTGAGGCCTGTCCAGATAATGTAAAATTTAAACGAAAATAAAAGTTTGAAAACAAAGTGTTAGTGTGGTGCGCTATATCAGACAACGGTATTTCACAGACGTACGTTGGACGAGTTAGGGCCGAAGCGGTTACCGCATAAGTCTATACTCAAAGATGTTTGCCTAAATTACTCAATTTTATTAATACCCACCATGCTAATAACAATATAATGTTTTGGCCAGATCTGGCTTCAAGTCATTATGCTTTCCGTATGAGAAACTGGCTAGAACAACACAGAATACCGTTTGTACCACGAAACGACAACCCTCCCAATCTTCCTCAAGCAAGACCTATCGAAACTTTTTGGGCTCAACTGAGTGCAAAAGTTTATAACAATGGCTGGGAAGCTCAAAACGAATAGCAGTTAAGAAAAAAAATAATTCTAAAGATCAGAGATATTGATTTAGAGTCTGTCCAGAATCTAATGAGGAACATTAAGAGGAAATTGCGAGCGGTGGAAGATCATGGCCCATTAACAGTACTTTAATATCATTTTTATATTAAGAAATATTGTTATTTTTTGTAGTTATCGTTACAGTTCAAATATATTATTCTGAGATATTTTTTTTAAATTTTTTGGAAAACTTCTCAAAATTTTTGCAACATACGTTATTCATCTTTTGTACAGGCGTGTCACAAAAAAAAAAAAAGAAATATAGGGAAGGGCAAATACGTTTCTAAGGTAGAGATAGGGCACACAGCCTGTGGCGTGCCGAAAGGGCCCGTAGGGCCCGCGGTGTGGGGGGCCAGGGGATCCGAGGGGCCCTCGCGCAGCCTCGACTGCCTCTGGCAAGCTTCTTACATAGTAATAACTATAATTCTTATTTTACAGCGGCGACATAATATGTGTATACCTCGTAATTTTCCATATGTAAGACGTCGAGTGTCAAACTCAAATGCAGGGTGTTTCAGAACTATGGGATCAAACTTCTAGGGGTTATTCAGTGCAACAGTAGAAACTTTTTGAGTTTACGGTTGAGGGATCCATGTCCGGAAAAGTGTCCGTACAGTGCTACGGCCCTAAGAAGCGTTAAAATGTAGAAACACGATGAATTGCCTAAATAGCCTTTAATGCATTCACTTTTTGTCTTTTGTACATGATATCGTCACAACAATTGTTCAAAATGTCTTCCTCCAACCTGAATACACCGATTTAAACGTCGCACATGATTTCGGCGGACTTGATCAAAAATTTGATACTCGTTTTGAATGATTTCAAATGCTGCTGTAATTCGTCCGATTAAGTCTTGCTCCGTTTCTACTGGAGTTTCTCAGACCAAAGACTCACTTTGCTGTATGAGTACGTGAGGATTTGGCTCAGTGGTTTGGGCACCGATGGATTGCTAGAAGTGGAGCCGTTTCTTGGCCTCCTAGATCACCTGATTTAACGCCGCTAGATTTTTTCCTGTGGGGATATGTAAAGTCTTTGGTCTACGAAACTCGAGTAGAAACAGAGCAAGACTTAATCGGACGAATTACAGCAGATTTGAAATCATTCAAAGCGAGTATCAAATGTTTAGTCAAGTCCGCCGAAATCACGTGCGACGTTTAAATCGGTGTATTCAGGTTGGAGGAAGACATTTTGAACAGTTGTTGTGATGATATCATGTACAAAAGTCAAAAAGTGAATGCATTAAAGGCTATTTAGGCAATTCATCGTTTTTCTACATTTTAACGCTTCTTAGGGCCGTAGTACCGTACGGACACTTTTCCGGACATGGGTCTCTATACTCAAAAGTTTTCTACTGTTGCACTGAATAACCCCTAGAAGTTTGACCCCATAGTTCTGAAACAACCTGTAGATAGCGTGTTATAGTAACACCAAATTTAATATAAGATAATTAACTCTACTAACAATATCAACAATTTAAAATAAGCAAAACAATCACAAAATAATAAAACCTTTTACTAGTAATAGTACAAATGCACTGATCAGCACCAGGGAAGGCAGGCGACAGCTGCCAGGAGTGCCAGGGTGAGCCCAGGAAGGGCGGGTAAGAGGGACGGACGGACCTGTCACATTAATTTATGTCCGCCATAGATCGGTCGCCGCGGGCCGCCTTACGTTTTTCATCGTCGGAAAATAGGCAGCAACAGCAGTCTGTGCAGTCTGTGCGCGAGCAATTTTGCGTGTAATTCAGTGCCAGCGGGTAAACGAGGGGTTTTTGTACGATGCACATCCACTGCGACGGGGAACCACGGACACGGCGGGATTCGGATTCGGAACTGCTTCATAGCCCGGTCGAATCGGTCAAAAGGCTCAAGTACACGAGTTTTGCAAGCTAACAATCTGGCTCGAAAAAAGTAGTCGAGTACACACAAAGTTTCCGACTTGCTTGATAGCCGTGTGGAAACAGCCTCCGACATCTTCAAAAATTAGAGTCGTCGGTAGGTCGAATTTTTAAAGAGAGGTTTTTACAAGCAACTAATGGAGTGAGTGCGTGGTGTACACTGGACTAGTTTACGTACTGCTTGTGAGAAAGCCAGGTTGTAGGCTGTAAAATCGCCCTTTGTACTTAAGACTAAGGGCCGATTTTATCAACATGCATATTTAACAAAGAATTTAACAAAGGTTTTCTATTGGATGTTATTTAGCAAAAGCTTTCTATTGAGTATTGAGGGCTATGTTAATAAGTATCATCCAATAGTATCTTATCAATATTGAAAACAACACGTCAAAGCTGGATGACACTTTTGTCAAAGATATTTTAGAAATTCATGGATCAAAATCATAGCAGGACATCAGAACAAAGCGATTGATTTGCAAATTAATGCCACATTTTCCATGTTTACATTATAATTATTGTATAATTACTAATTTCAAACTGTGATAATTTGTGATAAAAGTAGTAGGTACCTATATCAATCACAGCAACTACCTACCTTATTTAATAATTAAAAATCCCACGTCCGTCAGTCAGATGGATTATATGAAAATACATACTTTTATGAAGAATCAATCTTTCATTTACTGGATGCATGTTTGTTATAGATCTTCTTATAGAAGTATTCACAGGTGCATTATACATCAAATAGGGTTATACTTAATTTTAATTATAAAATGGCAAGCTTTGGAGTTCTGGGGTTCTGGATAGGCAACCAGTAATGCACATATGTTTGGGAAGTAGCTGTAACCTTTGAAATGTAACAAAGTGCTATGTTTACCCCTTTTTACTATAAAACAAAGATATATTGCATGTATTTATAATTATTATCGATAGTAAATTGTTTTATCCAAATAATACGATGAGTGAATTTCTTGTCATCATATCATTTAATACAGCATGAAACCAGCGATCAAATGGAAATGGAATCTGGAATCTGATTGGTTGAAATTAGCAATTGCTAAACTTTTGATTAAACAAGAAAATGCAATTTTTCACCGATTTGGGATGGAAGATCAGACTGGGAAAGATGCTAGATGATTTATGATGATCGACTGTATATAAAGTATCTCATTTTTGAGCTTTTTGAGGTCAACTTCAAGAGAAATCAATAATTTTCAGAGTACTTTGACAGATGCATGTTCTTGAAAGGGCTGCTCTGATTGGTCAAAGTCTTTGTTAAAATCTGCATGTTGATAAAATCGGGCCTAAAGGTACTACACTTTTCATAGACAGAAAATATGGAGGCAATTACAGACACCCTTCACACACTTTTCACTCAAGAGAAAAGCACTCAGACATTTCCATTTCCAAAGCAAACAAACAAGAAGACATGATTTGGTACGAACATCTCCAACCTTCTCACACTGTATAATACTGGTGGAATTGGATAGAACGCTAACGTTTGTGCCAGGATAGTAATTACATAACGGTGTTTGGGTTTTTTAATTAAACATGACAGCAGCGCATTTTGCTGTCACACAAACCATACAAACCACGTCGTTGATACAAACCAATTGGTCGGTTCTCTGCGCAGAACTGCGTAGAGAAGGTTTTGATGTATTGTCATTTTTTGTTGATTCTTGCTCTTGATGGTTTGTATTATTTGATCGAGAATGCTTTATTACTATTATTGATAAAATTGTTGTTTATACATATCTTTAATCCCGTAAAAAATATTAAGTATGAGTATTATCAACTCATTCACAAATGGACTCACGGAAAAGCTAAATAAATATTTTAATATTTTTTTACATATTGAAAAAAAATACGGTTCATGAGATGTAGCAGGACTGAAGACAACAATAAAAGAACGCATTTCGCACATTTAGTTTACAAAACCAAACAACAGGCTAATAATAGGTCAGTGATCTATGCACCTTGACAAATACTCCTTTAGAGTCTAACCTATGAGATGTGCTTGTAGTCTGGTTGTTAGTGAACTCTAGAGGTACAGCCTCCCAAGCTGCCCTCACAGCATGTTCTAGTTCATCCAGCGTGGTCGGAGGATTGGGTAAATTACTAATGTATCGACCCATCCAATTGAATACTTTTTCTTCGGATGATCGTGGAGGTCAGGGGAGCACTTTCACCTCAGCTTCCTGTAGGAACATCATTGACATCCTTGCAATATGAGGTCCCACATTATCTTGCTGGAAGCAACCTTCGTCGAGGCCTCGGACATATGGAACAGCAGTTGGTTCTAACACCTCATTCACATATCGTTGTGCAGTCATTGTGCCACGAATTACAAGTAAAGGTGACTTGCTGTTCAATGCAATGGCACCCCAAACCATCAAACAAATAGGACGGTGTACATGGCATTCAGTAGTATACTGGAGATCACGTAGTTCACCCCGTCATCGTCTTAAGCCGCGTTCTCAGAGCTTCGAACTGTAGCGGCTACACTTCCCCACTCTTTTCACATCCGTGTTGCGAAGTTTGGAATGTGTCGCCAGCGACAACAGTTGACAACGTGATGACATCTGACGAGTGATCTGACGGCCGTGCAATGACACTTTTGTCCTTTGACGGGTAGTGAAGTTAAAAATAGCCAACTACACAAGCTGTCGCTGGCGACACAGTGGTGAAGGAATAGGGGAAGTCTATTCTCTACATACTATTGGTTACTGAAGTGTCGCTGGCGACACTACGCTGCTCTGAGAACGAGGCTTTACGCGTTGGCGTCCGTCATGTGACAAAACCTGAATTCGTTGGGGAAGACCGTCTGATGTCACTGAGCATGCAATTGTTGGTGTTCTTGGCACCAATCTAACCATTGGTGACAATACTTTTCAGTGAGTGGAAGCACTAGATAAGGACAACATGATCTGAATCCCATTTCACGCAATCTGTGCGGTACACCATACTAATTCGATTCCCTATAGCTGCACACCAAGCTGTCTGTAATTATACTACATGCCCCAGACCCTAGAATCTCTAGCACGCTGCATTCGCCCTTCTGTGATCCATGCGCGCTATGCTGCTACAATTGTAGCCACGCTACGCCCCATGGTTACAGCAATTAGTGCTCTGAAAGAAGCACCATATTCTCGTTGGCCTACACCGTTAAAAAGGGAGTAACTGGGGCTGTCGTTTTTTAGGGGTCATCTTCACACAACCAACTAGTCTCTCGCCACATTTGCAACTGATATCATAGTTTTTGGATAGACAAAAAGCCATGGCTTTTTTATACTGCCGCTTTGCTTCCGTATTTCAGGCAGATATGTATGCCATCGTGTACTGTCCAAAAAATATAAATGCAACAATGTTAAGATGTCCAAATTCGAACTATAATATGATGGTTTATTCTAGCTAACAGCAGAACAGTGCGATATTTTGAAGAGTTGTGACTGACTGACTTGATAGCAGTTCTCTATACCACCTGACCTTCGTGTGTCACAATTTTTGACCGTATGTCTCTAAATATGTATTTGTGAGAAATACAACATTCCATTAAGCATTTTATCAAACAATTTTCCATGCTGCTCGCACTATAGAGTCAGTATGTCACCCAGACCAGCTTTCAGCTTTTGTCCCCGCAAATTCCGTACTTAAAGAACAAACACACGGACGGCATCGGCTATGAATTATGGTCACGTTCTACCAAAGGCAAAAGGCAAAAGGCCTCCTCTTCTGTCTGGTGGGTCTATGCCGGCCCTGAAACCCCCAGCACATAAACATTTCACCCGATATTGTACACTTTTTATTTATTTGTTGTTTTATGTGCACGGGGAAATATTTAGTGTAGGTCTGCCTGATGCAGCCAATACCGAATTGCCATTATTTATTGACAGCTCTCTGAATTGCTCTATTGTATAATATCTTTAAACGGATGGTGGTAATCTTTCGGATATAAATCTTTAGATCGGTTACGTGTCATTTCAAACCTACGATAACCTTATTGTGACTGTATTTATAGATTTTATGTAACGTTCTTCAATAAGTATGACATTTTATGCTGTCTCGAATAGAGGCAGCTCTATTGGTTTCATACGGGAGGTTCGATTGTTTGAAGGACCTAGTATGATCCCTCATCATATCACAAGCGGTTCAACAGTGACTGAGGTTATTACGATATTCTCCTCACCTTCGGCATGAAAAGAAAAATTGGGGTTTTAAATATTATTTTTTTTTTGTGATAAATAGAAAGATCACATATAACTTTTATAGCAAAACTATTTTGTTTTCTTTTTATTCTCAATAATTCAAAAGATAATATCAAAATAAAAATGAGTTTTTGAATCGAGTACCGTAAACACGCCGACTGCTCCCGAACCTGTATGACGTCACTGCGGTGGTCACGATGCTCCTTTGACCAACGACGTCCTACTCCGATACTAGATTCTAGATTCCCAATCAATCGTGAAAATACTTACTTATGACTAGTAAATATTTGTTGTAACATAGACGACGAATATGAGGTTTGCAGTTCGAGACGAAGTCTACGATCGAAATAAATATATTTTTGAATGTTTGAAAGTAGTTTGTAGTTCCCTGTTTGCTTGTCGGTGATCAAGATACCGACCTATTTCAAGTTTTAATCAAATACTAAATATTAAGTAACTTCACCTGTACAGACTATGACAAGCTAAGTTTGGTTTCACTGGTAAAAATATGCTTGGCAACGCATTCAATACAAATGAAAACAATCTTATACAATATTGTTTTATTTGGCAAGGTTTTCGTTTTTAAATTGTCACTTTAAATTACCTTCCAAGCATTTATCAAGAATATGCAGAGTTAGTTTGTAGTACCTAAGTATATAGTGGTGATAACTGAAATATAGAAAACATCTGTCCACATCATCGTACATCCACGTACGTATTTACATCACGCCTATCTGCTCAGAATTCATTAGTCGAACTATTTATTGGGCAGTAATTTCAACTCCATGTTGTAAACATGAAACACGACGCTGTACGTATATATACTCAGAACCGTTGAAACTGGGACTTCATTTCAACTCTGGATGAAGCTTGCGATTGGAATAAATAACAGCGTTTATTTTTACATCAAATATGAAAAAAAAAAACACTTTAGCAATATGGGAAAAATTATATATTTTACTAAACTAAATACATTTTTAATGCAAACTACTATATCTATCTCAGATTTCGACAATGATTTTTCGCCAAAAACAATCTGAGTAAAGACATCTGTTTGTTATAGTTTATGTTCTGTTTAAATCAATTACTGGTAGTTGGCGTTAGTTGGTTCATTTCTACATTTACGGATTGGTACTGTTCTTTATAGTCGTTTTTTGCTTTTTGTGAGCCTTTCATCGTTTGGAATTTTTATTCAAAAACGCTTCTGACGGCTAGAAATCTAACTCACCAGAGTCTTAGAAGGTAATGTTATCAAGTTGTGAGGGTTTTGAGATTTTGTTTGAGTTTGCGGTATTCTTTCTACCCAGTTGCATTGAGATTAAAATCCTCACACCAGTACAGGTAGTTCTACTTGGAGTTCCTATAGTCACTATAGTAGATTTTGAGGATTTACAAGGGCCTGGAACGATGAGCTGATTATTTGGGATTATAACAATGCACTTCTTAAGGTGGCTCCTACAGAGAGCATAAACGGTCATCTTTAAGTGATTTCATCCCAATTCCTAACGCTCTAGTTTTCAATATTTTTGCATGAAATTTTTACATGAAGTTTAAAAGGAAGTTACACAGGGGGCTGTCAAGGCATTTTTTGAAAAAAATTGATTGAACATGAAATATAAGTTGCCTATTTTCTTTGTCAACTTTGTAATTTTTTTAAGAAAAGCCCAGAAGCAAAAATGAGAAAGTGCTTCGGTATCACTCTGGACAATTTCCTTCTAAACATCATGTGAAAATTTCATGTAAAAATATTGGAAAATGAAGCGTTCAGGAATTGGGATAAAAAACATCTGCAAATCGCCTTCCTCTTCAATTTTACAAATTTCGAGCGACGCGCTAACATGACTGTTTCCATTTCTTTCTAATGTAGCGTGCACCTGTTTATTTATCACGCCCATCGTCGGTTCCTTTTCAGCTCCCCGTATCTTCCGGACTATTCCGGAGAAACTATTCCAGATTGTAGGAGATGAGTTAGGACCTTATGTTATTTATATTTGTCGATAAATCAACACTTGATATTGTAGTGATTTCATTCACTGAGAATTGAATCTGATTTTTTCAAAGAAATAAAACCCTCAATTGCTAATTTTTTCTGTTTATGGAATCCACGATTTCAAGCTGAGGCTGGGATGTTTATTCCAGACCTGTTTTCCAGAATGCGCAGATCATTCCTGTTTCATTCTAGGATCCTAGGGGGGCCTGACTAGAAGAACAAAAGTCACTTCTCAACCATTGTCTTTCCTTATGCCTCTGACCTAAGTGGCTTGCCTGGTTCCATGCACGATATCAATGTACTATCATCTGCGAAGCTGTAGATTGGATTGGATGTTATTTCCAGCAGTTCGTTTATGTACAGCAGAAACAGTGTAGGGGATACGAGATTTACCTGAAAAATACTTGCGTTTATTGGAAATACATATAATGAATAGCCTGCGACTACAATAAAGAGAGATCGGTCTTTCAAAAAGTTATTCAGCCACTGGCAGAAAGCTTAACCAGACGCCACACTATATCGAAGGCTTTCGATATGTCAAGTCACCACGATTTTCAATTGCTCTGTTCCATAAGTGGGTTACGTAGGCCAGGAGGTCATCCGTAGACCTAAGCTTACGGAAGCCATACTGGCGATCATTTATGATGTTATTGTTGTCCAGGTATTTCAGGAGCCGTGTGTTAATGACAGTCTCCATAACCTTAGACATGATGCTGAGAAGAGCCGCAAGTCTTGTTGGTTGTATGCAACGTCCATAATTGCCTTCACCAGAAGGAAAAAAGTCGAGGGATTAGGACCTCTACAACTTCTGGGTAGCCAAATACAGCTGTCAGGGGAGGTTAAATACTTAGGAGTAGTTCTAGACTCTAAGCTAACCTGGAACCCTCAGCTCAAAGGAGTCAAAAGAAGAGCCGAGATGGCATTAGTGCTATCGAGGCGCTCGCATAGTAAGACATGGGGTCTAAGTCCAGCCATGGTGCATTGGACATACACAATGGTGGTGAGACCCATGATTACATATGCGTCTTTGGTCTGGTGGCCAAAGATGAAACAGCGAGCTGCTATAGCAGAACTAAGCAAGGTGCAAAGACTTGCTTGTCTGTCCATAACAGGTGCAATGAAAAGCGCACCCAGTGCAGTCTTAGAGACCATCCTGGGCCCCACTCCGTTGCAAATTGTAATAATGGGCGAGGCGAGAATGGGCTACTCTAGACTACAAACCCTACCAAGAGGAATTTACAAGGATCTTGGACACAACCGAATCGCAGAATATGTGAGGCACACCATAATGGATGCTAGAAAGGACCACATAACTCCGAAATACATCTTCAACAAGAAATTCGAAACTACAATAAGAGATCGAGAACTCTGTGAAGTAAACAACCTGCATCGGTAAATAGTCTGGTACACAGATGGATCAAAGACCGAGCAAGGCACAGGAGCGGGAATCTTTGGAAGAGGAACTAGACAGAGCATTCCGCTAGGAAAATACGCCTCGGTATTTCAGTCAGAGGTGTACGCCATCCTGCAATGTGCAAGGATCAATAATGAACGATCCTACAGAAACAAGAGGATCGCAATACTTACAGACAGTCAGGCTACACTTAGGGCACTAGAAGCGCCCAAAGTTACGTCTGCTCTAGTCTGGGAATGCTTACAAGAACTGGGAAGACTGGCAGAACACAACAAAGTAACTTTGGAGTGGGTGCCTGGACGCTCAGGTATAAGAGGCAATGAAAGGGCGGACGAGCTAGCAAGACTAGGCTCGTCTGCCCTATATTGGAGACTATTGGAGCAGAACCCGCCCTGGGGGTGCCTAAAAGCACAATCAGACACCAGGTGGGAGAATGGATGAAACATCAGCACAAGGAGCAGTAGAACTTGTTGCCAGGATGTGTTCATGGAAAACATTCATTAAAGCTCCATGCAAGAAGATAGCTGAAACACTGCTCTCCTTGAGTAGAAATCAGCTCCGAATAACGATGGGTCTCCTTACAGGACATTGTGGCCTGAAGGAACACCTGAATAAAATGGGACTCTACAATGGAGACCTCAACTGCAGATTGTGTGGAAGAGGAACTGAGTCAGCCCTACATGTGCTCTGTGAGTGCGAAGCGCTAGATCACAAGAGATAACAGCTTTTTGGGAAGACCAAGCTAGAACCAATGGAGTACGGCTCAGCACCTGGACCAGTAGGTAAACTGCATAAACTTATGCAGGGATCCAGATTGCTGGAGTGTATACTGTAAAAGAGAGGAGCAATAATACAATAGGCCCTAAGGCTTAAGTATTGACGAGGACAGCAAGGTCGGACGGCTCCTGAAAAAAAAAATGCAGCCAATTTTCCATGCAGCGGAAAACACGCCTCGCTGATACGATAGTTTGAAGAGCCTGCAAAGATAAGTGCAAGCCCAGCGGCACAGCGTTTAAGGAAAATGGCTGGAATTTGGTCAGGACCTTACAGCTGGTACCTCTGACCAGTTATCACTGATTGTGAAATAAAAAACAGAATTTCTCAAAGGAAGTCAGATTCCCGTATCTTTCAGTGACACCTGGTGTGCACAGCTTTGCGAAGTAACGTCGCTAACGAGACGCAGTATAGTTATCATCGAGTGGCAGGCAATTCCAGCTCCATGTAATAAACATATAACACGACGTTATACATATATATTTAAATATTAATGCACGCACACTGAGCAGATAAAAAAGAGATATACGAGCCGTCGTTATAAATCAGAAACGTGTATTAAAGCCGAGTTGTCCACAATTTATTTTTATCTCTTTTGAAATCGAAATTATGGGACATAAACCAGTAGCTGCATTAAGTCGGGCTATATAGATACCGGATAAATTTATGCATTTCCCAAATGTGAGCACAGTTCGCCGTATAAATGAACAGTTAATATTCTTAGGTGTTATTTTGCTGCCAAGTTTATCGACTCGTCTCTTCTCTTCTCTTTTCGATCTGCTTCGTTCGGTATGTTTCTTTCCTTCTTCGTCTTAGCTTTGTGGATGTGCAGCTTACAGTGAAAACATGGGCGTCGGATTGTATCAATCTCAGAGTAACAACTGAACATAGAGGTAGTAAACAAACCACTTCAGTATGATGTGCTCAAAGCCGTCATTTTTGACACATCAGCCTCTAAACATTGATCAGCTGTGACCTCGCAGTGACAGTTCAAATTGTAAACAATGCTGTGTAACGCCAACTAACCTGAAAACTCTTCCAGTGCAACCCATGTTACAAACACTGCATTTTTTGAGTTCCATCTCGAAAAACTGTTAAACTACACTTGCATATAGCACAGCAAGTCCGTAAAGCTTCACCACAGTTACAACAAATAGCGAATTCGATTTTACTGAGCAAGCATAAAAGACGCACAAACAATAAACAAAGCAAACGTTTGACAGTCGAGCGTATCCGGCATTGCCAGCCCCTCAAAATTATGCAAGACGTCAGAATTTGCGTTTATGATGAAGAAATATGCAGTAAGGCGGTAGAGGTCAACATATCTATTGATTTTGCTGTAATCATTCCTGAACCATCAAAATACCGTCTTTTTTTAACGTAGTATGGAATATTTCTGAATAATATACAATTGAGACGATAGTAAACAATAATTATGATTGCCATTGCCATATCTGGTAGTCAATATGACAACGTAAGAAAAGATGTCGGCCCATTAGAATTAGTTGTTTACTACCTTTATGTTCAGTTGTTACTCTGAGGTGTCAATACAGAACTCGCCAGTGGCTGAATAGCTTTTTGAACGACCGATCTCTGTTTGCTACAGTCGCAGGCATTAGACGTATTTTATTAAACGCCGGTGTTCCTCAGGGATCTGTCCTGTCCCCTACACTGTTTCTGCTGTAGATCAACGAGCTGCTGGAAATAACATCCAATCCAATCTACAGCGTCGCAGATGAGAGTACATTAATATCGTGCATGAAACCAGGCAAGCCTGTACGTCGGCGACAGCAACATGCCTTACAGATCAACGTAGATACTAACGGCTGATGGATGTCGCCGAAGTGAAATAGCTTCTGAAGATGCCATCCACTCGTGGTGGCGAAACGTCAAGCTTTAACGCTAAACGACGCCGGCCTAAAAGCCCTAGAACCACAAATTCATTGGATGGCCGCGAAAGCCTTACACAGTACTTAACGATAACTTTCGACGGTCCTCGCTTAACCATATTGTAGAAATGTGTTGCTTGGACATGGCCATGTAGTATTTAGCTATTTTCTCGCTAGGGTGGTTGGAGATGTGTGATGAGCAGATAGAAATATCATCCCACATGACCTTAAAAGCTTTTTGGGTGTGCTGTATCAACAGAATGTAATAGAACAGAATGGAATAGAATTTATTGATCACAACAGTATAAATGAGTACAAGTGATACGTCAATCATGCGAACAAAAAATAAAAACAATGCTTAATTTAAAAATTAATACATATAAAAGTAGTACACAAGTGCTCATATAGCATATGCTGTTTTTGTCAAGGCTCTTAACAACAACAGGTAGAGAATTATATAAATCCACTCGCAACGAATTTTTCACTGACTTAGTAAGTTTATACCCAGGCTGTCTGAGTACATTCATAGACCTAGTATTGTGATGATGAATCTCTCGGTGTTATCATCATCATCATCATCATAGTAACAATGTCTTAACAGACATATTGTGAACTCGTAAAATGCGTTTACCTATTTTACGAGTTTCTCTTGGGATATCCTTAAGATCTTTAATGCAGTAGTTTCCCATTTGCTTTCTGCATCCTCATGCCGTTGACCAGATGGCATCTACTGGTTCATCCGCCTTTAGGGGCAATTTCTCACCCCAAGGACAAGAAGGTGTCCTGACTCTTCTCAACTCGTCCACCCAAAGCTGTTGGTTGAGAAGAGGTTACCGCTTATACCGACAGTAGTTCGGTTCCTTTTAGTCGCCTTTTACGATACGCAGGATATACGATGGGAAATATTCTAACCCGTCCCCACACGGGTCAGTGTTATCATAGTTGGAGGGTTAGACACGAAAAGGATCGAGCTCCAATATTTTGGCCTCGGACTGTTAGTGCCCTCTAGCCCTAGAATACTAACCATCGTAAATTTTAGGACGAGACTTAGTTTATTCTGCAATTTGATCGACGCGGCTTAGCCCTTGACCTTGTACGCTCGCCTAATCTTCTATTAGATCGGTGTGAGTAAGTTAGTGACCCAAAGTGCATTTGATAGTAATTGGAATAGTTTTATTTGGACAATGGCGTCGTAAATTTTACGAAGGTTAGTATAAATGTTATATTTAAACATAAGACCAGTTTAGCGTTATTTTGATTATTTTTTGCCAATGTCGTTAGTTTCTAAGTTTTTTCAAAATATAACATGGAAGCTAACAAATGGGATATGACAAAGATAATTACCATTAGAAGCGAAATAAGGTTTAGCAGGATTATTGCCCGGTGAAAATGAGGAGAATAGAGTGCGTTGGATAGTGGTTCCGAGAGCGAATATAGTGTTCAAGAAGCCTTTAGTCCATGTGAGTCTGAATTCATGGATTGTGTCTAATCACAACCAACAAACAAAGAGCTAGGAAACATCTCGAGAAAAAAATTATGTATTTATCATAAAACCAGCTAATAAAACTATGGTTGGTACAATGAAAAACTTGACCAACTTTAACCCGCTCGCTAAGACTAATTATTGAGAATATATTAAACCAAGATGGATCAGAGGATAGAGTCACTCCTAGTCTAAACAAGAGTGCAAGGTGCCAACACTGTCCTTCAAAAAACTTAGAATGGCGACGCGCTAATGTGAGCACTGCCAAAGGACCTTTTGCGGAGAACATCTGCTCTTTGCTGTGTGTCTTGCAGTTCAAAAATGGAATTTTTCTTGTTATTATTAATATTTGTATTCAGAAATATTCTTATTATGAACAATTTTCAGTAAAAGTTAATAAACGATAAAAACGTTTTTTTTAATCGTGATCCTTTCTCAAGTGGTAAATTTTACGAAGGTTAGTAGTAATAGGTATAAAAATAAGGTTAGTATTCTAGGGCTAGAAGAGCCCCCTAAGCATGACGCGTACGGTGCGTCAATGCAGAAAGTTGATCGTTCCTCGTAGGGACAATAAGGCCGACCGTATATCCAGATTAAGGTCAGGTCGGCTTTGCATAGGCGTCCCAGCCTTCCTCGATGCCCGAACGTAATAAGAATTGTCAAATATTTCACGGACGGCGAACATTTGAAGGCGGAGCTGGGGCGCGGACTGCTGTCTATATACCGAACATAAATTGCGGCTAAGAGCTTTTATAACCTCAATAAAATTGTAATGGATATGGTAAAAGCCCGTTGGACGCGGCATAGCAGCACCCGGGGTCGATGGATGATTATGTTTTATGTTGTTTTGAGCTACCTTAGCAGAGACGCTGAGTCGGAATTGAGGCCGAGAGGGAGAGTATCACGTTTTCTTTTTAGTAGGTAACGGGATTGGATTGGGAGATGTGTGAGGTTTTCATGGTGCATAAAGTACAGTAAACTCAGGCAAAAACATTGACAAGGAAGTCTCACGTTGGCTTACCAGCTGTGGAACTGAAGGGTCACTCAATAGTGGAGTCACCTTTGATTGAATGAATAAGGACCAGAGGCTATCCAGCACGAAATGTAGCTGGTGCATAGACCACACGATGGGCCCTTTTGCGCCTCTATCCACACTAGTTCCTAAAACCTGCCCTTTTGGCAAAGGCAAGTACATTCTTAGGTCCTATCCGTTTTATATCTAAGGTTCTTGAGCCCAGCATAGTCTGCCTGTGTTAACCCAGGGTTTCACAGCGACACAAGATGTGTGCCGAGGATTCTTCCTCTTCACCACACCACGTGCACGTTGGGTCGTTGACCACCCTCATCACGAACAAGTGACGCCTGAAGGTGTTGTTACCCGTTAGTAGGCCTACTAGCAATCTCAAGTTACTCCTATCCAGAGAGAGAGAGAGAGAGAGAGACAAAATCGTCTTATTCTCTCTGCAGAGAGTGTTGATTCTGGATCCACTCTCCAGTTGTTTTCCTAATCAAGTTTGCAGATAGTCCTAAGGCTGGTTCCGGGCTCACAAAACTGTTGTCGGATCCCATCCTAGCCAGATGATCCGCCATTTCGTTACCCTTTACTCCAGCATGCCCAGGTACCCACATCAGTGATACCTTGGGAGTCACCTTTTGTCAAGCTTTGACCGTGCCGTCAGTATTGCTAAAACGGAATCCCAGAAGCTTGGAGTGTTGCTCCGCTGTAGGAAGCTGCATACATCAGAGTAACTACTGATGTTCTACAAGGCACAGATCCAACCATCGGTGAAGTATTGCTCCCATTTGTGGGGATGCGCCGAAACACTCTAAAGCTTCTGGACACTATCCAGAAAAGAGCAATTAGACTAATCGATACGCCTAACCTCACAAAGGACCTCCACAGCATGGAACATCGAAGAAGGGTGTCTGACCTATCCCTGTTTTACAGATTCTATCACGGAAGATGTTCGAGTGAGCTCTCCCAGATAATAAGGCCGTCCGAACCAGGAACACTAGAGAAGCTCTGCGAGCTCATCCTTACCAGGTCGAGGTCCTTACTCCCCGAACCAATCTCCTCCAGCATTTCTTCTTTTGGAGAACTTCGACGCTGTGGAATCAGCTGCCTGTGAATTTGTTTCCCGACGGCTACAACCTGCAGCGTTTCAAATCTAACGTGAACCGACACTTATCCTCTCGCAGCGCTTCTACAGCGCCATAGGCTTCTAGCCTTTGCGGGAGGCTGACCATAAAAAAAAAGTTCTTCCCATCGTTTTACCATTTGGCATGGCATGGTCATATTGTCTTAAAATTGTTTGATCAGCAGCCTTTCGGACTAGACATAAAGATTATCAAAAGCCAAAAGCTCAAATTGGAATCAGTTAAGGTCTCAATGTTAGTCAAAGCTATGGTTTCAAAATAATCATCAAGAAAATAAAATTTATGGTCAGGATGAGATTAGATATCAATAATGCTCGAATGTAGAAATAGAAAATAAGGACATAGAAAGAGTAATAATAATGAAATATTTGAGATGCTGGCTAAATTACAAATGGGTTCCTGATGATGAGATTAGAAGCAAAACTGAAATCAGGCACGTATTTAGGGGGATCCAGGGGCTCCGGACCCCCCTCCTGAAACGTTATACATATTCGGAGAAAGCATCTTGTTCTGATTCTGATTTCCTTGCATCGCCATCCTAAAATTCGTGAATATGCTCAATATCCATTTCAGCCTGCCTCTTAAAGCGGAAATGGTCTACCATTGTAAGAATTTTTTTAATTTTCGTTCTACAACAATGTTGTCAGGGTTGTAATGCTGCATTTTATACTAAAACAATTGTTGAATTGACCAATATTCAATACTTAAACCTTCCTGAAAATTAAAGTATTTTTTTTATTTCTTAGGAAAATGCATGTTTTCCGAAATTTACCGTTTTTTTTTATTTTTCTGGGAAAAAACCCCGGTTTTAGTCCGCCACCCAATTTTACTGGAAATTTTGAGACACTAATCTGCAAAATGAAAACGAGGTACTTTGCAACCGAGATTCGATGGCGAGCAACAAAATGGAAGACTGATGTATCTTGGCATTTATGCTTTAGTTGCCTGTAACCTATAACCAAAAGACCCAAACTTATTACAAGCTACAAAAAAAAATCGTTCAATGGTACTAAGGAATTCATAGGGACATCATGTATATAGGGTATGAAAGGGCCAGTAGGAGCGGTGTGTCTGTCCCACAAACAAGGCAACGTTGTCTGCCGCCACTCATCACTCCCTTGTAAAATTACCAATTCGTTCCCGAGTGCGTGTAGAAGGGCAAATAAAAATGATATGCTGTCACCAGCGGATGACAAAGTGCGCCACTATATCATGCGGCATTAGAAACGACGTGTCTTCCACTCTAACGAGGGCTCCAAGCATAGGCGCACCTCACATTCTTTACTCGGGGTTATAGCACCACGGTACATTAGAGACCAAGTGGAAGGTGATGTACTGCCATAAAAACTTTTAACGCTGCTCCTACAATCCGGAATAGTTTCTCCGGAAGATGCGGGGAGCTGAAAAGGAACCGACGATGGGCGTGATAAATAAACAGGTGCGCGCTACATTAGAAAGAAATGGAAACAGTCATGTCAGCGCGTCGCCCGAAATTTGTAAAATTGAAGAGGAAGGCGATTTGCAGATGTTTTTTATCCCAATTCCTGACGCTTCATTTTCCAATATTTTTCAATTTTGCTTCTGGGCTTTTCTTAAAAAAATTACAAAGTTGGCGAAGAAAATAGGCAACTTCAAGCGATCATATTTCATGTTTAATCAATTTTTTTTCGAAAAATGCTTTGATAGCCCCCTGTGTAATTTCCTTCATGTAAAAATTTCATGCAAAAATATTGAAAACTACAGCGTCAGGAATTGGGATTACATCACTTGAAAATGACCGTTTATGCTCTCCATAGGAGCCGCCTTAAGGTGGCTACACACACAACTGCAACCTTGACAAGTATACGTGTGCAACAATTGTATACGAGCTTGCATGTTTTCCTTCGTTACCACATAATACAAGTTCACTTGAACAAGCATCAGTTTCTGTCGTGAAAATGTATAGCTTCGACGACGTTGCGCTTACTTTGGCTGCTTTTTGGCTTGTCTATAAGCAACAAATGTGAAAGAAGGAACAAGAAATTTAGTGTATGGAGCTGTTTAAGAAAAGAAAAACCAACACTCTCATTTTAAACTACTGAACGAATTGAAGACATATTCTTGCGATTGGCAAAATTATCTTAGAATGAGTGAAGAAACTTATATCAAGCTGTTGTCTTTCGTCGCACCTTCAGTTAGAAAAGGATACGATCATGAGAGAAGTTATAACCTCCCACAAAAGATCAACAGCAACATTACGGTTTCTCGCGACTGGAAGAAGTTATGGAGATCTAAAATACTGAACGATAATTTTGCCACAGGCTTTTCACGGCAGCTAAACGCTTGTCTATACAAGTCAAAACTGTCAGTACTTCACACGTTGTTTCGCTTTTTTTGTAGTGAAGGGATTAGGGTTTAGTCGCCCTAATACTTGTCACTCCCCCAATCAAGGGGATTAAACAGAGTCCCATCCCAAGCTCTTTCCGAACTTTGAGACGCATTGGACTATGCTCTCCTGTCTTTCCTTCTGGCCTACATTCAGATCTCCTCTTTCACTCAGGACAGGACAAGCGAGGATAACATGCTTAGGTGTTTCCTCTACCTCATCCCATTTCCTGCATAATTGATTTGCCACATAAATCCCCAGCAGTGAACGTCGTGTGGCCAGTTATAACTCCAACTACCTTTCGTAGTTTCTACCTTTCAATCTGAGAGCGTCTGCGATATTAGTCCACAAGCATCCTCCTAGACTGAACAATCCCAATCACTCTGTCCCAGCAGTTCTGGTGCTCATTTGACACCCAACTGGTGACAGCTATCCGTACTACGTTGTATGAAATACTACATGCTGGTTCTGGCCCGATGAAAGGGAGTGATGCGTCTTTCTTAGCACACCTGTGGGCCCACTCCTATGTATTTTTATTTATTTATTAATTATTTATTATTTTTTAAAATACACTTACGTGTTTACACAAGTCACACTAAAGAATTTAGAGTCCAAGATTATTGACAAGTCGTCACTATTATAATAAAATTATTTAAAATGCCCAGATAATTCTATATAAAAGAAACAGACAGACACACATTGTCAAGATAAGTATGTAAATAAAAAAGATATATACACTATTATTAATAAAATTTTATAGAAAACCGATATAAACCTATAAAAACCAAACAAACAGACACACATTAACAGATACAGTGTGTAAATTAAAACAAAAATATACAGAACCACTACTTAGATTCGCTGAAATTATGGCTCAGAAATTCTTCGTAGGTATAAAACGCTTTGTTTAATAGGTAAGACTTAAGCTTTTTCTTAAACAACTCATGACTCAGATTTTTGAAAGATTCTGGTAAAATATTATAGAATTTGATGCAGTAGTAGTTAGAGCCATTTCTAGATGTTTGAAGTCGTTGTTTAGGTATATTTAGTTTATGCATATTCCGTGTGGGATAGCTATGAATGTCACTATGAGTTTTGTATAGATGAAAGTTGATATGTATATGGCATAAACAAACAAATATACAGAGAGAGGGTAGTGTTAAAATTTTGAGTGTAATGAGGGCATCTCTACAGGGTTGCGTATATTTCAGTCCTGAAATGTATGTAACTGGGCACGCAAAATAATGTTACCTTTTTGGCTTCGCCAATGTCTTTAAGGTATTGTGGCAGTCCCACACTATTTTTGAAGTACAGTGTTACTTGCACAAAGTTAACATCTCTAGAGGGAGCCTAATTTGAATATTGGCCAGTCAACATCTATAGCGCTATTGCCACTCTTCTTCGTCCGCTTCCAGTTTCTTCAAAATCTGGCAGTTTCCGAAGTTTGAACACAAAGTATTTAACTGGGTATTTAACTATACATTCCAATATACTTGCAATGTAACTGATTTACGTGAAGATAATTTGTATTGATTTAATCAAATCTCAAAAATGGTAAATTTCACAGCGGAATGTCGCAATAACTTCTAATATGTCATAAATCTAGCAACCTACAATCGGCGTGCCCTTAAGCTGTCATGTGGCTGTCATTGTAGTTGCGGTTATTGCGTGTGTCGAGATTTTTGTGATTTTAGTGTTATTTGACTGACTTTGTAACTATTTGTGGTGTGAATTAAATTATTTATGAACAATATTGCCATAATTGCATGATGCGACGAATCGGTGAACACTTCTTATCATAGGTGAGTATAGGTTTTGTATTAGTTTTCAGTAGCGTAATATATGGGGATAAGTGGGAACAAAAGTAACTTCACTCCAGTTTAAGGAATAATAATGGTTGTTTAATGTATGTTTTGTGCACGCATTACATTCATGTCAATCAACATGAATTTTCCAAATTCCATTTTTTACACTATTTGAGGACGTGAAATGCAAAAATGTATGCGACATTTACTTACAGAAAATCTATCTATGATAATTTTATAGAACTGGATATTACCTAATGCAATTATTATATATTATTGCTGAAGTAAAAATACGATACAGCCATTCCAACAGGCTACCTTTCAGAACACTGTTAGATATGTTTTGAAAAACACTTCATGGTAAGAATAAATTATCAACTGTTACAATGAAATTATAATAAAGGTAACTCTCTAAGTATAGCTAAATACGAATACAACTTATTGGTATCAGTTTGTAACATCACAGTAATAATTGAATCTATTAATGAACATCCAATTTTAATATAAAGTCGCACGCTACTGGTAATGCCCTCAGGCTGTCAAAATTTCCGTTACATGTTGGCTGGTCAGCGACCTGTGCATTTAGTTGTTTACACTCCCTCTATAGATGTTAACTCTGTGGTTACTTGCCAAGGCCATCAGAGCCGCCCAGCTCTCTGTGTTCACATAGATGGTCTTTTTGCTGTACTAGCTTGCAGTTGCGTATATAGCCATCTTAAAGGGCCTTATTATGCCCTTCTTCTACGCCCTTGGTCGTCGGAGCATAGGGCGACCGTTTGAACGCCACACACAATTGGATCACTTTCCACTAACCCAAATGGAGTCGAGTGAAGGGAGAGAGAGCGGCCCAGCCGGTGCGGTGGAAGGCCCTTTGTAATTACTCGACTTTCACATCATTAGCTGCATAACAGCGGGATGTTTTTGTGTTACCTGCGACACTACAACTCGCTGGGCTCATTTTTTATGGTTCCGACGATATTAATGGTGGCTGACAGAAGTGACAGATAACAGACGATCCGAGGCCCGGTTGCGAATAGACGCTCCATCAATCTCGGAGAATCCTACTGTTAGACGGCTTGAAACAAATTGTGCGAGGATCAATCAGCTCAGCTCTGCGTTGTTAGTCGAAACCACACCAAATATATCGACATCAGGATTAAAGGGGTTTGCAAACGTTACATATATGTTACACTATAGTGTAAAAATACCCCAGCCCAATATTACATGTTCTGAAAGACTCTTTATGCTCAGTAGTATTTATTATCATATAATAATCACGGACTTCAGAGATAATGAACCTCGTTATTTTTTTATCACATTTTTAAGCCAAAAATCAGAATGATTAAAAGCACACAAAAAGACAAAGTAATGGAAAATGGACTTTCCTGTTGTATACAATGTAACACGAAAAAACCCTCAAAAAGCCATATTGTGCTGACAACTTATATATTTAATACAACTATAATTAAAAAAAATACCTGTTAGGAGCTGGTTCACCACAGATCGCTTCTTGAGAAGCACCAGTAGGAGATAAGAAAGCTTCCTTCAAGGGGTAGTGGCACCTAAAAATTTAATGAAATCATAATAAAATTATAATATTAACTACATAATTATAACTTGATATAACAATTATAGATAAAACATTGTGATAGTAACCATTTTGACCATGCAGATGAGACAGAAGAATTTAAAAGTAAAAATATTTCCAAAAACAAAGATACCAGTGGTGAACAACAAAATACTGTTTAGCAATATGTTCAAAAAACAATTATAGATAAAATATTCTATTTGTGATAGTATCCATTTGACCATGGAGACAGAAGAATTTGAAAGTAAAAATATTTCCAAAAATAAAGATACCAGTGATGAACAACAAAACAATATGTTCAAAAAATACTACACAGTAAAATAATTTAGTGATAAAAATTAGAACATTATCATAAATAAACAGTGTAAGGCGCTATTAATTGTATGTAACTGCCTTTGTACATTTTTTTCACATTGTTTTCAAAATATAATTGCATATTTTATGCTCCAAAAAAATGTATCTCTGCAACTGTTTACTGAGCAATTCTATGAATGACATCCAAGTATATATATATCTCTAATAAAAAATATATTGTATGTATATTAAATATATAAATAACAGCCTATATAATTTATTCTTGGTATGATGCTAAATTCATCCCAAAGTTAAAAATCAGAGCAAATACAGGCACACAGCAAAGAATCCTTGAAAAAGCAGTATATTTCATATATTTTTACTAAATAAAAAAGGTACCTCTTTGCAGCTGGTTCATTACCACTACCTTCTTGAGAAGCACCAGTATTACATTTGTGGGCTACCTTCAAAGGATGGTCTCTATATAAGAATTGGAATTATGATTATCATTATAACTATATAATTATAACATTATAAAACAATAGTTAAAACAGTCTATTTGTGATATTACCTATTTAGACAGTGGTCAGAATAATTTATGAGCAACAAAGTTTCAAAAAATTGAGATAGGTACAAGTGATGAAACACAAAATTCTGTTCTGGGAAATGATTAAAAAACTATACACATTAAAATAATTTTGTGATGAAAATTTAGAACAAAATAAGTGATATTACTGTTGAACAGTAAAAAATTATTAATTGTATGCAATTATTTTTGTACATTTTTTTATTTATTTATTTTATTATATTCAAAATATAAATTGCCCACTTTATGCTCTGAAAAAAATTATCTGAAAGCTGTTACCTGAGCAAAAACTCTTCAAGTCGATTTGAAGGAGAGAACGAATCTCCCAGAACAAAAATGATGTCTGAAGAAGAGTTAACTTCAAAAAGACATGTTTTACATGCAAGACGTAGGGTTATCCATGGCACTGCTATCTCCAGTCGTAGAGAAACTTCACATGGAATGGCTCGAATCATCAGCCATTGAAAGCTCAAACCTCAAACCAAGGTTATGGCTTCATTATGTGGATCTTAGATAAGAAAAGATGTGGATGATACGTTCATAATCTGGAACCGCGGAAACGAATAACTGAAAACGTGTTCTTTTTGCATTTCAACAACATGAAACCACCCATAGGACTCACAAAAGAAGCGAACAACAATAGCTTTCCTTTGCTGGATGTCTAGGTGGTGAGTGCAAGCTTATCATACCGTCAGGAATAGATACACAGATAGATAAATATGCTTTATTGTCTAAGAAATTACAAGATTCTTATTGACAAAGCTATATAATAAACAACATTTGTGAATTTGATTCAAAGCATGCTTGGTCAAATACAAGCAGTCATCTACGGAAGAGGAGGGAATATAACCTATTAAGGTTTTTTAATCACTTTATTGTTAATAGTTACTAGTTCATTTAGTTAAATAAATTGGATGCCTAAATTCATCTTATCTCATAAAAATTGAAAAAAAAATCCAGATTTATTTTATCCACAGATATCAAGTATGCTCGCCAGAATTGATCGGGAAATTTATTTTTCACTTTCCCCGCCGATAGGTGAAGGAAGTATTGTGATTGCGAACTTTTTTTTTCAGATAACACGCTCTTTAGGCGTATTATGATACCTGCATAACGAAAATCCATGTCACTCATTTCCGTCAGTCTGTCGGCGTTTTTCTAGTCACGTAATCTCAGCAACCGCTGCATGGATTTTGATGAAATTTGGGTAGCAATATGCTGTGGGGTCGTAGTAGGTAGTGCTGCTATAATTTTGAAAATCGGTGTGTGGGCGGTGGAGTACTTAGCAAAAAATAAAAATTTTAAACATTCCCCAAACTTCGTTTTTAGGCGTTTTAGGTGTTCCTGGTCATTTTCTACTTTTTTGGGTGGTGGTGAAATTGGGATGGTGGAGGGGGGGGGGTGGGGGGTTGAAAACCTGAAAATGTTGTTGCATTCATAATAGGCTGCCCACCAACCTGTGTGAAGGAGGACCTAGCGACATAAATCACCTTTTTAGGTCAATTCAAACATTGACCGCGACTATAGATTATGGGTGTTTTTCATGGGTTTCGGTCAAACATGGAAACTATCATTTTTCTTCATTACATTTCGGTTTATTCTATCTCATTCAGCTGAATTCAGCTCTCTAAACCCATAGAGGCTGCTTCACAAAAACAAAGATGTTTACAGAAATGTGACCGAAATCTAATATGAATGCACCTGAAGATGGTTTAGATAAAGTAAACAGAAACGTAGTGAAGAAAATGATAGTTTCCATGTTTGACCGAAACGCATGAAAAACAACCATAATCTTGCCTATTACCGAAAGTAAGGGACTTTTTTTTGTAAACAGACGAGTATTTATTGCTTTTGATCGTTTTGTATTTTTTTACGTGGAAGCTATTAAATTGATTCTAATGAAATTTTGACATAATATTATTACCGTGGTGAGGATGCAAAGAGTGTATGGTTTTTAGAAATCGGCAGCGCAGCAATAATCAAAAAACTAAAAACAGCTCAAACTTCGTTTGTTGGTGATTTAGGGGTTCCTAATCATGTTCTACCTTTTTTTGGGTGGGGGTGAAATTGGGGTGTTTGGAGGGTGGAGGGTTCTAAAAGTGAAAAATTTAATACCTACCATAATAGCCTGTCCATTGACCTGTGAAGCAAAGACCTAACGGTATAACACAATTTTACAATTTTGGGGGGGGGGGGGGGGGGAGCTTCATGCCATGGGAAAATAATAAACTGATACCAGCGTAATGTGTGGGAAGTACTGAGTCAATCAAATTGGCTTCATTTTTCCAAAATTACTTGCAATTTCTGTGGCCTATTTTTTTGTTCGACAGTGTACTTAGCGCTGAAGTTTGAAAGAGCTTGGTTTTACATCCAAGGACCTCAAAAATGTGAGTTTGCCTTAAAAAGGCGAGTGGCCTGCCGTCGGCGTATCTGTTGGGACATCAGTCAACATGTCTCAGTCGCAGAGCAGATTCCTTGTTGCCCGTTAACGATCAGAAGCAGCAGCGGTCGGAGGATCGGGGGATGACGTGTTTATGATGGCGGCCGTTGATGGACGCAGTTTGCTAATGACTGTACATGTGTTGTATACGGCCGACATGATAGCTGCCGCTCCAGCACCGGCAGTCACTCGCTCTCGCTACATCGGCATCGGCATCGGCTGAATTATTAACGAACCTTATACGTTATGGCAGCAGCCTCCAAACTGACGACCATCCTCAACGTCACGTCGCCGTCGCGTCGACAATTGGCTTCAAGCAGTTCAAGCCACGCCAGCTTGACAGCTAATGCACGATCTCTCAGCATCACAGAACCAGTATGAATTATTTCAGTTGGTAGGTGTTACCAAGGATGAAATCCGTATCATTTTTAGTTAGATCCAGCGTTCAAAAGATAGGTGTATCAATTTGACTACATCTCTCACCTTTTGCCAAAACCTTTTTGTATGCAGATGACACCACTATAGTTTTAAGCGACATATCAATGGAACAACTACTTATAAAAATCACAACCATTATTCATGAGTTCACCGTATGGTGTGAGAAAAATCGATTAATAATCAACCCCGACAAAACAGTTTTAATAGAATTCCATAGTAAACAAAGATCTCCATTTAACCCAAAAGCCAGTATCCAAGGGCGCAATATAGTCGCATGAGAAAGAACTAAACTTTTAGGTGTTGAAATTGATGGTAATTCATCATGGAGTTATCACATTAACGATGTGTGTAACAAACTGAACAAAAGCTATTACCTATTAAATAACCTCAGTAGCATGCTAAACACAGAGTCGTTACTGGACGTATACTACGCTTACTGCTATCCAACTCTTTCTTACTGTATAAATGTCTGGGGTCAGGCAGTTGGAATGCAAAGAGTTTTTATGCTGCAAAAAAGGATACTGAGATTGATTTTTAAATTACCCTTTGATGCCTCATGTAGAGATGCATTTAGGAATTATAAAATTTTGACTATTCCATGTATTTACTTACTCAAAATATTATTATTTTATTATTCACATTTAGGAATCAGGATAAGTATGTTAAGCATAATGACTTGCACACATATAACACACGTTATAAAAATAACATAGTAATTAGTAAACATTCTCACAGTTTTTACAAAAAGTCTCCTATTCTGGCCGGATGGCACTATTTTAACTTACTTCCACAGGATTTGAAAAACTGTATAAGTGAACACCTATTCAAGAGAAAATTAAAAACTTTATTGATTAATAACTGTTTTTACGATTTAAAAGAATTTGTAATCTATCTCATAGTATAGAATCCTTTGTTCTGTACCCTTGTGTTTGCATATAGCTTATTTGTTGTATGTTGTATAACTGTCTTTCACAAATTTTATTGTATGTTCATACTTGTATATGTATTATGTGCGTTCTTTATACATTATGTGTGTATCTATATTATATTTATGTACCTATGCTATTCTGACATATCCAATCCATTTAACATATGGTTAATGGACAAATAAAGTTATTCTATTCTATTCCAATAACTGGAAGACAAATTAAAATTTTAAAGAATCTTGAAGCTCCTGGTGGGGTAAGGAATGCACAGGAAAAATAAGTATTAGAAAACGAGCTATAAAAGTGTTTCAGTACAACTCAACTATTGAAAATTACATCAACGTCAGATATACAGCTTTGTGTTAAATCAGTAAGCAGATAGGCAGAAGGCAGAAGGCAGAAGGCAGAAGGCAGAAGGCAGAAGGCAGAAGGCAGAAGGCAGAAAACCATACATAAGGTATAAACCAGAAAGCAGAAAGCAGCTCAGTGTTAAAAAATAGAGAAACAAGAATTCAAACATCGCTTTTTAGCGAAGAAAAAAAAATACTGGTGAAGACCAGAGAACTCAATTCAATTCGTTTATTTTCTATAGGATAGAAATCTGTATAAGAATAATCTAACACATAAAAAGAGCTCTCAAAAGCTACCTTATATGAATTAATACAAAAACAATCACGTCACGTAAGGATGAACGTCACAGAAAATCCGACACATTATAAAATATTTTTCCAATAGAACGATGTTAGTAGCAGATGAGGCAAATCGAAAGACTTGATCGAGTGTCATTAGGTATTATGACGCAGAAGAGTCTGCTCAAGCACTTATCCTGCTCAAACACTGATGCCTCTAAAATCAGTGTTGGCAGATTGATTAATAAGGTCAGTTTCCTCTCTATAATAGTAAATGATGAATCATCTGCGTATCGCTACCGATGTTTTCGTAGCACGTATCATATTTCCATTTCGTGTAATCGACGTCAGATCCATCAGAAGTCGAATAATAATAATAACATGTGACGTCTGCTGCTGACAACAGACAGAAGATGATGTATCTGGTATGTGGAGTCGAAACTCTAGCTGGAGAAGCATCAGCAACAGCATAAGCCGTCCGTGTTCTCGCCTGTGATCAATCTTCATCGTCCCGGTGACGTCACGATAATCCCCCGACCGGATGCGACACCATCCTATATTTATAATTAGTCCGGGCAATTTGTATTACCATTACTACACCTCTTCCGGCCGTAGTTTCCAAAGGGGTAAGTGATAATTGAAAACGGTTAATTCTACAATTCGTTATTTTTGTAGTTTCAATTAGTAATTTGAATGTCCCAAAGCGATAAATAATATAATTTCAAATTGCCACTTGTAAACTCCGAAGAGTTAATTGAAGCTTCTAAAGGATCATTTTTGAATATTCATATGAGTCAATTGTAAATTACAAGGTATCGTTATCTATGCAATCCAGTAACCGATACATTGTCAGTCTCGTTTAACAAAAATCAAAAATTTCAGATTTTTAGGTTTGCCTAAAAAATGTAAAAACTTTATTTGGCTTTCTACTAAGATGAAACCTCATCTTTTAGATAATTTGAGGACGCTGATCACAAATCCGGTCGCAGTTTTGCCTTTCCGTCTCATTTAACAAAAATTAAACATTTCAGATTTTTAGGTTTGCCTAAAAAATCGAAAAACTTTATTTAGTTTTCTATTAAGATGAAACTTGGTGTTTCAGATAATTTGAGGGTACTAATTACAAATTCGGTCGCAGTTTTGAGTTTCTCTCGGTTAACAAAAATCAAAAATTACAAATGTTTCAAATCCTGAGGTTTGCCTAAAAAATAGAAAATCTTTATTTCGTTTTCTATCAAAATAAAGGCCCGTGTGGGGGCGGGTTATAGTATCTCCCATCGTATATCCTGCGCGTCGTAAAAGACGACTAAAAAGAACCGAACTACTGTCGGTATAAGCAGTAACCTTTTCTCAACCAACAGCTTTGGGTGGACGAGTTGAGAAGAGTCAGGACACCTTCTTGTCCTTGGGGTGAGAAATTGCCCCTAAAGGCGGATGAACCAGTAGATACGATCTGGTCAACGGCATGAGGATGCAGAAAGCAAATGGGAAACTACTGCACTAAATATCTTAAAGATATCCCAAGAGAAACTCGTGAAATTAGTAAATTAATGCATTTTACGAGTTCACAACATGTCTGTTAAGACATTGTGACTATGATGATGATCAAAATAAAATCTCATATTTCCGATAATTCAAGGATGCTTTTGAGTTTCAGCCTTGTTTAACAGAAATAAAAAATTTCTGATTTCCAGGTTTACCTAAAAAAAATTGAATATCTTTATTTGGCTTTCTATTAAGATGAAACGTCGGGCTTTGGCTAATTTGAGGGTACTGATTGCAAATCTGGTCGCAGTTTTGAGTTTCAGTCTCGTTTGATAAGAATCAAAAATTTCAAATCTTGAAAAATTGACTATTTTTGACAATTCCACAAGATAATGAATTACTTTACGATTTGCAAGAGACGACTTAAGCGTGGGGAGTGCAGATATTATCATACACATCAATCATCATATCAAATAATAAAAGCTTGATCTTGCCAACAATCTCATGCCTGTTGGAGCATGAGCTTCGTTTCTTCTTATATTATCATATGAAATACCCAAGGAGTATGGAGCGAATTCTAGTTGCCACTACTCCACTTAAGGGTCTACGGTATAGCGCGCGAAATTGAGAATCCAAGAAGGCGTATTCCCGTGTTAGCGAGGAGGCAGAAGGCAGAAGGCCGCCTGTTCCCTTTCTCCAGCATGTGTGTCTAAGATGAGGGGAGATAAGTCCAAAAATACAAAGGTAAGGACAAAAGGTCCAAAGGTAAGGTCCAAAGGTTACCATAAAAATGAATTTCGCATTTTCAAGCTCCTGACGTTACCTTTGAACTTACAGTAATGACTCAAAGAGCAAACTGAAGAAGAAAGCTTGCGCTTGTGCAACTATTTAGCCTTTTTTTGATATCGTGTTTGGTTGTTAAATTACAGGCATTTATAGAATGTATGATTTTGCATTGCGAGCTTTTTTGCACATTAAAACACTTTTTTGAGAAAATCGAAAATAGTTGTCATTAACTAAAGTCTTAACTATCGCCTTCTGAAATATTATGTATGTCGTTTGAAAATAGAGTGAGTTATGCGAGAAATTGTGAGTCCATGTTTTACATGGCGAATACGTATGTATAAATGTGTGTATCCAGATTCGTTGGCTGTGCCTTAGTTGTTCTCAGACTAAGCAGCGCACACTTTGACCGCACCAAACGTAACGGGCAGAGCGACAGAATACAGCACGGAACGAAGCGTGGAGCGAGATCGGGGCCAGTTACGTAAGCCCATTGTGTTCCGAAAACCAACAGCTTCATATTGTTACAGCTGTCACTGGGACGCTTATAAACGACCGCCATCGGACGCCCGACGACTTCTGGGTTACACTCTGCCTCCTTCTGTCCTCTCTCTCCGAACGTGTCATGTCTGCTCCTCGCCCCTTGCATCTCTCTGGTGGGCTCGTCTTTATTTATATATCCAACGATGCTTTTAGCGGTCCATATTTTATTTTTCGGGAAAAGAGGCTTTCATAATGTCCTTTCGAATCGGAGATTGTTGAAATTGTTGCTGATAGGCCAGGAAAGCATGCTGATTGCAAATAGTTATAATGTTCCATTCCACACAATATATTGTGGTGATCCGGAACGCGCTCCTGGCTGCCATACGTTAGAACGCACCTTTAGCTGTCAGGCTGCCGAAGTTTGACATTGACGGCAGTGTCAGATGATAGAAGGAAAATCAATTAAAATTTGTTAAAGTGTATGAGTGTAGTTATTTGATGAAGTTAAGATAAGTAATGCATTTGATTATTACTACATCCTATATTGTTCAGATATTTTGATATTTGTCAGATCATGAGTGATTTTTCATAGAATAAATAGTTCCGTATTAATTTTCAATCTGTGACTCAAAGCTACACTACAGTTCTGTAACGCTTCCTTCCTTTCCTTTCATTCTGCGACAAAAGCTACTGTTTTGTGATGCTTTTGGGTTTTGTCACTTGAAACTTGTGGTAATCGTTGCCATAGTTTTGTTGAGAGTTTGTTTATTAATTACGAGAGGGGATTGTTTTTGAAAAACGCAGGAAGCTGGAGACCAAAATTTCAACAAAAGGGTTTTTGAGCCTTTTTCACGAATATTTGCAGGTATGTTGTCTTTTGAGTTTGTATTATTAACTAATGTGGTCTGGCTACAATTTGTAAAGTGTTTCACAATGTATACTATACATTCGGCTTTTAAGACGACTTTATTATATGGCGTTGGGTCACTGATTTACGTCTACTCTAGGTTTTAGTCCTGAGGTATTGCAGGCTAATGGTGAACGGAGGCAACTCTGTCTTATTTAGGTGTATCTATTTCAACCTTACTGATTCTCTTTATGCATATACGATATTTATTTTATGGTTGTGGAAACCACGGTGACTGTCCCCGAACTGACTACCTAATCACTTACCAAGAGTGGAAGTGGGAATGATTCAACGGGTTCACACGTACCATACGTTTCCTCTAACCAGCCCCTTTATATGTTGTTTATTGTTGTTTATAACAAGAGCCAGTTTACCACTATTATTAAGACATTTTTGAATCATACATTTCAACATATCAATATAAATACTTTACCAGTAAATATATGAAAGACAAAGCACTCATGATTTGATAAATACAAGAATCAAGTAATAAAATCAGAACATAAACACTCAGCACTCATGATTAATAAATACAAAACGAATGTTAAGAAACAAATAATAAAAAAACCATATCATAACATTTCTGTGTTTTGATTTCGTTCTCTCTGAGTTGGTACACATGCATGCTAAAAGAATCAGGTTATCACGGACACACACACACAACATTGAGTTCTAAATTCCACCACTAGACATCTTGATCATGTTGGCTATTTCTCAATTTGGTATCAGTATTGACAGTGACCAGTTGCTCTCTACAATATCCAAGAAGAGAATGATTTTCACCTAACCCAAAATAAGTCCAAGGATATAAGAATCCTTGTTTAGGCCATGTCCTGATCCTGAATCGCTTCAGGTACGATGTCCCTAGTCCACGACAGCCGTGTTTCGACCTTTTGTATCTCATCAGGTTTCACAGCCCCCCTCCTCCCAAGTGCCCCAATATTATATATAATATATTGGCTGTCTGTAGACCTTTTAGGTCCATAGCCTTGTGATTTTTTTCCATTTCTTCCTATCTGTTGCCTGTTGCCTCCAGTGCTGGATTTTCTTCTCTTCTAGGTCTTCTTCCACTGCCTCTCTCCATCGTATCTTTGGTCTTCCTATCTTTCTTTTTCCTTCCGGTATTTTCCATGCGACTTGTTTTAATTCTTTATCCTGCTCCATCTTCTCCAAGTATCCAAGCCACTGCAATCTTCTTAAGGGGCCTGGATACACACATTTATACATACGTATTTGCCATGTAAAACACGGACTCACAATTTCTCGCATAACACACTCTCTTTTCAAACTATATATATAATATTTCAGAAGGACATAGTTAGGACCTTAATGAATGACAACTATTTTCTTTTTTCTCAAAAAAGTTTTTTAATGTGCAAAAAAACTCGCAATGCGAAATCATACATTCTATAAATGCCTGTAATTTAACAACCAAACACGATATCAAAAAAAGGCTAAATAGTTGCACAAGCGCAGGCTTTCTTCTTCAATTTGTTCTTTGAGTCATTACTGTAAGTTTAAAGGTGACTTCAGGAGCTTGGAAATGCGAAATTCATTTGTATAGTGACCTTTGGACCTTACTTTTGGACCTTTTGACCTTATCTTTGGATTTTTGGACTTATCTCCCTTCATCTTAGACACACACACACTGGAGAAAAGGAACAGGCGGCCACGCCTCCTCGCTAACACGGGAATACGGCTTTTCTTGGATTCTCAATTTCGCGCGCTATACCCTAGACCCTTAATTTCACAAAATTACTGATGGGTGTTTCATTAAATAGCTCATACAATTCTTTATTCATTTTTCTCTCCCATGCTAGCTCTGTATGCTTGCCTCCAAAGATTCTTCTTAATAATTTTCCTTTCCTATATTTCAAATTTTTGTTTTTAACCCCTCTAAAAAAATATGGGAAACCGACAAGAACCCCCAAATTGCCTAAAAACGAAGTTTATACTGTTTTTATATTTTCAGCTTTTTATTGTTGCTGCGCCGCCACTGGCAGGATTTCTAAAAACCATAAGTGATTTCCATCCTCGACACGGTAGTTATACTGTCAAAATTTCATTAAAATCAATTCAATAGTTACATAATGCAGAACAATTTAAAGCAATACGTATGTAAATATATTTAGATGAGAAAATTTTGGGGTTGTGGCCAAAATTTTGAAAAAAAGAGACTGGGTCACAGCATGGCGGAGACTCTGGTGCTAACAGCCAAGCTTTCGGCAATGTTTATTGCCATCTTCAGGGCTTTAACGTTGAGGTTTGCCAATTTAAAAACAGCAATCGCATTGAGTGCAAACGACTTCTTAATGCAACTAAATAATCGTCACAATTTTTCATAAAATTTTTCAAAACCTATGCTATCATGTCGTCTTCCATTAACAGGTCAGGAAACAAACGAACATATAATAATTGTAAATTACAAACACACAGAAACGACCTTTACATGTTGAAATCTTAAAACCCGATTTCAACATGCAAAGGTCTGTGTCAAATGAGACCTTTGACTTAAAATAGGGTGAATCCAAAGTTTTCTGTTAAGTAATCTACGCCTCCTTCGACGGTACCAATACAAAATTATAAATGTTTTTACGTCCATTCGCAAGAAAAAAACTATAGAAAACCGAAATCCCGGGATCGGCTGAAAATCTGTTTACAACCGTTTGTTGTGTGAACATATCATTCGGTTTGCGCCGATTCGTTGAAATTACCGAAACCACAGAGTTAACATCTCTAGAGGGAATGTAAACAACAAAATGCACAGGTCGCTGACCAGCCAACATGTAACGGAAATTTTGAAAACTTGAGGGCATCACCAGTGGCGTACGATTTTATATTAAAATTGGATGTTTATTAATAGATTCAGTTATTACTGTGATGTTACAAACTTATACAATATGTTGTATCAGTATTTAGCTATACTTAGAGAGTTACTCTTAATATAACTTGATTGTAACAGTTGATAATTTATTATTACCATGAAGTGTTTCTCCATATTTTACGCTACTGAAAACCAAAACAAAACCTATACTAACCTATGATAAGTGGTGTTCGCCGATTGGTCGCTATTGCAGCAAACTATGCACTTTTTATTTCGTCCCATCATGCAATTATGACAATATTGTTCATAAATAATTTAATTCACACCACAAATAGTCACAAAGTCACTCAAATATACACTAAAACAACAAAAATCTTAACATACGCAATAATCACAACTACAATGACAGCCACATGACAGCTTTAGGGGACGCCGATTGTAGGTTGTCAGATTTACGACATATTAGAAGTTATTGCGACATTCCGCTATGACATTTACCATTTTTGAGATTTCGTTAAATCAATACAATTTTTTTTTTGGCACTAGGATGTTTTCCCATCAGCCAAAACCAGATTATTTAGTGAAAGAAATGAAAGTTATAGAAGAGAGGAATAAACATGTAGAGGGGAAAGTAAAACTATAGGGAAAGAAGAACTCATATGGAGGTCCTCAAAACTGTAATGTCTTAGCTCTCTGGTATTTACCAGCTATCATGAACGATTGAATCCTGTCCATCTCAAAAACTGTCGCTTACAAACTTTTATGACTATAGTAAATATATTAAAAAGGAAGACTGGCCTATAAGACCAATAAACTATAACCTAATTAACAAAGCTAGAGGCAGGGAAGGGAAAAGGTATTGACTGAGGCACACATTTTTCTCGCCCAGGGGCCCAGCAAGGCATTTTTTCATTTCACACACAACAATTAGGCCTACGGTAAGGAAGGATGGGGGAGGTTATATCCATATACAGAGGTGTACAACAAAGGTTAACCTAAAACGAGAGCTAAATTGTAAGACCAGAGTTTTTTAGAAATTTAATAACACATGAGATGGCATCGGGTCTTTCAAGTGCAATACAAATTATCTTCACGTAAATCAGTTACAATGCAAGCATATTTTAATGTATAGTTAAATACCCATATAAATACTTTGAGGAACATGTGTTCAACCTGCGGAAACTGCCAGATTTTGAAGAAACTGGAAGGTCCTTAAGCGGACGAAGAAAAGTGGCAATAGCGCTATAGATGTTGGCTGGCCAATATTCAAATTGGGCTCCCTCTAGAGATGTTAACTTTGTGACCGAAACGGTGATTTGACCGCATCGTGTGACCGGGCTGTTACTGGGGTCATTAGTAATGATCACTTGACGCTACAAGTCAACAAATTCGGCACGACCTCGACTGGCCATAATTCACTTGCACACCTTGCCGTGTAATTCAACCGTCAATCTGTTCCAGCGAGTCGCAGCATAAATCTCGGCCGCATGATCTGTCTGTCTGTCCGTCTGTCCTGTATCCCATAGAAACATGGCACGGCAGGCTTCCTTTGCCTGTCCGTAACGATATTTTTGTCCGTATTATTAGTTATGGTCGGCTCTCAATACCGGCCCTGATTTATTGCATCCTAAGGAAGCTTCCCTGAATATGCCGCCTCTGGCTCGCTTGATTTATTGATACTCCATAAGGAGGGTAATTGCAAGAATGGGCGCTAGTGGAGCTTGCGTGAATAGAAAACCGGCAAGTGTCTTGTTTTGCTGTAGATAATAACCTTCGTAGAAGTGCTTTGTTTTCGGAAACATCTGCAAACATTATCTAGAATGTATAATTATGAGAGACAAACCTTAAGTCCATAAATCAAATGAAAACAATCAAAATATTAGAGAATAGCAGTATCATAAATAGTAACAACCAGCTTCAAATCATTGTAAATAATCAATTAAGTTATTATAGTATAGTATTATAGAATAGTATTATTAACAAACTTCGAAGTCAGACCACTCTCAACACGAATCACCAAAAGTTCAAATCAAATACAGATTGGATAAAGTAAAGTCGGCGTCTATGACAGGTACAGTATGATCTAACCAATCATCAAAATTAAAAATCGTCCACCCACAAAATGCCCCGTACTATATGGCACCATCAAATACGACTGATTCCAGCTTCACTTGAAATCATGGATCCCAAAAACACAAAAAATAAAAACCCTACGGAGGAAATAATAGTCCTCTGTACAAAACAACATAAAAAGGAAGAAAGAAAAAACACTGAAACGGCTAACTACGCAACAATGATACAAAACGTCTTTTAGATAAATCAGGCTAAATTATAGTTTCTCACACGTTTATACAGCAATCATGAAGAACTAAGAAAAAAAGATATAAAATTGCCAAATGGGCTAGCCATGTCGAACTACTTTCGGTTATCAAAAAAAGGACTATATATAACAATATCATGTGACCAAAAATACAATGAAATCAGAATGATCATCTATGTACATCCAAGTGCCTCTAATTTGATTAAAATTTAGCTGTATAGAATAAGAAATGATTGAAATTTGATAAAAATATTACCTCACTATTAGCAATAGAAGGTTTTATTTCTCTGAGAAAATCTGATTTCCTCCTCAATAAATGACTTCACTAGTAGCAGATGTAAATATAGCCTTAAGAAGGACAATTTAATAATCCCGATTAATCGGCTCAACGTTCCAGGTCCTTGCAAATTTTCAAAACCACTATAAAAAATCCAACTGGAACTGCTGGTACTGGTGTGAGGATTTTAATCCCTATACTACTAGGTAGAGTATCACAAACTCAGACAGAATCTCGACACCCTCATAAATAGTAAAAATTGCCTTCTAGGTCACTTGCTATTTTGTAGTCGACAGTGAAAACCTTCCAGAAAACAAAAACGTTCAACAAAAAACCGGTACCCATTCGTAAATATAAAAATGGTAAAAATGAACCAACTAACGCCAACTACCAGTAATTTATTTAAGCAAGACAAACATTGTAATAAATGCACGAAATATTTCCTTACTCGGATTCTTTTTTGGATATTTGCCTAAAAAGTAATTATCGATCTCTGATATAGATGGTAGCAGTAACGTAAACAAAATTGTTTAAATTCAAAATTAGATGTGTAAGAAGAGGTATTTAGTTTAATTTAATAATGGCAAAGCCAAAACGTCACAACGTCCCGAGAATTCTTCTATTAGCCGATATTTATTTGTAGTACCATCTGATCACCTACTAAAGCCATTCGCCATATCGATTAGTCTTTGGAGACCCTCAGAACTATCCGCAAGTATGACTGTGTTATCGGCATATCTTAAGTTACTTATCAGTCTGCCCACAACTTCTATGTATACCGTCTTCAGATCCATCAAGTACTTGCTCTGCCTATAACCTCTGAATACAT
Organism: Callosobruchus maculatus; assembly: GCA_951848785.1. Classification (NCBI taxonomy): domain Eukaryota; kingdom Metazoa; phylum Arthropoda; class Insecta; order Coleoptera; family Chrysomelidae; genus Callosobruchus; species Callosobruchus maculatus. Next base: position 1,499,482 of record CATOUR010000030.1, read on the forward strand.
ATTGAGGGGCATATGGAGCTGAGTACTGAGCATGCATCCTTGTCTGACTCCGCACTTCATAGATACAGCTGTTATCTTGATACTTTCTAAAAAGCTTATTGTTCCAAATATAATAACTGAAAAATAATAACATCCCATCCAATCTACAGTTTCGCAGACCACATTCTTTTTTTTTTGAGAACTACGATGCTGTGGAATGAGCTGCCGGGGAATTTGTTTCCCGACAACTACAACCTGCAGCGTTTGAAATCTAATGTGCACCGACACTTATCCCCTCGCAGCGCTTCTACAGCGTCATAGGCTTCCAGCCTTTGCGGGAGGCTAATCATAAAAAAAATAGGAAGTAAAAAGGTTCATATCTCTACTTCATTTCTTTGTATTTTTTTCCCTCTAAGCATATCGACACAATGTGCATAGAATAATGATCTGAGCAAGACCGCAAATGATGCACTGTCAGGGCTTTCAGTATAAGTTTGGTCAGTTCAGTGGGCAGAAGCCCCTTCTTGTTATTTCTCCAAACAAAGAGGGGCATTATCGAGAAATGGGATCTTTTGTATAAAGTCACGGTGTATTTCAAAAATGCTGTATAATACATCATTTTTACCATCAGCCTTTCGACAGGATCGGGCTCAAATTTGAGGTTCTTAAAGATGTTTGGATATTGCAAAAGAATAACAATTCATACTCTGAAAGTTACCAGAAAACATTTTGAGGTTGTGGCTAAATGAATAATAAATACCTCTTTATATGTGAATGGAGTTTGATTGTAGTGATTTTTTGTTAAACAGCTACTCTTAGACGGATTAAGTAGAAATAGCTGGAAATGCTTAAATGTGAATGACATAACAGAAGTGTAAAATTCAGCTATAAAGTAGCCACGATGAAATTTGTGGCATTTGATGAAGGTGATATGCTCGTCAAACTAAGAAAGTTTGACATAATGTAAGGTGGATTAAATATCAAAAACAAAAATGTGACTTCTCGAATTTATCAAATCTATAGATCAATTTTACAGCATCTATTGAAAAACATACGACCCTTTATAGGAAAATAAATATTTTTTTCAAAAACACTAAGTCAAAAACGGTAATCTTACAAAAATCAAAGGAAGAACAATAATTGTTTAATAACTAACATAGATAGTCAATATGCTCTTGCAACCCTAATATCCTTTAATCAAAAGTGAAGCAGCACATATTTATAAGATAGAACATAGATACAACAAGGTAGGTCACTCTAAAGCCACCCCCAACAATCTGACTTTCTTGATCTCTATCTAATGGTGGTCTTCTTCAGCAAATCTTGACAAATTTCAAAACTCCCATGCAGTACACAGGGTAGACATATTGGAGTTCTTGGAAAACGACAGTTATATAAGGTGCACTGAAAAAAAACGTGGGTATTTTTACAAAACAATTACAAGCACCATTGGAGCGATTTTACTATGTCATGTTGTAAAACCACAGTAAAGTTTGAAGATTCATTGGATAAAATGAATACAAAGTGCATTTAAACAAGGTAAGCCGCCATGTTGGAAATTTAATATGGCCACTGTATACCAAATTTATTTAGGGATGCATTCATTTTTATTTTATTTTTCGATATGATATGGTTAATTAATGAAAAAGTTTTCGAGTCATAATACTTTACTTTAAGAACAATATTTTCTTTAATTTCAGATGAAGAAGGAAAAAAGAAAATTTCCATTTACAATGACAAAATCCAGCTCATCAATGCAAGTTCCTTTGAAGAAGCAATAAAATTACTATTTGTCATATATTTTAATTCTAACAGGATTAATCAAAAACATGTTTCGGAAATGTTTGGAAATAACTCAAACATATTTTATTAAAGTGCATCTTGACTTTGGGAGAAAGTCAAGTCATACTCTCACTAGGAAAACAGCAATTTCTTTTATTAATAAACTGGCACGTTAACTAACTGTTTGCCTGGCCAACTAGCTGATATAATATGCTTTTTTGTCAGCCTATAAGGCTGAAACCGTTGATTTTCTATTTTGTGTTTGTATAGAATTTTAATGTTGTGTTCCTTATTTTCATATATAAAATAAAAATGTTTATAATGACAGCCTTTTCTTAAAACCTATTATAATAGGTTTCTTGTAAGACTACAAAGTAATTTTATAAAGTGAGGTAAAATTACAAAATAAATCATTAAAAAATGTGTAATAAAACGTATAATGGTTTTACAATATAATCTAGTGATATTGCAAGTAAAATATGTGTAATTACATATCTTACAAGATAGTTTTACAAAATATATATGTAAAAAACCAATATGATATCCTCAAAATTGTGTAAAATCGCATAATCATTTTACAAATTATCATGTTATACCACAGACAAATGTTGTGATATTACAAAAATGCGTTTTTGCGAATTTACAATATTAGAAAATTGCTAAATGAAATTACAAATCTCATTTGTAATATTACTAACAAAATCGGTGGCACTAAATAACCTACGATTTTGTTAGTAATTTTACAAAACAATTTTTAGAGTGTGTAGTGTATGAACTTCGTACAATAAATATGATGCTTGTGCATTGCCGCCAGGTCTAGATTAGGAGCAGCGATGATGGATCATTAAGTATTATTGGCAACTGAACCTAAAGAGTTGAACCATTGCCTTCTCAGCTGAGATGCAGAAATGCATGCCCATAGAGAAATGTATAGGAATCATGCCGAGTCCCTCTCTGGTATGCAGAAGTGCATCATCATCGTGTTTCGTATCACCGTGCAGCGCGCTGGTACGACTTTCATCAGAACAGAAGCTTCTTATGACGAGATAATCATTTCAGGCGTGTTTAAATGGAAAAAAAGCGCCGATTCATTTTACAAATTAAGAAAATCGTTACCTGGCCGTCGCCCTACCAGGCCAACTACCGATGTTAATTTGATATCGAGACCAGATTGAAAAGCGATCCCGTCTACAAGTGTTCCACACCGCTACAAAGGAGCTACATAGTCTGGGAGCCAGACTGGAACTCACAGTTGGACAGGGAGAATAATCTTCTAACCCAGGGGTTCCCAATCTTTTTCAACCCGCAGCGCACTTTCAAGTTTGGCATTTTGTCACAGCGCCCTACCTTAGACAGCTATTTTAAATAGATACTGTCGAAACAAATAGGTATCTACAATAATAGTAGACACAAAAATTAAAACTTCCTCAATACGAAATGAAGTTGATTTTTTTATATTTATAAGAATTCAGAGTTGAAACAGAAAACAAAAAGAAAGACTCAAGAAAAACAAAAATAAAATACCATAGTCAAATTAATGTGACGATTGTGCTTGGTGATCTCCGCATAGTTTTTCAAAACGGGAAATAAAATTAGACACTGCGACTCTCATTTCTTGCTCCTCATTGATCCTTGAGCGATATTTGTTCGTGATTACAGCTACGGCTGAAAATCCAGCTTCATACAAATATGACGTTGCGAACGGAATAAAAATTCTTAAAGAGTTTGAGGTTAGGTTTGGATATTCATTTTGGATCGATAACCAAAGCTCCACCAAATCGGATTTGGAGGATTCTGGCGGAGCTTGCGTATGAAAGAGATCTTGGATCCACGCAAATCTTTCGACATCATCATCTGCAAAGTATTTCGAAGACCATTCAGTGAGCTTCCATAAGTGTTCCGTGAAAAGGGCCATCAGGCCTTGTGAGACAACCAGTTCATTGGATCCCGCATATTTATACAATTGTGGAAAGCAATCTTGACCGCCGCCTTCATTCGTCTTTTTTATCCAAACTTGTAGTTTCTTCCTGAACGTTGTAATCTTCTCCAGTAGTTTCAAAATGTGGCGAGCGTCAGAATAGGTATTGTTGGTTTTTAGGCACCCACAAATATTTGTGCTTTAGACTTATAGAGGATCGACTCACGGCGCCCCTCTTTACTTTCTACGGCGCACCAGGGTGCCGCGGCGCACAGGTTGGGAACCCCTGTTCTAACCCATATTTTATAACGTTTTTCATATTTATCATGAGCAATAGACCGACATTGCCATAAGCACCAGCACTTACAAAGAATCTGGAGACTATGGCCGCTTGAGAGCTCAAGATATTGCTAAAATTCAATCCTTCCAAAAACCAGTAAGAACATCATTGTCCAAGATAGGCATTTTCAAGACATGAACTGATGCTTGTTCAAGCGGAATTGTATTATGCTAAGGGAAATTATGCAAGATTGTACAAAATTATTGTACATACACGGTATGGCATGCCATTGTGGGTACACAATGGTTGAGTGGAAAAGCACTATTGTAGTGAACTCGGCCATTTGGAGTATATCTCTGTATGCTTCAATAGAGACTATTATTATTATTTTCTTCTTATTTTGTCTCGCATAATGAGAGGGACAATAATAAAGTTGTTTTATTTCTATGACAAGATCTGTGTATTTAGATATCTTCCAACGTAGGTGTTTTGGATATTCATCTCACTCGGAATCACAATATCTATCAAATAGGCCTCTTTGCCTTTGACTGAAAAATTATATCTGGACTAATCGCCGAGATGGTTTTATCTGTATGTATTCCAATGTACCAGTATAGTTTGAACTGGTTGTTTTCGAGTACTGAGGTTGAATGAATAAGGACCAGAGGCTATCCAGCACAGAATGTGACTGGTGCGTAGGCTACACGATGGGCCCTTTTGCGCCTCTATCCGCGCTAGTTCCCAAGACCTGCCCTTTTAGCAAAGGCAAGTACATTCTTAGATCCTATCCATTTTAGCTCTATTGGTTCCAAGGTTCTTGAGCCCAGCATAGTCTGTCTGTGATAACCCAGGGTTTCACAGCGACACAAGATGTGTACCGAGAATTCTTCCTCTTCACCACACCACGTGCTCGTTGGGTCGTTGACCACCCTAAGCAGGAACAGGTGAACGCCTGAAGGTGTTGTGACCCGTTAATAGGCCTACCAGCAATCTCAAGTTACTCCTATCCAGAGAGAGACAAAATCGTCCTATTCTCTCTGCAGGCCCTGCTAATAGTTCCCGAGCTTGACGGAGATGACCAGAGATGTTGTTCCATCTCAGAGAGTGTTGACTCTGGATCCACTCTCCAGTTGTTTTCCTAATCAAGTTTGCAGATAGTCCTAAGGCTGGTTCCGGGCCCACAAAGCTGTTGCCGTATCCTATCCTAGCCAGATGATCCGCCATGTCGTTACCCTTTACCCCAGCGTGCCCAGGTACCCCCATCAGTGATACCTTGTGTTTAGCTCAGATGTCGTCAAGAGCCCTCCTGCACTACAGGACCAGTCCCGACATTATTTTCCAAGCACTCAGTGTTTTGATGGCTGCCTGACTGTCAGAGCAGACAGTAATCCGCCTCCTAGACCCGTCAATTTCCTGAATACGATTTACACAAGCAAGTATCGCATAGACCTCAGCCTGGAATACTGTGGTGTGCCCTCCAAGAGGGAGTGAAAGTCTTGTATGGGGTCCGTAGACTCCCGAGCCCGAGCCCTCTCTAGCGAGTGAACCGTCTGCGTACCAGACCTGTCCTCCTCCTTCGATAAGCTGTCTTTTCCTAGACTCCCACTCTTCCCTTGATGGAAACACCGCCGTAAATTTGCGATTGAAGCGATGCGTAGGAGAAACTATATCGCTCCTCGCTAACGAAATAGGACTAATCTCATGCAACTCTGCTAGAATTGTCGAATGTCCTTTGCCTAGATTCATAAAAGTCCAGCTACCCTGACTCCAGAGACGGAACCCAGTTTTTCTAGCTTCCCCTTGAATTACCAGATCCAAAGGAGGAAGATTCAATAGTGTTTCAATGACACTCAAAGGTGTTGTGCGCACTGCACTGGTTATACTAAGACATGCCAAACGTTGAACCTTATTAAGTTTGGCTCTTATTGCCTCCATCTTTATACAGGTCCACCACACTATGGAGCCATATATTAATAAGTACTGAGGTTGGTGTGTAATTATAACATGGATCTGTTTTTGTCAGTTGGTTTGTTTGTTGTGGCCAATGCTTGATGTATGACTTTGGCTGCAGAGTTATGTCTGGCTGTGTACTCAATTCCAGCGAGAGCTTTGCATCCATTTGCAGGTATTTATTTTTTCTTGTTGTGATTGTATGTGAATGTGAGTGTCTGCTGTGTGGTATGGACAAGAAAGGGTGAGTCGTATTCTGGTATGTGAGTGTTTTTATTTGCTTTGTGTGAAGTGGCTACATGTCCATAATTCCTCTGCCCCTTACTTTCTGTCTATGGTAAGCCTCTCCTTGCACGCATTTGGATGTGACATTCTGTGTTTCGTGACTTCGTGAGTTCTGTTCGTATAAGTATATGGATGTTTTCTTGTTGTTAAGTTTGAAATTTGTAGACAAGGTAGATGTTTCAAAAGGTCTGCTTCGGACTTCCATTGTCTATATAATTTTTGGATTACAAACAGTAAACAGTTTACCTGAAGACGATTGAAGATACCACATCAATCGAAACATTGTAATCCAAAAATTATATAGACAATGGAAGTCCGAAGCAGACCTTTTGTAACTTGTTAAGCCTGCAGTTGTGTGCATAGCCAGTTAACGTGCCCACAAGCTCTAAAGCTTTGCTAAAACCTACCGAAGATGCCAGTTGGCTCCCAGTCTATGGACTATGTTTCAGCACAACAAAGAAGCGACCGTAATGAAGTCCAGTTTGGGCAATTAAGCCTGTCAGGATGATTGTGCACTTCTTCCGCATGTTTTAATGACGTTCTGAAGCGAACTTGTATTGTTGATGTCGATGCAGATTGCATCTCTGAAGATTAATGGAAGATTGGTCGGATCTTCTTTCTGCCTTTCCTTACTAATTATGAGCATGTCTGCAATCGGATAATATCTGGACAAGTTACGTATAACTTTTTAGTTACTCGCATTAAGTTTTCACAGCGACTACACAAGTATCTTTGAACAGGTAATAAATACAACCTATAAATAAGCAGAAAACACGGCATGTATCTAAATTTCCGAATCTTTGATGTAGACGCCCCGTGATAACCAGTCCGTAAAGCAGTCTTTAGAATTTATATACTTTTTCAAATTATCCAGAAAACGAGGTTTCGTCCTCATAGACAGCCAAATAAAGATTTTAGATTTTTTCGGGTAAACTTGAAAGTCCAGTGGTCTGAATTTTTTTAATTTTCATCAAACGAGACCGAAACATAAAGCAGCAACAGAACTTGTAATAAACACCCTCAAATTATCCAGAAGATGATATTTAGTCCTCATAGACAGCCAAATAAAGATTTTCGATTTTTTGAGATAAGCTTGAAAGTCCAGTGGTCTGATTTTTTTTTATTTTCGTCAAACAAGTCGAAACACAAAACAGTGGCCGAATTTTTAATAACCACCCTCAAATTATCCAGAAAATGAGGTTTCGTCTGGATAGACGGGCAAATAAAGAGTTTAGGTTTTTTGGGGTAAACTTGAAAGTCTAGTGGCCTGATTTTTTTTATTTTCGTCAAACGAGACCTAAACACAAAACAGCGGCCGAATTTGTAATAACCACCCTCAAATTATGCAGAAAACGAGGTTTCATCCTGATAGAAAGCCAAATAAAGAATTGCGATTTTTTTGGGGTGAACTTGAAAGTCCAGTGGTCTGATTTTTTCTATTTTCGTCAAACGAGACTGAAACACAAAAGATCGGCCGAATCTGTAATAACCACCCTCAAATTGTGCTGAAAATGAGGTTTCATCCTGATAGAAAGTCAAATAAAGGTTTGCGATGTTTTTGGGGTAAACGTGAAAGTCCAGTGGCCTGAATTTTTTAATTTTCGTCAAACGAGACATAAGCACAAAACAGCGGCCGAATTTGTCATAACCACCTTCAAATTATGCAAAAAAAACGGGGTTTCATCCTAATAGAAAGCCAAATAAAGGTTTTCGATTTTTTGGGGTAAACTTGAAAGTCCAGTGGTCTGAATTTTTTTATTTTCGTCAAACGAGACATAAACACAAAACAGCGGCCGAATTTGTCATAACCACCCTCAAATTATGCAGAAAATGAGGTTTCATCCTGATAGAAAGCCAAATAAAGGTTTGCGATTTTTTTGGGGTAAACTTGAAAGTCCAGTGACCTGAATTTTTTTAGTTTCGTCGAACGAGACCTAAACACAAAACAGCGGCCGAATTTGTCATAACCACCGTCAAATTAACGAAAACGAGGTTTCATCCTGATAGAAAGCCAAATAAAGATTTGCGTTTTTTTTTTGGGTAAACTTGAAAGTCCAGTGGTCTGAATTTTTTTATTTTCGTCAAACGAGACTGAAACAAAAAACAGTGGCAATTTGTAATAACCACCCTCAAATTATTCATAAAATGAGGTTTCGTCTGAATAGACGCCCAAATAAAGATTTTCGATTATTTGGGGTAAACTTAAAAGTCCAGTGGCCTGAATTTTTTAATTTTCGTCAAACGAGACATAAACATAAAACAGCGGCCGAATTTGTTATAATCACCCTCAAATTATGCAGATATGCAGAAAACGAGGTTTCAGCCTGATAGAAAGCCAAATAAAGATTTGCGTTTTTTTTGGGTAAACTTGAAAGTCCAGTGGTGAAACACAAAACAGTGGCAATTTGTATTGTATTGTATTGTATTGTACTTTATTCATGTTATCACTAATAAGTTTACATACGTCAAAAAAGAAGTCTACAAAATATTAATTGTAAAAGTGGTGTGATTACAAATAACAGCTTAACTATATTTGTAGACGTCAAAATAAAAATTCAAAGACTAGAGTGATTAAAAATAGGTTAAAAATATACAAATCAAGACACATTAAAATTAAAATCAGATGACAAGTATTCCTGATAAGAATAAAATGCTTTACTGATTAAGTAAGTCTTCATCTGCCGTTTGAACTGTGAAGTGGGCAATGACCTGATATTTTGGGGAACAGCATTAAAAAACTTTATAGCCCAGTAACCTGGGCCATCTTGACACCTTTTCAGTCGCCAGAATGGAGACATTAAATCAGATTTGGAGCGAGTATTGTATGAATGAATATCTCCATGAGTATGATATAGATCTAAATTCTGCCTAATATAAAGCAAGCATTCCAAAATATATATACAGGGCATGGTCAACAAACACATTTCTATAAACATATTCTTGCAGTCATCTCTGTACCCTAAGCCTGCCATTATTCTCACAGCCTTTCTCTGCAAGCCAAATACGCGATGTATTTGCACAGTATGACCCCATACCAGAACAGCATAAGAAAGGTGGGAGTGGATTACGGCAAAGTATGCTGTTCGTGACACATCGACTGTAACACAGTTTTTTAGGTTTCGAAGAACATAAAGTCCTTTGCTTAGTCTGACAGAGAGAGCATCAATGTGATTTCCCCATTGAAGTTTCGGGTCAAGCTCTACGCCTAGGAACCGTACCTGCTGACAAATGTTATTGCTGGGAACCTCTCTTAAGCTGAAAATCATTTCGTTTGTTTTATCTGCATTTAACAGCAGCCGATTTGAGCTAAACCAGTCTTGAGCTCTATTCTGTGCGGCTATTGAACCGTCGAGTGATTCAAGGTAGGATTCCGCAGAATGTAAGATTGTTGTATCATCTGCAAAAAGTGTATATTTTGCTGTAGTCTCAGATAGAGGGAGATCGTTTATGTATATCAGGAATAGCACAGGACCCAGAACGGAGCCTTGTGGTACCCACCCTCAAATTATCCATAAAATGAGGTTTCGTCTGAATAGACGCATAAAAATTTTCGATTTTTTGGGGTAAACTTGAAAGTCCAGTGGCTTGAATTTATTAATTTTTGTCAAACGAGACATAAATACAAAACAGCGGCCGAATTTGTCATAACCACCGTCAAATTATGCAGAAAACGAGGTTTCATCCTGATAGAAAGCCAAATAAAGATTTGCGTTTTTTTTTTTTTTTGGTAAACTTGAAAGTCCAGTGGTCTGAATTTTATTATTTTCGTCAAACGAGACTGAAATAAAAAACAATGGCAATTTGTAATAACCACCCTCAAATTATACAGAAAATGAGGTTTCGTCTGAATAGACGCCCCAATAAAGATTTTCTACTTTTTGGGGTAAATTTGAAAGTCCAGTGGCCTGAATTTTTTTATTTTCGTCAAACGAGACCTAAACATAAAACAGTGGCCGAATTTGTAATAACCACCCTCAAATTATGCAGAAAACGAGGTTTCATCCTAATAGAAAGCCAAATAAATATTTGCGATTTTTTTGGGGTAAACTTGAAAGTCCAGTGGTCTGAATTTTTTTATTTCCGTCAAACGAGACTGAAACACAAAATATAGGCCAGAGTTATAATAACTGCACTCAAATTATCCAGAAAGCGAGGTTTCGTCCTGATAGACACCCAAATATAGATTTTAGACTTTTGAGGTAAACTTGAAAGTCCAGTGGTCTAATTTTTTTATTTTTGTCAAACACAAAACAGCGGCCGGATTTATAGCAACCGTCCTCAGATTGTCTAGAAAACGAGATTTCATCCTAATTTTTCAAATGGGTGTCTTGCAAATTTGGTTATAGCAAGCTTCACATGTCTGGCTTTTTTGTAACAACCCATATGTAGGTTCACCCTGTAAATCAATTTGGTGTGACCCCTTCTATTTCCAACGTACACCTGTAAAATAAAATGCTCCGTAATAACAAGCTGTCCTACCTCAATTACGTTGTTTGGCAATATCCTGTAGCAGGTCTTATTATAACCGAACAAATATTGTATCAACAGGGCATAAATTAATAAATTAGCACGTATGTACATTTAAGTATGTCTATGAACATGAACAACACCGCCGTGCCGCCATTTCCTGTGTGTTATATCTTTTTACGAGTCCGCTTCTATCCAGGTGCATAAATGTATTTATTATGAGGTTACCTGAAAAAGCTTGTTAACTGCAACACAATCATTATACTCTGTATATATGGGTGTATCGGCGAGCCATGCGATGCTTTACAGTTACACCAAGAAATGCGTGCTGGTTAATGGTCTCTATCGCTATATTTGCACTTTTTGAACGAGTTACTGCTGTATGTTTGAATAATGTTGATAGCACTACTGAAACAATGTAGCGAGGATATAAATATTAGATTACAGCGCATTTCAATGAAAATTATCCATCTCGAATAATTTGAAACAAATGGCTTTTATAGAAAAATGTAAATTAAGTAAAAAAATATTTGAAAGGGGGTTTCAAAAATGTGTAAAAGGTGTCAAATGAATCATTTTCAAACTACAGTTAATTTCAGTTCAATAACAGAAACGACCGATCCAGTTAAAATGCCTGTATAAGTCGTCTCAAACAAAAAGTGGTTTATCTTCCATAGTTATTAAATTTGTTATCCTAAGTTAGAACGTCTAACTTCATTGTAAATAACACTAAACTGATTTTAGAGCCTCTGGCTAAGGTGGGGCGGTTCCAGGGGCCTATCCACTTATCCAGACCTCAGTCTTGGGGGTCGGAGCATGAAGTTGTGTGTGCTTTCTCCATTTTTTGTAATACCTTCGTGAAAGATGATGTAAGAGAAAAGGAAAATATTAATAGTGTTAAAATAAAAAAGAAGATATAAACAGCAAGTGAAACAGTGAAGTATCAGGTATTTTAGAAAGATGAAATAAAAAATCTATTGATGCATTAATCAATTTTAATTTTACGGAATACAAAAAATATGTAATACGTATATCATCCCTGAACATCTTATTGGCACAGCATACAAAATTAAACGATCATGAACACTCAACAGTCAGGTACCCTAGTAGCCACAACACGTACTCTATTTCTTTTAATTAATGTTTCAACTTTTCTAGTCCGTGCAACTTTCAAAACAGGTAATTAATGAGTTAGGTAAATTTTTGTGACAAGCTACCACGTTGTATAGGACATTAGAGAGGTTTTGAGCCACTAAAAATTGGGACGACGCTATCCGTAAAACATTATTCTGAGCATGCGCAGTGTGTTTCGAATAACGGATAAGCGTGTGCCTTGTGTACAGTTTTTTGTAACCGGAATCTGTGACGTGTATCGTTGCGTTATTCGACAATTGACATTTACAATTATTGGACCTATTTGATTCTAACTTAACCCCACATTATGATCGATTTGGTCGGAAATGTCCAAGCAATGTTATATGCAACAAGTAAATACCACAAGCAGAAAATAGATCACATCACATGTAAAATAAAAAATAGGTTATGACGGATCCCCGAACCATGACAGTTCAGATTTCACTACCATGGTTCAGTCCCGTGATGATCACACGCTGTTGCCGGAGACCCCTAACTTTGTAGCTTTTATTGGATAATACTGCCAAATAAAATTGACGGAAGAAAACCTGATCCTTTTGTACAATGATAAACTACAAAATAAGTATTGTTGCTATCAAAATCATTACGGTTCTTTTCTCATTGACGCATAGTGGTTTAGACCTGTCAATACCGCACGTAATCATATCGTACCGTAAACTTCCGTAGCTAACATACTACTTTATGGGTTATTCGCCGATTCGGTTATTTCGGGAGAATTGCCGAGAGAGAGAGAATAACCGATAACGTGCAATAACGTCAGGAAACGAACATCCAAAAACTCTCTATTCAACTGATTATGTAACAATGGAGATATATTAGATATGCATCACTGTAATAATGCAAAACAAACCCTTTTGTAATTTAGTTACTGCAAAAAAGATTTTTTTTCAGTGCGATAATTGCCTAAATAAATAAGTCAAAGTTGAATCGAGTTTTTTTTTTCGAAAATCTTTGGGGGGTAATTACCCCTGTTACCCCCCCTTGTATACGCCTGTGGACGGTTCTGTCTTTCATTGGACATAATCTAGCTCAGGTTACTTGTGGGCCTGCTATCTGGCTATATCACCTTCAGACGTCACTTCATAGGCGTAGTTAGGTGGAGGATAAGCCCCCCAAAGAGTGAAATTCCCCCCTCAATTCAGTTACTTTCAGTTTTATTTATTGTTTCTAGAGCGGGGACTTAAGCCCCCCAGATTCAGGGATTTAACTACGCTTATGCGTCACTTCAAAAGGAGGGATCCTGTGCCGTGGATTCCTTCCATTCTATGTCGTTCTGACGTCCTTGGGTATTACAGGAAGAGTATATTAGGTTACTGGGCTCCTTGAGTCTAGAGATATAAGATAAAAAGGTAAATATTGTTTTTAGTTTTTATTTGTTTTTTATTTTGTTTTTTTTGCGATCTAAATAGTAACTAGGCTATATCGAGCCTGGAAACCCATTCTACGACTGATGACTTGGCTTAGAGGAAGTCCTAGTTGTTGCTTGCTCTAAAAGGGCTGATACACGTACGAGCAAGTACGCGTACTTATGGCTCGACGACCTTTTTCGCCTGTGTGTCACCGTAAGTACGCGTACTTTAAAACCGTCGCGCAAACCGCCGGCGAGCCAACTGGTTTGAAATGTTGCTCGTAGCTGGTCTTAGCTGGCACTGCGAGCCGCGAGCCACCACTTTGTTTTGGCAGGCCATCGATGCGCAACGCTTGTTGTGTTTGGCGTTTGTTAAAAGTTTTGTTTATTTAGGAAAATTATCAAAACGAGTGATTTCAGCTTCACGTGTGTCACCGCGTCGAGCCGAGTAAGTTCGCGAACTTAAAAACCGCGTACTTAAAGTTCGTACGTGTATCACCCCTTTAAGGCCACATTTTTGCACTATATGCCTGACAGTTTGGTGTTCCGCTCCACAGTTGCATCGTGGGGATTCGCGCTTGTTTCATTTAAACAACGAATCAGCGCACACACAATGCGACGTGAGAATTCTGGTTAGGGTTCACCATTCCTGAGACAGGTATTGGACAACTGGAATGGCGATATAACTATTGGCGGAAGCAAAATATCCAACTTAAGATTTGCTGACGATACAACCCTTATTGCCGCTTCTCAGGGAGAACTAGTATCCCTATTAAACATCTTATATATGTAGAACAACACAGTGCAGCATATGGTCTTGGTATTAACTACAATAAGACCAGGGTTATGATCGTAGACACAGAGCATGATAGTCATCGAGAAATTAAGTCAATAGGCCGTTGTGAAGTAGTTCAAAGTTTTGTGTACCTCCTCGGTTCTTTGATCAACAATTCAGGTAGCTGTGAAAATGAGATTCGACGGCGCATTCAACAGGCACGTGTGGCCATGACAAAGCTTACTAAAATATGGCGTGACCATAACATCATTATAGCTACCAAAATGTCGCTGGTTCAGTCTCTTATGTTCTCCATATTTTTGCATGCCTCGCAATCTTGGACCGTTAAAAAGGCAGATCGAGCTCGCATAGATGCTTTTGAAATGTGGACGTGGAGGAGAATGCTGAGAGTTCCTTATACCGCCCATCGAACTAACGTCTCCATACTGGATGAGCTCGGCAATCCAGAGAGACTATCCTCCATTGGATCGACGAGAATGTTTACATTCTTCGGACATATTCACAGAAGCAATAATATGGAGAAACTTGTAGTTCAGGGTCATGCCCCAAGAGGGCGATGCCGTAACCGTTCCCCTACACGCTGGGTGGATACAACGAAACAATTGCTGGATAGGAGTATCAAGAGCGCCACCGAACTGACAGTAATCCGCGAGCTACAGTTCTCAAAACTATTGATAATATTCGTGTCGGCGGTACTCTAGCTCTGACTTAATGCATTTTACGAGTTCAAAACATGTCTGTTAAGACATTGTGACCATGATGATGATCTTCCTTTGTCCCGTACCGTCATACCGACGCCATGAAGTCATGGAGGCAAAGTATGGAAAGTATGGCCATAATATGCAGACAGAGCACCATATTCGAGAAGACGTTTCAATAAATTAGATTCCTCTAATGTATTCCACGACAGTAGTGCATATAAAGTGCAAAGTAACGTCATACATAATTTCAACGTCTAAAATGTATTTTAGCCGGTCTTATATCGCAAACGTTACACTGAAATAAGGAGTTAGTTTACATAAACCTACTTACTTATTCTCGAACCACTCCGTGAAGAACGAAAGTATCAACAGAGTATCAGCTGTACACGAGAACAGTGGGGTACTTCCAACGTTAAAGGTGGGGTACGATGGCTAGAATTGTTAGTAGCCTAGAAATTGCATCCTGAGAAATGAGATTTCAACTTAATTAGTTTGGCTCTCCCGAATTAATTGGTTAGTTTTATATACAGGGTGTCCCAGAATGAATGAATAATGAATGAATAAGGACCAGAGGCTATCCAGCACGGAATGTGGCTGGTGCATAGGCCACACGATGGGCCCTTTTGCGCCTCTATCCGCGCTAGTTCCCAAGATCTGCCCTTTTGGCAAAGGCAAGTACATTCTTAGGTCCTATTCGTTTTATCTCTATTGGATCCAAGGTTCTTGAGCCCAGCATAGTCTGCCTGTGATAACCCAGGGTTTCACAGCGACACAAGATGTGTGCCGAGGATTCTTCCTCTTCACCACACCACGTGCACGTTGGGTCGTTGACCACCCTCATCACAAACAAGTGACGCCTGAAGGTGTTGTGACCCGATAATAAGCCTACTAGCAATCTCAAGTTACTCCTATCCAGAGAGAGACAAAATCGTCCTATTCTCTCTGCAGGCCCTGCTAATAGCTCCCGAGCCTGACGGAGATGACCAGAGATGTTGTTCCATCTCAGAGAGTGTTGATTCTGGATCCACTCTCCAGCTGTTTTCCTAATCAAGTTTGCAGACAGTCCTAAGGCTGGTTCCGGGCCCACAAAACTGTTTCCGGATCCCATCCTGGCCAGATGATCCGCCATTTCATTACCCTTTACCCCAGCGTGCCCAGGTACCCACATCAGTGATACCTTGTGTTTAGCTGAGATGTCGTCAAGAGCCCTCCTGCACTCCAGGACCAGTCCCGACGTTATTTTCCAAGCACTCAGTGCTTTGATGGCTGCCTGACTGTCAGAGCAGATGGTAATCCGCCTCCTAGACCCGTCAATTTCCCGAATACGATTTACACAGGCAAGTATCGCATAGACCTCAGCCTGGAATACTGTGGTGTGCCCCCCAAGAGGGAATGAAGGTCTTGTATGGGGTCCGTAGACTCCCGAGCCCGAGCCCTCTCTAGCGAGTGAACCGTCTGTGTACCAGACCTGTCCTCCTCCTTCGATGAGCTGTCTTTCCCTAGACTCCCACTCTTCCCTTGACAGGAACACCACCGTAAATTTGCGATTGAAGCGATGCGTAGATGGGTGTCTCAAAAGTCAACCTCAAGCCGCAACGAGGTGACATGATTGGTTGTAGCTATCATGAGAAAAATAAGAAAAAAAAATCTATCCCATGCAGTTTTAAAATTATGGGCATTTAAAAAAACCTAGGAATTTGGTCAAATTATAACAACCTTTCGGTTATTGTAGTTAACTTATATCATTTTTGTTTATTTAAACTTTGGAACAGTAACCCTAAATAACATTTCTAGAAGCACAGTCAAAAATAATGACACAATTGCCCCAAGATTTCTAGAATGAAGACTATTTATTAAACTGTGAATTTAAAATGTTCAAAGTTTGCCGACTTTGAAAGGCCCTCCTTTAAAAAAATGTACTAAAGTGCCTTGATAAATGCGATTAAAAGTTGGCGCATTTAACCAGGATTGTAAAATGGTACAATACTTGTCAGTTTCTTACTAAAAAAACGAGTAAGAAAATAAAAACCTCAAGTAACCCGATTTTTGCTAACCCATTTCACTCAGGTCAGATGTTCTTTATTCACACAAGCTTCTGGTAGGTTCTTAATTTTACGACAAAATAATGAGAGAGGTGAATAGTGGACATGCTTGCCATGAGTCAGCAAGACAGATAGTGACGTCACTTTTAGCAAAGTCAAACAAAAATAAGTAAAATTAATAAAATAATAATTAATCTTGACCTAGTTTAGTTTAGGTTTACAGGAATAAAGGTCAGACAATAAATATTCTAATGTTCTAATTGTTTACCGTCACGCCCTGATTTTTCTCATGATAGTTAGAAACAATCCTGTCACCCCGTTGCGGCTTGACGCTGACTTCCGGGACACCCTGTATATATATTCTTTATTTTGTTTTATTTTTTAAGAAAAAAAAACAAATAATTATGTATGACGATCCATTGTTTGTCTGCACTGCCATGGCTCGCTTCCTATAAGTCCTGGAATGTGCAAAGAGTTTTCAAGGATGGCTGGTACAGAAACGAACATAGAATTTGAAGGGTAAGACGTCGAGAGTGGTGTCAAACGACTCCGTTTGACGTCCTCAATCGAACGAGACGAGAAACGATATCAATCTCAGACCGATGAAATATTCTGGTGAAAAACTACTGAAGTTTCACTACCCAATCTAACGTATCCAAACAAGATGACCTGGTGAGCTCAAAATGGGTGTTAATCGACGTGGCTGGACATTGTGACTCAAAATTGACCACTTCCAGAGTGAGGAAACATTCCAGTGTAAATCTACGCCACTCTGAAGTTTGGAAATTTCAATACCTTACCTGACTTAACCTAACCAAATCGGTTGGGCTAAAAAGGGGTGTCAGTTGCCTCGGTTTGATGTCTTGACTCATGGCCGACTCTACACTAGGCCGGAGCCTTAGATGTGGCAACGTGGCTTAGCTGTCAAATAGTGGCCCTATAGTTTCAGAATAATTATTACATTTTATATGTATTAGAGTTCATCTCGGTTAATAAATTAAGAAAAATACTTTTTAGAACTACTACTACTAATACCACTTACATCTGATGTCTGTTTCATCACAGTCAGACACTACAAAATAAAAATAAACGCAACCTGTTTCCTCTGCCACTTCCACTTCCACTTAAATGAACACTCAATTTTCTTTGTAAATTATCACTTGAGCTAGAAGAATTCACTATTAGGTCACTGTGAAGCCATTCTTGATGGTCTTGATTTCCCTTTCACTATCAAATCCTTTCGTAGGTATGCCCCAGGCCATGCCCAGATGAGTTCTGTTAACTGTATTTTTCTGTGATATTTGGGAGGTCCAGAAAACATTATAGGTACCACATTGTGCTTTAAAATAGGTCTTATCCTTTGAAATGTTTGTCAATTATTGTCTTTATCCTTATAAATATAACCAGCCCTTCCGAGAAATACCTTTCACCCACTTCTGTTTATGTCCCTTATCGGACGCACAATTGCTAGTGCAACCTGGTACTACACACTTTGCAGGCATCTTTTTATCTTTATAGTTTCATTTGTGCAGGTAAATAAGTAGAAACCCATTCAAAATCACCTTGCAACGTTCTTTTTAATCTGGAATAAGGTTATGTTGGGCCATGGTTTGGTAGTCCTCGACTGGGCTACAACCTGGTACTACACGCTTTGCAGGCATCTTGTTATCTTTATAGTTTCGTTTGTGCAGGTAAATAAGTAGAAACCCATTAAAAATCACCTTGCAACGTTCTTTTTAATCTGGAATAAGCTGATGTTGGGGCATGGTTTGGTAGTCCTCTACTGGGCTGCAACCTGGTACTACACGCTTTGCAGGCATCTTGTTATCTTTATAATTTCGTTTGTGCAGGTAAATAATTAGAAACAAATTAATAATCACCTTCCAACCATATTTTCTGCCCCTGGAAGAATACACATGACATAACAACAAATGAAAACACGGCCTGATCTCCAACGTTGCCATATTTCAATTCTCCGGCCTAGTGAGTAGAGACGGCTATGCTTGACTCGAATTGTATCAATTAATGGACTGCAAAAACATTTATTTTGCTTCTCAATTTGGGAAATTACACCAAAAAAGGTTCTCGAGGATCTGCGCCTGGGGCCTATTCCAGCACAGTGTGAAAAGGCTAACGAACGATTAACAAGTATGCAGAAAATATTTTTTTGTTCTGGAAAATATTACGAACGCGTCAGGTCACCGCAATCATTACTTAAGTACTCTTCAAGAGAGTAAAACGCTTTCTCAATTAGGTAACCTTTAATTATATTCCTGAATGCTTTTGGGCATAAGTTTCAGATGGATTCTGGAAGAACATTATAAAAGAGAATTCCATAGTAATTAGAGCCATTCCTGGTTCTTGTTAGTCGGCTTCTAGGTAATATGAAGTTACTGTTATGCCTTGTGTTATACTCGTGGATTTCACTATGCTTTACATAGTCATGTAAGTGTTTTTTACGTAATCTAAGCATGTTTGTATGTAAAGTGAAGGTAATGTCAGGATTTTTAGTGCAGTGAAAGTTTCTCTGCAAGGGTCAGTATACTTAAGACCAGTCATGTACCTTATGCACCTTCTTTGCAGCAACGAAAACACCCTTGGTAAACGAGCTGAGTGACCCCAGTTCAAGAGAGCATCTGGCAACTTAGACTAAAAATATGTCTGCCTGTCATTGTTTTTGTATACAGTGTGGGCCAATAGTGCGTGGACGGAGGATTGTGGGCTTACTGAAAAATACTCCAAAAATCTGTCACTTGATCATGGTAGGGACCCTTGATGGCTATTACGTAAAAATATTTTCCAAATCCAAATATGCAATAATATATAGGGGGTTCCATTCAAAAAAATGTAACTTTGATATGAATCACCCTGTATAAACGTCAGAATTTAAGTGCAAATATTTTTACGTTATAGCCCTCAAGGGTGCCTACCATGGTCAAGTGACAGATTTTTGAAATATTTTTCAGTAAGCCCACAATCCTCCGTCCACGCACTATTGGCCCACCCTGTATAGTTTCGGAGGAGTAGCAAAGCAAATAGCCCCTTTTTGTGCAGTGCAAAGACGCACGTCACTGGGATGCGGATGCTTTCAAGCATTCTGTCTACGTCAATGAAATGCTCTCTGGAATATAGGATTACCAGTCGCTGCGGGTATGGTTTAAATCAATCAACTGCCGCGGACGCACAAAAGATATAATTTATTATTTGTCGCTTCTTGTATACAACAACGGATGTCGAAGTTGGTTTGCTCTTGGATGCCTTCAACCGTTTCATGCTGATGGCAGGTTAAAGGAGGTTATTCGTTTCGATCGCGTCAAGTAGAAGGACTTTGTACTCTACACATTTTTTTGTCTTAGTTTTGCATCAAGAAACATATTCATAAGTGACAGATTGGATTAATTAAAAGTAAAATATGCTCAATGGCTCTTCCAGGATCAAAAGATTCCGGAGGTAAAATACCTGGCCGTTCGGATCTCCGGGTGCCAGGTGGTCCGGGGGGAACATTAAGCGAAGATTGTTTAAAGAATTGTGCTGCCACTCCTCGTCAGGCTAACAACAGAAGCCGTCCTTCGCAGCAACTTCGCACTGACGACGGGCCCGAAGGCCAGAGAAACTTATTCAGAGCCGACTTTACAAATATACGAGGTCTTGCCTCCAACATAAACTCTGTCCATCAACACCTTCAGGCAGAGAAGCCACACATTCTGGCTCTTACGGAAACTCAAGTCGGTTCTTCAACAATGGATAACTGCTTTAGATATCCCGGATATGACTTATACACCCGATTTAGACGTAGGTTTGGCGTATGCGTGTACGTTAAATCTGGGCTTTCTTGTCATCGAGAAGAAGAGCTCGAACTGGAAGGATTTGACATCATATGGCTCAAAATATCCTTCCAAAATCATTCCAAATTTATATGCTGCATTTATAGGCCACCAAGCAGTAACAACTGCAAAGAGCTCTTCGAGAAGCTTTCAGCCACTGTGGACGCGCTGCAATCAGATCACCCTCATTCAGAGATAGTCTTTCTGGGTGACTTCAACGTTCACAACTCATACTGGCTGACACACTCAAACAAAACGGACGACGAGGGACGTGAAGCTGAAGCCTTCGCTATCAGCTGCGGCTTGGAGCAGATAGTCAAAGAACCAACAAGGATTCCCAGCCGCCACGGAGATTTTGCTAGTCTGTTGGACCTATATCTCACAACTGCTCCAACGGTCTACACAGTGAAGGTAACCGCCCCACTGGGATCGTCTGACCACAACACCGTCTCGACGCTATGCAGAATGCATTCTCCAGATCTCTACCATGCAAAGCCTCGTCGGGTCTGGCATTACGGATCAGCCAAGTGGGACGACCTAAGGGAATACTACCACTCCTTTCCCTGGAACGACGTCTGCTTCAAGTCACGAGACCCATCAGCTTGCGCCCAAGAAATAACAGAGGTATTAATATCGGGCATGGAAGCCTATATTCCTCATGTCGTCAAGCATCCCTTCAAAAATAAGCCATGGTTCAATAAGCGTTGTAGAGATGCAGTTACCTCTAAAAACCAACACTACAGAGAATGGAGGAAAAATCCAAATGCTGAGAGCCACCGCAGTTTTATCAACGCCAGAAATCACTGTAAACGCGTGATTGACAGCAGCAAGGAGGAACACAACCAAAAAATTAAGAACAGGCTCCTCTCATGTCCTAGTTCGTCCAGAACATTCTGGTCTGTAGCTAAGGCTGTTAGTCAGAACTTTTCCTACTCGTCAATACCACCCTTGACCAGAGAGGACAAATCCATCGCTTCTGCTCCTAAAGAAAAAGCAGACATCTTGGGGAAACTCTTCGCAGCCAATTCTACCGTAGACTTTCAAGGAAGTACTCCGACCACCACCATAAGCGTGAACTCGAGAATGGCAGAGGTCAAATTTCAACATCGAGATGTAAAAAGCATCCTCCAAAAACTGAACACCAATAAAGCTACTGGCCCTGACCAAATTCCAGCCATTGTCCTTAAACGCTGTGCCGCTGAGCTTGCACCTATTCTTTGCAAGCTCTTCAAACTTTCGTATCAACGAGGCGTGTTTCCCGCTTCGTGGAAGATTGGCTGCGTACAACCCATCCCTAAGAAAGGCAAAAAAACTGATCCCACCAATTATAGACCTGTGGCTCTTCTCAGCATTATGTCTAAGGTTATGGAGACTGTCATTAACACACAGCTCCTGAAATACCTGGACAACAATAACATCATAAATGATCGCCAGTATGGCTTCCGTAAGCACAGGTCTACAGGTGACCTCCTTGCCTACATCACTCACTTGTGGAACAGAGCAATAGACAACCATGGCGAATCCCGTGTTGTTGCACTTGATATATCCAAAGCTTTCGACAGAGTATGGCATGACGGACTTCTGGTCAAGCTTGCTGCTTATGGACTACCACCTGGTCTGCGCCAGTGGCTGAATAGCTTTTTGAAAGACCGATCTCTGTTCGTTGTAGTCGAGGGCTGTTCATCAGACGTATTTTCAATAAACGCCGGTGTTCCTCAGGGATCTGTCCTATCCCCTACACTATTTCTGGTGTACATCAACGAGCTGCTGGAAATAACATCCAATCCAATCTACAGCTTCGCAGATGACAGTACATTAGTGTCGTGCATGGAACCAGGCAAGCCACTATCATCCCAGGAGACGGTACGTCGGCGACAGCAGCATGCCTCACAGATCAACGCAGATATCAAAACAATTGTCGAGTGGGGATTAGCAAATAAAGTACAGTTCAACGTACAAAAAACTCAGGCAACAACACTTACAAAGAAGTCTCACAATGGCTTACCAACCGTGGAAATGGAGGGCCACCCCATAGTCGAATCACCTTCCGTCAAGCTTTTGGGAATCAACATCAACAATAACATGTCCTGGCACGACCACGTCGTCAGTATTGCTAAAACAGCATCCCAGAAGCTTGGAGTTTTGTTCCGTTGTAGGAAGTTGTATACACCAGAGCAACTGCTGCTGCTCTACAAGGCACAGATCCGACCATCGCTGGAGTATTGCTCCCATGTGTGGGGATGCGCTCCGAAGCACTCTCTAAAGCTTCTGGACACTATCCAGAAAAGAGCGATTAGACTAATCGATACGCCTAACCTCACAAAGGACCTCCACAGCCTGGAACATCGAAGGAGGGTGGCTGACCTATCCCTGTTTTACAGATTCTATCACGGAAGATGTTCGAGTGAGCTCTCTCAGATAATAACACCACAGGCCGTCCGAACCAGGACCACTAGAGAAGCTCTTCGAGCTCATCCTTACCAGGTCGAGGTCCTTACTCCCCGAACCAGTCTCCTCCAGCATTCCTTCTTTTGGAGAACTTCGACGCTGTGGAATCAGCTGCCGGGGAATTTGTTTCCCGACGGCTACAACCTGCAGCGTTTCAAATCTAACGTGAACCGGTACTTATCCTCTCGCAGCGCTTCTAAAGCGCCATAGGCTTTCAGCCTTTGCGGGAGGCCGACCATAAAAAAAAAAAAAAAAAATTCATGAGAGGGGCTTTGTGAGGTTAGGCGTATCGATTAGTCTAATTGCTCGCAGAGCCTGTCTAGTGTCCCTCGTTACGATGGCCTCCGGTGTTATTAACTGGAAGAACTCACCCAAACATCTACCGTGATAGAATATGTAAAACAGGGACAGGTCAGCCACCCTTCTTCGATGTTCCAGGCTGTGAAGTTCGTTTGTGAGGTTAGGCTTATTGATTAGGTTAGGTTAGGTTAGGGGGGTCAAACGTACAGGCCGGGTTAGGTAGCCCCAACACTGCAGCCATTGGCTTATTGTATTGTCCTGTGCGTTTGTTAATCCGTGAAGAGTTTTGTGACCTTGATAAGATCCAAGAGTCTCTTCACGATATCTCGATTGGGGAGTGATTTAGGCTGTTTGGCCCTATCAGTCTGAATCTCCACCAGCGTAGGGCCTCACATTCAAAGATTATGTGAGAGGCTGTTTCGTCGTCCTCGTCACATAGTCTGCATATAGGGTTTTCTTTGAAAATCGCTAATGTGTGTAGATGTTTTCTTAGGCCGCAGTGTCCGGTTAGGAGGCCGGTTATTAGCCTAGTCTCTTTCTTATTTAGTTTTAGGATCTCTTCAGCTAGTTTTGGTGTGGGTTGTTTCACCATCACCTTGCTGTGTCTGAGCTTTGGATGTGATTGCCAGTATTTTAGGTGCTGTGAATGCACCCACTGGTTTATCGTAGTTCTTACCAAAGACCTTTTAATGCCTATCGCCGGTTGGGGGCCGGTAAAACTGGATGCCGATCCGTTTCGTGCTAAGGTATCTGCTTTTTCGTTTCCTTCAATTCCCTTGTGACCTGGCACCCATTTTAGGGTTACCTTGTTCGTGGCACTAAGTTGTTTCAGGTTTTCTAAGCATTCCCAGACGAGTTTGGATTATTGTTTAGTCTAATTGCTCTCTTCTAGATAGTGCACAGAAGCTTTAGAGAGTACTTCGGAGAGCATCCCCATACATGGGAGCAATACTCCAACAATGGTCGGATGTGTGCTTTGTAGAGCAGCAGTAGTTCCTCTGGTGGATACAGTTTTCTACAACGGAACAAAACTCCAGTCTTCTGGGATGCTCTTTCAGCAATACTAAAGACGTGATCGTACCAGTACATGTTACCCAAAAAACTTGACGGGAAGATGGCCAGACTATTGGGTGACCCTCCATTTCCACAGTTGGTAAGCCAACGTGAGAATTCTTTGTCAATGTCGTTTTCTGTACGTTAAACTGTACTTACTTTATTTACTAATCCCCACTCGACAGTTGTTTGGATATCTATGTTGATTTGCAAGGCATGTTGTTGTCGCCGACGTACCGTCTCATGGGATGATAGTGGCTTGCCTGGTTTCATGCACGATATCAATGTACTGTCGTGTGCGAAGCTATACATTGGATTGGATGTTATTTCCAGCAGCTCGTTGATGTACAGCAGAAACAGTCTGGGGATAGTAAAGATCCCTGCGGAATACCGGCGTTTATTGGAAATACGTCTGATGAGCAGCCTACGACTACAATGAACAGAGATGCAAAAAGCTATGACCACTGGCGCAGGCCAGGTGGTAGTCCATAAGCAGTAAGCTTGACCAGAAGTCCGTCACGCCACACTCTATCTAAGGCTTTCGATACGTCAAGTGTAACAACACGGAATCTGCCATGATTTCCAATTGCTCTGT
Source organism: Callosobruchus maculatus (assembly GCA_951848785.1). Taxonomy (NCBI): domain Eukaryota; kingdom Metazoa; phylum Arthropoda; class Insecta; order Coleoptera; family Chrysomelidae; genus Callosobruchus; species Callosobruchus maculatus. The sequence goes on from CATOUR010000030.1 coordinate 1,524,405, forward strand.
CCTGCTAGTGAGTGACGTAGGCCAGGAGGTAGAGGTCAACCGTAGACCTGTGCTTACGGAAGCCGTACTGGCGATCATTTATGATGTTATTGTTGTCTAGGTATATAAGAAGCTGTGCATTAAGACAGTCAAGATGCTGAGAAGAGCCACACAGAACGGTGGGACACTAGGTTTGATATTGAGACTCATGTTGCCTATGATCTATATAGTTCTTTATTGCCTTCTTTTAGATGGGTGTCTACAGGACATTCTTTGATAGATTTATTGGTATAAGTTATTTTCGATTTCTCAACAACGAGGAGGTTTGTTACAAGCATGATGTGATACGCTTAATCTCCTGAACTGCACATGTAGGTAGTAGTAGTAGTAGTAGTAGTAGTAGTAGATTTATTCACCATTTAATACAAAGACATGTTATATGGTAAGTCATATTAAGAACATTGGAAACATTGAATATAACACATAATTACATAAAGAAATATTAAAAGAATACATTAATAATACAGAATAGGTATAATGACACAACTTCAGATATACAAACTATAAAGACGATACAAAATTTAAAAACTCATCAGTGCTATAGAAACACTGGCTGAGCATGATATCTTCCACCTTTTTTTAAACTTGATGTGACTGAGGGCTCGTATATCGTCCGGTAATCTATTATACAGGATAAGATTCAGGGAATTGCGTGCGGATACTGCTAGTCGGAACCTAGGAGTTATAAGTGCTCCAGCGCCTCTAGTGGCGTAATTATGAATATCAGAATGCGTGCTGTACTGTTTGATATTTTCATGAATATAAAGAATACTATAGTGACATTATCCTTAGTAGCTTAAATAAAGGCTTACAATGCTCATCAAATTTGGAGTTAGTTATGATCCTTATTGCTTTCTTTTGGAGTTTAAATACCCTTTTGGCATGACTAGAGCCCCCCCAAAGTACAACTCCATAAATGAGATAAGAATGGAAAACTGCAAAATAGGCATTCAATAAACCTTCTCTAGTAGTGACAGACCTCAGTTGCCTTAATACAAACATCTGAGTGTTTAATTTTTTACATAGTGCATCTGTATGAGCATCCCATTTAAGTGAAGCGTCAACTATAATGCCTAACAAAAAGACACTTACATTGGGGTTGGTTCTGGTATTGGAGGAAAGAGTTATTCTTTGAGATTTATCCCTGTTTAGTTTCAGACAGTTGGAAGCAAACCACAACTCTATCTTATTTGCAGTATCCACATCACCATTAAGGGCCCTAATGTTAGAATTGGATTGGATTAATGTGGTATCATCCGCGAAGCACACACAGTTCACAGGCAGCATATAGTGAAATACATCGTTTATATACAGAATAAATAGAAATGGGCCCAAAATCGACCCCTGAGGCACACCCGACTTAACCAGTTCCAAGTTCGATTTTTCACCATTAACCTCAACCAGTTGTGACCTGTTTTCCATATATGATTTGAAAAAATTCCAGGCAATACCACGTATCCCATAAAACTCAATTTTTTCAACAGAGTTTCATGGGACACGCAGTCAAATGCCTTCGAAAGGTCACACAAAGTCAATGAGGTGATCTTAGTGTAACAATGTAAGCACAATAAAAAGCACCAAATTAGTCGAACGCCTTACAAGCTTAGAGTTCATGACAAGAAACCTTTAAATCGTAAATCCCCCCCCCCCCCTCTTCCGTACATAAAAAGTAACCCACATCACTCGAGGCAAGGCTGTACTTAATTATAAGATTAACCCCCTCCCCCCTCTCATTGCTGAATTACCGCCGGCATGCGAACTTTTTTTCGTCATTATTCATCGTAATAAATGTGAATTTTGCACGCTCCGCAGTGGCGATTTCGAAACACTATAATTATCCGTGTACGAGTGAGACCGACTCACATGTCAATTTCTCAAATTGTATAGTCTGGGGGTCAGCTGACATTCCGGCGGGTAGCTCTAAGCTAAGATTTATTCTACTTGTTTTCATATACGAGTAGAGATATAGGATAAGATTTTTTCTATGGTTTCATATAGAACAGCCACATTCAAAGCTAAGATTTTCACTATTTATTTTCATAAAAAATAGCCACACTCGAAGATAAGATTTTTTCTACATGCTTTCATATAGGATAGCCCACAGAGTTAACATCTCTAGAGGGAATGTAAACAACAAAATGCACAGGTCGCAGACCAGCCAACATGTAACGGAAATTTTGACAACTTGAGGACATTACCAGTGGCGTACATTAATAGATTCAATTATTACTGTGATGTTACAAACTGATACAATATGTTGTATTAGTATTTAGCTATACTTAGAGACTCTTATTATAACTTGATTGTAACAGTTGATAATTTATTATTACCATGAAGTATTTCCCCATATTTTGCGCTACTGAAAACCAAAACAAAACCTATACTAACCTATGATAAGTGGTGTTCACCGATTCGTCGCTATTGCAGCAAACTATGCACTTTTTATTTCGTCTCATCATGCAATTATGACAATATTGTTCATAAATAATTTAATTCACACCACAAATAGTCACAGAGTCACTCAAATATACACTAAAACAACAAAAATCTCAACATACGCAATGATCACAACTACAATGACAGCCACATGACAGCTTTAGGGGACGCCGATTGAAGGTTGCCAGATTTACGACATATTAGAAGTTATTGCGACATTCCGCTATGAAATTTACCATTCTTGAGATTTCGTTAAATCAATACAAATTATCTTCACGTAAATCAGTTACATTGCAAGTATATTTTAATGTATAGTTAAATACCCATATAAATACTTTGAGGAACACGTGTTCAAACTGCGGAAACTGCCAGATTTTGAGGAAACTGGAAGGTCCTTGAGCGGACGAAGGAAAGTGGCAATAGCGCTATAGATGTTGGCTGGCCAATATTCAAATTAGGCTCCCTCTAGAGATGTTAACTCTGTGGGATAGCCACTCTTAAAGATAAGATTTTTTCTATATTTTCATTTGGGATAGCCACACTCAAGGATAAGATGTTTTCTACTTGTTTTCATGTATAATAGCCACACTTAAAGGTAATATTATTTCTATGTGTTTTCATACAGAGTGTAGAGTAACCACAGGAGCTAAACTTCGCAATGCATGTACTCAGTGAGTCACAATAAAGACGATATTATTATTACTCTGCTTTTCTAAGTTTCTCTCGCATGATTTTGGTAGCAACAAGTCTTGACGAGCTGCGTCAAATCAACATCTGAACTATTATTGATCTAATTTAGGAAGGATTGTATAGTATTACAGATCTTTAAGTTTACAGGTTTTTTGAATGTGTTGTGTAACATTTCGTCCAGGCCCAACTGTTGCAGGTGTGGTGTAAATGTGTTTGGTGTAAGGCCTGATACCTGTGTTTTGTTTCCAGAGTCGTTTTATTTCTATGACAAGATTTGTGCATTTAGATACCTTTCCAGCAGCAGCAATATCTATTAAATAGGCAACTTTGTCAGTTTTTGACTAAAAAAACTATATCTGGTCTGTTGCCACTTGACTATTTTTTCTTGTTGTGACTGCATGTGATTGTGTCCATCTGCTGCGTGATCTGGACAAGAGAGGTAGAGTGGTGTATAGTTTTTGTCTGCTTTTACTATTTCCCTATGTAAGTTTATTTGTTTACTTTGAAAAAAATGTCTCAGTGTTTGTATTTGTGTTGTGTGCAGCGACTGTATGTCTATAATTCCTCTGCCCCCTTGTTTTCTGCCTCTCTATCCTTGCACGCTTTGAGATTTGACACTATGTACTTCGTCAGTTCTGTAAGTATGAGCATGTGGATGTTTTCAATGTCAGTGTGCGACTACTTGATGATGCCAAAGGAATATGTTAGCACCAGTATCGTTAATAGCTTTTGAAAGATTTCCTTTTTCTAAGAGTCAAACGAGACGGTCTCTACATTCTTGTGTTAGTTGTGCATTGACTTATGCATGGTCAATCTTAACTTTCTGATTGCCTTTATTGACGTGGAGTACCTTCCACTTGCTCATTCTGACGTCTGATGTACAACTTCAGGAACGACCTATAGTTTTATATCATCCATGTAGAGGAGATTATTGATTTTCGGTTGATTTACTTTGTGGTACCTGATGTTGAAACCACAGTGACCTGGACTAAAAATGCACTACTGGCCCCCAGACTAAGAACGATCAGAGTACCAGTCAGGCGCTCACATGTCAATTTTGCCCGTGGAAACAACCTCAAATTATAGGTGTGCTAAGAAGTTCCCCTTCATTGAGATAATGACTGTGGAATGAGCGGTTTAAAATACAGCAACGAAATTTATGTACTTCAAGACACACCAACAGGTGAGAACGTCTACATACTGTGGTTTCGTTTCATCACCTGAGTATGTAGAATGGAATTTTGCTTCATTTATTTTTCATTTTCTTCGCCAGTAGGCGGTGGAAGTAGGGCAATAGAAACATGGGATACAAAATACACCACTCACCCTTTCTTGGTCATGCATGCATGGTCCCATACAATCACAACAAGACAAAAAAAACAACTGGTCGCAGAAAACATCATATGAATGAAAAACAGTCATGCATCTAGCTCCAGGATGGTCAGCTCTTTTTTGAAACGGAAGAATTGATGCTTGCTATCCAGGAACAATTTAATGCGACACAAAAAACTACAAGCAGTATATAATTAAAGATTCAACTATAACTGGCGGTAATTGCCTAAAATATCACCAACAGAGTACATACAAGTACGTGAAAAACTCTCGCTGGAACAGAGTACCCAGCCTACAGCCAAATACTAGCCACAACAAACCAACAGAAAACATATAACTACATGCCAGCAGTACTTGAAAACAATCAATACAAACTACTAGGACTTGACTTGATTTGTAATAATTGGCACCTTCAAACTATACACGATACGAGTTTTCATCCTGATAGAAAGCCACATAACCATTTTAGATTTTTAGGATGAACTTGAAGATCTGAAGGGCCTGAAAATTTTTGATTTTCTTTACCTGAGGCTGACACTCAAAATAACGACCGGATTTTCAATTGGCACCTTCAAACTATATACGACACCAATTCTCATCTTGATAGGAAGCCACATAACGATTTTAGATTTTTAGGGTGAACTTGAAGATCTGAGGGTCTGAAAATTTTTGATTTTCTTTACGTGAGGCTGACACTCAAAATAACGAGCGGATTTTCAATTGGCACCTTCAAACTATATACGACACCAATTCTCATCTTGATAGGAAGCCACATAACGATTTTAGATTTTTAGGATGAACTTGAAGATCTGAAGGGCCTGAAAATTTTTGATTTTCTTTACCTGAGGCTGACACTCAAAATAACGACCGGATTTTCAATTGGCACCTTCAAACTATATACGACACCAATTCTCATCTTGATAGGAAGCCACATAACGATTTTAGATTTTTAGGGTGAACTTGAAGATCTGAGGGTCTGAAAATTTTTGATTTTCTTTACGTGAGGCTGACACTCAAAATAACGACCGGATTTGTAATTGGAATCTTCAAACTATATACGACACCAATTTTCATCTTGATAGGAAGCCACATAACGATTTTAGATTTTTAGAATGAACTTGAAGCTCTGAGGGTCTGAAAATTTTTGATTTTCTTTACCTGAGGCTGACACTCAAAATAACGACCGGATTTGTAATTGGCACCTTCAAACTATATACGACACCAATTTTCATCTTGATAGGAAGCCACATGACGATTTTAGATTTTTAGAATGAACTTGAAGCTCTGAGGGTCTGAAAATTTTTGATTTTCTTTACCTGAGGCTGACACTCAAAATAACGACCGGATTTGTAATTGGCACCACCAAACTATACACGATACGAGTTTTTGTCCTGAGGAAGCCACATAACGATTTTAGATTGTTAGGGTGGATTTGTAATTGAGGCAAATTTTTTTCTGACACACAGTATACAAAAGGTGAAAAGTGAACAATACAAATAATAAAATACAAAAATCAATAAGTACATAAATGTGAATAACAAACAAAATTTCCTTAAAAATAGAGACGAAAATGTATTAAAATCGAATATCAAAACTATTTATTTGAGAAAAACTAATAAAGAAACAAATAAATTAAAGAGAAGTGCCTATAATTATAGATTAAACTTTTCGTTTGAAACTTGATAACGTCAAGAATTCCTAAGTATTACACTTCCAACACAGTTCGGATTTGTTGGACTCCATATTTAGCCCGTGTTGCTGTTAATACCAGTACATTTAAATGTTACATGTAAATGTTGTTAGTCAAAGCTTAATTGGCTGAATATCTCAAATCATGACATAACAGATTATGATGTGGGAAATAAAATAGCAGTAGGATGTATGGATGACAAGTTTCATTTTGTAATGATATATTAGTTAATTTGTACGTGTCAAGCTATTATTTATAAATCAACATTAATGTATGCATTACGATGTTTAGAAGCAGGCAAATTGCTTAAATGTACGCTCATTTATCAAGAAAAAAATGGAGTCAAGTTGATTGACTCAGTACTTCCCACACATTACTGTGATATCAGTTTATTATTTTCCCATAGCATGAAGCTTTAGTCTGAGATCCCCTTGCAACCAAATCATCGGCAGCCTTCCCTCCCCTAAAATTGTCTTATGCCGCTAAGTATTTACTTCAGAGGTCAATGGACAGCCTAAAACATCTAAAAACGAAGTTTGAGTTGTTTTCATACTTTTAGTTTTTTGATTATTGCTATACACGCTGTCACTGACACGATATTTAACAAACATACGCGTTTTCCATCCTCACCACGGTAATAATACTGTGTCAAAATTTAATTAGAATCAATGTAATAGTGTCCACGTTACAAAATACAAAAAGATCTAAAGCAATAAATACTCGTATGTATGTATACAGAAAATTCTAAGTCCCTTAGTTTCCGTAATACGCTAGGCAATGTTCGGATGGACCTAAAAAGTTGATTTATGTCGCTAGGTCTTCCTTCACAGCCCCTACCCTACACCCTATTATGAATACAAGAAATTTCTCAGTTTTTCAACCCCCCACCCCCTAACCACCCCAATTTCACCCCACCCAAAAAAACGCAGAAAATGATCAGGAACCTCTAAAACGCTTAAAAACGAAGTTTGAGCTGTTTTTATATTTTTACTTTTTTTTATTATTTCTGCGCCGCCACTGGCACGATTTATAAAAACCATACGCGTTTTCCATCCTCGCCACGGTAGTAATACTGTGTCAAAATTTCATTAACATCAATTCAACAGTTTCCTTGTAACACAATATAGAAGGATCTAAAGCAATACTCTCGTATGTTTACACCAGAAAAAATTCTAAGTCCTTTGGTTTCTGTAATAGGCAAGGCAATGTTCGGATGGACCTAAAAAAGTTATTTATGCTGCTAGGTCTTCCTTCATGGGTCAGTGGGCAGTCTATTATGAAAGCAACAAATTTTTCAATTTTACAACCCCCCACCCCCCAACCACCCCAATTTCACCCCCACCAAAAAAAAAGTAAAAAATGATCAGGAACCTCTAAAACGCCTAAAAACGAAGTTTGAGGAATATTTAATTTTTTTTATTTTTTGCTAATTACTCCGCCGCCCCTGCACCGATTTTCAAAATTATAAGAACATTACCTACTACGACCCCCCAGCATATCGCTGCCCAAATTTCATCACAATCCATGCAGCGGTTACTGAGATTACGAGGACACAAAAACGCGTACAGACAGACCGACAGACAGACAGACCGACAGACAGACAGACCGACAGACAGACCGACAGACAGACCGACGGAAATGAGTGACGTGGATTTTCGTTATGTAGACATCATGAAACGCCCAAAAAGTGTATTATCTCAAAATCGAAAATTTTCGCGATCACAATACTCCCCTCACCTATCGGTGTGGGAAGTAAAACTACAATAATAACTGGCGATTATGTTGTTAAAAGAAAACAATTTTATGACTCACGTTGGCCATGATTCAAATGAAATTACCACAGTCGTCTCCCTTACCAGGGACTTCACTCCATCAATTTCACGATATATGGAAGAGATATGATAGTCCAGGATAATTAGCCTCCATTATTTTATACATGAATCCACAATATTTGGATGACTTGAGGTGTGACGTTTAGGCTTTGCCATTAATAAATTAAGCTCAATACCTTTCTTACATATCTAATTTTGAATTTACCAATTCTGCTTACGTTACTGCTACCATCTATTTCAGAGATCGATAATCACTTTTTAGGCAAATATCCGAAAAAGAATCTGAGCAAGGAAATATTTCGTGCATTTACAAAACGGTATCTTAGGTTTAAGTTCAAGGTTGGGTTACATAACAGGTTTTTCATATTTAGGAACGTGGCTCTGGCTTGTTCTATGCGTGATCTTACTTCAACGTCATGGTCTACATTTGCCGTTATGCAGCTGCCAAGATATTTGAATTTCTCAACTGTCTCTATTGCGGTGTCATATATGTTTATGTTCAGTTGTGGGTTTGGAGATCTTGTTATCGCCATTACTTTAGTTTTTGTGACATTAATTCTCATGCCTAGCTGATCTCCTACCTCTACAACTTTGTTGATTAGGCGTTGAAGGGCCTCTGGACTGTCCGCAATGATAACCGTGTCGTCTGTATAACGTATGTTGTTCAATATCCTGCCGTTAATTTTTATGCCGTCTTCCTCATCGCCTATTGCTTGATTGAATATGTGCTCAGAGTACATATTAAATAGTATTGGCGATAAAACACAACCCTGTCGTACCCCCTTTTCTATACACACCGGTTCTGATGTTGCTTGTCCATATCTCACCGTTGCTTCTTGGTTCCAATATATGATACTCTACCTAGTGGAATAGGCATTAAACCAGTACCAGCAACTCCAGTACTATACTAGTTGTGGGAATTTGCAAGGACCTGGAACGCTGAGTCGATTATTTGGGATTATTAAATTGTCCTTCTTAAGGCCATATTTACATCTGCTACTAGCAAAGTCCATTCATTGAGAAGGAAATCTGATTTTCTCAGAGAAATAAAACCATCTATTGCTAATAGTGAAGTAAGATTTTTATCAAATTTCAGTATACACTTTGCATCATTCTCTACATCTATGCAGCTAAATTTTAATTAATTTAAAGGCACATTTGGATGTTCATGTTCTAATTCCATTGTATTCTATAAGAGCGACACATCGTGTGCTAGATAATTTGAGAGCGTTTATAGCTACTGTTTTGAATTGCAGACTTGTTTAGCGAAAATCGAAAATTTCAAACCCCCAGATCTTGTTCACAAAAAGAAATCGAAAATCGTTGTTAAGCCTTCTATAAGAATGAACCTTTGAGTGTTAGAAAATTTGACAGCGTTTATTACAAATCCAGTAGCTGTTTTGAGCTTCAGTCTTGTTTAGCAAAAATCGAAAATTTCAAACCCCCAGATCTTGTTCACAAAATGAAATCAAAAATCTTACTTAGGCCTTCCATAAGAATGAAACATCGTGTACTAGATGATTTAACATCGTCTATCACAAATCCAGCAGTTGTTTTGAGTTTCAGTCTTGTTTAGTGAAAATCGAAAATTTCGAACCCCCAGATCTTGTTCACAACATGAAATCAAAAATGTTTATTAGGCTTTCCATAAGAATGAAACGTCGTGTGCTAGATAATTTAATATCGTTTATTACAAATCCGGCAGCTGTTTTGAGTTTTAGTGTTGTTTAGCGAAAATCGAAAATTTCGAACCCCTAGATCTTGTTCACAAAAAGAAATCGAAAATTTTTATCAAGCTTTCTTTCAGTTTCACTAGTCGTCGATAGCCCGAGAGCACTAATTATAGATTCATTTGAGATCTATGTTATCTGATGCTTGTCGAAGAGATTTTTGGGGCGGATACAAATTGCAGCCGCGGTTAGGGTATAATCCTATAAATCTCAAAGGTGACCATAAAAGATGTTGAAAATTGTAGCGAGCGTCCCCTTTCGGCGTAGTCTACCTGTTTGAAGGTATTCTAAAAATTAATTTGGAGTTGTATAGCAAAATATTATATAAAAATAATATTGTGTGACAGGTCAAATTAATTTTTATCTAAAGCAACAATTTAGTGGCATTTACTTACCTACTTCTGTTAGTGATCTTGAAAACTATATGACATCACAATGACTTTTTTAAATTACAAACCCAAAATTTTATTCGCACTTATTGTTATAGAGATTTTGCAATTCTCTACTTAACTAACTAGAACTTAACTAGAAAAGTTAATTTCTTGATACATATTTCCATTATTTTAGGCAATTTCGACAATATCAACAATTATTGTGACAATTGTGATACTTTTTTGCAATTTTCGGAAGGTGATAATATACCCAATGCGCGGTTTTTTTTAGACTGAAACTAATAAATTTTAATTTTGTTAGAGCAGTTAATAATAAAACAAAAACTATTGACATTGAAAGAAAATTATACTTTTCTAAATTGTTAATTGTTACTAATACATAACATTATGTACAAACATGTTCGTAAATCGTCTTAGATCAATATATACATAAAAAACCATAATTACTAACTAAGGTTCTCACCATAAAAATGACACACACTTTTTATATATTCTAATCCACTTATCCTATTTTCATTGATTAATGAACTTAGGTATTCTAAGACTCAAAAAATCTTGCTTCTTTTTAGTTGTTGCATTTGGAGTGTGTTTTATTCTGACACTATTCATTTTAATGTATGTGTCTGTTTGAGTATTTATCAAAGACTCTCAAAAATAAACAATGATGGATGGCTGTCATAAAAACTCCTACCCCTAACAGAGGGTCGTCCGCTGCAATTTACGTGTTTACCTGAAATGGAAAAATAACCAGCCGCTGCAATTTTCATATCCCGGATTAAGAATACTTGACCATCGCTGCAACTTACAATCGCCGGATTTTTGTATAGAAATTGTTCGAATGGTCCCGGACTAGGAATGGGATCCATCCATCACCGTCCAGAGAGAGAGAGAAAAAAGTTGTTTGTATTGCCCATTTGGTTGCACATGAGAAGACATCCATTAACGTGACAGTGCGGACATCATCAATCATCCGGACTAATTAGACAGGCGCGATTTTTCTGAATTTTTATTGAGCAAAACAGCGGAAATAACATAAGTTATGGCATGTCGACGATAACGGGGTCGGTCTGAAATGTCACCGGCCATAATTCAACTTTATCACACGCATGAAGTTGTCGGTGGGTCGCGTTGGTCGGGGAAACCAGCGGCCTCCACTAATTATACAGAAATAAAGCCGTTATGAATGTCTTAGCTGGGAAAATAACCGATAATTATTTCATATTTATGCCTGGTGCCATCCAGGGGCGTACGTCAATCACTACCTTAGCACGAAACGGATCGGCATCCAGCTTTACCGGCCCCGAACCGGCGATAGGCATTTCAAGGTCTTTGGTAAAAACTACGATAAAACAGTGGGTGCATTCACAGCACCTAAGATACTGGCAGTCACATCCAAAGCTCAGACACAGCAAGCTGATGGTGAAACAACCCACACCAAAACTAGCTGAAGAGATCCTAAAACTAAATAGGAAAGAAACTAGGCTAATAACCGACCTCCTAACCGGACGCTGCGGCCTAAGAAAACATCTACACACATTAGGGATCTTCAAAGAAAACCCAATATGCAGATTATGTGACGAGGACGACGAAACAGCCTCTCACATAATCTTTGAATGTGAGGCCCTACGCTGGTGGAGATTCAGACTGATAGGGCCAAACAACCCCAAATCACTCCCCAATCGAGGCATCGTGAAGAGACTCTTGGATCTTATCAAGGTCACAAAACTCTTCACGGATTAACAAGCGCACAGGACAATACAATAAACCAATGGCTGCAGTGTTGGGGCTACCTAACCCGGCCTGTACGTTTGACCCCCCTAACCTAACCTAACCTAACCTAACGTCAATCACACTTTAACCTTTAACATATGCGACAGAAATGATACCCTCGCTAGCTAAATTTTCTGGGTTCAATGCAGGTCAAGCATGGCCGACTCTACACTAGGCCGGAGCCTTAGATGTGGCAACGTGGCTTAGCTGTCAAATAGTGGTCCGGTTACCGTAAATTGTTTTATAGTTTCAGAATAATAATTATTACATTTTATATGTATTAACACTCAGTTGATAAATTAAGAAAAATACTTTTTAGAACTACTACTCCTAACACCAGTTACATCTGATGTCTGGTTTATCGTAGTCAAACACTACAAAATAAAAATAAGCGCAACCTGTTTCCTGCTACCACTTCCACTCCCACTTAAATGAACACTCAATTTACTTTGTATATTTTCACTTGAGCTAGAAAAATTCACTATTAGGTCATTTTGAAGCCATTCTTGCTTTCACTATCAAATCTTTTCGTAGGTATGCCCAGATGCATGCCCAAATGAGTTCTATTAACTGTCTTTTTCTGTGATATTAGGGAGGTCCAGAAAACATTGTAGGTACCACATTGTGCTTTAAAGTAGGTCTTATCCTTTGAAATGTTTGTAAATTATTGTCTTTATTCTTATAAATATAACCAGCCCTTACGAGGAATACATTTCACCCACTTCTGTTTATGTCCTTTATTGGAAGCACAACTGCTAGTGCAACCTGGTACTACACACTTTGCAGGCATCTTTTTATCTTTATAGTTTCGTTTGTGCAGGTAAATAATTAGAAACACATTAAAAATCATCTTCCACTCTTCTTTTTTACTCTGGAAGGTTATGTATGGTATGTCCTTTATTGGAAGCACAATTGCTAGTGCAACCTGGTACTACACACTTTGCAGGCATCTTTTTATCTTTATAGTTTCGTTTGTGCAGGTAAATAATTAGAAACACATTAAAAATCACCTTCCAATCTTATTTTTTACTCTGGAAGAATTACACTAATGACAAAAGCTCGGCCGACTATTCAGTGTTGCCATATTTCAATGCTCCGGCCTAGTGAGTAGAGTCGGCCATGGGTCAAGTAATGCCAATAAGAAAGAAATTTTGGCTAAATGACTTTCTAAACTTTTCTACAAATAGCTTAAATGTAGAAAACATTTTTCAAAACACTTTATTATACATTGCTGGATCTGGATGAGAGATACAGAAAATGAAAACAGAGAAATTCTTCCAAAACAACATATATTTTTGAATTCTGCAAACGGCACACAGAACTGTCACTGTCAATGTCAATCTCGGTAGTCATGACAAAAAATGCGCATGCGGAACTGCGTGTTGGAAAGTTGCACGGTCCAGCTAGATGCAAGTCTTTATACAGGGTGTCCCACGACGATTAAGACAAGCAATATAACGGAACTGGGGTATCAAATTATAATTTTGGCGGTGTAAATTAGAGAAAATATAGTATCTTTTCTTATTATTGCGTTGCACAATGAGGTATTTGGTTTTGGTCACGTGACATTCGATTCAAAATTTTTAGTGGGACACCCTGTATATTTGTGACTTTTTGTGTTTCTCCCGATAAAAAAATTCCAACAAACTAGCACACTTGGAGTCTAAAGTGATTCCTTCAAGAGCTACAGGTACTTAAAGGATGGTACCACTACCATTGATTATAACATGTACCCCTACAGTTGAATTACTTTGGTAGTGTTTCATAGTGGTAGTGGTACAGTCCTTTAAATACCTGTAGCTCTTGAATTAGTCACTTTAGACCACAAGTGTGTTGGAATTGTTTTATCGGGAGGAACACAAAAAGTCACAAATATACAGGGTGTCCCATTAAAATTTTTGAATCGGACGTCACGTGACCAAAAACAAATACCTCATTGGGTGACACAATAGTCTACAACCATAGTGAGCTGCAAAATGATTTAACCTTCATGAAATCCTATTTTGGATGCATTAGTATTAAGCTTTAAACATAATGGATAACTTGATTCAAACTTCGGTTTTTATATACTTTTTTGTAGCTTTTTTTTGGAAAATTATAATGCTTCTTGAAGAGACTTTTTACTTGTGCTACTTGTGTCATATAGTTTTTTTAAATATAATATAATTTAGAAATTTATTTACAAGTTTCACATATTACTCATCTGACGGATGTGCTACGATATTTCACATCCTCCTACTCACTACCTACGACCATGGTTTACGTTTCGTCATTACCGCCATTAAGCAAGAATTAATGATTGTGAATTTATTGGCAAAATTTACGGTCGAGAGTTTTATATAACTTTCGTGGCATTAAAGCCGAGATATTAATATTAATAAAATATAAAAGTTTTACGAGCACGATAAATCTTTATGTGTTGTTTACGAGCTACTCGAAAATATGCTGCACGAAACCAACCGTTTTATGTTTTACAGATTTCATCATTTACACTACGTTCTATGTGTTTATTTCAAGCGGATGACCAATAATATGAAGCCTCAGACTAACAACAGGAACATAGAGGTAGTAAACAAACCACTTCAGCATGGCATGTTCAAAGCCATCATGTTTGACACTTCAGCCTCCAAACACTGATCAGCTGTGGCCTCGCAGTGACAGTTCAAATTGTAAACAATGCTGTGTAACGCCAAATAACCTGAAAACTCTTCCAATGCAACCCATGTTACAAACATTGCACTTTTTGAGTTCCATCTCGAAAAACTGTTAAACTACACTCGAATATAGCACAGCAAGTCCGTAAAGCTTCACTACAGTTACCAACAAATAGCAAATTCGATTTTACTGACCAAGCATAAAAGACGCACAAACAAAACAAACGTTTGACAGTCGAGTTTCGACCGTAAATAAGTTGCACGAAAATTATGTCCGCGTTGCCGGTTCCTCAAAATTTATGTAAGACTTCAGACTTTGCATTTATGATAAAGAAATATGCAGTAACGCAGTAGAGGTCAACATATCTATTGATTTTGCTGTAATCATTCCTGAACCATCAAAATTTTTTAACGTAGAATGGGATATTTCTGAATGCTATATAATTAAGACGATAGTAAACAAGTATGATTGCCATATCTGGTGGTCAATATGACAACTTGGTTTTTTCTAATGGTATTGCGATCAATTAAATGAAACAATTTTCCTTTCCACGACGTTTCGGTTTATTATATCTAAACCAGAAACAGAATTTTCTGTTTCCTGAATCCTCAGGGACGGTTTCGCTTAAAAATATATAACAAACTAAAGCAAAATACACCTGACGATGGTTTAGATATAATAAACCGAAACGTCGTGGAAAGGAAAATTGTTTCATTTAATTGACCGCAATACCATTAGAAAAAACCAAGTTTGAAATCTACGGTCACGAAAATATAAAATCAATATGACAACGTAAGAAAAGATGTCGGCCTATTAGAATTTGTTGTTTACTATCTCTATGCTGAGTTGTCTAAATGTACCCCGTAAAACGTAATCAAGAGGTGCTAGGTTTGTGTTTCTTCCAGAGGTGGACCTCTGTATGATATTACTTTTCATACCTAATTTGAATCTTTCCATAAGATGGAAAATATGGCACAATTTAGGATCATTTCAAAAGTATCTGAAAGACAAATAAAGAGTCATTCAGGCCGTCCCGTATAAGAGAAGGCGACAGTATGTCTTGTTGTATGTCTGGTTACCCAGAAAAGGTTCGAAAGAAAATAGAGAAAGGAAGAGCAGAGAGAGAGAGAGAAGTGCAACTTGTAGAATAGAATTGTTAGTGAAATCTAAACACCTAGAAAAAAAAGATATTCGCATTAAAAACGTATGCACAGCTTGTCAGTACCCTCACTGGTACACATCTAACACTTGTTCATTCAGACGCTATTGATCTACACGACACCTCCAAAAAACGGTATACATGTAAAAACAAAGCATGGCTTTCTGTTGATCCAAAAACTATAATATCTGTTGCAAATGTGATGAGAGACTAGTTGATTGTGCAAACATGCTCTCAAGAAGACGACAGTGTCCTCAGTTAAACCCCTTTGAACGGGGTGGGATTGTAGGCCAGCGAGAATGTGGTGCTTCTTTCAGTGCAATTGCTGTAAACATGGAGCTTAGCGTGGCTACAGTTGTAGCAGCTTTTTTTACGGTCAGCCTTCCGCAAAGGCTGAAGGCCTATGGCGCTGTAGAAGCGCTGCGAGAGGATAAGTGTCGATGCACGTTAGATTTGACACACTGCGGTTTGTAGCTGTCTGTAAACAAATTCTCTCGCTGCTCATTCCACTGAGTCGAAGTTCTTCAAAAGAAGGAGACTGGTTCGGGGAGTAAGGACTTCGACCTGGTAAAGCTGAGCTCGTAGAGCCTCCCTAGTGTTCCTCGTTCGGATGGCCTTTGGTGTTATTATCTAGGAGAGCTCATTCGAATATCTTCCGTGAAAGAGTCTTTAAAACAGAGAAAGGTCAACCACCCTTCTCCGATGTGGAGGACCTTTGTGAGGTTAGGCGTATCAATCAATCCCATTGCTCTCTTCTGGATAGTATCCAGAAGCTTTAGAGAGTACTTCGGAGCGCATCCCCACACACATGTGAACAATACTCCAGAGATGGTCGGATCTTTGCCTTGTAGAGCAGCAATAGTTGCGGTGTGGTCTGTGTGGATATGTGCTATTGGCGTAATGTTCGGCTATACCCTCCAACGAGACAAGATGGAAATTGTGACGGGTAATTGAACGCGGCAATTTCTGGCCATACAGCACCCAGAAAACTTTGGTTTTCTTGTCAACTGACGTGCAATTGACCAATAGCTTGTTATAGTTTGAACAAAGTGTACTGAGAGTAGTCTGTTTTAAAGTCGGAGCATAGCATGCTGCCTATGGATAAAGGACTGCATACAGACCTACTAAAAATTATTTTTTTGCCTTTTGCTGAGGAAAGTGCCTTAAGTGGAGGTTATAGTAAACTGCTTGAGGATAACACATTTGCGCGGTAAGGGCAGAGGTAAGAAATCGAGTAAGAGGGGACGTTGCCTATTTACTATTCCTACTACAAGGATATACCACCAAGTTATAAAAAGTATTTGTAGGCGCCGCACTCTTTTGTTTAAATACTGAGGGGTCTGTGATGGTGATGCCGAACCGGCTCCCGCTGACCCTTTTTTGATCGTACGTCGCCGTCGTTGAGAAATAGACATTGTATAATTTATACCTGGCATCACAGTTGATCCCTTTTCTGTGTATAAAGAGTTGTTTATAAGTGCAACTGAGTTGTCACACAAAAAATGAATTTATCCTATGTACAAGAGCAAAAATAAGATGGAAAATAAGGTGAAAATATGAAAAATCACCAAGAAATACCAATGATAATATTACTTGTAAAGCAGCTAAATTCAGTGAAGTTCACTGTACATTGAGCAGTTCTTTAGATATGCCAATGCCGTTGGAAAACTGAAAGATGTAAACGTATTACAGAATTGGCGTAAATACGGGGGATAGGGAGGACATCGTCCCCCCCTTGGAACTATAAATTATTAAAAAACTACCATGTCTCACAATTTTTGCCAATAGCACCCCCAGAAGGCGCCACCAAAATTATTGTTGGATTCACAACGAACTCCAGAACAATAAACTAAACTATGCGGAAGGCCTCCAAAAATATATCCCCCATAGTGAAACTATATCTACCTGCATTCTGAATTACAGCCGCCAAATTCGGTATTTCGATAAAGTATTCAAAAAGAGAACGCATTTTAACAACTTTCTGAAATCTATAACTCCTCCAACACAGATATACCTATGCATCTATGCCAAGACGATCATGTACTCTGAAGAAAAAGAAAAATTTAGAAAAATTTTCATAAAAAATGCGAGTATTAATTGCGGACTCTAATGCTGCCACACCAAGATGGTGTTCTTATTTTACCTGATATATGACACCTGATGAAGAAGGTATTCAGAGAAGAAAAAAGACTTTTTGGATGAAAAATGGTGCGCTAAAGTGCTAAAGAGAAACCACAATTATTGGTTTTATCAAGTTCAGTGGTAATTCCATGTCACAAAAAGTTACTATTGCTACTTTGTCGTCTCAGCACAAAAAATCGTGAAAGTGGAGAACTTAGCAAAGGAACATGACTTCTGGAATGTATAAATGTTAATAAAAATACATGGTTTTTATCAGTTTATGTTACAAAATAAAAAATGTAATTTCTATTCGCGACGCAAAAAAGTATGAGCCCAAGACTCTAAGACTTGGGCCTGCCAGCAATTTAAATTTTAATTACTTACAAATCTGGTCGAAAATGGTAAGATTTCGCAGTAATCCTGAAAATGATAACTGCTCAAAACCAATTACCGCGATTTGTTTAAATTTTAGTAGTTCCTAACTTTTGGCCTGCAGGGTATATCAATGTCACCCAAAACCACCTACTACAAATTTAGTCGATGCCCAAAGCAATATCTATCTCATTCCAACAATGAATAAACTTCAGCTCATTCATAAACTGTAGTTTACATACTTTTGTATTGGTGGCGCCTTTATCAGTGTCCCAATAGGCGCGCGATCGTTCAATGCAAGGCTCTAGCTGTAACCATTTTTGACCCTGTATATTAATAATTTTTGGCACAAAAACCTGATTTGCGTTTTCTTAAAACTTCAGTCTAGAGAAATGTCCATCCAGATTTTAGAATAAGTTTATACAGAGTAATTTACGAGACCGCGAATTTAGTCAAAAAAACGTCAATTTTGACAATTTTTTAATAATCGTCTATTAGGAAATTCCAAAAAGTACGTCTACATTTCTCTACAACCGTCCTTCTTCTTCATGCTCATATTTTTTTCAGTTCAGAAATCTCAAAATTGATAGTCCAAAAATGGTTACAGCTAAACCAGTGCAAACAGCTCTCTTGTACGTACTATAACCTCCTCTTAAGAGGGAAGCGCCCCTGGCGAAAATAAATAAACAGTCCCGCATGGGATCCCGGGGCAAACCGCTTCCTCGGAAAATAACAGGCACGTCAGACGCAGAAAAATAAATGATAGCCGACGAATGAATCCGGTAACCTGTTCGATTTATCATCGGCGCGCCAATGGCGGACAACCCCCCCCCCTGAGCCCCAGGCCTAGAGCCGGAGCAGTCGTCAGGCAGGCAGAAGATTGAATGCTACCTCTTTGTCGGCCGACGTCATTTATCTAACCTCAACAATACCTGTCGGGGACTTGACACATCTATCAAAGCATAAATAATAGAGAAACACAGGGGGGAACGTATAAAGGTAAAAACACATCATCTACAAAGGCTTCGGCCTCTGCCGACGGAACGTAAGGCGCGTCGATACGCTCGGTAAACGGTATGGACGGACTAGACGTGCCGATATATGAGCTTTTTCTACGGGGTGATAAGGATAAGTTTGTCATAGACAGAATACTAGGACATTTTTCCAATACAGTCGTGTATGCACTTCATCCAATCTCTAACAAGCAAGACCATATAGTAGAAGAACCGAATATAAGACCACCTTCACCGAACTGGTTAATGGATGAAAAGCATTTTATATCAAATAAGAAACATATCGCAAGTGCGTTGGCTGAAAAATCTCAGTCCAGGATATGATTAATTAAATATTGAAAAATTAACTTTTTTTTAAACATTTCACCGGTTTGGTTAATAGACAAATCACATACCAATAGAAAGTAAGAAGCCCATAGAATATGCAAACGTTAGGTTGGCTACGTTCTTCCCATCCCAACTATAGGGTAGGCAGGTATAAATAGAAAATCAATAATAGCCATTTGCACCGGTGTCGTTAATGCATGAAACTTATATCAAAATAAAGATAATTTTATTGCGAACACATCGATATAGGGTTGTCTACAAAAAATCAGTCTGGAATTCCGGTTGTCGAATTTTAAAGATCAAAATAATGCTGCCAGTGAATACGTGCGCCAGAGAGGTCCGAGCGAACTATCCCGAGTACGTGTCATGTGTCCATGAAATTCAAAAGGATAGCGATACACTCGTAAATGCTGTGCATCATTATATTGGAACAGTTTGCCTTATTCTTCTGAATTGAAAAAGCGTGCTACTACTACTATACTGATTGTTGTTATTTATAAACATTAAATTGTGATAAAAAATGGCTAAAAAGTGTTTTCTATGCAATTCGGACGATAATGTTCTTGATTTTAACGATGAAACATACAAAAACTGTTCGCTGAAATTAAATTTTCGTAAAAAGAAAAATTTTAAATACAGTGGCATGAGTTAATCAAGACATCACTCGATTTTGTAGGTTATCGTACCACCTGCTACAAAAAGGTGACTGCTTTGGGTAAAAAATATAATAACTTAATAGCTTTCTTGGTGAGAATACGGTAAGTGCATAAAAATTTAACCTTCAAAACTATCTTAGTAAATACATCTTTTAAATTTTTTTAATTGTGAAATAATGACATGAAAGATTCATAAATATATACATTTTTGATTATGTTTCATTCAAATAAATCATTTCAATTTCACGGACACATGACATACGCACTCTCTTTCATTCAATGGCCGAGCTACACGCAGCTGCTATGCTGCATCCTTTGTTAATACACGGGATAGTTCGCTCGGACCTCTCTGGCGCACATACTCACTGGTAGCAACATTTTCATCTTTAAAATTCGACATCCGGAATTCCAGACTGATTTTTTGCAGACAACCCTATATCGATGTGTTCGCAATAAAATTATCTTTATTTTGATATGTTTCATGCATTAACCACACCGGTGCAAATTACTATTATTGATTTACCTGTTTATACCTGCCTGCCCTATAGTTGGGACGGGAAAAAGGTAGCCAACCTAACGTTTGCATATTCTACGGGCTTCATACTTTCGATTAGTATGTGATTTGTCTATTAACCAAACCAGTGAAATGTTTAAAAAAATTAATTTTTCAATATTTAATTAATCATATCCTGGACTGAAATTTTTCAGCCAACCCACTCGCGGTATGTTTTTTAACATATTAAATTTAATATAAAATGCTTTTCATCCATTAACCAGTACGGTGAAGGTCGTTCTATATTCGGATCTTAGACAGTAGCAATAACAGGGCACTACTGTGCCAGGTTGTACAGTTGGTCATCCTATACGAAGCTCCTGTGTGATATCACGAAGTCACGAAAAGGAAAAAGTATCAGAAGGTCTTGGACAGCTTGCAGAGAAAGTCTCTGCTGAGGGTGGCCAGAGACAAGAGTTCTACAAGTTATAACGGTGATACCACCATTCTACTTGCTGGCTCAAGAGAGGACACTGATCCGCCATGGTCAAGCAGGCAATACGATATACCACCATGAAGCTAAAAGCCTGACAGCAAGTAAGTGGTAAGGCCTATGGAACGAGACCACTGATGTCGCATAGTGGACGAAACGACAAATACCGTCGATAAAACAATAGGAGGAATTCAGTCATCGAAAGACGTCCTATTTCCTGACGCAGGCACACCGTTTGGACATGGGCCTTTTTGAGTGTATAGGATATTGCCGAGCTTGCCCTGCTTCTGTGGGACAAATAGGGGCTATACAGACAGGAGGCAAGTCAAAAACTCGAGAATGAGCTAACCCCAGAAACTATGGTCTAGCGCAGAGGCATTCTACATGAGATAGTAAACAAATACTCTCTGCAAAGAAAAGGAGGAACGAATATTAGATAAAGATAAGAAGATATTCCAAAATGGTATAATCAGTAATCACTACTTCACGTCGCACTGCGAAGGATATCGTTCACAATGATGCCAGATGGAGATGGAGATAAAGCAGACGTATGAAAGGGGGAATGGGTTTTAGCCGGTCGGGTTGTAGTGGCATGTAGGATGGATGCGTTTGTGGCCGTGGGACATGTGATCAGAAGACCCAAGTTGGTTCAACGTCGGGTAGGCAAACTCTTTATAATAAAAAAACCTCCTAAACCACTTTTGAAACCAGTTCGGCTAAGCACAGTAAGACCAAATTCTGGACTGCGGAGAAGGTGGAGGTTCTTGACTTTGGCCGCAGGTTCTTGATATATCCACTAACTTTAGGCGGACACTGTTCAGTATACCAGCAAGTTGTGACTATCTTTCGTGTATCCAAAACGACACCTTCCACAATTTCAGTCGATTTGAAAAATACAGATATTATTTTTTTTACAAATGGGGAATTTCTGATAGCTATGACTGTATCTTTATCATCAAAGATCCAAATTTTGTCTTGAGCCTTGGTTATCACATAGTTCTCATTCCACATTTTTAATATTTAAATACCATGAACAGTTTTTAAACATGCAACCCTTTACCACTACTAGCAATGTTTCTTTTGTTTGAACACTGTGTTTTCTATACTAGCGATATGTTCCATTTTACTAAAAATTCCGTGAAAAAAGTATTCTCCTATATGGACACCTTTTATATCTTATTTTTGCGTCATGTTTCATGTTTAAGAAACATAGTTCGACAAATTCATCATAGGACGTTTCTCTTTGTCTTTGATGTTATAGATATTTTCCTCGAAACATCTGAAACTTTACTCTACTCTCTATTTTTTTAGAATCCTGGTATTCTCCAGCTCCGTAAACAAAATGCACCCTATATTTATTTGTATACACCTCTATAAGAAAGCCAGAGGGAAATATGCGGTATAGATATACATCTGATCCTTATCATGAAATATGTTTTGTTGACTTCACTGATAATGCGTGTCGCTCTCTATAATTTATTTTAAGTACTGGAGGCTATCATTACTTAACCATAATACAAGTGACAGCCAATTACAGCACTACTACCACCTTTTTATCATAGTCTGCGGAATTAATTTAATTTTAATGGTTATTTATTTTAATTAAGATATTTTTCAACCTTCACACACACGATATTTAACAAAACTACACAGAAAAAAATTAACAGATGTTATTCTTTTGTCTACGAACAATGCCAATTAGTGTGTTGAGGTTGGGAAGCGATAAATTTAGTTTGCGGTGAATTTGTTGTTTAGACCCATGACTAATGACTTTCTGTTGGAAGTTTGTGCATATATTTGAACATTACACTGTCTGGTATTTTGAGACATGGCTCACTATGACTACTCACGCTTTTCTTGACGTTTTATAATGAGACTTGTAATTAATATGCAAAAACACAACAGTGTTGAAACTGATGCAGGCCAGGTGGTAGTCCGTAAGCAGCAAGCTTGACCAGAAGTCCCTCATGACACACTCTATCGAAGGCTTTCGATATGTCAAGTGCAACAACACTGGTTTCGCTATGATTTTCAATTGCTATGTTCCACAAGTGAATGACGTAGGTCAGGAGGTCACCCGTGTAGACCTATGCTTAAGGAAGCTTTAATGTTAAGATAGTTTATTAATTCTGTATCCAGTTTTTTTCTGTTAAAAATAACAAAAAAGTAGAAAATGAAAGGACACACTAATATAATATAAACTAATATACACTAATATGTATTCAATAGCCTCAACAGACTGGATTGACAGACCAGAATAGGTAGGAAAATAAACGATGTATGTTACTGTGTTTTGTTTTGGTTTATTCAAGGTACTATGAAGGAAATGTCAAGGAGGTCATACTTGGAATTGTTGCCATTTCCAATCATGTACTAGAAGCAGTCTTTCAGAAGCAAAAAATCACACATTTATAGGTGAAAGGAATATTGTAGTCGTCAGATAATAGAATATATAATTTCTGTCAGTTTTTCTGCCGGCCTGATGTCTCCTAAGATTTTGTCACTAACTGAATCTCAATAACAGCTGCACCGACTCTGATGACGTTTGGTTTGTTGTTTGGCGGTCGAGTAATAAAAAAAACGTCATCTTCTTATGTATTTTTGATTATTTAAAATCTTTCTGGAGGCGTGAGGAGTGATTCTGGGGGATATTGGTGAATTTTAAAAATTGTTGTTTTCACGAGAAAGGTTGTTCGCGTAGAAATAAGGTTTCTGGTACGCCTTGGACTCAAGAGCTCCAATTGGTTGAAGTTCATAGGACGAGATTATTTTTAATGACTCTGAATTTCTTGCATACTTACGATTCAAAAAAATGAAGTCAAGTTGATTGACTAAGTACTTTCCACACATTACGCTGATACCAGTTTATTATTTTCCCATACCATGAAGCTGAGATCCCTTGCAACCAAATAATCGCCAATGTTCGGATGGACCTAAAAAAATTATTTATGTCGCTAGATCTTCCTTCACAGGTTACTGGACCAGCCTATTATGAGTACAAGAAATTTTTTAAATTTTCAACCCCCAACCACCCTAATTTCACCCCCACCAAAAAAAAAAAAACGCAGAAAATGATCAGGAACCTGTAAAACGCTCAAAAGCGAAGTTTAAGCTGTTTTTATATTTTTAATTTTTTTATTATTTCTGCGCCGCCACTGCCACGATTTATAAAAACCATACGCGTTTTCTATCTTCGCCACGGTAGTAATACTGTGTCAAAATTTCATTAGAATCAATTTAACAGTTTCCTCGTTATACAATATAGAACGATCTAAAGCAATACTCTGGTATGTTTACATCAGAAAAAATTCCTTTGCTTTCTGTAATAGGCAAGGCAATGTTCGGATGGACCTAAAAAAGTTATTTATGTCGCCAGGTCTTCCTTCACAGGTCAGTGGACAGTCTATTATGAAAGCAACAAATTTTTCAATTTTACAACCCCCCACCCCCCAACTACCCCAATTTCACCCCATCCAAAAAAAAAAGTAGAAATTGACCAGGGACCCCTAAAACGCCTAAAAACGAAGTTTCAGCAATATTTAATATTTTTTGTTTTTTGCTAATTACTCCGCCGCCTATGCACCGATTTTCAAAGTTATAGGAACACTACCTACTACGGCCTCACAGCATACCGCTGCCCAAA
Source organism: Callosobruchus maculatus (assembly GCA_951848785.1). Taxonomy (NCBI): domain Eukaryota; kingdom Metazoa; phylum Arthropoda; class Insecta; order Coleoptera; family Chrysomelidae; genus Callosobruchus; species Callosobruchus maculatus. The sequence goes on from CATOUR010000030.1 coordinate 1,549,248, forward strand.
TTTCATCACAATCCATGCAGCGGTTGCTGAGATTACGATGCTAGAAAAAAGCGACAGACAGACAGACAGACCGACAGACAGTCAGACAGATAGACCGACGGAAATTAGTGAAGTAAAACACTTTTTTTGGTAATCAGTTCCAAAAGCCGCTCTTTTTGAACATGTTTTTTCTGGTGTAATTCAAACAGACATCAAAGACCGTATATCTGGAATTTGGGGGTAATTGTACCACCATTCCTCGCGTATGCATAAGCAGTTAAGTGTGTTAACCTTTCAGTGAAATTTGCGATTTTTTTTTATCTCATCGTTGCCCTGGCTAAAACGTGGGAAGCAAAACTGGTCCGCTCATGACTACGCTGTTAATTTACTTCTTGTCACGGCCTTTCTACACCAGCCAGCCAGCCGAGTGAACCCATCAACACAAAACTACTTCAGCTGCTCTTTCAGCCTTCATAAAGGATTGCTTAATGTGGTACTAATTTTATAAATGGGATGCCGTGAGACGACAGAACGTACACTGAATTCAACTCGGATACCGACACGTCTGCGTGACAACCGATTGCGACCGTTTATTGTTTGTCACAACATGGATTGCGTGTCGCTCTTTCGGCTCCTAACTTTCCTTGAACGGCCGACGCCTAAAATAATATTTTCCTTCGCTGCCTTATCCAAACATGCCCGTGACGGTTGGGATCTTTCTTTTCTGTGTATAAATACTATTAAATTGTAGCTTTATTGTCCCTTTGTGTCGACTCTGTTTTGCCATCTTCCTAAGTACTTGGTAACTTCATGCTATTTTTTAGTCAACCCATATACCCACATAACACTATATGGATATGTACATCCATAGAATATACACTGGATATTCCAGTTTGAACATGTATATTTTGAATATTCATATAGGTATATCCATATGTGAATATACATAAGATGTTGGTCTATGTATCATATATACATCTAGTAGTTCACGCCTGCGCGAAGTACAACTAGTGCCGCCATTGCTGATTTCTAGTCATTCCGTCGTACGACTCGTTCGCGTCCTTCGCGTGTGTGCTGGTGCTGGTTGTGCCTGATTACCTGATCGAGTGAAATATTGTGCAATGTTACTTATCTTCTTACTACTGATAACACTCACATCCAGCGTTTGACGGTAAGTCATAAGCGGAACAAACCACCTACAAAATTTTATAACCTTGATTTCTTTGTGATTTTAGACATGCCATTCAACAGAAAAGAGATGACAATCACAGTAATCGATTTTGCCAAGTATTATTATTGTAATTAGAAATTGAATTAATAACAATACATAATGAAAGCATAAAGTTTGTTTATCTTACTGCCTCTATCTACATGAATGTACATTTAATGGATATACCATGGATGTGAATATATCTATTGTATGTACAATGTATATAATATGCATGTACATTAGACGTCCATATGTACATTCTATGGATATGCCATGGATGTGAAGGTTCGCGACAAACGTACATGAAATGTATATTTTTTTGATGTCTATTTGACATCCATTGGACATTCTTGCTCCATTTGTGGATATACATATCCATTGATTTGATATCCATTGTATGTACACTGTATATACTTTTGTTATGTGGGTAGTAGCTAGATTCTTGGTTAAAATGAGAATCACAATGAACCAAAAAGTCATAGTGTTTTGCTTTGAATAGGATGAAACAATGAAGTACATCTAGTGAGCCAGATACATTTTGTGCCAGTCCGGCCCTGGACGGGCGAGCCGATTTACGTGTGATCTAGAAAGTTTTCTTCTCGACCCATATTTTATAGCCGCGAACTGTCTAGGAGGCACAGAGAGTTCGCATGGGAGCAATACTCCAACGATCATTTATGATTTTATTGTTGTCCAGGTATTTCAGAAGCTGTGTGTTAATGACAGTCTCTATAACCTAGACATAATGCTGAGAAGAGCCACAGGTCTATAGTTGGTGGGATCGATTTTTATGCCTTTCTTAAGACTGGATGGTACGCAGCCAATCTTCCATGCAGCGAGTGGTACGATAGTTTGAAGAGCTTGCAAAGAATAGGTGCAAGCTCAGGTGGCACAGCGCTTAATGACAATGGCTGGAATTTGGTCAGGACCAGCTGCTTTCTTAGTGTTTAGTTTTTGGAGAATGAGAGATTTACATCTCGATGTTGAAACTTGACTTCAGCCATTCTCGAGGTCACGTTTATGGTGGTGATTAGAGTACTTCCTTGGAAGTCTACTGTTAATAATTGTCTTCTAAATAATTGTTTCCTGGATTGTAATAAATGCTCGTTTATTTCTTGAAGATACATTCGTTGTAAAATACAAAAATAGTGGCATTGAAAAAACAGATAAATACAAATTTCAATATGTTTAAGTATCAATAAATTGAGTCGCATTGTTAAAGAATTCAGATCATCTCTAGTCAAATGCGCAGTTGGCAAACCACAAAGAAAATATGGTTGCATTCGAACAGCTGATATGATTTCGTTTTGCATTTTGCATCTCGCAGCATTACTCAATGAGGAACTACGGCTGTAGTAGGATAAAAGAGGTCCTATTTTATTTGGGAATATGTATACCCATATAACAAAACACGCTCGTAAAATAAATTATTGATATATGCCTAACGTAAATATTTAAAAAGAAATTGGGCAACATCAGAAAAATTTTGCAGTTGAATCTCACTGACCTGCGCTGTAGCAGTATTGATTGTCGATATCGATAAGATATCTGTGACGTCAAACCTTGTTTTAAGTCACGTGGAAAAATTTGAATATATCCTTATTTTATTTTGCAACTATCTTTTTTTGGCCGTCAGTAAAATCATGTTTTGTGTTGCCTACTGCTTCTTGATATGGTTTTCTTTACGCTAGTATACTCCCGAGGCGATTTCACGACCTCTGCAAGTACCCTATTCGTCGCTTGTTGTCAGAGCGGTCCGGTGGATCTTTGCTCTTAGTTGACGTTGTGTCGGTCGATCGGTCTGTCAGGTATGGTTACCCAGAAACCAGACCAAGTCATGGAGAAGTAAGTGAAGATGAAGAAAGGAAGGAAGGAGAAAAGTAAAGAGGAGGAAGTGTGTCGGTTTGAGGGTATAGCTTGACCTAGTCGATTTGAGTTTGGTAATTTTTGGGCTTAACCAAAAGGGTTCGATATCTTGAAGGGCAAAAATTTTGATGTTTTCGAAATTGCACGATTTGATTTTGATCACCGTGCGAGCCACGGCCTTGTGCGCTTGCGAACTTGCTCGACTGTGTAGTCCACTGATTCGCGTAACAGAGGGTTGCTGTGCGATTCCGCTTGACTATAACGTCGTTGCACCTGTTGTTTATTTAATATAATGCCTCATTTAAGGGATGTCAAGTTCCCTGTGCAGGCTATCTACGCGGGTGCTCTGGAAGCAACCATAGCCACCTAGCGGCGGCCTCGGTACCGAGGTAATAGCCGCATTAGCGCTATAAAGCAGCCTTAACGTAATAGCGGCAGCGAATCGTTGACGCCTGGCAGCGTCGACGCCTTAGAGTGGGTAATATGTTTCTATTACCGAGGGCGGCAGGGGAAGGCAGGGGGGGGGAGAGGGAGAAGTGTGCTCTCACCGCTCAGAAATTGCCCTCCATATAAATATATCGACGCCATAAATGCGGGAGAACGGGCCCGTATAAAGAGAACATCCATTTTAAAATAGTCTCGGCGGCTCGGCAGTGGCGAGATATATCGGCCCGTGAGTGGGAAGAAGATGGCGACGCATCAATGTTGCATGTATTACCAGGCCGGCCGTGTTAGGGGCGATATTTCATGCCGAGGAGGTGATTGCGGGCCGGGGGTGAGTTGTGGGGCAACTAACACCCCTGGGAGAAAGGTTCTGTTTTTAGAAGGGGCATATGTGAGGAAGAAAAATGAGGCTCGGTAGATTGCCTCGTGTTTCATGCGTATCTGTCATTCTTGACAGTTTGGCGATGGCGAGCCAGGGGCCGTACCCATAGTCGTCTCTTATTGAGTAATACCCTACGGAGAGCATAAACGGTCATTTACAAGTGATTTTATCCAAATTCCTGACGCTCTAGTTTTCAATACTTTTGCATGAAATTTTTACATGAAGTTTAAAAGGAAATTACACAGGGGGCTATCGAAGCATTTTTTGAAAAGATTGATTGAACATGAAATATGATCGCTTGAAGTTGCCTATTTTCTTCGTCAGCTTTGTAATTTTTTTAAGAAAAGCCCAGAAGCAAAAATGAAAAAGTGCTTCGATATCACTCTGGGCAATTTCCTTCTAAACATCATGTGAAAATTTCATGTAAAAATATTGGAAAATGAAGCGTCAGGAATTGAGACAAGAAACATCTGCAAATCGCCTTCCTCTTCAATTTTACAAATTTCGGGCGACGCGCTAACATGACTGTTTCCATTTCTTTCTAATGTAACGCGCACCTGTTTATTTATCACGCTCATCGTCGGTTCCTTTTCAGCTCCCCGCATCTTCCGGAGAAACTATTTCGGATTGTAGGAGCAGCGTTAAAGTTCCCTTAAGTAATACTCAAGGGACACTTAAGGAACGCTCAAATGTGGCTTTCCTTGTGGATCTACGAGATGGCGGGCTTCATTTGGCGACGTTGTCATATTTCAAATATTCAATTTGTACTGCCTATGCCTACGCATTGCGATGTTTTCTGTTGTCTCTTTTTGTTTTGTACCAGTATTCCGTGTTTTATGTCGGATATTTTCCCAGGAGTGACAGAAACTGACAACACAGTACTCCAAAATTAACCTACAAAATCGCCTTGACTGCAACGAAATGTCATGTTGTCATATCGTTACTCTAGGGTGCTTTACATAAAGGCGGGTTCTCACTATTCAGTTTCGCCTAAATCAGTTTGACTGATTCAGTGAGACTGAACAGATAATGAACCTGAGAACACATTTTCATTAAAACTGATCAGTGGGTTTGTACTTTCAGTCAAAGTGAAAGCCAGTCCTATTTTTCATTCATTTTGATTGAATCAGTATTGAAAAATGAATAGAAACGTCAAACTGACGTATCAGAATCTTTTCCAACATCATGAGAGTCATCGATTTTAGCACTTCAAGATTATGAAACCGTCGTTTTCATGAATGCTGATTCAGTTAAACTGGTTCAGAGAAACTGAACAATCAGAACCCGCCTTTAGGGACTCTCAAGTAGCTGTCGAAACACAAAACCTTACTTAAAGGACCCTTAAGTATTGAGGGACCCTTAAGTGGCGAAACTACCAGCATACTGGCCCTAGCATGTTAGAGTTGTGATGGTCAGGTTTGGAGTCGCATGTACAATAATCTGATTGCAAACAGTATACCAAGTCTGGTTGAAGAGCTTTTAGGGAAGTTGTATTTTATAAAACCCATTCATGTTTAGTGTGGAGTCATTTTCCTGTCACTCCAACCTTTATCTGAATTTTTAACCCTTTCGAAACAGATAGTGAAAGATTATCCGGTGTCTTACTTTGGAGCTATATTCCTTTTTTTCTAGTCAGCCTCCTTTAAAGGCTGTAGAAGCGCTGCGAGAGAATAAGCGTCTATGCACGTTTGATTTGAAACGCTGCAGGTTGTAGCCGTCGGAAAACAAATTCTCCGGCAGCTCATTAGACAGTGTCAAAGGTCTCCAAAAGAAGGAACGCTGGAGCAGACTGGTTCGGGGAGTAGGAACCTCGACCTGGTAAGGACGAGCTCGCAAGGCCTCTCTAGTGTTCCTCGTTTGGACAGCTTTTGGAGTTACCATCTGGGAGAACTCACTCGAACATCTTCCGTGATAGAATCTGTGAAACAGGGACAGGTCAGCCACACTTCTTTGATGTTCCAGGCTGTGGAGGTCCTTTATGAGGTTAGGCGTATCGATTAGTCTAATTGCTCTCTTCTGGATAGTGTCCAGAAGCTTTAGAGAGTGCTTAGGAGCGCATCCCCACACATTGGAGCAATATTCCAACGATGGATCTGCGCCTTGTAGAGCAGCAGTAGTTGCTCTGGTGTGTACAGCTTCCTACAGCGGAACAAAAATCCAAACTTCTGGGATGACGCTTTAACAATCCTAACAAGAAATAGAGTTCCAAGATCTTTGAAGACAAAATGGACACATTATCAAAACTTCGACTGCTGCATCACAACAATATTCCGACTCACAGATTTGCGGTTTGTCACGAACAATAAATTGAAGAATTAGGGGTGTTAGTAATGGTTCCACCTCACTCCTACTGTCCCGATTTTGCGTCATATGACTTTTATTTATTTCCGGAAGCCAAAACAGAATTTAGAGGCCAAATATCTGAGTCAGGTTCAGAGCTCAACACAACTATAGGACTACAGATTATCAAAAATTAGTCTTTTTTAGAAGTTTATGACCAAACCAGTGGATAAGATTATTTGTTGAAGATTTCTAGATCCATATGTCATTGTCATATTATAGCACACCATATAATTTACTCCTTTTAAAACCCCTATTGTACACCAGTAGCATATGGGATCGAGGAAATGATTCCCTTTTTTTAATTTATCCCAGTTGTATATCAAGTGGCCGACAGACCCCACACGTTTCCACAAATCACGGCTGGCTGCGGATGATATGAAAAAACGTATCATCATTTCAGACGATGCTAATCCTAAGATATGTGCATGCAGCACACAGGCACAGCCCTCTCGACTGATCCGGCGATATTTATTGCGAGGCCGTACAGGGTGACCTAATAAGAATGGACGCCGGCAATATCTCGGTAACCGTTAATCATATAACTTCGAGCAAAAAATATTATTAGATAAATCGGCTAAGAGAAATCGCTGGAAATTATTTTCAAGTTCCGCAAGTAGCCGCTAGGGGGCGTAACTGTTATGGTCAATCAGAAAAACGGCCTTTTCTCAAAATCTCAAAAAATATGCAAATAAAGGTATATTATAAATTCGACCATTATGTAGACTGAACAATTCTCGATTTTTTTTGTTATTCTTTTTTTGCTCTATTTTGTAAAATGTAGTGGTGGGGGAATGTAATGAAGCTTTTTATTTAAATGGCCGTAACTTTGGTATAAGTTAACGGAATTAAACAAGCCAGGTCTCGTTTGAAAGAGCTTTTCTTACCTAATAATCCGTTATATAAAGGTTGTCCAAGTTTTTCTTGACTTAGTAGCTACAGGGCGATATTTGACATAATAACAATTATTACGCATTATTACGAAAATTTTAAATGGTATGCTATATATATTTTAACATAGGTATATAGAGGACAAAATTCTTAAAAAGCCAGTGAAAGGTTCAACCTCCTAGCTATTTTCAAACCTGAGATATCAGTAAAACAAGTATTCTGACAAGTGTGCTGTGAGTTTCAGAAACAATTGCCGCCCTATAGGGATATAGCCTCCGTATAATCGTTTTAGTAATTATTTTACAGATAATAATCAAGTAAAAACACTACAAATCATATTTTGATTTTCTGAAACAACCACCAGGTGGCGTAGTAGGCGCCAATAGCTGCTGTATTCAATTTTCATAATAATGGAACTTTTTAAAGAAGCAATCAAAAACAATTACAGTAGAACTTTATAAAGAAGCAATCAAAAACAAATTACAGTATAAAATTGATTATCATTTTTATCATTCTTAAACGTCAATTTGAGCTGATCACAAGGTATTATATGAATTAGATAGCAAAGATAGTAAGAAAAAATCAATTTGAATAGATCTTAAAAATTAAGGCCAATTATCAGCAAAATAAAGCATAATAACGTGGTACAACTTCAATTTTAATAGATAAAATACATAAACCTAAATCACATGCGTATACCATACCCATTTTCAGTGTTGCTCTAAATGCCTAAACTGGCAGGTTTATCTACGCTAGAATGGATGCATAAGTGCATCTAACACGATAGACGCAACACTGACAATAGGTATGATATGCGCATGTGAATTACGTTTGTGTATCATTTGTTTGTTATCCTTGTTATTATGCCACCTTATTGCTTTATTTTGCTGTTAATTGCCCTTAATTTTTAAGATCTATTCACATTGATTTTTTCTTAGTATCCTTGCTTGTTGAGTTCATACAGCACTTTGTGATCAGCCCAAATTGACTTTTGATAATGACTAAACTGATAATCAATTTTATACTCCAATTTATTTTTGTGTGTCCCTTTTAGAAGTTCCACTATCATGAAAATTCTATACGGCACTTATTAGCGCCTACTACGCCACCTGGTGGTTGTTTCAGAAAGTCTAAATATGATTTTTAGTGTTTTTACTTGAGTATTATCTATAAAATGATTACTAAAACGATTAAACGGAGGCTATATCCCTATAGAGCGACAATTGTTTCTGCAACTCACAGCACACTTGTCAGAATACTTGTCTTACTGATATCTCCGGTTTGAAAATAGGTAAGAGGTTGAAACTTTCTCTGACTTTTTAAGAATTGTGTCCTCTATATACCTGTTAAAATATATATAGCATACCATTTAAAATTTTCGTAATAGTGCGTAATAATTGTTATTATGTCAAATATCGCCCTGTAGCTACTAAGTCAAAATAAACTTGGAGAATTTTTATACACCTGATTATTAAGTAAGAAAAGCTCTTTCAAACAAGACCTACCTTGTTTAATTCCGTTAACTTATACCAAAGTTACGGCCATTTAAATAAAAAGCTTCATTACATTCCCCCACCACTACATCTCACAAGATAGGGCAAAAAACGATTAACAAAAAAAATCGAGAATTATTCAGTCTACATAACGGTAGAATTTATAATATACCTTTATTTGCATATTTTTTGAGAAAAAGCCGTTTTTCTGATTGACCGTAACAGTTACGCCCCCTAGCGGCTGCTTGCGGAACTTGAAAATAATTTTCAGCGATTTCTCTTAGCCGATTTACCTAATAATTTCCGAGATATTGCCGGCGTCCATTCTTATTAGGTCACCCTGTACATCAGATTCCGCAGCCTACCGCGACCGTGCGTCGCCCGATGTATCGCGGCATGGCATACTGCGATCTTCCCGTGATTTACCGTCGCCGAATATATTTTGGATGTGCGTTCTTTTTGGCTTAAACGGCTGCGACACGGTATTTTTACGGCTATAACTCTGTTCTGCATATCTGATATTGTTTTATGGGTATTGGAGAATTCCATAGTGCCTCCATGATTGGTTTTACACGGCTCTTGGGTTTGGCATCAGATAGTTTGAGGATATGAAAAAATACTGTCATAACAACAAATTGAAAAGTAGGAAGTAATTTTAATTTTAAGGTTTTGTTCAACAAAGCTAACTCGATAAAACTAGATAAGTTCTAAGGTGCTTAACGTGGTTCATCACGTTGTCTAGTAAGCTAAATCCGCGAGAGGGCAGCATCTGTACACAACCCAGCATTATTTAGAAGCTCCTCCTATTTTCTGAAGGAATTATAGAAAAGAGCGATGGCCCCGACAGCAATGTTGCCAAGGATGCTCAAAGAACCACCCGACGCGATCCCCTTGTCCGATAACCTTTGTGGACACCGATCCGAGACCCGTGCGGTCAACAAAAAATTTGCCGGCTTGTCCCTCAAAGGCCAAGCAACTGAAGCAACAGCACACGTGGCGGTCCGCATTCCATCATTTGGGATATACCAACGACGGCGACGATGGATATGAGGATTGTCGATATGAGCAATCTGTAAACTTTGAATTGGGGAATGGCTAGGCTTAGGAACTATTGTATTATTTCGCAAGTGGGCATTATAAGGAGGGTTTGTGTATCTTATTTTCGGATAATTGGTATTTCCTTACTATTGATAAATTTTTTTCAATGTAGGTATGTATGTATGTCTTTGCTGGAAGTTTGAAAATTTGATCAGATATAAGGTTGACGGTTATTCTGGTTATGTACGATAGCGATTTGAAAACATTTTACAGGGTGTGATATGTGGTTAAAAATGAAATTGAATATTAGTACCTAGTATTTTTAAGAATTTATAAAACGCAAGTTCTGGCTGTTTGGCTGATGGGTCAAAGAAGATGATGAATACCTAATTTGAAAATATGTACCTATGTAGCCAGATAAAAAAGAGCTAAAATGAATTGAGATGCTTGGTGATGGGCCGTAGGAGCAAAATACATTTGCGGTATTAGCAGAACATATTGTACTTACCTACTACTTATTACTTCCACACAATCACACAGGTGAGATGAGTAAGTATTGTAATTGCGAACATTTTTTCGTATCGAGATCGTTTTGTGGAGTCTACACGCCATAATGAAAATTTAATAATGCCACTGATTTAGTCGGTCTGCCCCTCTATATCTATCTGCCGTCATTTTTCTACTCGCATCATCTCAGTAACCGCTGCTACAATTTTCTGTCGGATGCAAAAAATGAAAATTACCAGAACAGCTCCCAATTTCTTTTTTTTAGCGTTTTAGGGGCTTCTAATAATATTTAGTTTTTTTTCGGTAAGGAGCATATTAATAATTAGGATCGCTGGGAGAATTGCTTGAGGGGCGAGCTGCAACGATTTTTGTATTCACATAGAACTTATGTTAAAAAAACAGGCCCACTCGACCATTGTCTTTGAAGATATACCTGTGGACGTGGATGTAGACAAACATCAGCGGACTATTATAATGTATTATGATTATCGTAATTTCAGTACCTAGCTACTGGACCGATTTTGATAGCGTTTACACAACAACAATACAACATATGTAACAAATAAAACAAGTGATCAACAAATGAAGCAACAATGAAACAATGAAGGCGAACTACGGGTAAATGCAGACAAACCACTAATAACAACCACTCTGAAGAACAGTCTCCAGAAAACTAAATAAATATTCTGGAGAAGAATAGAAGACAATATATATGTCTCAGCATTTACAAATTACAAGGAAAAAATCGAATTATCTCTGTGGTATACAGCACTACCTCTACATATAAAAAAGGGGTCCGCGGCGGCAGCTTTGTAACCACCAGGGTTACCTATGGGCGGGTCACTCTTAGCGGCTTCACCTCAAACGCTTTGCGAAAGCCCTCGCGCCGCCGGCCGCTGCGCGCTATCGGTGCTCGTGCCGCTCCACGCCATACGTCTGCCGACGCCGCGCGGCGGCGACGCGACGCGAGACATCCCTCAAACAAGAACTCGCCTGGAAGTAACTATGATTTCTTATTATTTGACCCTTGGGGCACCGCTCAACTTGCTATGAAGCCACAATAACGTTCTAAAACTAATTCATGTATCATTTTTTGAATCGATATATCATTTGCTTTAGCTATTTATCTAAGATACCGTGATGGCACGCGGATAGTTGCACAGGTATAAGTGTTTTCCAGTTTTCAGATAGAATGAAAAAAAAAACAAACAATCGTACATTGCTATGTGAATATATTATGTAGACAAATGTATATATGGTAACATCGCTTATCACATAATATCCGCATAACTCATAAACACGTTTCCAGTAACTATTTCCTGGAATATCCTTCTCTTTGACAGTTTGGCAACAAGGCCGGTTATTTCTTGTTATCGGCCAGCCTAAAGTTCTCTGTCTCACTCTAAAGAGGACGGATCAGTGGGAGGCGTGTCGGAACCGATTTTTTGATAGTTTTTCATCAATCTTTCCGTTATTATTAGAGATATCGAAAAAAAATTTTTTTTATTTTATTGAATATCTACGATTGCGTTGTACTACGCTCAGAAATGGCGTAAAAAGAAATAAATTAAAAAACTAAGCAAAGTATCTTTTTGAAAAATCAAGTTTTTCAAAAAAACTTAGCGTCAGTCGGAACATATTGTGTCACTAATTATAAGAACAAAATTAGAAAGTTCTAGTATCGCTATATGTTGAAATATTATTGAAATAAAATTCAAGAAATCTAGTACAAAAAATACCCACAATCCTCGAAAAAACCATATACATTCAACGAAATACACCCTCTTAGAAGGCATGACAATATAACATCGATAAAAAATAGCTATTACTGGAAATATAAACCGTTTATAAAACGTGACGAAAACGTGACGAACCACCTTAAGATAGCAGCTAAGTACGTAAAACACTGACATAGATATGCTTTGTTTTTATTCCAAGATTATCGTAAAGCTTAAGCCTCGTGTCCACTAGCAAATAAAATTGCTAGAGTTACTCTCACAAGTCACTTGCGTAGCGTGTGCACGACGTCATTAGAGAAATATTGCAGGAAAATTACTTGCACATAAAGGACTTGTGACTTGCTGAGAGCTTGTAGTGTACACGGTTACTCCTAGGAAATTAGTTTGCCGCAAAAATTTCGAGCCTGTTTCGAAAGTCTTGCAGCAAGGAGTGTTTTAAATCAAATATGGAGAAGTTCAACTGGACGAGAGAAAACACGTGTATTTTGATTGAAAATTTTGAATTATGTCCTGAATTATGCAATGTACATACTCCAGAATCTAAGGATAGATTCAAAACGCAGAATGCATTACAAAAGTTGGCCGACTTATTCAATATTTCTATAGCGGAAATTCAAAGGAAGCTACATAATTTGAGAACGCAAGTTAACCAAGAGTGGAGAAAGATTCAAAAAAAGTAAAGTGGGCAAGGGACTAATGAAATATATAACTTGGGAGTTCTTCGACCCATTAAAGTCCATGTATCCCTAGAGTAGTTCTACGCTGAATCCACTTGCTCACCCAACATTTTCTCCGCCTTTTACTATCTTTTTCTTGTTTTCTTTTTTTAAATTAAATATATCACAACTACCGCAGCAGTTACAGATTTTGCATACGACATCTTATCTATAGTGTACACGGAATCAGAACAATCAAGCCCAAGTGAAATTGCAAGAGCAATTTCCTAGATTAAATTTGCGAACAATTACAAGATAGTGTATACAAACAAGCAAGTACTTGCTGCAAAAACTAGCACAAGATACTTGCAAGTGAACACGAGGCTTTAATTCACGTTTCTGGTATACTTACTTTCAAAACGCTGGCAGCTTTGAGCTGGAAATACTTAACGATGTACATGCTCAAGAGTATAAGTAGTCTTGGTTACCTGGATAAAATAATATATTTTTCGTCTGAGAAGTGCATGTCTGACCTCGACATCTTTTTTACGTTTCTCTATGATTGGGAAAAATAAATTATTCATATTCAATATCAGGTAGACTTCTTCCGTCTATTTAGACTCCTATGTTTCTAGATAGTATGTGCAATGCTGTAATAATACATAGTCAAAGTTGCAGTGAAACTAGAATGAATCGGTTTACGTCTAAAGATAATAAAACATAATCTACTATTTATTCCTCAGAGTAACAATTGAACATAGAGGTAGTAAACAACTAATTCTAATAGGCCAACATCTTTTCATACGTTGTCATATTGACCACCAGATACGGCAATCATAATTGTTTACTATCGTCTTAATTGTATTGTATCCAAAAATATTCCATTCTACGTTAAAAAAGACGGTATTTTGATGATTCAGAAATGATTACAGCAAAATCAATAGACATGTTGACATTGTTGACCTCTACTGCGTTACTGTATGCTTCTGCATCATAAACGCAAATTCTGTCCTACATAAATTTTGAGGAGCTGGCAACGCCTATATAATTTTCCTGCGATTTGTTTACGGTAAACTCCGATTGTCAGACGTTTGTTTTGTTTGTCCGTCTTTTATGCTTGGCCAGTAAAATCGAATTTGTTATTTGTTGGTACCTGTAGTGAAGCTTTACGGACTTGCTGTGCTATATTCGAGTGTACTTACTTACTTAACGTTTATTGACCAGCTATATACAGTAAAGTACATTTGCAGTCAGAGCATTACTGATTACTAAATTTACTTAAATCTTAATTTAAACTAATTACAAAAATTTACACTAAAAGAAACACAATAAACAATAAGACTAAGACTATATGGACAAAAATTCATCGACAGAATAGGGGCTATGGTCCGCTTTGCGTATGTGTAGAATTGTCTTTCTGTAAGTTTTGATATGTCCAGGGGAGAGGTTAGTGCAGCAAACTTATTATATATTTGTAGTTTTTACAATTTTGCAAGATGGGACAGTGCAAAGCAGTGTTTGTAACATGGGTTGCGGTAGAAGAATTTTCAAGTTAGTTGGCAATGTTTGGAGGCTGAAGTGTCAAAAGAGGCTTTGAGCATGCCACGCTGAAGTGGTTTGTTTACTACCTCTATATTCAGTTGTTGCTCTGAGATTTATCCTTACTACAAAAGCTAACGCTAACCTCAAAACATAACTGAACCATCCTGTATATCTGCCACATGTTAGGGAGAAAAACAAAGCGTATCGTAAAATGTGGAAATTATCATTTTCGGATGTTTTGCGGTGTTGTCGTTGCTTGGGTGGTACACAATAACGCGCCATGGCAGTAAATGTATCGGAACTGGAGGCACGTTTTTAATTTATCTGGGCCGTATATCAAGTCCACAATAGGAAATCGGCAGAAAGACACATTTACGTTGTTAGTGGCAATCGCCGGAAATATATACGGCTACATTTATCTCTGGCAGATGTTTATTGGAGACGTTACTGCCAAATACGGGGGGCTTGCTTGCAGATACACGTAGGCGCTATTTGTATATTAGAAAAATAAAAGAGGCAATACGAGGTTGCTGATTTTATCGCAGATATCATTAACACAAGGGTAAACATATGGCGGAGTAGTTCATCTCGCCATGCTGCGCACAGTCCATGTGACGTGCGAATTCTGTTTAGGGTCTATCACTCCTTTCAATGGAGCTCAAAACCAGGAGGTTCTTGATCTACAGTTAGACTACTGCTCACTTCTTCTGGTGTTTGGATCGCGCAAATTATAATTGGATTATAACTGAGTTAGGTCCAAGGTATCTACATGCAGGGTGAGTTTTTAGTACCGGCTGGGTCGATAACTCCACTACTGTAGAAGATAGATAGCGAAAAAAGTTGTATATAAAAGTTGTAGCCACGGATATGCTCATTGATCTGAAAATATTTTGATTTATACAGGGTGAACCATAACTACGTGATGATGCAAACATGCATCTTTGTAAATGAGACACCCTATATATTATTCCATATTCAAATTTTACTAATGATTTCCGTTCTTCCAATATAGGGTATTGTTACATTATATACGGCATTTCAAAGGTCATGAACATTTTTATCTCCAAATCGCTGTCAAATGAACGTATCATAAAGTGATGAATCAAAAATAATTTTTTTTACACGAATAGATAACAAATATCATCTAGTTTTGAAATCGGCTATAAAAAAAGCCTGCGACGCATATTCGTATACAAGGTGATGTAGAATCCAAAATCAAGATTATCTCTTTTTTTTCAAATGTAACCCCCAATATTTTATTATACCAAAGAATTGCTTTTAAAATATGTTATTTCATCTTTGTATAACACTTGTTGTATCTACGTCCATCAGTTTCCGAGATATTTCGATGTTTCGGTAAATTTAAAATATGGCTTCTATTTGTGTACTGAAATTTATTTATTTTGCGAAAATGCTATCAAATTTGTTTTTTATTTAACAAACAACCCTGAGTCATCGAGATAATAAAGTCAAGTATGCTGAGGAAACAATTTTGTAGGCGTGATGCATAATTATCAAGCAGATTTATCAAGTATGCTTTGAAAAATTGACGGTTTTCATAAACTGCTCAATAATTTCGTACTGTGTGAAAAACGAGCTTTAAAAATTAATTTTTCCATTGAGGGTATTTAGGAGAATCTTTGAGAAATTGCCTACTTGCCTCTAGAGTATATCAACTATGAACAGCAATATCCAGAACGGAGGCGCTCTAAAACTAATGCTTTTGAAAGTTTGAAGAATCGTTTTATTTGAACCGTGTCGTTTAATATTTCATAGCCTACTTAATAGATCTGCTTGATAATTATGCATGACGTCTATAAAAATGTTTCCTCAACACACTTGACCTATATTATCTCGTTAATCCAGTGTTTTGACTTGATCAAGTACTACTATGGAATTATATTTTATTTATTTGTTAGGAAAAATAAAATTTGATAGTATTTTCTCAAAATAAATAAATTTAGTAAACAAATAGAAGGTATATTTAAAATTTGTAGAAAAATCGAAATATCTCAGAAACTAATGAACGCAGCCATAACAAGTGCTATACGAAGATGGAAGATCATATGAAAAGCAATTCTTTGGTATAATGAAATATTGGGTTACATTTAAAAAAGAGAGAAAATCTAGATTTTGCATTCTACATCACCCTGTATACGAATCTGCGTCACGGGCTTTTTTTATAGCCGATTTTTGAACTAGATGATGTTTTTTATCTATCCCTGTAAAAAATGATTTTTGATTCATCACCTTTTGATATACAGTACGTTCATTTGACCACGATTTGGATATAAAAATGGTCATAAATTTCGAAATACCCTGTATAATGTAACAATACCCTATATTGGAAGAACGGAAATCATTAGTGGAATTTGAATATAGAATAATTTATAGGGTATCTCATTTAAAAAATTGCATGTTTGCATCACCACGTTGTTATGGATCACCCTGTATAAATCTAAATATTTTCTGAGCAAGAAGCATATCCGCGGCTACAACTTTTGTATACAACTTTTTTCGCTATCTTCTATAGTAGTGGTGTTATCGACCGCGCCGGTGCTAAAAACTCACCCTGTATATTTAACAAGAAAGATGGAACAGAGCCCTAGGCTATTCGGCATTTAAATGTCTCAGTTTGCTGGTATCAGAGTTCATGATAACCTGGAATGATCTGGATGACAGTCTATCGTTTGTTAAGATGATGCCTACTGTTTTGCAGGGTAAGATGATGTTCAATTTGTATGAGAGCCCTTTTCTCTAGACGGAGTCATATCTGCAGTCACGTCTACGAACACTATGGCGGTCCAAACCACAACCATAGTAAAGGATTACATTTTATCGTATGGACATGTGCAACTCAATGCTTCAGCGTAGGAAAATATATTGTTCAAAAGTTTGTGAACAACATTATACCCCTTTTATGAACGTTTGAAAAAATCTTGATCCTTTGCGTCTTTATGAGGATTAAAATTATCACATTATTCAAATAACCTCTTGAAATAATCACTATATTTGCATAGTATACGTTGCGTGTCTAATCAAAGCGATTTTTAGTATCTATTTAAGTGGTTAA
The DNA here is from genome assembly GCA_951848785.1 of Callosobruchus maculatus. Lineage (NCBI taxonomy): Eukaryota > Metazoa > Arthropoda > Insecta > Coleoptera > Chrysomelidae > Callosobruchus > Callosobruchus maculatus. The sequence goes on from CATOUR010000030.1 coordinate 1,566,408, forward strand.
TTAATGTCTTTCTTTGGTGTGCCGCTCTACTTAATTTCCTTGTTTTACAAATACCCACTGGAGGTTATTTACGGATCATTAGGGATGATAATAATATATTTCTAGCCACATTTTTATTATTTATGTAACAACCTGCATTTATGCAAATACTCTGTAATTATTACGATTTGTCACGAGACCGGTAACTTATATTAAATTTCAAAAAATCCTTATTAACAACACATTATTGTATATTCATATCTAAGCTATAATAATTAAGAAAATGGAAATAAGCTAACCAAGAGTCCTTTTCCTATTTCTGGTGTCAGAAATAACCTGCTTGTAGGTTATTTACTACAGTTATTCTGTGTTTTTTGGCAATTTATTTTAAGTGCTATTGGATATCAAAGACTGTGCTGTTGCCATATTACTTAAACTTAACTTAAACCAATACTTTTTCCAAACATGTCCCAACATTTTTTTCTGGTACTTATTCACTGTACTCTGTAACTAAAAAATTAGCAGTTCATTATGTCTCATTCACGTCTGTCAGTGTGTCGTCACTTTGGTCTCCGCGTTACCTCACTAACAGCTGAACCAATTCTGATTAAATTTGGTGAGTGTTATGCTGTGAGGTCACGATACGATGCTATAAAGATAAGAATGTGTTTTATATATTGGTTCCATGAAAAAGCTATTGCCCTAAAGGAAAATTGGATTTAGTCGGTGGACATAGCCTCTAAAAACATGCTGTCATAGAAGTAAATATCTGATTTTACTTAGACTTAATTTGCGCAAAGGCTGAAAACCTATGGTGCCGTAGATTTGAAACGCTGAAGGTTGTAGCAGTCGGGAAACAAGCTTCCCAGGAGCTCATTGATGCACAGCGTCGAAGTTTTCCAAAAGAAGGAATGCTGGAGGAGACTGGTTCTGGGAGTAGGGACCTCGAACTGGTAAGGATGAGCTCGCAGAGCCTCTCTAGTGTTCCTCGTTCGAATGGCTTTTGGTATTATTATCTGGGAGACCTCACTCGAACGTCTTCCGAGATAGAATCTGTAAAACAGGGACAGGTCAGCCACCATTCTTCTATGTTCCAGGCTGTGGATACTGTCCAGAAGCTTTAGAGAGTGCTTCGGAGCGCATTCTCTCACATGGAAGCAATACTCCATGCACAATAATATTAATTATTGAGCTCTGGAGGGATTTTCAGGAGAATGGGGGTTTGGACGAATGTGAACATTTGTTTGATTAATCCCTAACAGTAGTGATAAAAAAATAAAATTGTTAACCATAGAGAGTTGATAGAAAAAAAGGAAGAAAAGAGTGACCTCCTTCAAAGTGTTACTGTACCTATTATAATATCTTTATTATTTCTCCATTTTATACCTTTGCCATCAATAATGTTTGGAATTGATACGCCACTGTCGTTCAGCGAGTGCCGGTAAAGAGAAAGGACATGGCAACAACACGGTAATGAGTAATGTTCACGGAACAACAAACTGTCAGGCTGTCACTTCACTTTTATCGATTAGTAATGATATATCTGGTGCTTAACGAGTGACACAAAAATGAAACCGACACAGTTGCAAAATTATTAATAATGATATAATCTGACAAGGATAATGATTATAAATAATAACCTGTGACAAGACGTAACGACGTGTACAATTCATTTAATGCAAATACACATCATTAATACGTGTCAATTATAGAACGCAGTTAGTAACCGGCATCATGCATTATTTATAACTTTTATTTGCTTAAGCACAATACATCGTTAAATTATAAGTAATATCATTAATTAGGTGTATATATACGGTATGTGTGTCGAGTTTACATAAAATATTAATAAGTCAGCTATGTATAAAGCCGACATGTAAAGTTATTCCAAGTTCAAGCCAATTTGTTAGTACAGGAAATCGTTGTATTGGCATAAAAACACCAGTAAACTCCTACGGATCATTTGGAAAGTATAATTGGTTGCCTTCGAATCAATATCATTTAGTCATATAAATTTATCTTTTTGAAAATAACTTATAGAATGACTTTCCTTTTGGCGACTTCAGTCATCACAATCCACGAGTTACGAATCGCATACAGTATAGATTTTAGTTTATGTTTATAGTTTATACCCTGAATAAAAACAAAAATAAACTACTAAGGCATTTTTCTACACCACAAAACTTCTACAACAACACTGGTTTCAATACCACACCCAAGAAGTTTATCGATATCAACAATCATAGCAAGTCTCATAAGCAACGAAAATTATCGACCGAAAATTAATTACCATACCTCACATCCCATCGATATAGTAAATCAGTGACGTCAGAGGTTGTTGTCGCGGCGCTTCTACTCATTCAAAAAATATTTGGAAATAAGTCTTATAAGCAACATGAAATAAAAAAGAACTTCTAGTAAAAATGATTAATATGTTACAAAAAATGTTTCAAACGAATATTCATTTGTTTAATCTATAACACAAGGTGCCTCTGGCTGTACCCATTTTTGACCCTGTCTATGAATAATTTTTTGGACAAAGACTTGAATTTCGTATTCTAAAAATTTCGATCTAGAACGCTATCGATTTAGATTTTCGAATAAGTGTACACAAGGTGTTTCAAATTCAGTCAAAAAAACGTCACATTTAATAATAGGGTACTTGCAGAGGTCGTGAAATCGCCTCGGGAGTATACATAGCGTAAAAAAAACCATATCAAGAAGCAGTAGGAAACAAAAACATGATTTTACTGACGGCCAAAAAAAGATATTTGCAAAATAAAATAAGGATATATTCAAATTTTTCGACGTGACTTAAAAAAGGGCTGACGTCACAGGTATCTTATCGATATCTACAATCGATACTGTTACTGTACAGGTCAGTGAGATTCAACTGCAAACTAGAGATGATCTGAATTCTTTAACAATGCGACTCAATTTATTGATACTTAAACATATTTGAAACAGGCAATTAACCCAGTAGCATTTTCGTTGAAATACATTTTTATATCTGATAGGTATCACAGTTCATCCTGTTTGTGACCGAGATTCGCAACTAATCGAAGCCATCATTTTATTTCGGCGCATCCCATTATGAATGAATCCAAAGATAGAATCTAATTCAAGCCCATCCCTACAAAGTGAATTAGTAATCTAGCCTAACTTTTAATATTTTGACTTTTGTACTTTTGTGTGAGTGACTGTGTTTTGTGGTTATAATGATCAATGTCAAAATATTAGGTTAGGACTGGCTATCGATATCGAATATCAACACTTTACATCCCATCACTATAGGATATCACTGACGTCAGACGTTGTTTGCGCGGCATTTTCCGGCATTTGAAATAATTTTTGGAATATCTCTCACAGCCGATTCCAAAAAACCAAACAAGTGATTTTGTTATGTTTACTAGGCTCTAAGGAATGCGTAAACGACATAATATTTTTTTTCTGCAAGTACCCTATTGTCTATCAGAACATTAAAAAAAATAGGTCGAATCGTCCTAAAACTGGGCGTTTTCTTGCACATGTTTTTTTCAGTATACACGTTCCAAAATTACTAGTAAAAAAAACGAGCAGAGTTCAACCATAGGTACTGTGACTATCTGTCCAAAACTCCAAACCGAAAATAAATCCAGCAAATCCCCGTTGTAATACGCGCACATACACAGAGGCTTATTCATACGTTACAAAATTAATGCGACACCTAGTGGTGTGAGCCTGTGGACGCTATAAAATCCTCCAAACGTCCTCGGCTCTCCCATCCGACGTTGTATATATGTATATATACGTATAATGAAAATAAATGGACCAGTGACAGGAGCTGTTTTTACAAATTAATAATGACAGTGCCGCTGTATTTAATGGGCGTTATATAAATGACACATCCGCACAACAAATGATAGAACACGATATTTGTTACTGATTTATATCTGAGACGTATTCAGTTGTTGGAAAAGGTACACCGCACACCATTAATCCTCGCAGTTGGCTTCTGTTCACCAGAGAATACTCAGACACGGCCAACCGACCAGTGGCGGGTCACATATTTTCAACGACGATCACAAAACGTAGACTTTTCTAATCATTTGGTTCACAGATAAATCGGAAAAATGAAGAGATTCGAACCAGCTCTCTAGGCCGAAGCGATACCGACTACACCACGGTTCCCCGTGATGCAGCCGATATTCAGCGCCGACGACATGGTATCGACTCCGCCGACACCCACCACTCCCCTGTATCTCTCTGAGAATAATGTATTTCAGTCGTCCAGAGAGATCTAGTCGCCTGTTGGGTGAGTGTGAATCTCCCACCGCTATTTGCACGACAGCTCTCAGTGGCGCTCTTGATACTCATGTCCAGCAACTGTTTCGTCGTATCCACCAAGCGTGAAGGGGAACGGCCACTGCGCCGCCCACTCGGGGCATGACCCTGAACTACCAGTTTCTCTATATTATCGCTTCTGTGGATGTGTCCGAAGAATGAAAGCATTCTCGTCGACACAATGGAGGATAGTCTCTTTGGATTACCAAGCTCATCCAGTATAAAAACGTTAGTTCGATGGGCGGTATAAGGAACTCTCAGCATTCTTCTCCACGTCCACATTTCAAAAGCATCTATGCGAGATCGATCTGCTTTTCAAGGCATAGCAGGGGTACCTAGTACGCACAGCTGTAAGAGCCTATTTAAATCATTCTACATATTAACACTACCCTGCCCATTTATATATGAACTGGCTCTTTACTTATACATCAATCAAGCTGCACAGAGGTTCTCAACAAACGGCAGCATTTTAAAAACTAACACCAGGCAAAAGAATGATATCCACATACCCTTTGTGAAATATAAGACAAGTTCCATATCTCCTGATATACTGGGACCAAAAGTCTTCAATAAACTCCCAGAACACATAAAAAAAGCTGAAAATATAAAAGTTTTTAAAGTCATTTTAAAAAAGTTTCTTGTGGAAAAATGTTTTTATAAAGTAGCAGAATATATAAGTTTTTAAAAAAATAAAATAAATAGCATCTAAAAATTAAAATTTTTATGAATCCGTGTGTGTGTATGTATATATAATAATTGTATTATTTGTGTGTATATATGTGCTTGTATATATTTTATATATTTATTTCTTTTGACAAATCCATATACGTATCAAAGGATGATAATAAAGATGAGATGAGATGAGATGAGATGAGGCATACAAAAATAGAACAAAGAGACTGAACCAGCGACATTTTGGTAGCTTTAGTGATGTTATGGTGGTTACTTGTCAGAAAACATAGGGGTATCATGATTTGGGCAATCGAATGTAAATTAACCAATGCCTTCAACATCCCAGATTCGACCACACTGAGATGTTCATGTATCCTGACGACACCACCCTGGTGACTAGGTCTATGCTTGCCAATGATGTTGCAGACTGTCTCCAAGAGGCGATGTGTCAGGTTGAGAAATACTTCTGCAGGTGGAAAATCCGTGTCAATCTGCAGAAAACACAGACTATCTTTTTAACAAAACGCAGACAGCGTGGTGCACCAGTAGACAACTTCGAGTGTTTGATCGAAACGTATTATGGCAGGATAAAGTAAAATATTTGGGACTGATACTCGAAAGGAAATTAACCTGGAAACCTCATGTTCTCTCTGCCCGGACAAGGCGATGGGTATTTTCAAGCGTTTATACCCACTACTCAAAGGAAACAACCGATTGTCAGTCTCAAATAAATTGCCTCTGTACATCTATTAAAAGGTATTTAACTGTTCATTGAGACAAGCATCATACTGCAAATGCTGTTGAGAAGGGGTCAAGTCAGAGTAGGTGGCAGAAAAGATCTGCCTATGCGCCGTCTGGTACCCGAAGGTAACGGCAAACCAAAGAAAGTCGCAGCTAAACAGCAGCTTCTTTTCTTGGTGGAATGCCACGGCGCGTTCGCTTGGCCTGGCCAGAAGAGCGCGGTTCTATGCCAACTGCATATGGGAGTCGGTCGACCTGTGACGCACTGATGATCGGTAATAACATAGTGTAAATAAACATGGTGTGCTCACGCGCATGCAGCCGTCCGAGCGCCGGCACGCTGTGACGTCAGCAACGAGATTTCTGTCGGCGAACTAGCGGGAATACCACATGATGGATTATATTTTAATTTCAAAGTGATTGATTAAAGGAGTTCAATAGCCAATTATTTCACAATTATGTTATAGAGAAGTAAAATAGGTGATCTAACGACTTTTTCTACAAAAATGTATTATTTATTGGTAAATTTGGTCATTTTTTCCCTAAGTTTACGCCTACAATTTTCGAAACTAATCCTTTTATTTAAATGTTTGAGCCTGACGTATATTCTCGTTTGTATTAGATATAATATTATTTTGTCAGGAAATTGTTTGATGGTTTCCACTGGGGTCTATCTCTAATAACTTTTTAAATATGTTTGATTGGTTAGAACACGACCTTCCATGGAATTTATCGAACTCTATCTCAACCAAAACGGGCTACTTTAATCATCTCCTCACTTGGATATACAAGACTGACTCTAGATAGAAACTCAATCCAGTCTGGGGCCGATTAGAAGAATGAAATTTGATTTGCGCCCCCAAAGCTAGATTAGGATATTCGTTTTCGAATCTGTAGGCCACATATCCGTCAATAAATTTCAGTCCCTCGTTCGAAATCGTGTCTGGCATTTTATTTTTTTTACAATTGACACAAAAGGTCATGTTCTTCAGAAATAAAGTTATCTAGGTCATAATCTGGACTCTGAAAGGTAAAGTTGGAAAAATGAATATCATTTGAATCATTCTCTGTCCCAACAATATCGCTGTCAAGAAGAACGTTCTTGAAAAACTCCTGAGTAAAGCACACGTCATCAGCTTCGATGTTAGAATTACTCGAAACTAAGTTTTTCACTTGTAATGGTTCAAGTAGGCACGATTCATTGCTTTCTTCTGCATATTTATTCATTGAAAATACGACAGGTGAATATTTTCCGAGGATGTACCATAAAAATTTCAGTTTTAATAAATGTTTAATGCTAATTTGTGAGATGATTACCATTTTTCATATCAATTTCGTCCTTTCGGCGGCAAGCATTACTCGATTGCATTGCGAGATTCTAATTTTTCGGGAACTTATAGAATTTTACATTTAGCACTTTCATCTTAGTATGGTTCTTATAACCGACAACTGCACAATTTGGCATTATGTATACAAATTTCAGTCTTGTATAACTCAAAATAAGGAATACAAAGTAAATTAAACAAAAATCGTTAGCGATTCTAGTTAAAACGCGATTAAACGGGCCGTGGTATCACGACGTCTAATAATTCCCCGCGCGAAAAATCTCGTTGCTGACGCAATGCGCAGAGCGATCCCAATTTCGTACGGCTGGCGAGCACACCATGTATACTCGCACCACGGGTAATAAGCGTGAAACAACTGTCTGCGTACTGGTGGATTGACGGAAATATAGAGTAACCCTCTTATAGGGGTCAAGTCATCGATTGCTTCGAGCGTATACCCTGAACAACTTTTTGTTGGTCCGCCTATGGTCCGTTTGAGTGAGCGCACAGGCACACACATGTGCTGTGCTGCCGTTGACACGGCCATAAAATATGATTCTCTGAAGGATAACAAATGCATTATTACTAGTGTTAATGGTTATAATAAATAAAACAGGGACAATGGATTCTTAATCCGGTAGATTTATTAGCATCCGACTGTCAAGAATACATAGAGGATGATGAGAGATGCGAATAAATCACTGTTGCAGCTGCGTCTGCGTTTTCTCTGCTCTTTGCCTTTTTCGAGATTGCTGTAATGCTGTTCGCTTGCACCTGCTGCTTGCAGTTGTTTCGCGTACTTTGTAATTGTATCATCGTCGTTTATAGAAATAGCAGACGATCTTTGTTAAGACATCGTGCACAAGATCTATCGTATTATTGCACTATGTTTTTCGAAAGTGATAAATGCAACTTTTGTGGTTTTCTCTTTATGATTTACAGGCTCATACGAGGTGTTTCACAGAACAGCGTCACTGGGACTATATTATAACAGTTTAGTATTCATTTAAAAACCTTTCCACTTCTAATTATTAATTTGCCAGTATGGCTTCCGTAAGCGTACGGGTGACCTCCTGGCCTACGTCACTCATTTGTGGAACAGAGCAATTGAAGATCATGGCGAATCTCGTATTGTTGCACTTGACATATCGAAAGCCTTCGATTAGGGGCTTTTGGTCCAGCTTGCTGCTTGCAGTTTGCCCTGCGCCAGTGGCTGAATAGCTTTTGGAACGACCGATCTCTGTTTGTTGTAGTCGAAGGCTGTTCGTCAATAAACGCCGGTGTTCCTCAGGGATCTGTCCTATCCTCTACATTGTTTCTGCCGTACATCAACGAACTGCTGGAAATAACATACAATTAAATCTACAGCTTCACAGACAACAGCGCATTAATATCGTGCATGAAACCAGGCAAGCCACTATCATCACAGGAAATAGGATGTAGGCGACAGCAACATATGCCTCACAGATCAACTTAGATATCAAAACGATGGACTAGTATCACGATTTGTTATAACCGCTTAGTGCATACAAAAATAAACGTACTGCTGCATTTCGTTACTTTCTACATCATTTTGTTCTTTAGTAATTCCGTTCTAAAGTTTAAAGAAAGGGATTCAAATTCAGCCAATCAGTGCCAACCGCGCGAATCATCAGCAGTGCATTGTTGCCAAGAACAGCTCCAACTCGCAAAACATTTACATTTCACATAAACATGTCATTTGCTATCCCAAGTGTTATAAATATTTTGAAACTCACTTCTTAGCTTTCACATTTCTCATCTCCGTATTGCAGAACTGCATGTTATCCACATAGAAGTCGTTCACCATAGCCATATCAACTTTAGGCAGCTTATCTGAATCGGCTTTTGTGAATCCACTATCGATTTTACTCATACTTGTTGGTTATGTTATGATAAAATAACTTGAAACCTAGTAAAATGGAATAAAAGAATATCCTGTACAAATAAACGCAAACAAATAATAATAACTTTAAGATTGCTGGAAATTACAGCCAAAGCCCAATAGAAATTGGAAATGACAATGACCGAATGACGATTGACAGAATTGACGGATCAGGAACCTTGACCTAGCTATCAGACGGAAACACAAGACAAGATAGATGAGCCAGCCCGCGTACAGCTCCGGCATTTCGCGCACCATCAGAATGCGGCAACACAGCACACATATCTGTATTTTGATTGGCTTTTCGCCTTTAGGGCAGTGACGTCACTGCCCTAGGAGAATTCAAATATTTTTCTTATTTTCACGGCTTTCCTGTGCCCAAAAAAATCGGAGAAAAAAATGAGATACTTTTTATGACGTACTCTATCATAAAAAAAAATTATTCTAGTCCATTGTCGAGTGGGGATTAGTAAATAAAGTACAATTTGAAAGGCATAGACCCGACCATCGTTGGAGTATTGCTCTCTTGTGTGGGGATGCGCTCCGAAGCACTCTTCAAAGATTCATGACACTATCCAGAAACGAGCAATTAGACTAATCGGTACGCCTAACCTCACAAAGGACCTCGACAGCCTGGACCATCGAAGAAAGGAGGCTGTCCTGTCCCCGTTTTACAGAAAATATTCGAGTGAGCTCTCCCAGATTTTAACAGTAAAGGCCGTCCGAACAAGAAACACTAGAGAGGTTCTGCGAGCTCATCCTTATCAGGTTGAGGTCCCTACTTTCCAAACTAGCCTCATCTAGCATTCCTTCTTTTGGAGAACTGACGACGCTGTGGAATGAGCGGCTGGGGATTAGTTTCCTGGCGGCTACAACCTGCAGCGTTTCAAATCTAACGTGCATCGACACTTATCCTCTCGCAGCGCTTCTACAGCGCCATGGGAGGCTGGGGGCTGACCATAAGAAAACGAGATAATACGAAGAAAACGTAATCTTATCAACGGTATGCAAAGATCCGTCTGCTTGGAACGTTCCAGTTAGGCATTTTAAATAGGACGTCCGCTGATTATGTAAATTCCCTAAGTTATGTGTGTACCTTTAACAACCATTTGCTAATCTTAATATATTGTTGCTTTTCGAAATTAATACTTCTCCGGGAACATCTGCGTGGCCGCTAATTGACATTTCTTGTCTGGTCGCTAATGGACGCCCATAAACACATCTTCTCCAATCGGCTGCTCTGCCGTTCATGTTTGCCTTTTCGTTTAGCCAGTCTGACTACCCGCTTCAAACGCACTCCAGTCGAACAACGAGACCTCAGTTTGGGAAGGTTAACGCGTTGTTACGAGGATCACTTGTAATTGCCTGATAAGTGCCTGGCGTGAAGTGCTTTTTGTTTTAGAATGACGGTGTTAATTGGTTCTGCCCAACTGCTAATTACCTACCATTACCTTGGATATTAATGGGTCTTTAAACATGCTTAAGATGGCAATGACACGTTACGACTAGGTAACGCTTATGAAAAATACATCATGAATGTAAGTTCAAGAACTAAAGACAAGAAAAACGTGAACAAAAAAAAAAGGAGACTGGTTCGGGAGGTAGGGACCTCGACTTGGTAAGGATGAGCTCGCGGAGCTTCTCTAGTGGTCCTCTTTGGGACGACCTTCGATGTTATTATATTTGAGAGCTCACTCGAATACCTTCCGTGATGGAATCTTTAAAACAGGGACAGGTCGGCCACCCTGCTTCGATGTTCCAGGCTATGGAGGTCCTTTGTGAAGTTAAGCGTATCGATTAGTCTAATTGCTCTCTTCTGGATAATGTCCAGGAGTTTTAGAGGGTGCTTCGGAGCGCATCCTCACACATGGGAGCAATACTCCAACGATGGTCGGATTTGTGGCTTGTAGAGCACTGCTACTCTAGTTGCTCTGGTGTACAGCTTCCTACAAAACTCCAAGCTTCTGGGATGCCGTTTCAGCAACACTGACAACGTGGTCATGCCAGGACATGTTATTGTTGATGTTGGTCCTCAAAAGCTTGACGGAAGGTGACTTAACTATGGGGTGGCCCTCGATTTCCACAGTTGGTAAGCCAACGTGAGATTTCTTTGTCAGCGTTGTTGCCTGAGTTTTTTGTACGTTAAACTGTGCTTTATTTACTAATCCCCGCTCGACAATTGTTTTGATATCTTCGTTGATCGTTCACAAGGCTGTTGCCGACGTACCATGTTATCTGTTTAAAACAGCGGAACAAAACTCCAAATTTCTGGGATACCGTTTTAGCAATACTGACGACGTGGTCGTACCAGGACATATTTGGTTGATTTTTGTAGTTTTCTGTTGTTTCAGATGTTTTTTGCTTATTACTATTGTTTTGAGATGTTTTTTGTTCTTTTCTATTGTATTCGGTTTTATTTGGTTATTTTTTGTTGCGTTTGGACGCTTTCTGTTGTTTCTAGCTATTTTCTGCTTGTTTTATGTTCTCTTGAGACGACTTCTGTTCATTTCTGTTATTGGACGACTCCTGGAGAAAAAAGATTATTTCTAGTCACATAAAGAATCTGAGTAACCGCTAAATCGACTTTGGGCTGTGATGTGCTGTTGCCTCGTAGTAGCATTTGGCAAAAAAATGAAAATTTTCAGAAGTAAGAATATCAAAATCTTAAACCCAACATATGGTAATCTTCACGGAAGTATTTCATAATCTTGACTGAAGCATTTTATAACCTTAACTGGGAGCATTTCATAAACTTGACGCAAGTAGCTCAATCTCTTAAATCACATTTAATATACTTAGTACTTATCTAGGAACACCTGAGTCAGGTCTTCGCATCCCAATTTTTTCGATAGCTCATTCATGGTTGGATAGATCCAGTGATAAGAAAGCTGATGGGAACTGGGACGCGACTCAAATGGCGGTGGACCAGCACTACCGGCAGATTCGATGACTGATGGTTGACGGTGGTATCACGGGTATCACGTGGCAATGGCAATTTATTTAACAGTTTGACTGGATACTATTATGTGCTATTATGCAGGATCCAGGTATTATGCTACGGTGCTAAAGACAGCGGCGAATGCGAAAATCCGAAAACCGATAATGGCGCGGCGGCGCGGACGCGGACGGGCAACAGGCTGTCGAGTAGAGAGGGTGGAGAGGTTAGGGTTGACCCGTGACACGCTGCGTGCCTGCGCACTCCGACGTTGGTAGACGTCAAATATATGATTTACTTGATACAAATATAGGGTGTGCTTGTAAAACAGCGTTCATTTTCAAACTAAGATTATCATATTGTAAATGAAGGTTCGCATTTGCAAGCTGTCTATATTCTTGATAGAAATAAGCTGGACACCGCTGGGAAAAATGATAATCTTGATATAAAATTATGAAATATTTGTTATTAACTTATTATAGCCTTGGTTGCAAAGAAAATTATATTTTCTTTCGGAGCATATTTCTTTAAAATAAGTATATAAATCAAAAATATATTATTCTTGATACAAATTTTCTATAATTTTCTCATCAAATATTCTTTGTTAGAGTGAGAACCGATATTCTTGTTGTGAGTATGTATTTACAAGAATATCACAATTCTTGACCTGAGAATTTCTTTTTATGTGTGCAGCATGGAGGGGGGGATCTTGGAAAAGCTAACTTTCTTACTGCACTTTAAATATCGTGGTGTGTGAGTAGTTATTTCGTAGAAGGCCTGTTTAACTGATGAGATATTTTTAGTTTAGAAACCGATTTATATCGATGCATGGTAAGCATGAAACTTGATTCCATTCATTCTGAGCATTCGAATGACTGCTTCTGTTAGCAAAATAATTTCTAACTTGATTGTAATAATTAACACCTGAAGAGAATGGGACTATTTTTAACACAGTACGAGAAGCAGTAGGAAAACTGCAGACATTAATGCAGGAATCTAGACTAATGGAATGGGTACTGTAAAAAATAGAAGATAGACTAGGTAGTATTAACCGAAAGAACTCTATTGGACGACTCCTGGAGAAAAAATGGTGATTTATAGTCCCATAAAGAATCTCAGTAACTGCTGAATTGACTTTGGGCTGTGATGTGCATTTGGCAAAAAATTAAAATTCTCAGAATCACTCCAAACATCGATTTCAGGCATTTTAGGTGTTCCTGATGATCATGTTCTGCCTATTTGGGAGTGAATAAGAATTGAGATTTGGGCATGGTTGGAAATTTAGTGAGTATTTTGTCTGACACCTTGCGGATATAAGGTCATCATAGTCACAATGTCTTAACAAACATGTTGTGAACTCGTAAAATTCATTTACACATTTTACGAGTTTCTCTTGGGATATCTTTAAGATTTTTAAAGCAGTAGTTTCCCATTTGTTTTCTGCATCCTCATGCCGTTGACCAGATGATATCTATCTCTGAGACGAGGTTACTGCTTATACCGAGAGTAGTTCGGTGTTCCTTTTAGTCGCCTTTTACGACACGCAGGATATACGATGGGAGATATTCTAACCCGCCCCTAGACGGGCGGATATAAGGTAGAAGGGTACAATTTTGAAGCTGGACTACTCTCAGCATGGGAGGGGGGGGGATCTTGGAAAAGTAAACTTTCTTTTTGCACTTTGAGTATCACGGTCTGTGAGTAGTTATTTCGTAGAAGGCTTGTTTGAGTGGTAAGACAGAAACCGATTTATATCGATGAACGTGAAACATCAAACTTGATTCCATTCATTCTGGGCATTCGACTGACCGCTTCTGTTAGCAAAAACCGTTGGAAACAATGCGACCAGTCGTCGAGCGGCGAATTCGGGATTTGTCAATGTCGCGTCGCCCGACATCCGAAACGGGAGGCTAATCTTCGGAATGCCATCGCCTATGATTATTCGATATTCCCGCGGCATTTCGGCTCGCTCTTCGCTGCTTCTTCTTCTTCTGCGGTCGCTATCTGAAGATCGGAAGCTGCGGTTGTGGCGAGCCGCTTCTTGTTACCCGTTGATGGACAGACGGACGCGGGACATGCTCAGACAGCCGAGGCCTGCCTGACTGCCTACTCGTCTCGTCGTACAATGTAATTATTTTTAAATTCCGTGATAAGTTATCGCCCGACCCATCGGAATGCGCGGATAGGCGAGCTTTTCTTTATTGGGAGTTTCTTGTACGAGGATTGCATGGAAAATTGAATGAATTGGAATCACTAGTGACATGTAAGCGAAGAACAAGGGACAGCTTGTTTGGATGAATTTCAGAAAACGGCTCATTTGCAAGTCCAAACTTTCCAAAAATTATGTTTTATAAACTGGATTATGTACACTTATTTTGATATTTGTTTAGGCTTCCTCTACACTAAATTAAATTGTGACAGCTTAACTTTCTACAGGTTTTTTGTTATTAGTAGTGTTTGCTCAAGTGTCGGGAATATTGTCAATTGGGTGACGCGCTCAAAAGACTACCCACGTCTTTGGAAATTCACTAAAGTTTACTCAGTAATTAGGGTTTTAGAAGAACTCAAATTCATGTTAAATGCATGCACTAAAAATATATTTGTGTAAAAGCTTAGAGAATTGTTGAAAAAGTATACTATTTTGTTGGATACCAATCCTAGAAATCGATATCAATTAAGTTAGTTATGTTTCATTAACAACCTAACCACTAACTTGTGGTATATCTTTGTGTAACTGGGCAAAAGTATAACCATTGTGGAAGCTCTTTACTGTGGAAGTTTAGCTTGTCGCTCTATTGACCAAGAGTCATTCGGTGCGACAGTGTATCGTCATTTGACAAAACTGTGTTGCCTTATTGACACTGATAAGTTAAAAGGATCTATTATATAATAAAAAGTTATTTGCAGTAATCATATTAGTGGAGATAATCAAAAAACTAAAAATATAAAAACAGCTCAAACATCGGCCTTAGGCATTTTAGGGGTTCCTCATCACTTCCCATTTTTTTTGGGTGGGGGTAAAATTAGGGTAGTTGCAAAACCGAAAAATTTATTGTGTCCATAATACGCTACCCAGTGATCTGTGAAATGATTTGGTTGCAAGGGGATCTCAGACTAATGCTATGCTATGCTATCGGAAAATAATAAACTGGTATCACCGTAATGTGTGGGAGGAACTGAGTCAATCAACTTGACTTCATTTTTTATTAAGTTAGTTGACTTTCTACGAGCATTGTTACAGAAAGTCTTGAAAGTCATAGTGCATTTTTAGTTTGTTTAGTTCGCCTTATCTCAAAAGCGTCATTTTTATAAAAGCTTTTATTTAACTTGCAATGTATTACGCTTGTTAGGGTGGAATCTTGCAACTTAATTTTGAAGCATATATCTTCAACCGATTGAGCTGAAATTTTGTATGTACGTTTAGTTTGGATGACAATGCACGATAAGATGTAAGACGTCGTTCTAAATTCAATAGTGGAATAGTTATTTAATGCATTTCTACAGTATGGGTATCCATATTGATATGAGAACGCCCAGTAGATGTTAAGGGGAATGACAATCTAATGAGAGAAATGTCATCACTGACAATAGACCCACTGATGTTATTTTTAGTCAAACGATGAATTTTGTTGTGAGAGTTTGGGGAAAATATACTATTCAAAGCCGGGAAGTTGTTTTATCACTGCATGAACCTGACAACCTGAGAAAAGAGAGTTCTTGCATTTGGCACTCAACTAGAGGCTTGCGGTGTGAGCAAGAATCTGGCAGCAGTCACAGGAGATTTTGGATCGAATTGTACGAGTTCCTTTATACAACCTACGCAGTGGTCATCACCAGGTTGTATCGACGACGGTGACGACATCGACATGAGGTTAGGGGGTAGCTAACGAACCCCTGGTGCACCGAGTAACCACGAAGGGTGGACCGGACAGCCGGTGTGTATGACTGTGACAGCGACGTAAGTGGTAAAGAAGATCCGCGGTAAGGATTTTCGAATAATAAGTTGTAAAGAACATTTGGGGTGCTGGACTGACTTTGGGAAACTAATAGGGATAAGCTCGTGACGTTAGTGGACTCTTATCACCAACACAGTTTTAAGGTTATGTTTAGAGTAGTTAAGTAGGTATATTTTTTGTTTAGTTTAAGGTTTTCATGATGTTCAATTAAAGGAAGTCTACGAAAATGAGCGGATATCAGGATAGCGCAAATTCTAAGTTAGAAGCTGTCGTTCAGATGATGGCAAATAATATGTATTTTTAGATATAATACTATGATGTGTCTTGTTGTGTTTGGGGAAAATATACTATTCAAAGTCGGTGAGTTGTTTTATCACTGCATGAACCTTGTTTACGACCTGAGAGAAGAGAGTCTTTGCACAGTGAAAGGGCTCGTTGAGAGTGACTCGAAAAATAATGTGACGTCATTCTAAATCAGCTATGGCGGACCATCCAAGATAGCGAAATAGTTATTTTTAATGCACTTCTGCAACACGGGTATCAAGTAAAAGGGCTTGCTGAAAATAAATAAAAATTTTGGTTGATATAAATGGCAGTTAATAACTAAAAAGTAAAAAATAAATCAAAACAAAAAAACTTAAAAAAAAGCTTTTATTAAAAGGTTTTAAAAAAATAAAATAAAATGTTTCTTTACAGGGTTAACTATCAACTTATAGCCTCATTATACAAAATTTATATGATCATAAAAGCTTGTTGCGCGATTTACTTGTGTAAATTAACTAGTACCTATTCAATTGACTAACTTGGTCTGCTAAGTTAATTGTGTTACAATTTCACTTTAATTGAATTCTTATAAGTACTTACGTAAACCTCGCGACAAGCTTTTATGATTATGATAAAGTTTTTTTTGTTTTAATTTATATTATACCAATCAAGTAATTGGATAAATTTAAAACATAACATAGAAAAAGACTTTATACAAATATCACAATGGTTTAGCAGCAGATTACTAACTATAAACTATAATAAAACTCACTTTGTCGCATTCAATTCATATGCAAAATATTTACCAAATTATACTTCGCTTTCATTTAATATCGGTAGAGAACATATAGAAATTCAAAGATCACCCAATACCAAATATTTAGGAATATATGTTGATGAACACATGAAATGGGATATACATATTAAATACGTAGTAAAAAAACTGAGATTCATTTTACACAAATTAAAATATATATCTAATATCCTTCCTGAAAATTATTTACGTATATTATATTCTGCTTTAGTAGAAAGTCATATGACATATGGGATTTTAGCTTGGGGGGCTGCTAGTAAAAACCATATACATGAATTAGATATTATACAAAGATATATCATTAAGATGATATTTCATAAACCACGACTTTATCCTACAACAGCTCTCTATGAGGAAACCAAGATATATGACATCCGACAGCTGTATTTCTTACATTGCAATTTACATTATTATAAGAATAAGTATGATCAATCAAAAATTGTACACACCCATGAAACAAGATATAAATTATCCTCCAACCTTGTTTTCAAACCGCACAAAAGTATAATGCTTAGGTCATATGTTTACCTATCCTCAAAGCTATACAATGTATTACCATCAATTATTAAAGAAATTCGAAGGTTAAGCCATTTCAAGAAACAAATAAAAAATTGGATTCATGAACTACCCCGTTTTCAAATGCACAAATATATTGAGCTTATATAGAAGCAATATAATTTATTAAACTTAATAAAAAATAATCATCCGTCAAAATTACAGTTTAGCTTATTTTTATACTAAAAATGCATTCGGATTAAGTATCCCTCAAAATGTAAATGTAAACTTACATAATATTATGAATTTACATGTTTGCTGCGTTCAAGGTGTTCCACCTTCTGCGGCTTTTGATGTTTATTTAATTTATTACATATGTGGAAAACGTATTGTAAATTTTTATAAATAAATAAACATTGTTATTATTATTATTATTATTATTATCCTATATTTCTGTATTCTCTGCTGGACAATGTCTGGAACGGCCCCGGTAGACTGACCTGATTGTTGTCCGCTTGTTAATCTGATTGAGTATCGACAGCCGAGCCGCGAGTGGCTGAAAAATGTGCGCGATATCCGGGATAAGCAACCCGAGCATGCTCGGGAGCCTCGGCAAGCTAATTAGTTGGTAGCTTTTGGGACAACGAGATATGATAACAGCCGAAGACTTTATGTAGGCTTAATTAACGATGGATGGACCGAAGATAGCAGGGAAAGGTCGCTACTGTCTGATGCTCGCGATGCTCAATAAGGACCTCAGACTCATTACCTCGTTACTTTATGGTGTTCGCTTTAATTGTAGATTGATATTTTTCACGAATCTGATTGAGATACGTCAGATTTATGTCAAATTTAAAGATTGTTGTCTGAACAAGCTTCCAAAATTTTTAGTTTCTAAAAGCACTAGTGTTATAATAGGGTCCCCTCTTTGGTTAACTCAAGTGAAACGCAGTGAGGATTGTCCAATAAGCATAATTATAAAGATTTAACAAACATAAGCCAAAAAAGAAACTGTAAGCGGTTATGGATATGGGATATGGTGACATGTTAGTGCTGATTAAAATGGGCTAATTTACCATTTTTCTTGGAATGGCTCTCTGGATAGTTTTTGACGAGACCAACACATACAATCTTTTTTAGAATTTTTACGACCTTCTTATTAGGGCAAAAAGCAAAAAGAAGTCGAAAAACTGCAGAATGACGTCACGGACCCCTTAATAAAGTTTGGCAACGCCAAAAGTTCGGTTTGGTTCTAGTTGCGGCGCTTACGTTTAGCTGTCGTGTTCTGTGAACGCTAAATAAGCCGTTCCATGTTCTATGGTGGATAACATTGACAGTAGTCTGTTGTCTGTCTGACAGTGATAATTGATAACCGTTCAACGATAACCTCAAATCTAAATATGACAATTTTTTGGCGACAGTAGATGACAGCACGACGTCACTGGAACACCGATAACAATACAGCGATGCCAGATGCTTGGGGTCCGTATGTACGAGGAACGACTATTTTACAATGTCTATTTATAATTCAGCAATTCAATGAATTTATCGCTCACATAAAACTACACTTACATATGGCACTAGTTAAATACTTAGATGATTAATGAGCATACAGTAGAGGCCTGTATTTTGAGAAGGATATATTTAAAACACCTACGTATTTCCAATAAAATTTACCGACCGTCCTGGTATACGGTGGCGGCAGTGACGTCACTAGCTCCATAATTTGAATTTCTAACTCAAATTTTGCTGAAACTAGATGTATAAAAATTCTGAAAAAAACTGTATGGACGTATATTCCCGTCAATTTTCCAACTCTCTTGAAAAAAATATATTTTTTGTGTGAATAAATTAGCCCATTATCACTGGGTTTAGAAGATGAAACTATAAAAATTTATTTCAAATATTATAATTACCTCATGTACACCTATATACCCCACCATAAGGCTTAGCTTTCTAGGGGTGGCATTGTTTGTAATTTTCTTGCAAATAAATGAAAAAAATACTGTAGTAGTATGCCCCATTGCCGTTACACGCTGCAATATACTTTACAGACGGTCTCGGGGAGCAAAGCAAATGGGTACAGCTTGATTACACAGGATTTATTTCACATAATGACACATAATCATAATGGGGGTACACAATGTGGCGTGGCCATAGATAACCTGACCTTAACATAATGCCTTTACGGAAACACTGATCTGGATCCGGATAGATCAGTTATATGTCAAACAGCTGTCAAGTGGGATTTATAATTCCATGAATTTAACGGACATTGATCAACGAAAAAGTTGGTTTAACAATAAAAAACAGATGGTAAAGTAAAGCAGCTACTGATCTGAATCATCCAATCGCAATCACTTACTGTACAAGAGTGAACTACCCTATTTCTGACCGATCCCAGATCACTTTCCGAACATCAGTATCAGTGATCCAACTGATCGGGTTAACCCGATCATTGTTTCCGTAAAGCCCTATAATCAGAACAGGAATGAATGAATAGTGAATGAACAGAATATATTGACGTAATGACAGACGACATAGTGACAGATGACTTGACAGTCTGTATAACCTTACATTAGACACTGGTAACACGTCACTTCACTAGCACACAAATGATCGGGCAAAGTACAAAATTCAAATAACATTCCTACAACTTGATGTTAAGCAGAGCCCTTAGTAAAACACTTCATGCTCAAAGCTTGGTGTATATTGATCTCACCTTGTTACAAACTACAGATGTATCTTATATCTAACCCACATCCTATTGACATACTTAACACGCTCACTCTGTTTATAAACAATCTTACCTAAGCATATACATAATTATTTTCCAATATCTCACGCACAGGACTGGTAATCTCCTTACAAATTGGAGTAACACAATATACTGGGTGTTACCAGTTCCCTTCACTTTACTAATTTACATCACAACCCTTAATCTACTATAAATGTACATATAGTAAAGTTAGAACTGCCCGTGTGGGGGCGGGTTAGAATATCTGCCATCGTATATCCTGCGTGTCGTAAAAGGCGACTAAAAGGAACACCGAACTACTGTCGGCATAAGCAGTAACCTCATCTCAACCAACAGCTTTGGGTGGATGAGTCGAGAAGAGTCAGGACACCTTCTTGTCCTTGGGGTGAGAAATTGCCCCTAAAGGCGGATGAACCAGTAGATACCATCTGGTCAACAGCATGAGGATGCAGAAAGCAAATGGGAAACTACTGCATTAAAGATCTTAAAGATATCCCAAGAGAAATTCGCAAAATGAGTAAATGCATTTTACGAGTTCACAACATGTCTGTTAAGACATTGTGACTATGATGATGAAAGTTAGAACAAATACATATCAATTATGAGGAAATATTATTTAACGTAACGATTCTCTACAATTCTTATGTCTTGGAGCGAGAACCCCCTGTATCTGTTAGTTACTTTATCTGTATATGAGCTGGACAAACACATTGTTGCTTATGTTTTGGCTACCTCTCTAATGACACAATATCTTTAGAATTTATGACATATGTAGAATATCATGGTCGCGAAAGTACATTTTGTCAAACTGTTGAAAACTTTTTAGAAAATTGAGTTTTCATTACATTATGATTATTTTTTAATCCTTAATTATATCATATTTGTTTCACTATTACGAGGATATATCAATATTCAGGGTTTCCGCTAATTAATGGTACAAAGCTTTCTGGCGATGATCGTATGTGTTCAATAACAGGAAGTGCCACCAACATAGAGAAGAGTCAAAAGCTCATAGTTCGGGAGGATAAGTGGATACACATTAGATTTGAGACGCTGCAGGTTGTAGCCGTCGGGAAACAAATTCCTCGGCAGCACAATCCACAGCGTCGAAGTTCTCCAAAAGAAGGAATGCTGGAGGAGAATGGTTAGGGGAGTAGGGATCTTGACCTGATAAGGATGAGCTCGCAGGGCCTCTCTAGTGTTTCTCGTTCGGACGGCCTTCGATATTATTATCTGGGAGAGTTCACTCGAACATCTTCCGTGATGGAATCTGTAAAACAGCTAGGGACAGGTCAGCCACCCTTCTTCGATGTTTCAGGCTGTGGAAGTCCTTTGTGAGGTTAGGCGTATCGATTAATCTAACTGTTCTTTTCTGGATAGTGTTCAGAAGCTTTAGAGAGTGCCTCGGAGCGCATCCCTACACAAGGGAGCTATACTTCAAAGATGGTCGGATCTGTGCCTTGAAGAGCAACAATAGTTGTTCTGGTGTATACAGCTTCCCACAACAAAACAAGAATCCAAGCTTCTGGGATGCCGTTTTAGCAATACTGACGACTTAGTCATGCCAGGACATGTTATTGTTGAAGTTGATCCCTAAAAGCTTGACAAAGGGTGACTCAACTATTGGGTGACCCTCCATTTCCACAGTTGGTAAACCAATGTGAGACTTCTTTGTCAGTGTTGTTGCCCGAGTTTTCTGTACGTTAAACTGCACATGATTTACTAATCCCCTTCGACAATTGCTTTGATATCTGCGTTGATCTGTGAGGCTGTTATGCTGCTGTTGCCGACGTACCGTCTCCTGGGATGATAGTGGCTTGCCCGGTTCCATGCACGATATTAATATACTGTCGTCTGCGAAGCTGTAGATTGAATTGTATGTTATTTCTAGCAGCTCAACAGTGTAGGGGTAGAAATCTGGCTGACACATCAAGAATATGCTGTCAAAATCATGTCAACAAGTACGATTGGCTGCACATACGATCGATCACTTGAATCATATCCAGGTGCCTGAGTGTTCAACGAAGCAATATTCACCCTCACAACAGCAGCAACGGGAGCTGTGCTGAAAGAAAAGAAACATAATATACAGTCGGCAATCCTTCATCGTAACCATATCCCATCAACCCGTCAGTCGGTGGCAGCACAAAAATGGCCGTCCTCCCTCCCCCTGTCCTCCTCCTCCTCCGTAACGTTGGAAGGTCAAGACGGAGGAGGAAAAATGATGAATGCGTCCCATTTATCGGTGACGGGGGGCAGAAGGGAAGGCCGGTGGCTGACAGGTCTTGGGCGTCTGGGCGGCTGTGCTTCTGGCGCCCTCGTCATTCAACAGTTTGTCACTTGCCGCACCGGAATGCCACGCCGGCTTGTATCTGTCCGCCGCACTCTAACCATTTATCATTTCGCACCCCGAGCCACCAGTACGGGCGCCGTTGCCGGCTGTGTTTATTTCTCTGATCTCAGATGCTGTCTAGTAGATAGATATAATTTTGGTTTTTTCTAATGGTATTGCGGTCAATTAAATGAAACAATTTTCCTTTCCACGACGTTTCGGTTTATTATAAATCTAAACCATCGTCAGGTGTCTATAAAGAATGATAAAAACAGGTAACTATGGTGTCTAGTCGATGAAATGTATATATATAAGAAAACATCTAGTAAAAATGAAAATTAAACCTTACTTAGCAATATATATAACAGAACAATGTACAATGAAAAAAAATTTTTTTTTTTGTTGATTAAAAGAAAATAAAATAAAAACACTACTTACAATTTGTTTTAGTTTGCTACATATTTTTAAGCGAAACCGTCCCTGAGGATTCAGGAAACAGAATGACCATTAAAGTTTGGAATTATAAGATGCCATAAAATACCAGATGTTTAGAAAGTGGTGGTGACAAAAGCTAGAGAGTGGGTGTAGGGTGGTAACCTAACGTACATATCTGTATTAATGATTTATTGATTTAGATAAGATGCAGAAACCTCATTTCAATAAGCTATTGTAAATATTTCCTAACCTGTCAACATCAGACCTAAAGTTTATAGCTTTATTATTATTTTTAATATAAACCATTTCTTTTATATTTCTTTTATAATAATTTTTTTCCTGAGTTGAGTTTGTAGGTTTGTTTGCTATTTTAATATTATATGGTTAAAATAGCAAACAAACCTACAAACCTACAAACTCAACTAATAAATTTTACAATAATTTTAAACCAAACATAGACTTAAATAATAAAACGGACATAGTTTACCAAATAGACTGTCAGCATTGTGATGGGTATATATTGGACAAACAAAACAATATTTAAAGAATAGAGTTTATAATCACAGGTACGATACATTGAACGGAAAAGAATCAACCGCTTTAAGTAAACATACATATGAAACCGGACACAAATTTGACTTCCAAAATCCTAAAATTCTTGCACAGGAAAAAAATTATTATAAAAAAAATATAAAGGAAATGATTTATATTAAAAATAATGATAAAGCTATAAACTTTAGGTCTGATGTTGACGGGTTAGGAAATATTTACAATAGCTTATTGAAATGAGGTTTCTGCATCTTATCTAAATCAATAAATCATTAATACAGATATGTACGTTAGGTTACCACCCTACACCCACTCTCTAGCTTTTGTCACCACCACTTTCTAAACATCTGGTATTTTATGGCATCTTATAATTCCAAACTTTAATGGTCATTCTGTTTCCTGAATCCTCAGGGACGGTTTCGCTTAAAAATATGTAGCAAACTAAAACAAATTGTAAGTAGTGTTTTTATTTTATTTTCTTTTAATCAACAAAAAAAAATTTTTTTTTTCATTGTACATTGTTCTGTTATATATATTGCTAAGTAAGGTTTAATTTTCATTTTTACTAGATGTTTTCTTATATATATACATTTCATCGACTAGACACCATAGTTACCTGTTTTTATCATTCTTTATAGACACCTGACGATGGTTTAGATTTATAATAAACCGAAACGTCGTGGAAAGGAAAATTGTTTCATTTAATTGACCGCAATACCATTAGAAAAAACCAAGTTTGAAATCTACGGTCACGAAAATATAAAATCATTGATAGATATAATTATTGAAATCAGAAATATGTGAGTTGTTTACATTTTTTGTCCTCCTACCGAGTGCCTTATACCTTACACAAGACGCCCGACGAGTCCGACGATTATAATCCCCTTTCGGCACTTTTTGCTGGGCCCCTCTAATCCGCCCTCCGCTGGTCCGACGCTCCGGTTAGTCCGACCTTACTTCAGTGACATTTCTTGGATCCAGGAATGGAGAGACTCTAGAATTTCATGTGTTAAATAAAAATCTATGACTGATTCTTTATTTTACTTCCCACACCGATAGGTGAGGGGAGTATTGTGATCGCGAAAATTTTCGATTTCGAGATAATACGCTTTTTGGGCGTTTCATGATGTCTACATAACGAAAATCCACGTCACTCATTTCCGTCGGTCTGTCTGTCTGTCGGTTTGTCTGTCTGTCGGTCTGTCTGTCGGTCTGTCTGTCGGTCTGTCTGTCGGTCTGTCTGTCGGTCTGTCTGTCGGTCTGTCTGTCGGTCTGTCTGTCGGTCTGTCTGTCGGTCTGTCTGTCGGTCTGTCTGTCGGTCTGTCTGTCGGTCTGTCTGTCGGTCTGTCTGTCGGTCTGTCTGTCGGTCTGTCTGTCGGTCTGTCTGTCGGTCTGTCTGTCGGTCTGTCTGTCGGTCTGTCTGTCGGTCTGTCTGTCGGTCTGTCTGTCGGTCTGTCTGTCTGTCTGTCGGTCTGTCTGTACGCGTTCTTCTGTCCTCCTGATCTCAGTAACCGCTGCATGGATTGTGATGAAATTTGGGCAGCGACATGCTGTGGGGTCGTAGTAGGTAATGCTGCTATCCTTTTGAAAATCGGTGTATTGGCGGCGGAGTAATTAGCAAAAAACAAAAAAAATTAAATATTGCTGAAACTTCGTTTGTAGGCGTTTTAGGTGTTCCTGATCATTTTCTACTTTTTTTGGGTGGGGGTGGAAATTGGGGTGGTTGGGGGTTGGGGGTTGTAAAATTGAAAAATTTGTTGTATTCATAATAGATTACCCACTGACTTGTGAAGGAAGACCTAGCGACATAAATAACTTTTTTAGGTCTATCCGAACATTGCCTTATGCCTATTACAGAAACTAAAGGACTTAGAATTTTTTCCGATTTATGTACATAATGAGTATTGCTTTAGATCGTTCTATATTATGTAACGAAGAAACTGTTGAATTGATTTTAATAAAATTTTGACACAGTATTACTACCGTGGCGAGGATGAAAAATGCGTATGGATTTTATAAATCGCGCCTGTGGCGGCGCAGAAACAATAAAAAAACCAAAAACTTAAAAACTCAAACTTCGTTTTTAAGTGTTTTAGAGGTTCCTGATCATTTACTGAGTTTCTTGGGTGGGGGTGAAATTCGGGTGGTTGGGGGGTGGGGGGTTGAAAAACTGAAAAATTTGCTGTATTAATAATAAGCTGTCCGCTGACCTGTGAAGGAAGACCTAGCGACATAAATCACCTTTTTAGGTCCATCTGAACATTGCCTTGCCTATTACCGAAACTAAGGGACTTAGAATCTTCTGTGTACATACGAATATTTATTGCTTTAGATCGTTTTGTATTTTGTAACGTGGAAACTATTAAATTGATTCTAATGAAATTTTGACACATTATTATTACTGTGGTGAGGATGGAAAACGCGTATGCTTGTTAGAAATCGTGTCAGTGACAGCGTAGCAATAATCAAAAAACTAAAAATATGAAAACAGCTCAAACTTCGTTTTTAGATGTTTTAGGGGTTCCTGACCGTTTTGTACCTTTTTTGGGTGGGGGTGAAATTGGGGTGGGGGGGGGGGCGGGGGCGAGTTGTAAAACTGAAATAGGCTGTTCATTGACCTGTGCAGGAAAGACCTAGCGGCATATGACAATTTGGGGGGGGGGGGGTACTGGCGATGATTTAGTTGCAAGGGGATCTCAGGCTAAAGCTTCATGGTATGGGAAAATAATAACCCGGTATCACCGTAATGTGTGGGAAGTACTGAGTCAATCAACTTGACTTCATTTTCAACGTTGGCAACAGTCTTGTTATTTTCTGATAAATCCTCGTATCTATAAAGAAGTTGTGCGGTTGAGTCGTATTCGGAACGGCATCGGCACCTGGTGCCATCACCCGGCATGGCACCCCCCTTTCTGTGCTGTTGTCCTCCTTGGGGCCCCCTGCGGCGAAGACGTCAGGCCCCCTGTCGCTGGCGTTCCATTCTCGTATTAGAAATAGATTGTTGGCTGCGCGGGAATTATTAAAGCTGGCTGGCTCTGCACTTGACGTGGGTGGTGCAATCTTAAATCACCAAAGTTGAGATGTGAACGCGTTTAGATGGTAGGCCAAGACGCCCGCCCGCACAGCTTTTGTTTTCTTTGTGAGCCTCCGATTCAATTTATCTTCCACCTCACCCTCTTTCACCTCCCACGTTTCATGGGGGAAATAAATTTATTATAATAGCATTGGTGTAACAGTGTTATGTTTGTTCCGGTCTTTGTGTTGGGCAGTCTGTGCATGTCTAGTGGGGATAAGGCTTCGATTGGCAGGTAATTTGTAGGACATTGGTCTAAAGACCAATAATTTATTTTATAAGGTTTTGTTCAATTTCTTGATTATTAATAATAATAATGATAACATGTAATATTGTGCGATCCTTCCTAAATTCCGATCAATAATAGTCCGGGTGTTGACTTGGCACAGCCCGTCAACACTTGTTGCTACCGCAATTATGCGAGAGGAAAGATAATAATAATAATAAACTATTACTATTGGAGTATTGAGTTTGGAGCGTCTGCACAACAGGGTAGTATTGGCCACTGCCTGCTATGTAACGAACAGCACCGATCCCCTAATCCGCTTTGTGCGAAAGCACAAGAATGCGGGTAAAGGAGCCTTTCTTTTTAGCGCGGAGGTGTCAGCAGTCCATTACGGAACTTGCTCCTGCAGAATTAAAATCCCACATTAAAACTGCCGAAGTCGACTTCCTTTTAAGACTTCATAAAGATAAGCCAATGCATGGAATCTTCTACAAACATCTGGAAGAGCATGGCTTGTCTGAACAGTTGACCTCCTCTTTCCTAAGGTCTAGTGGGTTGAAGTCGTGACTGAGGGCTTTATAATGGCTTGCCAAGACGGTGTCTTCAACACCTTGGTGTACCATAAAAGGGTTATGGGTGTAGATGTACCCGACACCCGTTGTAGAGCTTGCCGACAGGCGCCAGAGACGCTTATGCATCTCTTGTCGGCGTGTAAGACGTACGCTGGGACGGCTTACGTCCATCGGCACAACGCGGCTCTACGAGTGCTCTACTATCATTTAAGGCACTCATACGATATCGATGAGACACCGGTGCTGCCTTACGCTCCAGGGGATATAGAGTCCGTTGTGGAGAACGAGAGATACCGGATTTACTGGAACTACTCGTTCCCCACGCTCGAGCTTGTACATGCAAACAAGCCCGACATAGTCCTTCTCGACCACCAACAGAAGACGATGTTCGTTATAGTGTTTTCGGCGCTTGCCGACGTGAACATCGTCTCTAAGGAGGAGGAAAAGCGGACCAAATATCAGGGGTTGCTCGGACAACTTTGCAGGCTCTGGCCAGACTACACTGTAAGTCTGCTGGTTATGGTCATTGGATCCCTAGGTGGAATGAAGAATACGCTGCTCTCTGCACTGCGCAAAATACCCGCGTGCCGTGCGGCGGCGCACATCTTAGCCGCCAGAATGCAAAAGGCAGTCATCCTTGGGTCCCTTCGTCTACTTAGGGCGCACGATTCGCGGACCCAGTGATTGCTCACCTCACGGTGTGAGGAGTAGTCATTGGGTAGTGGAACAGCAGCTCGGTGTGTCGGAGCCCGGCCTGCACTTTTTTTGTTTTTTGTATATAATAAATATTCTTTATTCAACGAATCATCTTACGATGATATGGAATGCGTCACACATTTACCAGAACAACACGTACATAGGAAATTGTATATGGACAATACCAGTACATATACATTTCATGTCTGTAGACGTGAAGCATCTATAAATTCTTTTACATCATAAAAGCATCCTTTTAACAACATATCCTTCAATTTACCCTTAAAGGCGCCCAATGATGTAAGCTGACGCATGCTACAGGGAGCACGTTAAAGAGAAAGCATCCAGCGTAGGCCGGCGAATTTTTATAGCATGTGTGATAAAATTTATTTGTGACAAAACGGTCTTTATTGCGAGTATTGTACTTATGTTCATCAGAGTGTTTCTTTACATGTTGTTTGTTTTGAAAAAAATGTACCAAAGTTTTAAATATGTATATTGATGCCACTGTCATAAAGCGGTGTTGCTTGAATACTTCTCTACAAGAAGTATTATAGGGAATTTCGAAAATAAGTCTTATTATTCTTTTTTGTAAGATAAAAACGCGCTGAATGTCTTTAGCCTGCCCCCACAAAACGATGCAATAGGAGATTGCCGAATAGACAATAGCATAATAAACATTAACCAACCCCTCTGTGTCCAGAAGATGTTTAAGCGAATTGATCAAAAAATATAATTTGCTGAGCTTTAAACAAACAGCGTTAATATGGTCATCCCATGACAGTTCCCTAGAGACATGATTTGAAGCGAATAGTCAGCTTAGTAAGCACGTTATTATGACGTCAAAAACAATTAAAATGACGAAAGAAGAAGTGTTTTTCATGCGAACTGAATAATTTTATAATGAACTTTAACTTTTTATTTCATGTTACATTTTTGGAAGTTTTTTCATCAAAATCCATACGAGAATCAATTACGAGGATTTAAATTACAAACGTTTTAGAATCAAACCAAAAGATTGACAAAAAGCAGCGTGGTCTGGTAGAAATACTGAACTTCAACTCTTATACCCTTTGCAGTTATAGTTTCAAAAGCATTAAATTACATTTCGAAAGTGTCAATCGTAAATTCAAACTGTCAGGTGTGATTTATACCTGTCAGTTTGAATTTACAATTGACGTTTTAGAAATTTAATTTGATCCTTTTGAAACTACTGCTGGTATTGCCGTATACTCCAGTCGCGGCAATCAGCCGAACCACCGAAACCCTAACTTAAGGTCCACACAAACAGAGGGCGTTCTATAACGCGGCGTTACGGCGTTCTCCAATGCCGCTTTACAGCTTTCCGTTGTATTAAGGCAGCCATAGACCGACCTACATGTGTGACATACATGTATGTCATACATGCTTCTACGTTGATATTCGCTGGTGTGTGACCAAAAAGTGGCATGCATGTGTGCGACATACACATTTTCTGTTTCAACTTGAATTCATGCACGTCTATACATGAATGAACATACATGTATGTCGGTATGTGGATTAACCTCACTCTATCTTAAAGTGATAATTCTGTTCAGTGTCGTGTAGGTAATATCATAGATTATATTATATAACGTACTATTTTTGAAATGTCTGATTTAAGAAGTTTTTGAAGAGATTTCATGGCAGAATTCATTAAACTTTATGAAAGTTTTGACTATCTGTGAAAAACTAAATGCAAAAATTACATGGATAGAATTAAAAAAAGATGCGTATGATGTATTATTGAATGAACTGCGGGAGATTCGTAATTCTTCCCAGTCGCTAAATAGCGAAGCGTGGCTGATAATCGTTCATGAGGTGATATAGCAGACCTCAGTATTGTGTCCTGCTTCTCAATTACTGGAGTTACTAAGTCAAACAGCATACGATAACTGGCTTCATCCATCCATAAAATAGTTTCTCCAATCATCCGGTTGTAAGCGTTATTCTTCCAGTAAATTTATATGTGTGCAAAGTCGTTTTGAAAGTCATTTCATCACCCATTTTGCGCGAGTCCGCCATTGTTTGATTTTGTTCCTCTTTTTTTTGACAATGCACGCGTACGCCACTGACATCAAAATTAACTCGTCCTCATTGCTCATCGTTCACAATCAAACTACATGTTTGACACCCAAACAGCCTTGTTAGTGGACAACAGCATACTTACCGTCATGCTTAGTTTGTGTTTCGCGTACTAGTTTGACAGTCCTGTGTATGTCACACAAGTACGCCGGTTTATGGCCGCCTGTAGAGAGTTATTGCAAGCCCTGTGCCTTATTAAGGACATCCTTATTTTGGCATCTACGCAAGCGCAGATGCGATTTGCGATAATGAACGCCCTAATTATGATAGGGCACGGCCTTATTAACAACGCATTAAGAGCTTCGCTTATATTTGCCCTATTTTACAATTTCCACTGATCGGCATCAACCTAATATGTTCGTGGTTGCTTTATTTTCTACCTAACCTGGATTTAAAAAGTATTATCGCTTTGTTGCTGTGTATCGTGATTTTGTAGTTCGTAGCGCAGGTTTGCAAACAATTTTTGTTTAACATAGCTGTCGTTACTTTTCGCTGACTTGGGATTTATTTTTGGTTTAAAATGGAAAAAAAGTAGAATTAGATTCATCTATGAGGCTGATCTAATGTAGTTAAGGGAGTGCTTTTTGTGAATAGAAATATAAACGTTATAGCAGTCACATATCTGTAATGATATGATGTTTCTACAGCTAGAACCAAAAAACTAAAGCAGGCCCCAAAAACAAATTCCAAACGATGAGACTAGAAAATATAAATACAGAAACAAGCTTCAAACGATGATATTAGAAAATAGAACTACGAAAATAAATGTTATAAGTCAAAATGATGCTATCATTTGTTGTCTTGACTGCAAAAACTCTATTTTGTGTCCTCATTAAGCTACCCATAAGGCTGGCCTAAATAAGCTAGAGCAGCGCTTCCCAATCTTTTTCAACCCGCGGCGCACTTTCAAGTTTGGCATTTTGTCACGGCGCCCTACCTTAGACAGCTATTTTAAATAGATACTGTCGAAACAAATAGGTATCTACAATAATAGTAGACACAAAAATAAAAACTTCCTCAATAGTAAATTAAGTTTATATATTTATAAGA
Organism: Callosobruchus maculatus; assembly: GCA_951848785.1. NCBI lineage: Eukaryota > Metazoa > Arthropoda > Insecta > Coleoptera > Chrysomelidae > Callosobruchus > Callosobruchus maculatus. The sequence continues at coordinate 1,597,609 of CATOUR010000030.1, forward strand.
ATTCAGAATTGAAACAGAAAACAAAAAGAACGGCTCAAGAAAAACAAAAATAAAATAGGACAGTGAAATGAATGTGATGATTGAGCTTGGTGATCTCCGCATAGTTTTTCAAAACGGGGAATAAAATTCGACACTGCGACTCTCATTTCTTGCTCCTCATTGATCCTTGAGCGATATTTGTTCTTGATTACAGCTACGGTTGAAAATCCAGCTTCATATATAAATATGACGTTGCGAACGGAATAAAAATGCTTAAAGCTTTTGAAGTTGGGTTTGGATATTCATTTTGAATCGATAACCAAAACTCCACCAAATCGAATTTGGAGAATTCTGGCGGAGCGAAAATTTTTCGAGATCATCATCTGCAAAGTATTTCGAAAACCATTCAGTGAGCTTCCTTAAGTGTTCCGTGAAAAGGGCCATCAGTCTTGTGAGACAACCAGTTCATTGGATTCCGCATATTTATACAATTGTGGAAAGCAATCTTGACCGCCGCCTTCATTCGTCTTTTGTATCCAAACTTGTAGTTTCTTCCTGAACGTTGTCATCTTCTCCAGTAGTTTCAAAGTGTGGAGAGCGTCAGAATAGGTATTGTTGCTTTTTAGGCACCCACAAATATTTGTGCTTTAGACTTAGAGGATCGACTCACGGCGCCCCTCTTTACTTTCTACGGCGCACCAGGGCGCCGCGGCGCACAGGTTGGGAACCCCTGGTCTAGGGCGTTATTCAAGTCCGGCTTACAATAACTCTCTATTGATAGAGAACGCCGTAACGCCGCGTTCTAGAGCGCGCTCTGTTTGACCGGGCCTTTAAGGCTGTTGCTGCCTGTGGCGGTGACGGTCTAGAAAATTGCCGTAATTTTATGTTCATAAAGGTAAGCCGAGTCGCATGCGAATGTGGTGATTATGTTATCGTATAATTAAGGTTAAGCTTAACGACGCGAAATTATCTAAAATGGTACTTTAGAATTCGTTCCACTAACGCGGTTGCCTTATTGGTCTTTGCGAGATGCTGAAAATAGCCTGCTGGATTGACAGACGGTACTTACGTAGCGGTTTTCATGATAATGGCGGCGGTACACTTTGCTGATTTTTACATGTTAGGTTTTAAAAGGCAATATTTGCAATTCACCTAATTGATATTATCCTAAAAGTTCCTTGATACAAGCGAATACTAAATTGAGATGGGGTGGAGTTTGAATTCATGGTATTACGTGGATATATCAGTATACGATTTATTTTTATAGCACGAAGGTGAACTGAATAAAATACAACCTTGTACTCTGTTGAACGACCCAGACGGGCGGCAGAGCGGCAAGCGTCCAAGGTGTTTATTGCCTTTCGGCCAATCGCAATGAATGCCGCCTTACTCGGGCGGCGTGCGTGGTGTCCTGTTTGTTTACAATACTTCTGCACCTTCGATTTGAATACGGTATATATAATATTTCATTTGTTACATGTTTAAAAATCGTAATCAAAAATAGGAAAGCATCTCACCTTTTTAACTGCAATTTATTGCCAATTTGTTACTTACAACGGGTCTATTTACATTTCACTTATAGATAAACCTTAGAATTAGCCGCTCATCTGTTAAATGGACTTTTAGGTACCTATTTTGAGCCTGCTAGTTGATTTAGATCTAGGGTTCAGAGATCTCTCTTAGCACCACGGTAACTAAATCTCGAGGATGAAATGAAAAATATATTACTTCATCTCATGCAAGAGAATACAACAGTCGTACTTACCAATCATTGCAAACGTTTCTTTGGTCCTCTTGACTATCGCAGCATCGAGAGTTCGATTGTTTTGTTTTGGGTTTCTTAACCTCAGTTTTCATCAGCTGTTCTCTCTGGTACGCCGCCATCAAATTTCCTCTTGAACCAGTTCCTCACGAACCGGTGACTGTTATTTTTCTAGAACACGGTGACTTGCAATGTTCCTTCCCCGGATAGCTGCTAGTCTTTTCCGGTTGCTACCGTTGAAGGGAATGCGTCGTTGTGACGGATTTTTACCGAAAGAAGAGGCCACCAAATTAATGAGTTTGCAACTCACTCATATTGAGGATTTTGAGTTTGGTAATAGCATCAGAAATCAGATACCGTTTGTGGTATATTCACTTTAGGCGCCCTCGATCACAGGCCTTCTTTTTAGGACCACCTTTTATCGTCACCTTTTAATTGCACCTAATAGCTCTCACCTTAAACTTCGTCTACGTTAAGGGTTGGGGTCTATTTACCTTACCCTAATTTCGCTTAGAGCTAAGGTTTAGCCATTTTTGGTACCTACCAATTTCGTCAACACTCTGCTGTTTGAACCTGTTAGGGATATTCAGAGCCCGCTGAGTTCCTCAACGTAACTAACGTAGGACTGCTGAAGGACTACTAAAGGACGTATCCCGTCGTAGAGATAGACCATTGAACATCTCCCCCTTTTTATAATTTTCAAATAACTAGAAGTTTATCTGTAACCCGAAGGTATGCATACCCCCGCAGATACATGGTAAGTGGAAGTATTTTGAGTCATTTTTGGTTGATTTTTTTGAATTATTGAATTGTTTACGTATTACTTAAATAAATAACTGTTGTTTTTGAAATCACCTCTACAACGCAGCATAACCAAAGTTTACGGAATACAAATAAGTTGGATCACTCTCCGTCGGCACTTTGAAGATCTCACATGAAAGCGATGCCGCGGCCGCACGCGCCAGTTAGTTTTTGCGTTGGTTTTTGTCCAAGTACGAGGGTCTTTTAGCGGGGACTTGCTAACGCCTGGGGTTTTACGTACATACGAGGGTCATTGAAAGACTAGGTATTGACAGCCGATTTAAACATACAAATACATAACCTAGTAAAACTATTAGTAATGAATCTCAAATGATTTCACATATTGTAGCAATTTCGTAGATAAGTAAAAATTGCTCCAAAGGTGCTGTATGGTATTTTTACCTTAACGCTTTGTTTATTTGGCTTATTTTTGAGACAACAAGATTTATGGTATAGTATATACGAAGTCGTATTGATGTGAATAAATTATTTTTGACATTTTGCTTTTCAGTGTCATTCCAATTGCTACTGTAGAAACTAAATTGTTAAAGTTATCAATAAAAATATTTCCGAGCTCTAAAATATAATTTACAATGTCCGTGGGTGGTATGGTAAGACCACCGAATGAATATGTTGTCTCACTATACGCTTTTAGCGTGATACAATCGTTTAAGTACCTGAAGGTCTTGAATTAAACACTTTAGACCCCAAGTGTGCTGGGTTGTTGGAATTGTTTTATCGAGAGGAACAAAGAAAGGCACAAATGTATAGGGTGTCCCATTAATAATTTTGAATGACAATGTCAAAAAAAGACACAACATCTGCTCTAATTTACATCCTCAAAATAATAATTCTCTACTACTGCCAGTCCCGATATATTGCTTGTCTTAACCGTCGTGAACCACCCTGTATTTGTATCCTTTACATTTCAAGGTTTACCACAAAATAAGCATGGATTGATTGTCATTTGCCATCCGTTAATACATTTAATTGATAAAATCAATCTTCTAAAAATATTGTCCATTTCCTGCAAACAAATCCGAGATAACAAAATCCGATATTTTTGAGACACTGTATACACTTCGCGTTAATCACGTTCAACCTCTACTTTGCGCCGTCCCGTATCTCCCGGCTGACGTCGGTACACTGCTACCGGTGTACCGCGGAGACGGGGCAAGGGGCACGCCGTTTTGATATTTTTGCGGAGTGATCCAACTTATATGTATTCCGTAAACCTTGGCATAACCCACACCCTGACAAAGTATCATCACCGGCCACAAACTGGCCTTCACCCCTCACATAAATTATTATACTATAACTCAATAGTTTCGTAACTTTCTGATACATCCTGGTAAGACACCGAGGTTCTAACAACTCCGTTGCTATTCGCCACTTCGCGCCAGCCGTGCCATAGTGGCGCATCGACGGCGATCATCCTGCTGCACGCGCCTTCTGTTCTCCTGGTGGTCGGTGTTGCGTTGGCGCCGTGGGCCGTCCTGCTGCTGCTGCGGCTGCCACTCGTTGCAGGCACCAGCAGGCAGCAGGCAGCAGCCATCTTTGCTGCGGCGACGTGGCTAGAGAGCCGTCAGCAGGAGGAGCCGGCCCCCCTCTATCGAGGACCGCCTCCGCACTTAGGACCATCTTTGTTGATGCCGCCAGCACGCCGTCCCGACACCGGCGTCACCGCTCATGCTGCAGGATGTGCAACGGCTGTAAGGCTAAGGCCACAGCATAAAGGTTTCCTCTTTATGCTGTGGTAAGGCTGCGTTTTCACCAGATATGTGCTAGAAAAATGAGCACAGATGAGCGTTGCGAGGATGTGTAGCGGGCTATTTTCAGAGTTTTCTCCTCGTACCACATCCCTCGAAACAAATTCCTAGCACGCATTCCTTGCCAACATACCCTGCTTTGTATGTGTTAGGAGCAAACACCGATTTCGGCCAATGGACGGAAAATTTGGTCAAAACGCGTTTTGGCTGCTACCGTTTTGCCAATGTCCGAATTATCGCTTTCCGGCTGTTCAATGTAGCCCAGAACGCGTTTTGGGTCAACTACGATTGCCAGAACACGTTCTATATTCTACTACGAATAAATAAATCTCAATTATTTGCCGTGTTTGTTACAATATTTCCTCTGAGCTTAGAATCCATAACTAAAACGAATAAAAGCACTTGTAGATCTTAGGTCCGTGAAAAAAAAAACTGAAAGAGACATACCTCACAATCTCTTATGTCCAGCTCCCACATGAGCGGAATGAATAATGTCAAATAACTCGTGGGTCATGCAAAAATAACACAGTTCGGCTGTTTCGTCTGTCCTTCTTTCAATTAGCTTTTCGATATAGCCAATTTTTAAAATATCATACCTTTTCAATCGTTGTCTTTGTTTCAAGATATTGTATCACTGTTACTTTTACAAGCTTTTGCCGCCTTTACCTCTGTGAGTGTTTGGTCGTATCTTTATCTTGTACAAATATTATTACGATCATTGCTACCACTTATGACTTTTTGCAGTTCGTCATTAAAACATAACCTTAGGTCTTCCATGGCGCTCTCTAGCTACTGTCTAACCTGCACAAAGATCAAAATAATACTAAATGAATACACTAGCTCCAAAGGTATCGTTTACAAGCTGAGACACTTACAAAATCCACCACGCGTTATGGCAATCGCAGTAGAACAGGACGCGTTTTGGCAATCGTAGTTGAGCCAAAACACGTTCTGGGCTACATTAAACAGTCGGAAAGCGATAATTCGGACATTGGTAAAATGGTAGCAGCCAAAACGCGTTTTGGCCATATTTTCCGTCCATTGGCCGAAATCGGTGTTTGCTCTTAACATATGTACAAAAATCTCGCTCCGCTAAGCCACCAGAGCTCTATTGAGCGTCATTCAAGCGATTCTACTGGTTCGTTAAAAACACATTTCTTGTAACACATCCTCGCACATCTCTAGTGGAAACGCAGCCTAAGCACAGTCAAAAATAATGACACAATTGTCCCAAGTTTTCTAAAATTTTATTATTATTATTTATTAAACTACGAATTTAAAATTTTCAAAGTTTGCTGACTTTGAAAGGCCCTCCTTTAAAAAAAATGTACTAAAGTGCCTTGGCAAGTGCTATTAAAAGTTGGCGCATTTAACCAGGATTGTAAGATGGTACAATACTTGTTAGTTTCATACAAAAAAAAAACGAGTAAAATAATAAAAACCTCAAGTAACCCGATTTTTGCTAACCCATTTCACTCAGGTCAGATGTCCTTTATTGGCATAAGCTTCTGGTAGGTTCTTAATGAACATATTTGCTATGAGTGAGCGAGACAGATAGTGACGCCACCTTTCGCAAAGTCAACAGAAATAAGTAAAATTAATAAAATAATGAAAAATTTTGACCTAGTTTAGTTCAGGTTTATTAGAATAAAGGTCAGGCAATAAATATGCAAATTGTTTACCATCAGACTCAATACACGCGCTACGAGTACATCTTCTTAAAAAAGATCTACTTATTAGCCAGGCATATCCTCGAGAGTTGATGTACTCAGCAGCATGAGAAATTCGTTTACGCAGCTCGGCTACGCTCTCAATAGGCTATGAATAAACTTTTTCTTTGAGAACACCCCGATAACAACATTCCAGGTGATTTAAATCTGGGGACCGGGCTGGCCACTAGATAGTGCCTGAATGTCCACCTCCACCTTCCGGATATTTTTGGTCAAGGAAACCTCTTACTTGCTTTGCGTAATGCGCAGCCATCTTGTTGATGTGTGTGTGGTACTGAATCACGAATTTGGTGTCAGTTGCGGCTTGCAGCGACGCAGATTCTGGAACAATATTTATGGACGGTGAGCCATGTCGCCGAGCCGGTGACGCTGATGCAGTGATGCAGGTTTCAACGTGTATAGTATTGCGTAGATGCAAAGAAATAAGCCGACCCTACTATTCTTGTGTTGGATGAAACGTGCATGAAATATCAAGTCGATTTGGGCATCGCAACAGGTTTCGATTTGAGTAGGAACTTATACAACTGATGCAAGTTTCATGAATCCTTGAGTTGATTGAGGAATCGCAGCTTTTGACCATGCTTTTAGAAATGTTATTTAGGGTTACGGTTCCAAAGTTTAAATGAACAAAAATAATAAAAGTTGACCACAATAACTGAAAAACTGTTATAATTTGACCAAATTTTTTGGTTTTTTTTAAATGCCCTTAATTTTCAAACTATATGGGATAGATATTTTTTCTGATTTTTCTCATGATAGCTACAACCAATCCTGTCACCCTGTTGCGGCTTGACGTTGACTTCTGGGACATCCTGTATACGTAGATAGAGACATAATATATTATATGAAAACATAGAATAAACACCACCAAACACAAACTGGGCAAAAAAAAAACAACAGTAACCCCACGGTTTGATAGTATACAAAGGAAAAGAACAAATAACTACCAGCAATAAAGTCAATGTTTAAAATAATAATAATGTATTTCACAAATTCTCCAATACTGATAACACTTAATTTTTACAGCATTTTTTCTAATTTATTTCACAAAACTTAATAATGCTTCACATTTTGCCAATCATTGCGTATAAAAATTAAATATGTCAGATCATTACCCACACTTCATCATCTAATACACAGTAAAAGCTATGGTTTTGCAATGGTACCTTTTTACCATATTTTTAAACAAATCTCCTATAAGGCACTTGACCTATAACGTTTCCCCTGAAATTAAATGATCATGTTATGACAGAGAAAAGAGCAGGCGCAGATACTAAAAAAATAGTTTTGACAGTAGATAGTACACTGGCTAAATTTAAACATCTTCAATCAAAAATTGCGTAGTTCTTAAAAAATTCCAGTCGTAATTAAAATCAATATTATTATTATTAATTTTTAGAGTGAATGTGTTTGTAATTACCCTGGTCCATAGTTGCACACCATAAGCATTCGGTTCATGCCCCCATCTTTATAGCTAGCGTAACCACACCCTATGAATTCGGTGTCTGCCCATATTATCTGAAATAAATTATCAAGCATAATGATCTTACATAACGAATACAAAAGAATTTGCAATAATTACAGAGATCTAAGCACCAGAATCTTTGGAAGAGCTACGAAAATGAAAGTACATACCAACATTTCAATTTAAGTGAAACACAATCAGGTTTTAGTGATAACGCAAATAGTAGAAAAAGATATGAAGATAAAACTTCTATACCCGAATATTTAGACATCTACAAAAGGGCATATGACAGTAAGTTTGGACCACTGAACATCCCGGAAGAATTGAAAAGGTATAAGGTGAGAAATATTGTATTACCGCCGGTAGAAAATAGGAAAATATGATAGATAATGAGGCTAATGAATAAAAACGAAGCAATTACTTGAAGCAATTACTTATTAGTAAAAGCAATTGCTTAACTAGCAAATACTACAAGCAAAAGCAATTGCTTGATCTGGATATGAATAAAAGTCTGAAGCAATTGCTGCTTTTCTGATACCCCTGTAGCAATTGCTGCTGACTCAAAACAAGTCGCGACGTGTTTTTCGTCCACTCTTCGAGATTATCTTCAGTTTGGTTCCTAGTTTGCAGTAGAGTTGACGAGTTACGTTTCTGTGGAAAATAAGAACATACATTTTTGTGATATGGCAGAGTTCAGTGAAAATGAGGAATTTGATAGTAGTGCTAGTGATGAAGAAATTACAGACAAACAACTGATATTTGTCCATAAATTGAAAGAACACAAAATTGTTCTGAATAAATCAGAAGTTCCGCAAGTTAAAGCAGAAAAGGAGGCAGCTTTAACCGTCTTAGTACAGCAATATAGAGATATTTTTAACGTTTCACTTACACCTAAACAGTTAGCAAAGAAAATTAGTAATATGAAGGCAGACATAAAAAAGAAGTTTGATATTAATAAGACAGGAAATAAACCTATCATCTACAAGCCCTGGGAAAAATTATTCTTGGAAATTTTGGACGTACAGAAGAATCCCGTATTTAAAAAACTACCAGGTATTTTAGGAGCCAAACTTTTAATAATAATTTTTTTAAACTAAAAATACAAATTCTTAGGCGCTGCGTCTGTTGGAACTGGTGAAGAAATGATACATTTTAAGCCCTCTACATCAACGAGTGACTGTGTTATTCCTGTAGCTGCAGCATGTAGCAATCCTCCTAAAAAGAAAATTAAAATATCAAACGAATTACCTGAAACTGCGGAAACAAAATCATTGTCAACTGCTGAACTGCAGCGATTAGTTTTACTTGAGCAGTTGAAACTATGTCGCATGCAACAGGAAGAAATCTTGAGGAGAAAACGCGAGGATGATTTACTTAAAGCAAACATTGTTACGGAACAAAACGTGTATTATAATTTATAAGCTAGTTAAATACTTACATATAAAACTAATATTTATTATTTCAGTTTGGTTCCAAATGATATTTGTATAAGAATAAATTCTAAGTTGATCATGCGTGATATTTATTTTTTTATATTTACGTTACTCATTTATTTTTTTTAATGAATTGGTAACTAAAATATAATAATTTACGTATAGATCATACTTACCTACACGATTAACTGGAGAGAATTCGAGTGATTAATTCCCTTTTTTGCTGTCCTAATTGGCGAACCATATTTGTTGTCAGATCGTAATTTTGTGCGTTCATTCCAAAATCATCATTCTGATTCGAGTAATCAAATTCCTCATCGTTTAATTGTCTAGCGATATTATGAAGAACAATGCAGGCAATTATCGTGGATGGGATTTTATCTATTTTATTCCTGATCTTATACTGAAGGACAGGGAACCTTGCTTTCAGCTGTCCAAAACATCGTTCAATTATGACACGTTCACGACAAAAAACGTTGTTATAATTTTGCTGCTCTTGGGTTGCAGGAGTTCTCCAGGGAGTCATAATCCAAGGCGATATGGAGTAGCCATCGTCTCCTAATAATACGCATTCTTCTGCGCTATTTTTAAGTATATTGTATATATTTGAATTTTTGACAATCCTGCTATCATGCACAGAGCCTGGCCATTGGCAGTCTACACTTGTAAAAACTTCTTGTGCATTACAAGTTGCCTGCACGTTGATGCTGGGGTACCCTTTTCGGTTTATATACTCATCACCAAATTCTTGAAACTTTGGAATCCTGACGTGCGTACAGTCAATTACGCCAATGCAATTTGGAAACCGGTATCTTTCTGACCACAACTGTTTAGCTTTCACAATAGCTTCAGCACTTTTAGGAAATTTAATAAAAATATTGGCCTTCTTCAAAACTGCATCCATTACAGAAGCGTATGTCTTACAGACAGTAGTTTGATGAATACCAAGTTCTTCACCTACAGAATTTTGAAAGCCCGGATCCGACAGTTGCCGCAGAAATATTTTCATCTTATTTACAGGTGATAGTGCACCCCCTCGCTTTTCACCAGTATCAGCTAAAAAATAATTTGCCAACCACTCAACATTTTCACAGTCAAATCGATACAACTTTCTGAAATCTTCATTTCTGCAATTTTTACGTACACTGTAGATTTTTCTTTTACGGACGTTCATGTATTCAGCCATAATTAAAGACACAAATAAAGAGCAACTCATAAGTGAGTGCCGCGAAAAACCACTGCTAACTGCTGCCAAGCAAATGATGCAGGGGTCGACCTACCTTCCAAATTTGAGAGCAATTGCTACGCTAGAAAAAGCAATTCCTCAATTTATTCATCACATTTCAAGTAAAAGGTAGCAATTGCTTCTATTTTTTAAGAAAAAGCATTCACTAAAAGCAATTCCTGCGCTTGTAAGCAATTGCTGGCGGAAAAAGCAATTACTTGAGTTTTTATTCATTGGTTTTCAAGCATTTACTTCGAATTTATAAGAAAAAGCAATTGCTACATTTTTATTCATTAGCCTCAATGGCATATTTGTAGGAATTGAATTATATTGAATGATTTACTTGCGTAAAATGACCGGTAGCAGATGATCCACCGCATGGACTATAACAATATTTTCTGGATTCGTTTTTCCATGTGTCGATTGCCCGCTTCCAGTTAGGGCCTCCTAGATTCGAAGTGCTGCCATACATGTAAATATTCTGACCAACTCCTCTAGATGGTGGCCAACGATCTGAAATCATTATCAAAAATGTAGACACGCTTGCTTCGATCTTAGTCTCTACTCAACATCCATGAAGCTAGAACGCCAGAATCTCTTTTTTCATATATAACTGAGTAGACCGCGCAAGCAGAGCCTAAATACCAAAGTACCGCGGCTGCTGTGAAAGGGTTATGTTAGGGGAAGTTTGTTAACGCGAGATTTGAATGGGCCAATGTCCACAGGCCCAATAAACACATCTTCTGGCAGTCCATTCCAAGCTTTGGACACCCTGGGAATAAATGTGCGGTTGTACCGCTCAGTTCTTGATGTATGAAGAACGACCGTCTTAGGATGAGATGCAGCGGTCGCACGGGTACATCTGATAGGAGCAGTGAGTGGCGGAACGATAGAGGATAGCTCAGAGGAGCAGATTCCGTTTGAATATCGGTAGAAAAGTGAGAGGTCACCAACAACACGCCGGTGAGAAAGTGACTGAAGGTGGCGCGTTAAGACCGGATCGCCAAATAGTCGAATTACCCTTATCTGGACGGCATCTAGTATAGACAGGGTAGTAGGGGCAGCAGCTTCCCAGACATGAGAGCAATACTCCAGGCAAGGTCTTATCTGGGCTTTATATAGCGTGAGGAGGTTACATGGTGAGAAATACTTCCTGGTTCTAAATAGGTACCCAAGCTTTTTACCAGCAGCTGGTACAATTGACGCGACGTGTTCGTGCCAGATCAGATTTTCTGTAATGTTGACTCCTAACAGCTTGAATGAGTGACTCCTTGGCAGAGCCCGGTTGTTCATTAGAACCTGGTGTTGGCTTGGGCACTTCTTGTTTGATAGCGTACAATACTGGGTCTTGGAGGCATTAAATTTAACCATATTCTTAAGCCCCCAAGCGGTAATGGTATCGAGATCCTTTGAAAGTGAAGCTGCCACTTCCAGTCTTCTGTGTTCCAGCTCGACCACAGAGATCGGTCTATTGCTCATGATGCCTGCATGCAGCATGCAATAACATCTCTCTGGCTAATAGTAGATCATCAGAATATTCTGTCTATTTACAAAATGCCTTCATTAGGTATGTAAATTATGCTATTTATACATTCTTTATAAAATTTGTCTTCACAGAGGTTGTTATCTTAACCTGATATGGCAAATCATGTTCTATAAATTAAAAAAATAAGCTTTTGAATAATATACTAGGACAGATTTAAAACAAAATATGTACAACTAATATAGGGACTCAGTGCCTGTTACAATATCATATACTTACGGTCTTGTACACGAACATGTTTGAACTTATGTGTATTAGCTATTTTCTGAGCCTCGGCTGCAAGATTTTTGTCGTATTTCTGAAAAAAAAGTTGGCGGTTATTATGATGAGACACTAGAAATTGTAAGCAAGAAAACGAACCACTCTGCTTTTGCGTAACTAGAGCCTGGGTTAAGAAACAGTATTTTTTTAAAATAATTACCAACTGTTTGAAATTCTTCCCTTTAGGTAGTCCTGGAAAGTTCCCACACTCGATTTGACGTCTTATTTTGTTATGTTCTCTCAGAATGATCTTTATGTCGTCATCGCTAACACCTGAATCTGTAATATTATAATTATATTACCTATTTAAAAATGTGTAAAATCGATTTATTGTTTCTGCTTCTACAAGTCCTGTTATTACTAGCCAGACATCCCTTCTATACTATAGCATTGCACATGATAGTCATGATACTGCTCTATATACAAATTTATAGAACCAATAATAAAATAAATAAATTTAAGATCTAGAGCTACGCTTCTAGAGTTCAAGATGCATTTGGATATAATGGGACAGAAGTAAAATTAATTTTGAAAGTCCAAAACTGCAAAGACCTGGTAATCAAACCTAAATACTAGAGTAGAGACAAACAAATGACTATTTTATGAAAAAACCTAAAATAATTTTTTTGTTCAAAAGATTTTAATAAAAAGTATAAAAAACCAAATAATGGTCAACATACCGTAAGCCTTTGCCTCATCTGCTTTCTTTAAAACCATAATAAGAATGACACATAGTAAGCTGTTTCCTAGGATATACTTCATTTTCCTGGAAGAAAACGGTTATCTAGACCGAGAATAAGACCACAGATGACAATATATCAGCTTACCTTTGATTTATAAGCAAATAAACGAGTTTTATATTACCTACCAGTTTTTCTATATTTATAATAAAAACATCACATACATTGGCTTATCAATGCTAATTATTTGTTATGATTAAGGCAAGCAGTTTTATAGTGTTGCATAACAGCAAATATTGTTTGCGGATATTTTGTTGATACGAGTTCAATGCTATTCAAAAATTTCCATCAGTTGCATCTAGATAAGAGTGCTAATATTGCATTTGTGTATTGTTTATTTAAAATACAGAAAACAGGAAGCTTTGCTATGTATCTTAATGGAAACTGCAGTCAGGTAGATTGACAAATATTTATAATGTCTATGAATATCATCCGAAGATTTATTAGAAAGTAACAAGATGGCGAGTTTTCGCCCTGATAGGAAGCCAGATATTAGATAACGATTTAAGATGTTTAGGGTGAACTTGAAGATCTGAGAGTCTGAAAATTTTCGATTTTCTTTACGTAAGGCTGAAACTCAAACCAACGGTTGGATCTGAAATTTGCAGTCGCAAGCTATATACCATACGAGTTTTCGTCCTGATGATGTCAGATAACGATTATAGATATCTAGGGCGAAATTTAAGATCTGAGGATCTAAAAAATGCTTGATGTTCATTACCGGAAGCTGAAACTCAAAGCAATGGCCATATTTAAAATTGGCACCCTGAAACTATACAGAATACGAGTTTTCGTCTTTATAGGAAGCCAGATAACGATTATAGATATTGAGGGTGAACTTTAAGATCTGAGGGTCTGAAAATTTTTGATTTTTTTTACCTGAGGCTGAAACTCAAAACAATGGGTGAATTTGAAATTGGTACCCTAAAACTATACACGATACGAGTTTTCGTCCTGATAGGAAGTCAGATAACGATTTTAGATGTTCAGGGTGAACTTGTAATTTGAGGGTCTGAAAATTTTCGATTCTTTTCTTACTTACTTGGGGGTGAAACTCCAACCAATGACCTGATCTGAAATTGGCACCCTCAAACTATACATCATACAAGTTTCCGTCCTGATAGGAAGCCAGATAACGATTATAGATATTTAGGGTGAACTTGAAGATCTGAGAGTCTGAAAATTTTCGATCTTCTTTACCTGTGGCTGAAACTCAAAATAATGGCCGAATTTGAAATTGGCACCCTCACACTATACACCATACGACATTTCTATGAAATGTCCATAAAACATTATCAATTTTAAACGACTACAGTAATGCTTCTGCCTTTTATCAGGTGGAGTAAAAAGTAGCTAGTATCTCTAAACAAACGTACCTTCTTTGTTTATATGTGGGAAGTAAACCGCCCCCACTTATATTATGTGTACTGTATATACATTTCTCAAGCACATATATATCAAAGTGACCACCATATGAACAAAGGAAGTGACATCAACCAACTTTGTTCAACATATTCATACTTACTTTATTGCGAGAAACTCCATATTAGTAATAACTCAATTACCGACTCGCCCCATCTTCACTTTAATCCTAATTATGTCAAAGATATAGAATATATAATAATAATCAATTAATTAATACTCACATTATTACCCTCCTCAATTTTTTGGTGTTCCCAAAATAAGAACTTTCCCTCCCTTTCTTTCTAATTTCATCCACCCTTAATTAGTTTTTAACAATTATAAGGTTTAAAAAAACCTAAATTACAATCGTACTTCGCCTCTATTAATTAATCCACAAAATAACATTTTGAGTACAACCATACTCCTTTAATTAATTTTGCAACATACAGACAATTATAACAACAACTCCCCCCCCCCCATAATTGATAATTATCGTCTAGATAAGTCAGTAAATTAACATTTCTCTATAATTCTCTTCCATACCATTCTTTCCCATAATGGTTGATCTTCCTTTAATAATTAGGGATTCTTTTACACACAGAAATCTGTGTTGTGTAGTTGTTAGCACATCACTTTGGAGTATCTAAGTATATCCATGAAACTATTTCCTAAGACGGAACATGCCACAATTCCAAATCGTTCAAATAAGTTAGAGGGGTGTTTAAATACCCACAACACCCTTCCCTCTTGTACGACCTTGGGGTAAAACAATTGTGTAGGGATGCTATTCAGCACTCTCTATGCCCAGAGACCCGAATTAGGACAAAAGGGAGTCTTAATAAAAATTGCAGCTCCCTCGTTTAGATCCAGAAATACGATAAAACATAATTTTAATGCTTAAATACAATTTAACCCTTTCTAGGAGATACGTACGTATATGTAAATGCATAAGCTAATCTGTTGTTCGTTTTAGTACAACGTGCGAGTATCTTTTACATCGGGGTGACTTGAAGAGCTCATATCTGATTTACATGCAAATTACTAGATGTTTTATGAAGGGGCTTTAATTTTGTTACAATTCATACAGATAAATGTTCAAAACAATTTAGGAGGCACTTAGAGACTTGAAAGGAGTCAGGTTGAAAGCAGTGAACCAATGAAAACAACTACACTCAGGGCAAATACACCTACCGGCATTAAATTACACTATTGGCTCCCATGTGTGGGGATGCGCTCCGAAACACTCTCTTAAGCTTGTGGACACTATCCAGAAGAGAGCAATTAGACTAATCCATACGCCTAACCTCACAAAGGACCTCCACAGCCTGGAACACCGAAGAAGGGTGGCCTGTCCCTGTTTTACAGATACTATCACGGAAGATGTTCGGGTGAGCTCTTTCAGATAATAATACCAAAGGCCGTCCGAACGCGGAACACTAGAAAGGCTCTACGAGCTCATCCTTACGAGGTCGAGGTCCCTACTCCCCGAACCTGTCTTCTCCAGGATTCCTTCTTGTGGGGAACTCCGACGCTGTGGAACGAGCAGCCGCGAATTTGTTTCCCGACGACTACAACCTGCAGCGTTCCAAATCTAACGTGCACCGACATTTATCTTCTCGCAGCGCCATAGGCTTTCAACCTTTGCGGGAGACTGACAATAAAAAAAACATCTTCCAAACAAGGATTGTGATATCCTTGAGCTTTGGGTAAGGTGATACCGATTTGGGTTTGATAATATATCAATGTCCCATGAAGTAACATTATGAGATCCCAGTAATTTTTTTATGCAAAGAATAGAATTTATGAACTAATTCATTAAATATCTATTTCCTAGAATGTCATTCTCTGATATAGTGTGGCTACTCTCAAGCGTTAACTCATAGCTTTCAAAAAGAGACGTCTGCTTCTTGTTCCTAACTCTGTTCCTATCAAATGATCCACCTTTTTCTATGAAGACAAATTAGCTCATGCTTGGTCAGGATTGAATAGTTCAAGATTTCACCGTAGTCAAATTTCTATAGAGTTAAGGAAAGGGATAGTCATTTATAAACATAGAACGTTTTTAGAGCCTTCCACTTGTACAGCACTTCCAGGTTCTAGCAACTAACAATGTATCAACATTTCAGCAATCAAGTTAGGAGGAGGAGCATCCAGGATTTAGTTTTGTGGGGGGAGGGATCCTAGATTAGGGTTGCCACATTTTAATTTCATCAGCAATAAAATATTAGTCGTCAAGGGGCAGGGGGCATTGCATTTTTGTGGTTTACATTTTTAGTGGCATTATATATTGTGTTTTTTAGTTTTAGGGGGCTTCAGGTTAGGATGCCACCTTTTAATTTTGCTTGACCAGAAGAGTTGATCAACAACAAAATATCCATCATCGGGGGGAGAGGGGAGTTTATAGATAAGCCACCAACTTACGTACTTCCTCAGAATAATAATTCTGCCCTGTCAAAATCAAATAGTTTTTATTGACTGCAAAATATCTGAAAGAAATTTGTTTGTACCTTATTATTCAACATTTTCAAGAGCGATAATGATGCTTAACAAAAGTAAGGAAACAAACGGAGGACAGCTTCTTTCTTTTATGATGTAAGGAATAGGGAGTGCAGTTAGGGATGTGATAACCTATATAAATGTAGGCCACGAGCATGTACTAGGGTAGGGATTTTATAGACTTAAGGGTGCATAATATACGTGATAAAAAGTGCCTGGCTTCTATGGTAATAAACGTCTAGCAGCATATTAAAACACCAATACATGCTGTGATTTCGTTATTGGTACGCCATAATTTGGCTGCTTGTAAAATTTAAAGTATGTTTTTTAACATTTCAGATATCCGAAACAAGACCACAACTACAGAGTTAATTATTTTATATTACTAGGATACTAGGAATATTAAGTTCACACTTCATCCAAATATAATAGTCTGTAAATTATAGCCAATACCAGCGGTTAATTTGTGAAATTCCTCTGTGGTTTGTACTTTAGCTACAATTCTTGGCTAGTTTACCAACTATCTGAATAGTATAAAGTAACCAACATGCATTGCTATTTTAATAATTGAGAGGCGACTTTCCACTAAAATATGCAGGCGTTTGGATAGTTCGTATATTATCCAGCTAGTTTATAAAACGCAGAAACACGTCAAAAGATTTGTCAAGGGGGACAACTTTAACCAAAAACTATTTCACCCCCTTGTTGTACCTGCCTCCCAGGATCATCCCCTTAACAACTTTAAATGACGAGGGGTATAGAGTAATATCTTGTTTCAAAGGTATGTCGAAGTCCTTTATTTTGACCTTTGATTTTTCAAAATCGGTCGATTCGTTTTCGAGAAAATTAGAATCTTTATGTATCTTAACTTGTTCAAAAGTTTCTTTATGATTAGCCTCCCGCTGTAGAAGCACTGCGAGAGGATAAGTGTCGGTGCACGTTAGTTTTGAAATCAGGGATTCCCCCCAATAAATTGACATATTTTTATGTCTGATTAATTAGCCTTTAATAATTGTAATTATTCTAATAATTTTTATACGGTTTTGGGTTTAGACTAAATCCTTTATGGACTTTATTGGTTATTCCTATCAATTCATAAAACCAATAACATATTTTCACTGAAATAATTATTATAACTAATATTAATGAAAATTAACTTCTCCCCAATTGCCAATTATCATATCATTACAAAGACTTTAAACGTCTATTTCACAAATACCTTTCCTCTTTTGTTTAACACTAAAATATATAATTACACCTACTTTTTGGGTGTTATACTTGAATATTCTAGTTCTTTGTCCTTCGTTTTCCAAAAATAGAATATTCCATCATGGCGATATTAAATTCTTCGACCTCAGGATCATCGTTTTTTTATCGATTATTAACACTCCGTCTTTCATTTCGATCCGTGTCATCTGTCAAGAGTGATAGACAAGTGACAAGTGTCATTGATTCTGAATGTCATTCATTTTAAAACGACATTTCCACGTGGTTTATTCAAGAATAAAATAACCGATTTTACCCCAGATATCTGATTTTAATGTGTTTTAAATGTTCAAAGTCCTTTGTATTAATTTCCAATGTTTTGTGACAACGATTTTGTGTTTTACACAAATTGTGTTATTATTGTGAAGACTCTCCCATCCAACATCTTTTCGCATCAATCTCAATAACGTTTGTAAGTATTTAACATCCCTTTTTGAGATTGTAACTCATGCTCAAAATTCTATTGTAGCCCTGAAGATGGAATCATAAGTTTCCGAAAGCTTGGAATAAAGTTAAAAGAGTCCACTTTTGCGTTTAATTGCCGCAGTCCCAATTATTAACCGTTTATTACCTAACTGGTTTTTGTTCCGGCAATGACTACCCCCCTTCCATCTCTCAAGCTCTCTCTCTCTCTCTCTGTGTCCCTTCAAAGCAGCGTTAAATCCGTGAGCATGTACCCCTAGCCCCTAGCCTTAACTTAAACAGTGTAACGTGTCAAGAAGCCGCTTAATAGGCTGGCCAGCTCTCAACAGCCGTTGACAGATGACAGGTCGGCGGCGTCGGAGCGGCGTTGACGTGCCGCCAACGCCAACTGCGATGCCGAGCGTCGCCGTCGCCGTCTCCGTCGGTGATCGATCACCCGACACTCCCGATTTGCGCCCGCTCGATCAATCAACGCCGCGTCGCGTCAGCGTCGGCGTCAGCGTGACGGTCATTAACGCTGCTCGATAGATCGAATCGCCACGAAAATTAGCCTGTCCCGATGAGATGACGTCATTGGGAAAACATTTCCGCATTCGTCGGCACAGTGTCAGTCTATCCATCCACACTGTAGGACATTTTAAAAATTCTTATCATACAATACCAACTTGCGTTTTGATGAGTCTTCAGGCGTATAGTATAGTATAGTATTTCGAATTTCTCTAATACCCGCTTTACATCAACAATAAATCCATGGTTTTAATTCGTGGATTCAGTTCGTGGTCAAAATTGACAAGTGAAAAACAGGAATTTGACGTCAAACAAGTCAATGGATTTCTTATAATAGAGAGTTTTTGGTCCGCACATATGTCACTGAAATCGTGGTTATCGTTATTTGGAGTCTGCGCAGTAACGATTTGATACACAGTTAACTTTATTAAACATAACGGACGTGGTTAATTACGTCAGATTAGCGGTATCGTTATTTGTGCTTTTATGGTTATTTTTATGTGACATTTACTACGTCCGGACCATCAAACACATTTTGCAAGATTAAAGATCTTATTAGAGGCATATTGACCTCGCCTCTTGCAAGCACTAATTCAATAATCTCCTTCATACTTTTCTCAATGATGATCTAATCACGTATTTTGTTTAGAATGTCCAAATTAACCTAAAATTCGTACACTTGTCAACGGTGACAGTACTGACAGTTCGATTCTTTAAAGTCTGACGCGTCCAAAAACTCTACATTTTGCGACGAAAAGTTATCGTTATTAACGACAAAGTTAACCATAACCATAACGAAATTGTCGTTTGCCGTGACTGACCAAAAACTCTCTATTATGTGGTCAAGTTTGACGTAAAATTCGGTAGTGCCAACCTTAAAAATCATATGATGCAAGTCATGCATGTTGCATACCCGTCTCTGTATGTTATTAAACATTTTCTAAATGAAAACTCGCAATCAAATTGAGAGTTTTACTGTCAAAAGGCCACAAACTAATACGAATTAAGGGGACTGGATACACACATTTATACATACGTATTTGACATGTAAAACACGGACTTACAATTTCTCGCATAACTCAGTCTATTTTCAAACTACACATATAATATTTCAGAAGGCGATAGTTAAGACCTTAATGAATGACAACTATTTTCGATTTTCTCAAAAAAGTTTTTTAATGTGCAAAAAAACTCGCAATGCAAAATCATACATTCTATAAATGCCTGTAATTTAACAACCAAACACGATATCAAAGAAAGGCTAAATAGTTGCACAAGCGCAAGCTTTCTTCTTCAATCTGCTCTTTGAGTCATTACTGTAAGTTTAAAGGTAACGTCAGGAGCTTGAAAATGCGAAATTCATTTTTATGGTGACCTTTGGATCTTACCTTTGGACCTTACCTTTTGGCCTTACCTTTGGATTTTTGGACTTATCTCCCCTCATCTTAGACACACATACTGGAGAAAGGGAACAAGCAGCCACACCTCCTCGCTAACACGGGAATACGACCTTTCTTGAATTCTCAATTTCGCGCGCTATACCCTAGACCCTTAAATACATCTTGTTAAAACCGCTAATCATATGACAGCAACAGCGTTGGCAGCACTGCATGCGGCCACAAAATCCATGGTTTTAGTCACAGATGTAAAACACAATCAGTTTGACCTTGAAAACGACCATGTATTGATCAATAAATAAATTTGCGGAGAAAATGTCCATGTAGAAATAATCAAAATATACAGGGGCTCCGTTCATCTATAGTGTTTCGAATTTAAATAAAACATGTAGTTGAATTAAAAGACCTCAAATTATTTAGAGCTTTAGGTATAAGACATACCTATATGAAAACACAGAGAATTAAGCAGCGAATTCAACCAAACCTAAATATACGGGGGTTTTGTTTGCAGTGTTTGAAGAATTGTTTTTTCCAATGATTGTAGCACCTCCTGTATATTGTTTCTGAATAATTATACAAAAAGTGTTAAATTCTATTTCCTAGTAGATCTTTTAGATCATAGTAGTAGTGACATGTGTTCCATAGAGCGGCTAAAATCTGATTTTTAGAAACACTGATTTTTCAAAAAAAAGTCTAATTATGATTTGCACAAAAAGCAGACAGAATATGAACAAGACTGAAATATTTGAAAATAAGGGCGTAATCTGACAATCGTAAAATAATTAGGGTGTTTCATTTGAAATAAAAAACTTGACACTACAAAAATATAATAAAACTAAAGTCTAACTCACATCAAACAACTTTATGTTTAACCTTTTATCGTATCTCGTATAGTTTTTAAGATGAGGTAGTGGGTTATCTTACGTGCTCCACATTTCCAAAAAAAATGTCATATATTTTCAACTGTTTCAGAGATAAATTGATTTTTAGAGATTTTCATTAAAATGGAAACTCCCAAACGAAAATTCTAATAAAACAAAAACGTTATTGTCGGATGTTGGACTTTTTGGTATTATTCTTAAAAAAATAAGCTACCACGTCATTATAGACTAAAAGAAAGTGATCATGTATGAAACACTTCTCGAGATAGTGTCAAAATCAGCATGTGTTGAAAAGTGACTTCAAGACACGATACAAAAAAAATTAAAAATTACCAAATAGTTCGCATTAGCATTTTACACCTGTACTGTAAAACATGTCCATCTTTCTAGTTAACCATTGGTATCAAAATCTTGTAAATATAGTAAACATAAGCACAAATGCACAATAGGTCTCCGAAGCACAAAATTTCAACGGACTATTTGGCAAAAACTTGTCATCGGATTTTTAATTTTTAATATGGGTACTTCAACAATGTACTATTACATCATGATTACAACAGCTCTCCAAGTTGAGTCTGATGGTTTTAATCCTGCAATTAAATGGACAGAAACTTGGGCGTCCCAAACTCCAGAAGAAGTGAACAGTAATCTAACTGTCGATGAAGAACCCCCTGGTTTTTAGCTCCATCGAAGGAAATGGTCAACCTTAAACAGAAATCGCACGTCGTATGAAGTGTTGGCTGATTTGTTGTCTAAATGGAAAAAACGCAATAGTGGTGGTCATATCTAAAATAGGCAACAACAAGGACTTCCTCCAAGCCAAGCCAATAGATCACAATCCTTTTTTGTTTTTTATTTTTTTTTAATTTTGCGTTGTTTGTTTTAACTGTTTTATCTTTTGAACGACTTTTTTTCATGTGTACTATAACCAAACGCTAATTAAAAAGCATCATCAGTATAGAACCTTCAATCGTCAGACAGCTGTTTAGATCAGCGGCACTCGCACATCACAAAAATAACGTAATTATTCAAGCATCCATCGTCTGACTGGTGTCGGTGCTTGCCGGTGGTGTTGTATGAATGGTCTTCATTCATCATGCTTCATGTGGATATTCCGGGGTCATAAATCATGGAGAGTGCCAGAAGGGAAGAGTGGCGGCAAGATAATATTCAAATAGGCGAGTACCTGATTTCCAGGATGATTGATGGACCATGGGCGGTGCGCTGCGCTGTCGGAAAATGAGCAACGTACGGAAACGTGCTATCGCTGCTGCTGAACACTATGCTTTACAATCGCACACATTTGCATGTCATCATAGTTTCAGACATGTGAACTCGTAACATGCATTAAGTCGGAGCTAGAGTATTGCCAACACGAATATTATCAATAGTCTTGAGAATTGTAGCTCGCCATCGTTCGCGATTTACTGTCAGTTCTGTAACGCTCTTGATACTCATATCCAGCGACTGTTTCGTCGTATCCAACCAGCGTGTAGAGGAACGGCCAAGGCGGCGCCACAGCATAATAAACAACCAGCACAATAACTCAAGTTGGCAGAAATTACACGCGCATCTCCACTTTTGGATAATTGTTTGATTGAAGAATGCTAGTCTTATTCAGAGTTCCGCAGTCTATGCATTAGTTTCATTTGCTCTCACAGAGAGGATATGTGAGGAAATTATTCAATTCTGGAAATCTTGATCAGGATAGTGAGATAAACTTATTCGATTATTGTATTGGGTTTTGATAAGGGTACAAAGTTAAAATTAAAGTGGGTCAAAATGGAATTCAAAAAAGTCGGTTACAAACACACATACGGATAGAACTAATAAAAGCATGTAAAAAATGTAACATATTGTCAGCCAGCATATTCTGTCTACTCACTATTGTTAACCGTGGCCATCATAGAATGGTGCTTGACGATTTCTTACCTGTAAAAAAAGAAAGAAATTTTGAATAAATTTTGGCAGGATTCAAGGATTTTATGCCTGTAAAAATTTTCCTTTTCAATCATTTTTAATTTAATTTAATTTTTCTGTAGGCATGGTAACGGTACTTCGATACTTCTGCACTAATATCGAGTATTTTTGTCATCGATACTTTTTGAGGCATTCCAAGCTGGTTTCGATACTTTTGTATCGGTATCGAAAATAATTATATAATTATTGAGGGGTGTAATCAGTTGCACAAAATGCTCTGTACGACCCAAACGCGCTTATTTGGCTAGAAAATATCAAGTTGGTACCGGTATCGATATTTTCATTTTCGCATCACTCTGTACTCTGAGCACATATTCAATCTAGCAATAGGCGATGAGGAAGACGGCATAAAAATCAACGGTAGGATATTGAACAACATACGTTATGCAGACGACACGGTTATCATTGCGGACAGTCCAGAGGCCCTTCAACGCCTAATCAACAAAGTTGTAGAGGTAGGAGATCAGCTATATAGGCATGAGAATTAATGTCACAAAAACTAAAGTAATGGCGATAACAAGATCTCCAAACCCACAACTGAACATAAACATATATGACACCGCAATAGAGAAAGTTGAGAAATTCAAATATCTTGGCAGCTGCATAACGACAAATGTAGACCCTGACTTTGAAGTAAGATCACGCATAGAACAAGCCAGAGCCACGTTCCTAAAGATGAAAAACCTGTTATGTAACCCAACCTTGAACTTAAACCTAAGAGACCGTTTTGTAAAGGCATACGTGCACTCAGATCTCTTATATGGAACAGAAACATGGACATTAAAAGTGGATACCATGAACAGAGTTGAAGCTTTTGAAATGTGGACCTTCCGTAGGTTATTAAAAATATCACGGACTCAACACATATCTAACGATGAAGTGCTTAGACGTATGAGAAGGGAAAGAGAGTTACTTACTACAATAAAACGAAGAAGGGCTGCTTATCTGGGCCACATATACCGGAACAACAAGTATGATATACTAAAACTAATAATAGAAGGAAAAATCGAAGGTAAACGTGGTCCTGGTCGCAGACAACATTCATGGTTAAAAAACATACGCGATTGGACTGCTGTGAACACATCATCTTTAATTCGTACCACTCAAGACCGAAATAAGTACGCCGAAATTGTCGCCAACCTTCATTAAATGGAGATGGCACCTGAAGAAGAAGAAGAAGAATGAGTTGAAGGATTCTGTAGCGATCCCCTCGAAGGATATGCCCCAAGTACGATATTTTCCGTATTTTGATTATCTTGATCAACTCTCGAACGGCATTTGCTCTATTTAATACTGCTCCGTTGGTCTGTAGTGCCGTCCACGGTATTCGGAGCATTCTTCTATGAACTATGAACTACGAAATCCAAATATGTGTTAGAAGACGGTTAGAAACCGTAGTCTAGTCACTTGACGGCGCTGTTACGTCATCCGTTTCCCATACAACAACATTAGCCGTGTCGGCGGCGCGGCGATGTGGATTTTTAAAGGCGGCCATATTTCAGGAGTGTCGACATGTGTGTCTGTATATTTATGCCTGGCGGGGTGCGTTTTATTTCAGCATGTTCCGCTGAGAGCCCGCTGAATGGATCTGACACCGTTTTATTTCTTAAGTGATATAATGTGCCTGTTCCCCAGAATGAAATACACTCAAAGCCGGTTCTCTGTTACGTCTCTCCGCTCCGACTCTCTGCTCTCTGGCTTTCTACCAGAAATCCCGACTATAATAAGGGCGATGTTTTATGTTTCTATCTTGCCCGCCATTGACGTACTTCCTTCAGTTTCACAAAGGGATACGTCATACAGATAAAATACTATAGAGGGAGAACACCCACAAAAGAGTACATCCCAACTAACATAACAATTCTCAGCTCTTTTAAAGTTTTCTTTTTAATTTAACTCCCAATTATATTTCGTATTGCCGTTCTCGAATTACAATTACTTGTAGTAGCAATTTTATCCAGCGCAGCATGCCCGAAAATTTTAAAGTAAATAATACCCTGAATACGGTCCTCGCATCCATTGGTCCCATCTTACTCGCATACTTCCGCCCCGTCGTCACCCCTAAGCTTCAATGCAATTTTATCGGTCGCGCAGTGTGGACCGGGTGTGGACGTTTCGTTTGTCGCGAGTGTTTCTTGTTTTTTGCAATGAGAAATCTCGGGCTCGGGAGTGTTTTTGTTGAAACGTGTCTAATCGAGTGTCCTCTCCGTAGAAGAAGCTCATGACATGACTCTAATTCTTAGGCAGCCCCAGTAAGTGGGCAGCCTTCTATTTACATTTTTTATCTTTTATTATTTTCTTTCAGGATGGCCACTACACCGAGTAACACATGTTATTCGGTGGCCATTTAGATCTGCCAGACAAAAGTGTTTACATATGTAATACACTGAGCATTTCGCAACAGATTCACATGAATTCCTGTAATTCGAAATGGGCAGCCTTTTATTTATATTTTTTATTTATATTTTTTATTTATATTTTTTATCTTTTATTATTTTCTTTCAGGATGGCCACTACACCGAGTAACACATGTTATTTGGTGGCCATTTAGATCTGCCAGACAACAGTGCTTACATATGTAATACACTGAGCTTTTCGCACAGGATTCACATGAATTCCTGTAATTCGAAATGGGCAGCCTTTTATTTATATTTTTTATTTTTTATTATTTTCTTTCAGGATGGCCACTACACCGGGTAACACATGTTATTCGGTGGCCATTTAGATCTGCCAGACAACAGTGTTTACATATGTAATACACTGGGCATTTCACAAGGGATTCACATGAATCACACATATTATTCGGTGGCCAATTAGATTTTCCAGACACAAGTGTTTACATATGTAATACACTGAGCATTTCGTAATGGATTCACATGAATTCCTGTAATTCGAAATGGCTTTTGGTTAACGCCTTCAAATGAAGTGCCACAATTTAGTGAGCATATGCCCACCGATAAGAACACGTCTAGAAGATCCACAGCAGTCGATAGTACCTAAGACAAGTAAGTTAATTCCATACTGTTTTCAAATCTCTTCTTGTGTGTCTAGATTTCCTTCACATGAAGGCTGATCAGGACTTATGTGGTTCGACTTCGAATCCACTTTACTTTTTTCGTTATAAATTATAGTATTCATATGTATACTGTCTTAAACTTTCAAATTTCCGATGGCGTTATCTGACTAACGATTGCAGAATAAAATCTATTCTGTAGTCTTTGTCTATGTACACATGAAGATACTGGGCCTACCTGCTTTCACCCTTGATGCTAAAAGCGCCGCTATCCCAATGAAGGGACAGGATTTTTTACCTGCTATGAATATAGATCTATATTGGGTCGATCGATATGTAAATTTGTACCCTGCTGCTAGAAATACATGTTTATTGTTTTATCTCTTTCTTCAAGCAACAAGACAGGGGCGGCCTCTGAATCCAAGGGCTCATATTCAGTAGCTGCCCTTCTCACTGGTTTTCTCCTTTACATGCAAACGTCTTGAAATAGGATAGTTATCTGCAAATCTTAGGTCATTGGCCGCTATCAGCGCGTTAGCGATTCCTCTTCACAGAATACTCCAAGAAGGCATTGAAAAACCGGTGTAACCCAGTAAGACTTCTCGGATGTCTTTCATAAACAATCGGCGGTCCCAGTCCCGGTCCCGCTAGAAAAAAGGGAGGGGGAGAGACCTAGCCCTAAAGGAGCATATGCTCGCAGCTCAGAACACCCAGACTAGTAAATAGTCAGCCAAGATAATACATATTACGCTGGTCGACTTGCTAAATATTTAGATAAGTGGGCTAATATCACTAATAATCGGCTTGCTTTCCTCTGGATTTCTTGTTATAAGAATCACTTTAGCAACATACTAGTGAACACCAATATACAATACCAAACCCATCCTTTACATCAAATGAATCATCTAAAGTAAAAGATGGCAATCATATTATTACACATAGGCGTTGGTTAAAAACAAACTCATAACCCTTTCCAGGGGTCCGAAACCCGACGGTAAATCTCAAGGCTTTGAACATTTTTTTTTAATTTCAAGGTCTCTGACATTTTAAGTTCAATAACATTCAAGTACTACAATACCTAGAGGTACATATTTATGATTCCAGTTGTCAAAATTAAACAATATCTGTCTTTTTACCTATGTTTAATTGTTTACCGTTTGGCCTTTATAGGGTGCCTTTTGTGTTTACAAAGCTCATCCCGAGTTTCTAACGTCTAATGACATTTTATCTGTCATTTACTTCGACGACATACATCAGCAGTAAAGTGTTTTTGTGCCATCTACAATATGTACCTTTTTTGAGTTTGACTTTTACATATCGTAAGTCGTTGATCGTAAGTTCTCTTACCGGAGGAGAAATGAACTTTTCTTGTAGTTCAGGTTGGAAAGCTCCTATTCAAGGACAGATGCTCCTTTTTTGACCCGACTCCCCTCATAGGGAGGTTTGTAGTGGCCCGCCCCACTGTTAAATACAGTTGGGTGGATCTGAAAATCTTAGAACATAGAAAGTATTTAGCATTACGCTCAAGTAAACAGTAACTCTATTGTTTTCCGATTTGGTGCAGTCTAAGTAGCATTGCTGGTATCAGGTATTCAGCTAGCACAAGGGTACACATCTTATTATGCATAGTGACAATCATTGTGACCGCTCTTGAGATATTTACAGACGAGACGTTTTCCCTCACAAGTTGCGGTGCACACTGTAGCAATAAAGTCGTGTATGGGTAATGGCAGGTAATGACAGTCTAGAACATATCCATTATTTGCATTGTTAGCTGTATTGACGCACCTAGATCATAATTTAGGCCTACGAATTTTCGGACTGTCCTATTCTGATCAGAATACAATGTAATATACATTGCGTGTACGGGTAGTGTCAGTTTTCAGAATGTTTAATACTATCCAAGGCAAATTTGGTAGTGGTGAACATAAAAATATTTTCCTCGATGCCTCACATATTAATACAAGACAATTTCCCTGCAAGTAGGGAATATTGATTGATTGAATTCCCTACTACCGACTGCGAATTAATAATCCTGAGGCATATGTGTCGAAGTTTTTGCATTTCTAGCATTGGCTTATTTGCAACATAATCAAATCTAAACTGTATTGGATATCCATCGTCGAAACCAGGTTCGGCTTCCGTAACTATAGATATCTTCATAGTATTTTGGAAACGTGGCTATGCGTTTCCCCCAATCAACCTTTCCATCTAAATATTTACAAAACGGTTCTTGCTGAATGAGCCCAAGGAAATGGTAGTACTTCCATCCCAGCTATGGTACTCTGTCCTTGGCAAACTGCTTGTATCAGAGCCTTTAGGTTTGACACGATGTTGCAAAATTTTTCCCTAAAGGTGGAATGTTATCCAGGATTTTTCACAGTAAAGCCCTCACTCTATATTATCCTCACTCAGTTCAAGTACTTTAAAGCAATACACTGCGTTGAAAAGATGGTGGATGTTTTGTGCCACAACGCAAAATGAGCACTCTATCAATTTGACACTGAAGTTTTTAAATTCCCAATGTCAAGACGTGGTCTCATGTGCCACCATAAGCGCACAACATGGAGCCTTTAATTTTCATTCTCGTATTCATATGCATACTGTTTTGAAATTTCTTATTGTGTGTCTCTTACAATCCTGATTGGTTATTGACCGTTATGAACTCATCACTAGAGCTCTTGTCCCTCTGACACTGATTCCTTAGGTATTGGGTGAGACTTTCGCGGCCACGATCCGATATGAACTGTTGGTTCTTGGGCTGTTCGGCCGGAGTCGACAAGCTCCGCCGCCTTGGCGTCGGCGCACTCCGCTGCTTGACATTTCGCCAACACGAGTGGTCGGCTCCTCGGAAGCTGATCTCACTGATCACTGATTTCTAAATTCTAACTGTTAACTTCAGCCGCATTTGGGGGCAGGAACTTGAATTGAATTAATCAAACGCATAGCAGGCTAGACGTACACGTCTAAGGTGTTTGCGACATTTTACATTCAACCCCTGTCAAATTATCCTATAGCCTCTGCTAAGGGGATCCTGTGAATTCCCCCTATATTTCAGGTGTGTACTCCTCTATATTGTATTATTGCTATTAATTTGGTGTATTATGGGCATCACTTATTGCGATTATGCGAAACTGGATAAACGTTGCAGTTTTGAAGAGTGGTAGCAAGATAGGTTAGCTCATTTGCATGTACCTGTTTTCAAAATGTCAATACCAATACCTCTTACAAGGCGTAGCCTTCGACGTGGCAGTATTGGTATTGTCTCATAATGGAAGATTCAATGAGTTCCTGAACGCAACGGAAAACTCCATTGACTACAATAAAACATTAAATGTTTGTTTGTAATTTTCTATGTCCTTTGTTTCATATTAACATAATGTTGTTGTCAAAGTTAATGTTGAAAGTCAAATTTAATTTTCTTTCTCTCTTATTTTAATGATGTGTTGTATGACATACGCTAAATAAATAGTACGAATAATTAAATAAAATAATTATATTACTATTATCTTATCTGTATGAGTGGTTGAGGAAATTCTAGATCTTTCGCTTTGAACATCTACAAGTAATTGTAATTCGAGAACGGCAATACGAAATATAATTAATTGATCAATTGACTTACCTGAAGGAAAATTGATCCATATTATATGAGTATTGCCGTTCGAAGAATTACAAACCCTTCCCATGCCCCACCCTATGTTGATCTAGAATTTTCAGCTAAATTGCATTGAAGCTTAGGGGTGACGACGGGGCGGAAGTATGCGAGTAAGATGGGACCAATGGATGCGAGGACCGTATTCAGGGTATTATTTACTTTAAAACTTTCGGGCATGCTGCGCTGGATAAAATTGCTACTACAAGTAATTGTAATTCTTCGAACGGCAATACTCATATAATATGGATCAATTTTCCTTCAGGTAAGTCAATTGATCAATTAATTATTGATTTGCTATCTGTAAATCTAGTCACAATGAGCAAATAGTTTGTTGCACTAACACTAACATGTAGGGAACAGTTCAGTAACTATTTCCTCTTACATCTTTGCACATACACAAAGTTTAGCACTGGGAACTACACACTACACATTCACTCAAATCTTTCTGGAAGATCACTTGGGATGTGTCTCTTCAACCTGCGGCTGCCCTGAAGCTGCACAAGATGTCTGACTAATGGGTTGGGATGCTCTTGAAGACGAGTTCTGTACCTCTCGGCGATGTTTAAACACTTCTTCTTTCATCGATGGGATCTGCAAGTCGCGCCTGATAAATTCATTTGGAACACACCATGGAGCTTTGGTTAGGAGTCGGAATGTTTTGGTTTGGAACCTCTCCAATATTTCGATATTAGAATTCGAGGCCGATCCCCATAGTTGTATATCATAACACCAAATTGGTTTTATTATGGCCTTATATATCAAGACTTTGTTGCTCAACGATAGAGAGGATCTGTGACCTATCAACCAATATAGGTTTTGAAGTTTCAGCCCTAGCTGTTTCCGTTTAGTAAAGATGTGTTTTTTCCATGTCAGTCTCTGATCAAGGTGCATGCCTAGATATTTTACATATTCTTGTTGTTGTAGATTCTGGCCATTTAGGGATACAGTCGAAAAGTTGTTCCTCCTGTTAGTAAACGTTACATGGACGGATTTTGATTCGTTCGCTTCGATACGCCACATCCTGAGCCAAGTTTCTGTGTCGTCAAGGCCTTTTTGTAGCTGATTTGATGCCTCCATGTGGTAAGGATGCTCTGATAGTACTGCAGTATCATCAGCATAAGTATAGCTATAGTGACGTGGGTAGGTCAGCCGTGAAGAGAATATACAGTAAGGGTCCTGATACGCTACCCTGTGGAACCCCGGAACTGATTGTAAAGTTTTTCCAATCTTTTAAAGATGTAAGAACGTTTATACAGCATTTCTTTCCCAACACTATTTGCTGCAACAACGTTTGCAAAACGTTTTAACAACAGTTATGCAGGCAAAATGGGCACAACTTCTAGAGCAGTTAAATCATTTAAGATGTTCTATAAAGACTGCCTGCAACTGTTAAGCAACAGTTGTATAAACCGGCAGAATTCCTTCTGTCTACTCGCACATCTTTCACATGTTTATTAAACATAGAAAAATTGATGCTCTCTATTTCCGTCAATCGACCTATGGCGCACTGATGATCGCTAATAAGCGTGAAACAGCTGTCTGCGTACTGGTGGATTGACGGAGGTATAGAGCAGCCCTCGTAGTTGTATAACTGTTCTTGCTGCTGCTAAAATACGTCACCGAATTGCGATTTGCAGTAGATATATAGAGCTGTTATACAACATTCACGTCTTTAACTTACTTAAGTAATGCTGTTACAAAGCAACATTGTTTTTATGGATGTCTAAAAAAAACCTTCTTCAGTGGGTTCAAAATCTGCAAAACAATTATTTGTTCGCGCTCTGCATTGTTTGGAGTCATTGTTTTCTTGCCACTGTAGAAACTTTGGCTGTGACCTTGACTGGAATTTTCTACCAGCAGGTTTGACCATATTATTTTCTCAATTACGTTTTTCTGTGGAATGCGGAAATACTTTTCACTTTTTTCCACTTCGTAAAATCAGACATTGTAACTATTCCTCGAACTATTCATTCACAAGTGCGTACCTATAACTTAAAATACTCATCAGAAGTTAAAACGCTATAAGGCTGTTTCTAGATACGTTAAATAACAAAAATATACCAGGTTAAGATTTTCTGCTTGGCAATCCTTCCAATACAGTTGCCGTTGATAGCCTTTAAGAGCTATTAAACAGCAGTTGTATAAAAGCTACTCGTAAGAGCAATGTGCTGATTAAAACACATATTTCGCATACTAAAGCAATAAGGTGAATATTTGTTGTATAAACACTACCAAAGGAACTGAACAGTTCGATAAGTCATTCTTAAAGAGCTCTTACATAGCTTTTTGTGTATGAATGAATAAGGACCCGAGGCTATCCAGCACAGAATGTGACTGGTGCATAGGCCACACGATGGGCCCTTTTGCGCCTCTATCCGCGCTAGTTCCTAAGACCTGCCCTTTTAGCAAAAGCAAGTACATTCTTAGGTCCTATCCATTTTATTTCTGTTGGTTCCAAGGTTCTTGAGCCCAGCATAGTCTGCCTGTGTTAACCCAGGGTTTCACAGCGACACAAGATGTGTGCCGAGGATTCTTCCTCTTCACCACACGTTGGGTCGTTGACCACCCTCATCACGAACAGGTGACGCCTAAAGGTGTTGTGACCCGTTAATAGGCCTACTAGCAATCTCAAGTTACTCCTATCCAGAGAGGGACACAATCCTCCTATCCTCTCTGCAGGCCCTGCTAATAGTTCCCGAGCTTGACGGACATGACCAGAGATGTTGTTCCATCTCAGAGAGTGTTGATTCTGGATCCACTTTCCAGTTGTTTTCCTAATCAAGTTTGCAGAAGATAGTCCTAAGGCTGGTTCCGGGCCCATAAAACTGTTGCCCGATCCCATCCTAGTCAGATAATCCGCCATTTCGTTACCCTTTACCCCAGCGTGCCCAGGTACCCACATCAGTGATACCTTGTATTTAGCTGAGGCGTCGTCAAGAGCCCTCCTGCACTCCAGGACCAGTTCCGACGTTATTTTCCAAGCACTCAGTGCTTTGACGGCTGCCTGACTGTCAGAGCAGATAGTAGTCCGCCTCCTAGACTCGTCAGGTGATCTGTCGCATAGAAATGCTTTAATAAGCGGTTATACAACAGTTCCAAATTTATCCCAAAATATGTTGTATAAACTTGCTATAAGAACACTCTATAAACATTTCGCTAAATAACAAATCTGCTTCAGGGAGCAGAATGGCATTTTGGACAGCATCTAAGGAGTAAATTAGTGTTTATGAAACATCAATACAACAAGTTTACAACTGAACAGTCTTATTACACGCGGCTGTCTATCTGCCTACCAAGAATTCAAGAAACAAAACAAAGAGAAACTACCGTAACATCTAGATAGTAAGAAATAAAACAAAAGCGCCGCTCTTTTGACAGGCGTAAGTAATGTGGAATTGATAAACACATAAACAAATGGGCATGTTCTCGATATATACCTAATATCTCATCAGAAGCCCATACTTCGGAAATGAATAAGTGGCCTACCAGGTACGAGGTCATTATAATCCCATCAGGCAGGGCGATATTTCATTCCCATCCAGCGGCGTTTCTTCAAATCCTGTCGATAACAACCTGCCGCCATTCATCTTCGTCGTTGACAGTCCGCCATTTTGCCGAATACATTTACCGCCGCTAATAAGGTATAAGTAATTGGTGATATATATTGAAAGCGCCGATAAAGAAAATGTGTCTATCCAACCAGTACTTATTTACAAACTAACCCATAAATCTTTCACCCATCGGTTGTTAGATCGAGAATTATTTTAAATTACGATGTTGCTATAGATTACCAATTACGAGAATCGAGCTTGCTGTGCAATAATATTGATTTGAGTGTGATTGATGCTCAAAAGTTACAGTTCAAAAGTACTGAGGTTCACCAGATATACAAAGATGTTGGCCAAAGCAAAATCTCGGAATAATTTAAAAACTTATCAGAAGAAAGTTGAAACATTGAGTCACGTAGCAGCTAATTTTAATCACATGAGACTGAAACTCAAAATTGAGATCGGATTTGTAATCAGCACCCTCCAGTTATCAATAATGCAGGGTTTAATCTTAATAGAAAGCCAAATAAAGATTTTCGATTTTTTGGGTAAACCTGAAGATGTGAAGGATCCGAAATTTTTGATTTTCGTTACATGAGACTGAAACTCAAAATTGCGACCGGATTTGTAAACAGCACCCTCAAATTGTCAGTAAAACAAGGTTGCATCTTAATAGAAAGCCAAATAAGGATTTTCGATTTTTTGGGCAAACCTGAAGATGTGAAGCATCCGAAATTTTTGATTTTTGTTACATGAGACTGAAACTCAAAATTGCGACCGGATTTGTCAATAGCACCCTCAAATTATCAGTTACACAAGGTTTCATCTTAATATAAAGCTAAATAAGAGTTTTCTATTTTTTGGGTTTGCCCTGAAGATGTGAAGGATCCGAAATTTTTTATTTTCGCCACATGAGACTGAAACTCATAATTGCGACCGGATTTTTAATTAGCACCCTCAAATTATCAGTTACACAAGGTTTCATCTTAATATAAACCTAAATAAGAGTTTTCTATTTTTTGGGTTTGCCCTGAAGATGTGAAGGATCCGAAATTTTTTATTTTCGCCACATGAGACTGAAACTCATAATTGCGACCGGATTTTTAATTAGCACCCTCAAATTATCAGTAACACAAGGTTGCATCTTAAAAGAAAGCCAAATAAGGAATTTCGATTTTTTGGGCAACCTGTAGATGTGAAGAATCCGAAATTTTTTATTTTAATCACATGAGATTGAAACTCAAAATTGCAATCGGATGTGTGATAAGCACCCTTTTGTTATCAATGATGCAAGGTTTCTTCTTAATAGAAAGCCAAATAAGGATTTTTCATTTTTTTGGGCAAACCTGCTGATCTGAAGCATCCGAAATTTTTGATTTCCATCAGATGAGACCGACACTCAAAATTGCGACCGGATTTGTAAACAGCACCCTTAAATTATCAGTAACACAAGGTTTCATCTTAATAGAAAGCCAAATAAAGTTTGTTCCATTTTTTAAGCAACTTTGACGAAAAAATCAGTTTTTTCTAGTTGATTTTAGGGCACACTGGTTTAACGTAGAAACTTGATTATTTTAGTAATTAAAATATTCATGGTGGCGTATGGGAACGTGTCAGTATTGTCATTTTTGGTAAAAACTGTATAAAATAGAAATAGTTTTTTTGTTTGTGCTCAATTTCTTATCAGTTGTTGCCATCATAGTTATCTATTGTCTGTATAGTTTACTTAAGCAAATTCAACAAACTAACGGTGTTGTATTTTCTTCTGCACTTAGTAGAAATAATACTCGTATACATTATTATGTTGACTAGGAACGTGTTCGGTACAATTAGATTTAGGGAGTTTAGTAGCTACACCGCTGGCATCGGAATAATCTTTTCTTTTTCATGGTCAGCCTCCTGCGAAGGCTGAAAGCCTACGGCACTGTAGAAGCGTTGCGAGAGGATAAGTATTGGTGCACGTTATATTTGAAATGTTGTAGGTTGCAGCCATCAGGAAACAAATTCTTCGGCTGGTCATGCTGGAGGAAACTGGTTCTGGGAGTAGAGACCTGGACCTGTAAGGATGAGCTCGTAGAGCTTCTCTAGTGTTCCTCATTCGAACAGCCTTTGGTGTTATTATCTGGGCGAGCTCTCTCGAACATCTTCCATGATAGAATCTGTAGAACAGGGATAGGTTACCCACCCTTCTTCGATATTCGAGGCTGTGGAGGTCCTCTGTGAGGTTAGGCGTACCGATTAATCTAATTGCTCTCTTCTGGATATTGTCCAGAAGCTTTAGAGAGTGCCTCGGAGCGCATCCCCACTCATGGGAGCAATACTCCAGCGATGGTCGGATCTGTGCCTTGTAGAGCAGCAGTAGTTCCTCTGGTGTGTACAGCTTCCTACAGTGGAACAAATGTCCAAGCTTCTGGGATGCCGTTATATACTGACGACATGGTCATGCCAGGACATGTTGTTGATCCCCAAAAGCTTGACGGAAGGTGATTCGACTATGGGATGACCCTCCATTTCCACAGTTGGCAAGGCGAGATTCCACGAAATGCCAAAGAGCGATGAAGCAAGAAGAAGTAACACCAGTGGCCTGTTAGCATGCCGCCGCCGTGTGGTGGCTTGATCCTCTTTACGATTTAATTAATATCATCGGTAGGTAGGACTGAGAACCGACCGAAGCCGACAGTGCCGACTGCGACGGAGCCACTAATGATCTAAAGGGACGCCAACTATTAACTTGTCTCTGTTTAAAAACAACTGAATAAGAGTTGATTTAAATTTGCCGGGAATGCTGTAGAATGCCGAGGCGGCCGCTGCTGCAGATAACTGACAGTTATTTATGACGGCCATATGCAAACTGGAAAACGGACGCTTTCGGCGGCAGCGTTTCAGAAGCGGCACGGCGGCGCGGCGTGGCCAGCGCTAGTCTGGGCGCTGATATGCTCAAACTTGCTTGCCTCTGTGCTTGCAGCACTTACAGCCCGAACACGACTTCTTTGCTGTGAGCGATGGCCGACTGTACTCACTAGGCCGGAGCATTGAAATATGGCAACAATGAATCTGCAGGACGTCATTTTGTTTGTTGTTAAGTCATTAGTCATGGCATTAGTGTAATCTTCCAGAGTGAAAAATAAGATTGGAAGGTGATTTTTAATGGGTTTCTAATCATTTACCTGCACAAACGAAACTATAAAGATAAACAGATGCCTGCAAAGTGTGTAGTACAAGGTTGTACTAGCAATTGTGCGTCCAATAAGGGACATAAACAGAAGTGGGTGAAAGGTATTCCTCGGAAGGGCTGGTTATATTTATAAGGATAAAGACAATACTTTACAAACATTTCAAAGGATAAGACCTATTTTAAAGCACAATGTGGTACCTACAATGTTTTGTGGACCTCCCAAATATCACAGAAAAATACAGTTAATAGAACTCATCTGGGCATACTTACGAAAAGATTTGATATTGAAAAGGGAATCAAGACCAGCAAGAATGGCTTCAAAGTGACCTAATAGTGAATTTTTCTAGCTTAAATTACAAAGTAAATTGAGTGTTCATTAGCAATTGTGCTTCCAATAAGGGACATAAATAGAAGTGGGTGAACGGTATTCCTCGTATGGGCTGGTTATATTTATAAGAATAAAGACAATACTTTACAAACATTTCAAAGGATAAGACCTATTTTAGAGCACAATGTGGTACCTACAATGTTTTCTGGACCTTCCAAATATCACAGAAAAAGACAGTTAATAGAACTCATCTGGGCATGCATCTGGGCATACCTACGAAAAGATTTGATAGTGAAAGGGAATCAAGACCAGCAAGAATGGCTTCACAGTGACCTAATAGTGAATTTTTCTAGCTCAAGTGACAATTTACAAAGTAAATTGAGTGTTCATTTAAGTGGAAGTGGAAGTGGCAGCAGGAAACAGGTTGCGTCTATTTTTATTTTGTAGTGTTTTTGACTACGATGAACCAGTCATCAGATGTAAGTGGTATTAATAGTAGTATTTCTAAAAATTATTTTTCTTAATTTATTAACCGAGATGCACTCTAATACATATAAAATGTAATAATTGTTCTGAAACTATAGGGCCACTATTTGACAGCTAAGCGACGTTGCCACATCTAAGGCTCCGGCCTAGTGTAGAGTCGGCCATGTGTGAGCGGATGCGGAGCGGAGACCGGCTATAACAAATATATAGAAATGTATCAAGCAGGCCATGAGGCGCTGCCCGTAGTAGAAAAGCCAGCGTTTTCTCTCGAGCGGATCACAGTCGCTGCAAGCGCGCAGGGCGGGGTAAAAGCCCGTTTTCACGACACCGACACAGTATATCCATGTTATACAGTAGCGTAACTCCGTAGAATTTATGCAAACAATTTGTCTCCGAAAAAATGTCCTCTGATAACCCCACGTCGGCTCCTCAGCACTAGCCGCGAGTATTGCCGTTCACGTTTTGAGCACAGGGTCGCCTCAGCAATACTGATGGGTAATCGAATGAAGAAGCGTCATTGTGTTGCAATAACTTTTATGGACGCGATATATTTTATAAATAGTGTAGATTTTGAGAGCAATGCAATAATGTAATAATGTTGTGATATTCCTCATCGAGGTTAGGCAGATAGATGTCTTTGGAATTCTGAATTACAATTTGTAAGTTATATCCATGAATTCGATTTTATTGTACGTGAAAATGTTTTGTACTGATTTTTCTAATTCATCATGAGTTCTCTGCATATAATTGGGATGTAAACAGTGTTTTAGAAGCAGAACAATAGTCGGTGTATAACAGAAAATAATTATCTCCGAGAAAATAGGTGGATTTATTATTTGAAAGTAAATTACAAAAATGCGAGATGTATCCAACCTTATTTTCACTTATCTTACTTAACCTTAAACATTTATATGACTCAAATATGGGTAGTTATAACGACGCGATGTAGCATTGAAAATAAAATTTATGTGTAGTTATCCCACAACCTTTAAATTTACCTTCACCAATCATCATAGAAAAACGTTTAAGGTACGAAAACGTGGCAAACAGTAAAGCCGATGAAAATTTTTTAGGTATACATAAAAAATAATGATCTATATGTTTTATAACAACCATAAAATATACTAAACTGGTCGTTATTCATAAAAAAAGTGCAAAAATGTTCTTTATCCAGTTTACCCTTCCTTCTATATTTGTATGTTAAATATGTGTAGGCATATTGTAGAAAAGAATCCATGTTTATAGAGGAAAATGATATATTTTTAAAACTAGCACGTTGGTTGTTTTTATTGTGGATTCTCTATTTGAGCATCCATTAAACAGGACTTAAAATTTCATAATTCTGGAATGTATAATCACATTTTTCTTATATGTCGTGAAAGATCTCTTGAACGTTGTGGTGCTGTGAGGAAACAGTGAGAAATTATTAGGAAAGCTAATGATAAGTGGCTGTATGTCATGCTTAAAATCTAATTTACCTTTGATTGATAAGAACGGGATGTGATAATAATTTTGTGTAAAAAAACTCGTATGTATACGAATACAATCTTTGAGTTTGTATATGTTTTTTCTAACTGTGTTGTTGGCATTGAACTTTATAGTTCTTTTGCCACAGAGTAGGTACTTATTGATATATTCTTCGGTTATATTTTTATTCTAGCTCTATCTAACAAATTCGCTAATCACATATAAATCTTTCTATTCCCACGACTGAGTAGTTGAGATATACATAAGGGCCTCTGTAAATCTAAGATAGAAAGCTTCGTAAACAAAACATCTGTCAAGGTTTTTAATCCCGTACATCCAAAAAATATATAATTTAAATCAGACACTTCACTATCATGCTCACAGAGTGGAGAATCAACAACGCCAATCCTATGTAAATGAGCAGGAAATCCCCCATGGTTTAACCTTAGTCGAGTGATATTTTTTTGGCAGTTGTAAATTAAATATGTGAGCAGCTTTTTTCTGTATGTTCTCATGAATCAAATAATAATGATTTTTGGACTTACGGCCAGCTTCACGCCAGATATTTTCCCATTCGGTGTATAGTTCTTTTTTGTATACATAGAAGATATCTTTGTAGACTGGAACTTTTTCTATTTCTTTACATGGGTTAATAGCTTGTTTAGCAACTAGATCTGCAATTTCATTTCCAATAATTCCTGTATGTCCCTTCACCCAGACAAAATGCAAAACACAGTCCCTCAAGTTCAACTCATAAATCAAAAATTTGATCTCGTACATAATTTGATTATCAAAAAATTCTGTATTTTCGCTATGGTCATGTTGTATCTGTTTAATATTATAACTTTATAGTGAACCACCCGGACTAGGAGACAGGGCTGTGGCGATGCCGAACGAACCAACCAACGAACGTAATGAATGTGATAGCGGCGACTTTTATGAATAGCAGCGCTGATTCCGTCGATTTATTACCGAAAGCGCTTTCGACCATCAGCCAGACTCTTTGAACGTTGCCGACACAACCCGAACACCGCGCTGACTGCTTGTATACGCACCTAGTCATTCCATCGGTATCGGCCAGTCTCAGCAGGCCCGAAGAACATGCACAACATGCAACGTATAGCCTGGTCGGAATGGTTTATTGCCAAAAAGTTGAGTCAAGTTGATTGACTCAGTACTTCCCACACATTACGGTGATGCCATTTTTTTTTATTTTTCCATAGCATGAAGCTGTAGTCTGAGATCCCCCTACAATCAAATCATCGCTTGCCAGCCCGAAAAAAAATATCCGACACAAAAGCTCTCTTGAATGAAATTAAAAAAGGAACCATTCAAGAGCACCGTTAGACAGCATGTCCTGCCCAATAAAGTATTTGATGCATGAAATCAGCTCCCCTCTAGTGTAGTAAATAGTGAGTCCGTGAACTTGTTCAAGCTCAGACTCAATAACTGGAACAATATGCGTATGTGATGTGTCTTAGCTTAGTTATATTTGTATTGTATCTAATTGTTATTTACATTTTGAGTTTATAGCGCTCTGCGCTCTACTCGTGATAGAATTATAATAATAATAATAATAGTTTCTTGCATGTGTCTCTATAGAAACTAGGACGACACAGTTTTCATTCTGCAAGCCGATCTTCCGATATTTCAAAACAAATAATATTACCCGTATCAATTCTTAAAGGGCAAAGGAAAGTGTCTCAGGGTTTCCCAACCGCCCTATCCAAGACCCCATCCTACGTTATCTCATTTTAACCTCTCAAAAAAAGTAGAAAATTATCAAAGATCCCTAGAGTACCCAAACACAGAGTTTGAACGGCTTTTAGATTCTAGGTAATGATTCTTCTTTAATTTAGTTTCGCCGCCAGTAACACACAATTTTCAGAAATCATAGACGATAAACTATGGGGATCAACATCAACAGTAAGGTTGCGTTTCCACTAAAGATGTGCGAGGATGTGCTAAGAGGAATGTGTTTTTAACGAACCAATAGAATCGCTTGAATTACCTCGCCTCGCTCAGGACAGTTCTGGTGGAAACGGCTTAGCGGAGCGAAGTTTCTGTACGTACAAAACAAGGCATGTTGGCGAGGAGTGTGTGCTATTAATGTGTTGCGAGAGGTGTGCGCTAGAAATGCGTTGCGAGGGATGTGGGAGAGGGACGTGTGCTATTGATGTAGGCGAGCAAAAAAATTCTGAAAAGGGCCCGCCACACATCTTCGCACCGCTCATCTTTCTAGCATATTTTTGGTGGAAACACCCACATCGTTTCACAGTACCCCTACACAACCTTGCTGCGCACATTTTCCTAGCATATCTCTGGTGAAAGAGCTGCTTAACATGTACTGGCACGACAACGTCGTCAGTACTGCTAAAACGGCAGCCCACAAGCTTGGAGTTTTGTTCCGCTGTAGGAAGCTAAATACACCAGAGCAACTACTGCTACTCTACAAGGCACAGATCCGACCATAGCTGAAGTATTACTCCAATGCGTGGGATGCGCTCTGAAGCACTCTCTAAAGCTTCTGGACACTATCCAGAAGAGAGCAATCAGATTGATCGGTACGCCTAACCTCACAAAGGACCTTCACAGCCCGGAAGATCGAAGAAGGGTAGCTGATGTATCCCTGTTCTACAGATTCTATCGCGGAAGATATTCGAGTGAGGTCTCCCAGACAATAACACCAAAGGTTGTTCGAATGAGGAACACTAGAGAGGCTCTGCGAGCTCATCCTTATCAGGTCGAGGTCTCTACTCCCCGAACCAGTCTCCTCCAGCATTTTGAAGAACTTTGACGCTGCGGAATGAGCTACCGGGGAATTTGTTTCCCGGCGGCTACAACCTGCAGCGTTTCATATCTAACGTGCACCAATAGTTATCCCCTTGCAGTGCTTCTACATCGCCATAGGCTTTCAGCCTTTGGGGGAGGCTGACCATAAAAAAAAATGACGAAATTATACCTTATATTGTAGTTGTAGTCTAAAACCCGGAAATGTTTAACTTGATTGTAATTAATACCTGACGAGAATGGGCTACACGATACAGACCTCGACTGCTGAAAATTTCACAAAGGGACAGATTCAACTGATTTTTAACACAGTACGAGAACCATTAGGGAACAAGACTTCTTCTCGATGTCAAAGCAACTTCATGGGTGACCAGTACTCATGGTTGAAGACATCATTCATCCACCACTTCATGGACTCCACACCGAAGATACGTTCTTTTTAAAAAAAATATACATATATGTACTGCATCCATACACGAATAAATCTTTATTAAACCATTGTTATCCTGTGCCCTGTCTCATGCAATCCTTCTGAACAGCTGCTTGCTGTGGGCAATATATTGGTCGGTGGCTCAGTGATCTAATCCTTAGTGACCTATCTGAATCACCAACCAGGATTTATTGTTATACCATGTGTGACGATGCGTTCCGAAGTACTCTCTAAAGCTTTTGTACACCTAACCTCACAAAGGATCTGCACAGCTTGGAATCATCGAAGAAGGGTGGCTGACCTGTCCCTGTTCTACAGATTCTATCACGGAAGATGTTGAATGAGCTCTCCCAGGTAATAACAGCGAATGCCGTCCGAACGAGGATCACTAGAGTGGCTCTGCGACCTCATCCTTACCAGGTCGAGGTCCGCACTCCCCGAACCAGTCTCCTCCAGCATTCCTTCTTTTGGAGAACTTCGACGCTGTGGAATGAGCTGCCGGGGAATTTGTTTAACGACTGCTTAATTCTCCATCTAGAACCCAAACCACCTAGATATCCACATACTGTTGCTGCCATTATAACAAGATACAAGATATAGACGTGTCCAACAAAATTAGCTATAGCTCGGAAGCGGCAAAAGATATATTAAAGCGAAGTGTACCCCTTAAACTGAATTCCAAGCTTTCGGAGAACTATTCCTCCATCATGAGGGAAAGTTTATTGAGATTGTTGCTTAGGTTAAAAATACGAAATGGAATATATTGGTTAGACTCGCACAAA
Source organism: Callosobruchus maculatus (assembly GCA_951848785.1). Classification (NCBI taxonomy): domain Eukaryota; kingdom Metazoa; phylum Arthropoda; class Insecta; order Coleoptera; family Chrysomelidae; genus Callosobruchus; species Callosobruchus maculatus. Next base: position 1,640,345 of record CATOUR010000030.1, read on the forward strand.
AACTCTTTAAAAATATTATGATATTTAATAATATCCTCGTCAATTAGTTCATCACACACAACTTTTAGGTTAAAAATCTATAGATTGACAATATAAAATAAGATATCTGTTACGCTCGAGGACTGGTACCACAATTAGAGTACACTTCGCTTTAATATATCTTTTGCCGCTTCCCAGCTATAGCTAATTTTGTTTCCTAACAAAGTCGGCAAACCACTTAGGCTTGCCTATGACGTGTCCAACTATCTAAACCGTTCTTAGAAATGATACATAACACTAACAGATGAAAGTTCGCAAAATAGTATATTTTCACCTCGTTACGCCTATAGCAACTCGTTTACAACCCCAGAGTAACAACTGAACATAGTGGTAGTAAACAAACCATTTCAGCATGGCGTGTTCAAAGCCATCAGCTTTTGACCCAAACATTGCCAACTAACCTGAAAATTCTTCCAATGCAACCCATGTTACAAACACTGCTCTGCACTGTCCCATCTCGAAAAACTGTTAAACTACACTCTAATATAGCACAGCAAGTCCGTAAAGCTTCACTACAGTTACCAACAAATAGCGAATTCTATTTTACTGACCAAACATAAAAGACGCACAAACAAAACAAGCGTTTGACAGTCGGAGGTTACCGTAAACAAATCGCAGTAAAATTACATAGGCGTTGCCAACTCCTAAAAATTTATGTAAGACAGAATTTGCGTTAATGATGAAATAACATGCAGTAACGCAGTAGAGGTCAACATATCTATTCATTTTGCTGTAATCATTTCTGAGCCATCAAAATACCGTCTTTTTTAACGTAGAATGGGATATTTCTGGATGCTATACAATTAAGACGACAGTAAACAATTATGATTGCCGTCTCTGGTGGTCGATATGACAACGTAAAAAAAGATGTTTGCCTATTAGAATTAGTTGTTTACTACCTCTATGTTCAGTTGTTACTCTGAGTTTACAGCATATTCCAATGAGCAAAATAGTACAGGCTAAACCTGTAAGCGAGTGTCAATTCTTGACAGCCATTTCACAGCACACTGCAATATTTCTAACTCCGTGCAAGTAGAAGATATCAATAACTCCAGCTATCAGCGACGTATCAGCGGACTCTGAATAAATCTGCCAGAGCAATAACCGTAAAGTATCCGCCGCGATAGCCGAGTGAAATACGCGTTACAATCCAATTCATACGTGTTAATTTCGGTTAATTTGCATCCGCGGCCTGAGCCGTCTCCATAATTAGCTGTTTATCAGATAGGCAGCAACAGCCGCTCCTAAGTGCCAATACCTCATTCTTATTTATTGCGCCTATTGAAATAATGGCCAGCGACAGCTAGTATAACTTATTGCCGTATTAAAATCGGTATCGCCGCTCATATATATAACGTGTCTGAAAGCCCATTATGTGCTGCTGCCCGCGTAGGAACCTCTCAGGTTGACAGTAAACACTACTAATTGGTGTGTGTTACGTCTGTGAGAGAGTTTGATTTACGACGTTAATATATATTTAATGGTCATGTTGAATTTTAGTAGTAAAGCTGGTTGAGAAAATACTTGCCAATCAACTAAAAAGTTATTTAAAGGTAATAATAATATATTTCCAGCTGCACAATCTGGTTTCCGTTCAGGCTATCGTTCGACAACAGCCTTAATGAACATCACAGATGACATTATTGAAGCTCCGGATAATAGTGATTGTACTGCATTGGTTATGCTCGAAGTCATTCGCCACCTTGAATCATGTAACGTTGCTATCCATATTAAAATCATGTGGGTTTTGCAGTGCACTTAACCCTATTTAGAAAATCGTATTCAGTTTGTAAAACTAGGATTCAAAGTTTCTGGAAGCAGATCAATAAAATCTGGCGTACCACAAGGCTCCGTACTTGGACGTTTATTTTTTATTATATATACGTCTCAGCTCACAAAATTTGTTAAATATTGTTTAGTGCACATGTACGCTGACGATACCCAAATTTACAAGTCCTTTAGTATTACAAACATAGATAATGCAAATTCTGAGTTAAATAAAACCGACATGTCAAAAAAGCATTCTCTTCATCTTAATCCCGAACAGTCTGTAGCTATGATCGTTGCCAGAAAAAATGTTCGACCAATCAAGTCGAGTCAAATTTCAAAATTAATATCGGAGATGAAAATATAAGCTTGGTTCAATCGGCAAAAAATTTAGGTCTGATAATTGATCAGAATCTCAGATTTATAGAATAAGTCAGTAAAATATTGAAAGGGCGTATGCTTCTGCTACTTTATCCTGAGAAGTCTCATATGACAATAGCTACAAAAAAATGTTATATGAAAGTTTAGTTTTGTCGCAGTTCCATTACTGTTCATCGTTATACGGACCCTCTCTAGATCATGAATATATGAGTAAGAATCAGCGCTTACAGAACTCTTGCATAAGATTTATATCTGGCATACGAAAGTATGAGCATGTGACTCATTAATTAAAAGAGCTTAGATGGTTATCAGTAAAAAATATGTTCTTTGTCAATGCTTTGTCGCTGTCCCATAAGTTCATCCTTCCCAATGAGCCGCAATATCTTTTTCGTAAAATTAGACTTAGGTCAAATATACATAGTGTTAATACTAGGTACATGAATTTATTAGATGTGCCGTCATATACAACAACCTCCCCCTTTCATTAAAATCTTGTAGCTTAGTTACTTTCCGTGAAAGAGTCAAAGATCATTTCATGAACAAATCGTAAGTATCTGTAAGTACATTAGACCTCCCACATAGTATCGATGTGTTTGGTTCGTAGATTTAGTTTTTAGCTCTCAAATTTCCATTTATATTTTTTTTCTTTATTAAGAACAAGGATTGAGTGGAAGATCACTATTTAAGTGAAGTTCTCCTTGAGGTTTTGCCAGTATAATGTAAGGATGTAATTTTCTTTTCTGTAAATCTAAAACTTACTGGAAAAATGAGGTTATTATTATTATTATTAAAAGTGATTGCTGAAACTGTCTTGGGTAATGGAACACGATTTGCAAAATATTTATGTTTATATATGGATTCAAACGAACAACATTGAACGATTAAATTTTGTTAGAATTTCAACAAAACCGCTACCGAAACGCACTTACTGCTAGGAGAATACAGCTTTAAGCTACGTTACGAAATATCAAACGTGTTCGTGATTTATTGAATACTGACCGTATTACTACGTAGAAATTCTGGCAGAACATTAACACTTTGTACAAGTATTTATTATTAACAGTTTTTGTCTTCTGCGGTCTTGGACTGTCCTTATACTTCCCCACCCCAATGGAAAGCCCTCGACTGCAAAGAAACCCTTGTTTTCTAGTCGGTGTGCGAGACTTTCTTGTAACCAAAGTGCCAGAGAGCGCAGAATTATGCAGATTACGGCGCGAAAAGGAATTGCAGCTCGGCTGGCGGTAATATTAAATTATACCGTCAAACTTGACAAATAACCGGAGGCCTAACACGGCCTAATTAAAACCTCCGCCGACACGCCGACACACCGACAGACCGACGCAACACGGCCATTTTTAAACGGGTTGACAGGTCACGCCACGTTCAAGAGTTGGCAGTGGCGTATTTAGGGGGGTCCACCGGGTCCTGACCCCCCCCTGAAGCTACCAAGAGATTTGGAAAGGTATGTATATGATATAGTAAGAGCTATCAATTGCTATAGTTCTATACATCTTAATCTTGCCTATATGCCTATGATTATTTTAAGGGTCGCCTAAACGGATTGGCAATGCTGCCTATTCAACAGAATACACCAATAAGCAGCGGATGATAGATAGAGCAGCCCTCGTATATCGGCTTTCATACGCAGCGGCGTATAGAACCCGCGCTCTCTAGTGGCTAAGCGGATGCACCTTGGCGTCCCACCAAGAAGTCTACTGCTGCTAGGCAGAGATTTCCTTGGTTTGTCGTTACCCTTCGGGTACTAGATGGCGCACCGGCAGAATTCTTTCTGTCTGCTCGCACATGTTTGACATGTTTATTAAACATGGAAAAATTGATGCTCTCTATTTCCGTCAATCGACCTATGGAGCACTGATGATCGCTAATAAGCGTGAAACAGCTGTCTGCGTACTGGTGGATTGACGGAGATATAGAGCAGCCCTCGTATAGCGGATGAGGTGTTGGACGAGATGGCAAAGAAACCTCGCCGTTTACAGTTTCTTATTTGAAATCAATAACTTTGGATATTTTTAATTATATTCGAAATGGTCTTATTTCTTTCTGATTAGGCAGCATCGACTACTAGGCCATTAGCTGCATGTATCTAAATCATCTATCCTGAATGTTATAGTCGAACCCTGTAATCCTGAGGAATGATAGAGTATTCTCTGTTCGCAACAGGTCGTTGAGATCTTGAGTCCAGTTGTCACTCATCTCGTAGCAATCACGAAGATTATTATTCAGTGCCCCACAGGCACCAATAATGTGGGGTATTGTAAGAACAACATCACATGACGGATATAGTGGTGGTTGTGATCTGCACAACCTAGTCCCATTCTTTTTGCCATAAATTGTTTATACAATGCGACATGTGGATTTATTGATCACAAACATTAACGGTTTGGACGTTCGCATGCAATATTCGCGTGGTTACTGTCCGCTAACGTCTGCGAACGCGTCAGCTATAGTCCAGCGCAATTATGAAATTTTATATGACTATTTAAAAGATTTGCCCTATGAGCCCATTGCAACTCAAAAGTAGCCAGTTGCCAGTTTGAAATGATCATTAGGCAAAGAACACTTGACATTGCATATTTGGATCTACTATCCAGTCAGCCTTGGAGATTTTGACTTGCCAGATTATAACACACAATTTACACAAAATGTACTGGACTATTAGGTACCCCACCGATACGAGCCGATCACGCATGCGGGCTTGTTTTCATTTGGTCTAGCTTGGCTGGGAATACAGTATAGGTACCCAAAGTAGAATAACTTCCTTACCAGCTTGCTTTAAATCTACTAGGGTCTGGAGGCACATCTGAACAGGCGGTCTGACGAATACCTGTTACTGAGGGCTCTTAACGCAGTCAGAAGAGTCGGTTACAATAACTATGATCCTATTGATTGCCGCTGTTTGAGCTAACTTTAGTCTTTGCCAAATGGCATTTTGGTCTGATGCAAATACGGACGTGAGGGGAGTGAGACGAAATGGTCTTATTTATGTAAAATTTTGTTTCAAGTTTGATTTACATATGAAGTCATGTTATGTTAGATAGGTCAATAAACAACATATCCAAAGTATACTGGAATTAGGCAATCCAAGGACCTGTTAAATCAACAATAAATGAGTGGCGGCTGATGGCAAAAAAACAAAATATAAACAAACAACTGTTCATGTGGCATACGACCACCAAATTTGTGTTTAGGTTTTTTGGCATCTGCTTTCATGTTTGAAAGCCACGTTGTTTGGATTGGCTAATAGGCTGCCTTAGTTTGGACCCCCTCCCCCAACAAAATTCCTATCTACGCCACTGAGTGCTGGCTTCTTTTTTTAATCAGCATTGAGATAAGAAGTTCTCCTTTGAGGTCTGTCACACAATATTGTGAAAAGGCGTGATGGAACGCGACCCATTTCGCTTTTTGCGGTTCATGGTTGATGGGTGCGATATCATCGCTGATCGATGCTGCGTGTCCGCTAATATGCTAATTTACTGAAAAGTGTTTTAGTAAGCGCTGCTTGATTTTAAGTTCGATAATAAGTGCCGTGAGATCGATCTACATCTTATTTGGTCGAACCAGAAGTCGGTCCCGCAGACTTATCACGTATCTTGCAGACGACACGCGACGGGCTAAAATCGCGCAACATCTGCTGTCAAACGTAAATTTCGTATTATGCAACGACGTCATCGTGACGGACAACAACATATAACCTACAATTTTGACGGTCCTGTTGCTCCCGTATCGGTCTCGCTCGGCATCTGCTCACACAGGCGTATGCAAGGGGGGGGGGGGTAACAGGGGTAATTACCCCCCCAAGATTTCCGAAAAAAAAAACCTGGTCCAACTTTGACTTATTTTATTTGACTTATGTAAGCAATTGTCGCACTGAAAAAAATCTTTTTTGCAGTAACTAAATTACAAAAGGGTTTGTTTTGCATTATTACAGTGATGCATGTCTAATATATTCCCATTGTTACATAATCAATTGAATAGAGAGTTTTTGAACGTCCGTTTCCTGATGTTATTGCACATTATCGGCTGTTTGTGGTATGCTGTCGGCGCAGGTCCCCCGAAATAACCGAATCGGCGAATAACCGATAAAGTTGTACGTTAGCTACGGAAGTTGACGGTACGATATGATTACGTGCGGTATTGCCAGGTCTAAACCACCATGCGGCAATGAGAAAAGAACGAAAGATCCGTGATGATTTTGATAGCAACAATACTTTTACTATTTTGTGGCTTACCATTGTACAAAAGGGTCAGGTTTTCTTCCGTCAATTTTATTTGACAGTAATATCCAATAAAAACTACAAAGTTGGGCGTCTCCGGCAACAGCGTGTGATCATCACGGGACTGAACCATGGTAGTGAAATCTGAAATGTCATGCTTCGGGGATCCTTCATAACCTATTTTTATTCTACTTGTGATGTGATCTATTTTCTGCTTGTGGTGTTTACTTGTTGCACGTAACATTTCTTGGACATTTCCGACCAATCGATCATAATGTGAGGTTAAATTAAAACCAAATAGGTCCAATAATTGTTAATGTCAATTGTCAAATAACGGAACGATACGCGTCACAGATTCCAGTTACAAAAACTGTACACATGGCACACGCTTATCCGTTATTCGAAATACACTGCGCATGCTCAGAATAATGTTTTACGGATAGCGTCGTCCCAATTTTTAGTGGCTCAAAATCCCTCTAATGTCCTATACAACGTGGTAGCTTGTCACAAAAATTTACCAAACCCATTAATTTTCTGTTTTGAAAATTGCACCGATTAGAAAAGTTAAAACACTAATTTAAAAAAAATGGAGTACGTGTTGTGGCTAATAGAGTAGGTACCTGACTGTTGAGTGTTCATGATCGTTTAATTTTGTATGCTGTGCCAATAAAATGTTCACGGATGATATACGTATAACATATTAAGTATTTGTATTCCGTAAAATTGAAATTGATTAATGCATCTATAGATTTTTTATTTCATCTTCCTAAAATACCTGCTACTCCACTGTTTCACTTGCTATTTATATCTTCTTTTTTATTTTAATTTTCCTTTTCTCTTGTATCAACGTCTTCACGAAGGTATTACAAAAAATGGTGAAAGCACACACAACTTCATGCCCCGCTACCCCCCCCAAGACTGAGGTCAGGATACGCCCCTGTCTGCTCAGCGACGCTGTCGCGAATTTTTACGTAATAAGGCTGCTGTGGTTCATTGGCACGTTCGTACACGAGTAGGTACATATCCACTCGACTTCTCATGCTAAGCATTGGAGCACCGCGAATGGGTCGTTGAGTGGTCGTCTTAAACGCAGGTTCTTACGTCTCCCAACTAAAATCGCATGTGGTCAGAATGTAAGTGATATTTCGAATGGATTGTGGGTCTCTAACTCTTCTTGAGGCTATACAGTCATATCATCCCCCATTTTGTTATTATACGAGTTACTATGAGGTCCTAACATGCTTTTGGGTCCACGTATAATCATTAGTAGTAATAGTAGTTGGATGAGAAGGTGAGGCCACTCAAGTAGACCACTTTTGGCCCTTGCTAACCCCAATGAGCAAGACTGAAAAGACCTCTTGACGAAAGTCAGTATATCCCACCATCTCATTGAATAAAGTGACTCCTCCTTGAACTCCCAATATCTGAATCTTGAAGTTGCAATACACAGCACATCTGCCCAGGAAGTGGAACCCTATCTTGTCCTCCTCCCAGCATCTGAAACCGTTGAGGTTCCCTATGACTCTCAAGTGTGACAAATAATGTCTATTCGGCTGGCAATGGCCAGTGAGAAGCTACACCAGAAAGTTGAGCTTCTCTATGCTTTTTTTTGGAAGCCATAGCGTTCGGCCTTTATCAGAGCCTGCTATCAATCTTTTGGCTTACCTGTAGTCATCTCCTTGCAATCAGGCTTTTGTGGGTTCATTGTAGGCTCAGTCGTCTAGGACAACATTGACCTGGCGCTTGCTAGTTCTAAGCATTACTTTTTGGGCCGATGCAGGGGCTACCGGGCCCCTATACTAGCTAGACGGTTCGCTATCTCGTTACCAGGTAAACCAATGTGTCAGGGGATTCACAACAGGGCACCTTTTTTATGGCTTGTTAGTTTTTGAAGGACGACAGAACATTCTTGAGTCAGAGTTGATTAGACTCTCTGAGCTGCCACCGCTTTTAGAGCTGCGTGGCTGGCTGTGGCTCGATAACATTTTTTTAGAATTTTGAGGAGGAAGAATTGAGTCGGATTTAGAGTTCAACAATACTGTGAACGCATATACTAAACAAACTCTAAAAGAAATAGTTCCTTAGAAGTTTATAACACGTAGATAAAGCAATAGAATGAGTTTACTGGCTGAATGAAGGATAGTAGTAGAAGATTTAGTATCAGCCTCATTATCTTCTTATGTACATATAATTCTGGTACACAAAATCGAGTATGGCGCCATATATGCTCGCCGTTTCATGTAACTAATTTAAAAATATCTTGGAAGTGGTTTAAATGAGTCGAACAATATGTAATTACAATAATCTTACATAAAAGTCTCACTCTATCAATTTCCAGTTTTTTCCGGCACTTAAATAATATTTCATGACAGGTACAGATAATTTATGGTTATTGCTTTTATTGAAAACCATTTGTTCATTATCGCGCTTGCAATCACCTCACAAAATAGCAACTCGTTATTATAAATTCATGGTGATTTACCGACTATACAATTAACCGCAGAATAATTAGCATAAGGAAAATGTGTAATTGTGAAGTGTTAGTCATATCAGAAAATGTGACTGGCTGAAATGGCTTGTAATCGCTTATTCCTATTCGTATGTCAAGTTATTTCTAGGTGTTTTAAACTAATCGTCTATTCCAGAGGCAGTGTTAAATGTTAAAAGAGGCTTTCTACATTGCAGAACGAGCCTTTTTTTTTCCAGGAACCGTCCGACCTTGCTGTCCCCGTCAATACTTAGGCATTAAGGCCTATTGTATTATTGCTCCTCTCTTTTACAGTATCCACTCCAGCAATCTGGATCCCTGCATAAGTTTATGCAGTTTACCTACTGGTCCTGGTGCTGAGCCGTACTCCATTGGTTCTAGCTTGGTCTTCCCAAAGAGCTGTTGTCTCTTGTGATCTAGCGCTTCGCACTCACAGAGCACATGTAGGGCTGACTCAGTTCCTCTTCCACACAATCTGCAGTTGAGGTCTCCATTGTAGAGTCCCATTTTATTTAGGTGTTCCTTCAGGCCACAATGTCCTGTGAGGAGACCCGTCGTTATTCGGAGCTGATTTCTACTCAAGGAGAGCAGTGTTTCAGCTATTTTCTTGCATGGAGCTTTAATGAATGTTTTTCCACGAACAAATTCTGGCAACAAGTTCCACTGCTCCTTGTGCTGATGTTTCATCCATTCTCCCACCTGGTGTCTGATTGTGCTTTTAGGCACCCCCGGGGCGAGTTCTGCTCCAATGTATAGGGCAGACGAGCCTAGTCTTCCTAGCTCGTCCGCCCTTTCATTGCCTCTTATACCTGAGTGTCCAGGCACCCACTCCAAAGTTACTTTGTTGTGTTCTGTCAGTCTTCCCAGTTCTTGTAAGCATTCCCAGACTAGAGCAGACGTAACTTTGAGCGCTTCTAGTGCCCTAAGTGTAGCCTGACTGTCTGTAAGTATTGCAATCCTCTTGTTTCTGTAGGATCGCTCATTATTGATCCTTGCATATTGCAGGATGGCGTACACCTCTGACTGAAATACCGAGGCGTATTTTCCTAGCGGAATGCTCTGTCTAGTTCCTCTTCCAGAGATTCCTGCTCCTGTGCCTTGCACGGTCTTTGATCCATCTGTGTACCAGACTATTTCCCCTTCACAGAGTTCTCGATCTCTTATTATAGTTTCGAATTTCTTGTTGAAGATGCATTTCGGAGTTATGTGGTCCTTTCTAGCATCCATTATGGTGTGTTCCACATATTCTGCGATTTGGTTGTGTCCAAGATCCTTGTAAATTCCTCTTGGTAGGGTTTGTAGTCTACAGTAGCCCATTCTCGCCTCGCCAATTATTACAATTTGCAACGGAGGGAGGTCCAGAATGGTCTCTAAGACTGCAGTGGGTGCGCTTTTCATTGCACCTGTTATGGACAGACAAGCAAGTCTTTGCACCTTGCTTAGTTCTGCTATAGCAGCTCGCTGTTTCATCTTTGGCCACCAGACCAAAGACGCATATGTAATCATGGGTCTCACCACCATTGTGTATGTCCAATGCACCACGGCTGGTCTTAGACCCCATGTCTTACTATGCGAGCGCCTCGATAGCACTAATGCCATCTCGGCTCTTCTTTTAACTCTTTTGAGCTGAGGGTTCCACGTTAGCTTAGAGTCTAGTACTACTCCTTAGTATTTAACCTCCCCTGACAGCTGTATTTGGCTACCCAGAAGTTGTAGAGGTCCTAGTCCCTTGACTTTTTTCCTTCTGGTGAAGGCAATTATGGACGTTTTGGAGGGGCTGACGTTCAGTCCCTTCTTATGGGTCCAGCTTGTAACAGGGTTTAGAGCCCTTTGCATTTTGTCTCTAACCGTGCCGTTGAATTTTCCTTGCTCTAGAATTACCAGATCGTCCGCATATCCTAGAGTCCTGTGTCCATTCTTGTCTAGAAGACTGATTAGCTCGTCAACAACGAGGTTCCAGAGTAATGGCGATAGGACGCCGCCTTGAGGGCATCCCCTCGTGACTCGAGCCATCATAGTCTCTTCCATGATGGTTGTGTATACCAGTCTCCCTTTTATCATGCAGTCAATCCACCTGCATATAGTGTCTTCGAGGCCTATTCTCCTCGAGGCTCTGGAGATCGAGTTTAGGGCCGTATTGTCAAAGGCTCCTTGTAAGTCTAAGCTAAGAAGGTGCAGAGTAGCACCTCTTTGTTTTCCAGTGCATACTCAGCTACCTGTACTAGCTGATGTAGCGCTGTTTCTGTTGATTTTCCTGCTATGTATGCATACCGGTCTGAATGTAGTGGTCTGTCAACCAGAACGTTATCCCTAATATGTCTGTCTAGCAGTTTTTCTAAGGTCTTCAGTACCAAGGACATCAGACTTATTGGTCGAAGTGACTTTGCATCTCCCTGTCCAATTCTTCCAGGTTTGGGTACAAATATCACCTTTATGAGTCTCCATGGCTACGACAAATGACCTAGCGCCAAGCTGGCTCTTAAAATTGCGCTGAGTCTTCTTACAAAGAAATCTGAGGCCTCCTGCAGAAGAACCGGAAATATGCCGTCTGGTCCTGGAGATTTGTATGGGTTAAAAGAATTTATGCAGAACGAGCCTTCATGTGAACCTAATGCTTCCAATGCTGTTTATATTTCTCTGCCAAATCTTTTTTGTATCGAAATTGAAATTTCAAGTGATGCTTCTCCCATTTTGATACCATATCCATGGTGTTTTTTTTGTCATACTGTACGCTATATTTTTGCTAAACTGAACACGATCTCTATTTTTATAAACAGTTGTCAGCAGCTAAATGGGCAATTATTTTTATTAATGGACTGGGTGACTATTTTTGTGGTTGAGTTTTAAAAATGTGTTTACTTGGGTGTCAACATGTGGAAATAAATCATTTCGAAGTAGACCAATTAGCGTTATTTGTCGTTCACCGAAATAACCTCTACGTATCATATGTATATAATATATTGTTTGAGTGTTACTGTATACAGGGTGAGCGATAATATACAGCACACAGCAAAACTGTAGGTTCTTTGGGGAAAAGTATTGAGATTAACCAAAATACAGGGTGTCAGAGTTGCTATCTTTTAGGTTTTGCTTCATCATTCATTAACACGACGATGTAGGATTTAGTTAACAAATATAACTACATGAATTGTAATTACATAAATCAGTAAAGCTTCATTTTCAGTTGAACAGCAGCGATGATACTGTAGTAGACATGGTAGTTATTATATTAATATTTGTATGTATAGCCACATCATATGCTAGATAATGGCACAATAAATACATGATTAAATATTTATAAACAATAATGGGTTCTAGTTTCATTTTAGAGATGGTCCTATATACTTACTAGATAAAATCTACTACAGAGACCCTAGAGGTTGGGCATTACTACCTAGGCAGTAAAGCCTGTTTTGCCTCATACCCAGTCTAGGGGTTTTTACAGTTGTATTTTGAAGCTTATGAGTATTGTATGTGTATTAAAGATAGAAAAAAAGAACAAATTTGACAATGTATGTGGATGATTGAAAACATGGATATAATTTAAAATAATGATATGAAGGATGCCACTGTATACCATGGAAATCAGGTTGCACTAAAATGGAACTAGCTACCTAAAATGATTTACAATTATTTACATATCATCATTTTTAAGAATTTCATGCTTCAGACCTGTCCAATATCCTAAGAAATGTTGTTTGATTTTTAATCGCATGAAATTAGGAAAACGGGAGTTTTTTGTAGCAAGAAGTTCAAATCCGTTCTTAGTTCGGATGCCACATGAAGAGGATGTCGCATTAACCTTCTTTAATGTAATGTAACTATGTTTTTTATGTTACGGTATACTAGTGTAAATGTTGGATGTTATACTTTTAAGCATGTTTGCATGAAAAAGGTATACTTTATAACTGTCGCTTCGAGTACCTGTTTAAACATCTAAAATTGTTATCTGACTTCCTATCAGGACGAAAACTCGTATCGTGTATAGTTTGAGGGTGCTAATTTCAAATCCGGCCACTGTTTTGAGTTTCAGCTTCAGATAAAGAAGATCAAAAATTTTCAGACCCTCGGATCTTCAAGTTCACCCTAAATATTTAAAATCGTTATCTGACTTCCTATCAGGACGAAAACCCGTATCGTGTATAGTTTGAGGGTGCTAATTTCAAATCCGGCTATTGCTTTGAGTTTTAGCGTCAGGTAAAGAAGATCCAAAATTTTCAGGCCCTCAGATCTTCAAGTTTACCCTAAATATCTAAAATCGTTATCTGACTTCCTATCAGAACGAAAACCCGTATCGTGCATAGCTTAAGGGTGCTAATTTCAAATCCGGCCACTGCTTTGAGTTTTAGCGTCAGGTAAAGAAGATCCAAAATTTTCAGGCCCTCAGATCTTCAAGTTTACCCTAAATATCGAAAATCGTTATCTGACTTCCTATCTGAACGAAAACCCGTATCGTGTATAGTTTGAGGGTGCTAATTTCAAATCCGGCTATTGCTTTGAGTTTTAGCGTCAGGTAAAGAAGATCCAAAATTTTCAGGCCCTCAGATCTTCAAGTTTACCCTAAATATCGAAAATCGTTATCTGACTTCCTATCTGAACGAAAACCCGTATCGTGTATAGTTTGAGGGTGCTAATTTCAAATCCGGCTATTGCTTTGAGTTTTAGCGTCAGGTAAAGAAGATCCAAAATTTTCAGGCCCTCAGATCTTCAAGTTTACCTACCCTAAATATCGAAAATCGTTATCTGACTTCCTATCTGAACGAAAACCCGTATCGTGTATAGTTTGAGGGTGCTAATTTCAAATCCGGCTATTGCTTTGAGTTTTAGCGTCAGGTAAAGAAGATCCAAAATTTTCAGGCCCTCAGATCTTCAAGTTTACCTTAAATATCTAAAATCGTTATCTGACTTCCTATCAGAACGAAAACCCGTATCGTGCATAGCTTAAGGGTGCTAATTTCAAATCCGGCCACTGCTTTGAGTTTTAGCGTCAGGTAAAGAAGATCCAAAATTTTCAGGCCCTCAGATCTTCAAGTTTACCTTAAATATCTAAAATCGTTATCTGACTTCCTATCAGAACGAAAACCCGTATCGTGCATAGCCTAAGGGTGCTAATTTCAAATTCGGCCACTGCTTTGAGTTTTAGCGTCAAGTAAAGAAGATCCAAAATTTTCAGGCCCTCAGATCTTCAAGTTTACCCTAAATATCGAAAATCGTTATCTGACTTCCTATCTGAACGAAAACCCGTATCGTGTATAGTTTGAGGGTGCTAATTTCAAATCCGGCTATTGCTTTGAGTTTTAGCGTCAGGTAAAGAAGATCCAAAATTTTCAGGCCCTCAGATCTTCAAGTTTACCCTAAATATCTAAAATCGTTATCTGACTTCCTATCAGGACGAAAACTCGTATCGTGTATAGCCTGAGGGTGTTAATTTCAAATGCGGCCATTCTGTGCGTTTCAGCCTCAGATAAAGAAGTTAAAACATTTTCAGATCCTCAGATCTTCAAGTCCACCCCAAATATCTAAAATTGTTATGTGACTTCCTATCAGGACGAAAACCCGTATCGTGTATAGTTTGAGGGTGTTAATTTCAAATCCGGCTATTGCTTTGAGTTTCAGCTTCAGATAAAGAAAATCAAATATTTTCAGACCCTCAGATCTTCAAGTTCACCCTAAATATCTAAAATCGTTATCTGGCTTCTTATCAGGACGGAAACTCGTATCGTGTATAGTTTGAGGGTGCTAATTTCAAATCCGGCCATTGCTTTGAGTTTCAACCTCAGATAAAGAAGATCAAAAATTTTCAGACCCTCAGATCTTCAAGTTCACCCTAAATATCTAAAGACGGGTTCTCACGATTCAGTTTCGCTGAATCAGTTTGACTGATTCAGTGATACTGAAAGCGATGTTCGTTCACACTGTTCAGTTTTAATGAATAATTTTAACCTATTTAGCATTGATAAAAGTAACGTTTGTATTCATTTTTTAATACTGATTCAGTCAAACTGAATGGAAAGTAGGACTGGCTTTCAGTTTCACTGAAAGCACAAACCCACTGATCAGTTTCACTGAAAAGGTGTTCACACGTTCATTATCTGTTCAGTATCACTGAATCAGTCAAACTGATTCAGCGAAACTGAATCGTGAGAACTCGTCTTAAAATGCGTTATCTCAGTTCTCTCATCCTTGAGAGGATGTACAGTACTTGAAACTGTTGACCGCAAATAACCTCAGCTGAATAGGTCTTATGAAACAAAGATACTCTGATTGTTGTTTATGAGATTGATTGTAGATTAGTAAGCTTCCTCATGCTATCCAGTGAACTTCGTCTTAAGTTCTCACGATTCAGTTTCGCTGAATCAGTTTGACTGATTCAGTATTACTGAAAGCGACGTTTGTTCACACTGTTCAGTTTTCATGAATCAGTTTAACCTATTTAGCCTTTAAAAAAGTAACGTTTGCATTCATCTTTCAATACTGATTCAGTCAAACTGAATGAAAAGTAGGATTGGTTTTCAGTTTGACTGAAAGCACAAACCCACTGATCAGTTTCACTGAAAAGATGTTCACACGTTTATTATCTGCTCAGTATCACTGAATCGGTCAAACTGATTCAGCGAAACTGAATCGTGAGAACTCGTCTTTAGCGAAGGGTACCTATCTAGGTAGGTACCTACCGCCTGCACTGCATCTATACTTCATTCACCTGTCCAGCCCCGACCGCAAAGAAACCCCGACGTGATAAAGAGGTAGCTGCACATCAGGTTAAAACAAATGTTCTTCGTTCTAAGCGGGAGCAGCAGATAAATGGCGGCAGTGAATCTCCAGAGAGCCCTGACTAATTTCTACAAGAAGTTTAATTTCCTGTCTTTGCGGCGATTACGTCTAAAAATCTCCGGCTATATAGCCGGCCTTAGCGAGGAGCGAAGCGTGCTGATATCGGCGCCGATCTCACATCTAGAATTGGCTTGCAGTTAACAGAGGGTGTGGAACGTTGATAAATGGCCTCGTAAATTATCCTTTCGGGCTCCTCCCTGCAGTCGAGTGGGCAAATATCTATAACAGTTATAATTTAAAAGATCGTTTATCAAGATATTTATTGCAATCATAAAGCTTCTGCTCGAGAAATATATAGTGACAGCGTTTTATAACGATATCTGACACGACTCGACGGGGACCGGCAATGAGTAATGTCGCCGACGTGCCAGTGGCGTAGGACAGGGGGCAATGAGGAGGATACATCCCCTTAAAACATCGCAGTAGTACTATCAGACAGCCGATAGTACTCGCCAAAATGAGTGTTTTTTCCCAGTAACATATAAACGAAATATTTAGAGAAAACAAGATACTGACCATTAAAGAAATCCTCAATTCTAAGTCCGTCCCTTAGTCATGGACACCCTTCTAAACTTAACACCTCTGCACACTGAGGTGGAAAGAGTTGCAAAAGTTGTCGCCTACAGACTGCTATCAACCGGCAGACCTGACAAAACGGAACTAGGTCCAGACACAACGGGTATAATGGGTGAAGTTACCCATCATCATGTACTCGGAATGGTCTGGGACTATATGGTTCCCCAAGCGCATATAGAGCGATCCTATAACGTCCTTTTTCCAGGCAGGGACGAATGGAGGAGGGACGATTTTATATCACCCTCTGATCTTGCGCTATTTACTGATGGCTCCAAGTCTGAACTGGGGGCAGGAGCGGGAGTAGTGGGTACCAATCCAAGAGTTGAAATTTCAGTCAACCTTGGGAGGTACACCAGAGTCTTCCAAGCAGAAATAATTGCGATAGAGCTGGGAGGCAGAGGCATCAAAAGGCCCCTGACAAACAGATCTATAAAAATCTTTTCAGACAGCCAGGCTGCATTGAAAGCACTGTGCTCCAGTCGGGTTGATTCAAGACTGGTATGGAACTGCATGCACCTCCTCAACAAACTCGGAACGAGAAACAGGGTAACCTTGATTTGGGTTGCGGGTCACAGCGGAGTGGAAAGCAATGTATTGGTCGACGCGCTAGCTAAAGGAGGAACTGAATCTGTGTTCTTAGGACTAGAACCATTCGCGGGTATTGCAAAAAGCACCGCTTTAAAGACCATCTCGGACTGGGCAGTGAGGAAAGCACTCTTCAACTGGCGAGATACACCAGGGCTACTGCACTCGAAGGTGTATAAGATACCCCTCGAGTCAGGCCCCCCCGAGGATCATGGAATGTAATAGTTACGACCTCCGCATTCTGGTCGGTCTGCTGATGGGACATGGTCGTCTAAGGTACCATATGCGGAAGTTGGGTCTTGAACAAACTTCATACTGTTGCTTCTGCTACGTGGAGGACAAAACAGCGGAGCATATTCTTTGCTCCTGTCCAGTACTGGATAATGCTAAGTTCCAGACATTCGGATTTGCTCAACTGGAACCTCATGACTTCAAGAAAGTTTCACCCTTCACGTTGATCGCCTTCGTAAAGAGGTGCGGACTGTACGGTGAACTCTAAAAAGGTGTGAGCCACAATAGACATAATTGAGTCGCAGTGGAAGGAGGCAGCTCTGCCCCACTCACTTTCAACCTAACCTAAGTCCGTCCCTGGACAATGGCTCATCACCATGTCATAATATCACATCAAACAAGGCAGCGCTAGCGGTGGCGACGCCGGTGAGAAAACACTAAAACAGGCAGCTCGTCATACGTCGCGTTGCTGTGGCATAGTGTACGAGAGTGCTTGACTTGTTACATCTGACGATCGGACTTTAAAAATAACAACAATGGCGCACGCTTATAACTATAATAAACTGGTGGACATCATTTTAATGTACGGTGAGTGTGGTCAAAATACCGTTGCGTCTTCGCGAGTATATGCCGATCGTTTCCCTAACCGTACTCACCCTGCACCTCGTCGATTTGTTTCGCTCGTGCAAAGAACTAGAGACACAGGATGTCTGAATCCGCATCATGGTGGACACGCTGGAAGACCTAGACAACCTCGTATGGTTCAAATTGAAGGAGACATCGTAAATCGTACTTTTACCTGTAAGACGCCTGCGACAGGACCGCACTTACAACTTCGTAGCAACCAAATAGTGAGTACCTCTTTAAAATCTTTTTTTATTGTTTTGCTGCTGGTTCACCGTGCATTAGCTTTGCCGTTTCAAGGACCGTTGCTTCTAAAGAGGAAAGTCCCAACTTCCTGTATATCACGTCTCATGTTACTCATTATTGCTAGTTTGTCCAAAGAATACATCCAAAGACCGGATCTTGTTTTACTATTCCACTATTTTACCTTCCACTAACTGTCGATTCATTTATTTTTATCTGGTTTACAAATTGTGCCCCTGAGTTTCCTTGACACGTGATATTCTCGTAACAAAAACAAGTTCAAACAAAAACTGAGTGGCATTTTCGAAAGTGGTAGAGGGTCTGTCATACCATGCTTTTAAAACATATTTTTTGTACTTCAACCCTTAAAGCAAACCCTCAACTTTTGTTTTTCAAATAGCATCAAATAGTTTTTTCTACACAAATTAAGCCCTTATATTATTTAAAATCTTGCAGTCAAAATCAAAAGCCTTGAGCTACTGTTAATTATAATATTAAGAGAAGATGACAGTTCCTCAGATGACGAAGACTATTATGATTTTTTATAATTACATTTCTATATAATATATTTTTTGTATGTTAAAAAAAATAAGTGTAAGTAAAATTCTTTTCTTTTTACAAGGCGGTATCCTACCTGCACATCTTTGGTACACCATTTTCAGTGTTATTGAATAGAAAAAAATGGAGTCAAGGTGATTGACTCAGTACTTCCCACACATTACTGTGATATCAGTTTGTTATTTTCCCATAGCGTGAAGCTTTAGTCTGATATCCCCTTGCAACCAAATCATCGGCAGCCTCCCCCCCTAAAATTGTCTTATGCCGCCAGGTCCTTCCTTCACAGGTCAATGGACAGCCTATTATCAATAATAGTATAAATTTTTGTAATTAGTTTAAATTAAAATTTAAGTAAATTTAGTAATCAGTAGTGCTCTGACTGCAAATGTACTTTACTGTATATAGCTGGTCAATAAACGTTAAGTAAGTAAGTAAGTACAAACTTTTCAGTTTTACAACCCCCCACCCCCTAACCACCCCAATTTCACCCCCACCCAAAAAAATGTAGGAAATGATCAGGAACCCCTAAAACATCTACAAACGAAGTTTGAGTTGTTTTCATACTTTTAGTTTTTTGATTATTGCTACGCTGCCACTGACACGATTTTTAACAAACATCCGCGTTTTCTATCCTCACCACGGTAATATTACTGTGTCAAAATTTCATTAGAATCAATTTAATAGTGTTCACTTTACAAAATACAAAATGATCTAAAGCAATAAATACTCGTATGTATACAGAAAATTCTAAGTCCCTTAGTTTCCGTAATAGGCTAGGCAATGTTCGGATGGACCTAAAAAGTTGATTTATGTCGCTAGGTCTTCCTTCACAGGTTAGTGGACAGCCTATTATGAATACAAGAAATTTCTCAGTTTTTCAACCCCCCAGCCCCCAACCACCCCAATTTCACCCCCACCCAAAAAAACGCAGAAAATGATCAGAAATCTCTAAAACGCTTAAAAACGAAGTTTGAGCTGTTTCTATATTTTTAGTTTTTTTATTATTTCTGCGCCGCCACTGGCACGATTTATAAAAACGATTCGCGTTTTCCATCCTCGCCACGGCAGTAATACTGTGTCAAAATTTCATTAAAATCAATCCAACAGTTTCCTAGTAACACAATATAGAAGGACCTAAAGCAATACTCTCGTATGTTTACACCAGAAAATAAAGTTCTTTGGCTTCTGTAATAGGCAAGGCAATGTTCGGATGGACCTAAAAAAGTTATTTATGTTGCTAGGTCTTCCTTCATGGGTCAGTGGACAGTCTATTATGAAAGCAACAACTTTTTCAATTTTACAACCCCCCACCCCCCAACCACCCCAATTTCACCCCAACCCAAAAAAAAGTAGAAAATGATCAGGAACCCCTAAAACGCCTAAAAACGAAGTTTAAGCAATATTTAATTTTTTTCGTTTTTTGCTAATTACTCCGCCGCCCATGCATCGATTTTCAAAATTATAGGAACATTACCTACTACGACCCCTCAGCATATCGCTGCCCAAGTTTCATCACAATCCATGCAGCGGTTACTGAGATTACGAGGCTAGAAAAAAGCGACAGACAGACAGACAGACCGACAGACAGACCGACGGAAATGAGCGACGTGGATTTTTTGTTATGTAGACATTATAAAACGCCCAAAAAGCGTATTATCTCAAAATCGAAAATTTTCGCGATCACAATACTCCCCTCACTTATCGGTGTGGAAGTAAAAATAGCCAAAACCCATTAATTGCCCCAAACTCGGGTGGTACTACCTGCAATTGATAAAAGAAAAAAATGCAATGGAACAATGAAAAATGGCTCAAATATTGGCACTACAAATAAGTCAATTATTAGGAAGACCTTAAGATTCTCAATAAATACTTATAAAAATAAAAACAAGTAAGCTTTCAACGTTCACTGCTCGCCTGAGATAGAATTTCAAATAGAAGTTTGCGGTGAGGGAACTGTTAGTCATTACGGTCGTATTTCGCAGTTGATGGACGTAATGATATAGCAGAATGGCATGAGTTGGCTCTCAGATATCACCAGGCCGTCCAGTCCATCATGCAAGGGGCATGATTGATGTGCATACCTCCTCGCCCGAGTCGACTCGACGTCTTGTAATTTGCTTTGGCTGTTCGCTAGTCGTTAGGGAAGGTCTGGTTGCTTGCAATGTTTCCACATACTTTCAACAGAAAATAGCTAGATGTGCAGAGAAAGCTTAATAAAAATAGCTAGACTACCAAAAATAGTTTCTTAGGAATTTTTGACAAGAGATAACGCGATGGGACAAGTGTATTGAACAGAATTGAGAATAGGTTTTTAAATATATCCTACCCGCAAGTGAAATGTGAACACCTAGAGAGAAAGGGATATTTGCATTGGCAGTACCATCTCTAGTACACATGTTTTTGTCCATTCAGACGTGTAAAAACAAAGCACGGCATTTTGTCGATTCAAAAACGATGATATATGTTGCAAATGTGGTGAGAGACCAGTTGGTTGTGCAAAAGCGATGAATTGGTTGTGTAAAGATGCCCCCTAGAAGACGACAGCCCCAGTTTACGCAGTTAAGCCCCTTTGAACGGGGTTGGATTCTAGGCCAACGAGAACGTAGAGCTTCTTTCAAAGCAATTGCTGTAACTATGAGACGTAGCGTGGCTACAGTTGTAGCAGCATGGCGCGCATGGATCGCAGAAGGGTAAATGCAGCGAGCTAGAGGTTCTGGAGCACGTAGAAGAGCTACAGATCGGCAAGATCATCATCTACGACTACTGGCCCTTCGAGACAGAATGCGATTCACTCGAGCTGTTGCTGACGCTTGGTGTGCAGCTATAGGGAAGCCCATTCGAATCCGCACAGTGTACCAAAGATTGAGTGAAATGGGCTTAGGATCATATCTTCCGCATCTAGTGCTTCCACTCACTGCAAATCAGCGTCGTCAACGATTAGATTGGTGCCAAGTGTTACGTATTGAATATTGTGATACCTTCTTCTCCTATATAGTGAAGTAGTTGTGCCATCTGAATTTTCTGGTCATTATTACTGACTTCCGATGCTATCAGGTGATTTTCGAATCTTTGACGCGATGCTTTTCAATTTTCTGCTATGTTTCCAGAAAAACACATCGGAGCGATTCCTCGGTAATCGCCCATTTTGTTTGAATTTCACGTTTTCCACTTATAACGATACTGAATTTTACCGGTTTACTTGTACTTTTACCAAGGTTTTTCTGCTAGCTGCGCCAGGTTACGTATTGAATATTGTGATACCAAGAACACCGACAATGGCATGCTGAGTAGCATCAGACGGCCTTCTCCGACGAGACCAGGTTTTGTCTGGGGGCACATGACGGACGCCAACGCGTAAGACGTCGACGGGGTGAACGACGTGATCTCCAGTTTGCTGTTGAGTACCATGTACACCGTCCTATTGGTTTGATGGTTTAGGGTGCCATTGCATTCAACAGCAAGTCACCTTTACTTGTGATTTGTCGCACAATGACTGCTCAACGTTATGTGAATGAGTTGTTAGAACCAATTGCCCTTCCTTATATTCGAGGCCTCGAAGAGGGTTTCTTCCAGCAAGATAATGCAAGTCCTCATATTACAAGGGGATCGATATGAGGTTTCTACAGGAAGCTAAGGTCAAGGTACTCCCCTGGCCTCCACAATTACCCGATTTATCGCCAAGTGAAAAAGTATGGGATTGGATGGGATACATAGGCGATATATCCAGTCCTCCGACCACACTGGAGGAACTGGAACGTGCTGTGAGGGCAGCTTAGGAGGCTGTACCTCTAGAGTTTATCAACAACCAGATTACGAGCATGCCGCGTAGGCTAGAGGAATGCATTCGTCAAGATGGAGGGCCCACCCGTTATTGGTCTGTTGTATTTTTTATAAACTAATTATGGCAAAGAGTTGGTTTATTATTGTACTTAGTCCTACCTACTCTTTCTTTCCCAGTGTTCTGATTTCCCTTGCGAGTAGTATATTTCATTGTTGTACTATAGTACCATCAGTGTCGAGTTTCGTTGTTTTCTGACTCGTTCTTGATTGTACCAAGTTATTGAGTTCATGAAGAAAAGAGAAAATGTTTTAGTATGATATGAGTTTAGTAAAGTTGCTGTCACTAGAACGTCCCATAAATATCTACAGTAGATTCCGCTGATCACGGACCTTGTTATAAGGGACATCAGGCTATAACGGGTCCTATGCGTGGCCTACAGAAACTTTTCTGTTATAAGAGACCCTCTATAACATACACTCCGAGTATGACAGACACATTTTTGCATTTTTACTTACGTCTATGTTCGTTTTAAACTTTTAAACTGTTTGTATGACCATGTATTTCAGTTATTAAAAGTTTTATAAAACCTTTATTTTTGTTTACCTACTTATATAACGGACACTGGTTATAACATACCCAAATAAGGTTCCCTAGAGAGTCCGCTATAAGCAGAGTCTACTGTATATGTTACGCTCAATACCCGAATTCGGGCAATGCCCGAAAAAAATACACAGACCTAGTTTTGAGCAAGGAATATTTCCCAAACCCGAAATTGAGCATTACCAAATAGGCAGAACTAGTTTTGCGCATCTTGAAATACACGGAACTAGTTATGCGCAACTTGAAATGCACAGAACTAGTTTTGTATATTTTCTGAGTGACCAGCACAAATTCTGCTTCTTCCATTTAATCGGCGCCAGCGACAGATTCAAATAAATATAAAGTTGGAGAAGTTAAATCTATTTTAATGAATGCCAACAAATAATAAATCGCCAACAGAGGCTGGTTTAAATTTTTTATTTGATTGTGTGAGCATCAAATTGGCTTGTGCTTCCAAATTTCTTTTTCCGTTTCCACGATTCGTACTTATATTGCAGGAACGTTAGCAAAGAAACCTAACCTAAACGATAGGTTTTTGCTGGTTTTTGACACACAATGCATAACGAATGTTCACTTTGGTTGTCATTCCATACCACAGAACTAGTTCTATGCATTTCAAGTTGCGCAAAACTAGTTCTGTGCATTCCAAGATGCGTAAAACTAGTTCTGCCTATTTGGTAATGCTCAATAGCCGTATAAAATTAATATTTCGGGTTTGGGAAATATTCCTTGCTTAAAACTAGTTCTGCGTATTTTTTTCGAGCATTGCCCGAATTCAGATATTGAGTGTAACATATACAAATAAAAATTAGGAAGGACATCTCCCAAAATGTGGCATCACTGCGCTGGCTGTTTTCTGCATATACCGCGCAGGAGAACGATGGCTGCCACTAATGGACTTCCGCGGTTATCCCCGATGCTCTTCCGCATACTGACGATGATTGATCTTCGGAAAGCTTATCTTTGGACGCACCGGCGGAAATATTGTTGTTATACGAAACTGCGAGCCAGATTGAGATTAAACGAACGATGCGGTGTTGCTCCGTAATGTATGCTGGTTCGCGATGAGGTTTGTTTTCACGCAGACCCGCCGAGAAAATGATGGGTAATGTTGTTTGATTACTGTTGAAGCAATTTGTATAGCAATTTGATTGATCTAACAGGATCTTGTAGTTTTATTGTACGATAGCATTTAACACGCTTATACAGTATTTTTTGTTTGTAAATGATAAAATTATATGACAAAATTCCCCTCATATCTGTATAAGCTAATGATGTAAACAACGTAGTCCATATTTTAGTGCCCATTCATTACTGTACGTAGCCTTTAGTATATTCTTAGCATTATTTCCTGTTAGTAAAACTCAATTGGTTGGTAGAATTGGCTACTTGAAACAATTGCAGAACTTAAGTTAGTAAATAAAGTGCAAAAGTTACCTGTTTGGTGTTTTTAAAGAACCAAAATGAAAAAACTACACCTTAATTCTAGCGAGGAGAACTTACCTAAATGAATATATAAAACCCTGAGCCTTCACTGTTGGCTTCTAATTAGCAGTATGAGTAGCGCCGGGAAACAGTAACAAAGCCTACACAGAACACGAGGCTAATGACCAGAGCAGTCGATGCCGATGACATAAGTAAAAATAAATAGCAATGGAACGAAAAAGTGATGTCCTCTGGTGATGTGAACAGAGAATTTGGATCAGCTATCCGAAAAGATTAGAAAGCATAAAATCATTAAAAGACTTTAAAGCGCAGTTATTAACGAGTATTTACGCTATTTTCTCTATTGATAAACTTTGAAAACGTGAATAATATTACAGCAGATAGAGATTCTTAAGAAATAAGGTTTTGTGATCGAGCTAGAAAAAACTTTTTAGAAATTACTGTTTGCGTAAACCGAAGACTCTTGTTAGATGCAGGAAGATTGGTTGCGTACAACCTATTCCTAAGAAAGGTTAAAAAAAAGATTCCATGAACTATAGACGTGTAGTTCTTCTCAGCATCATATCTAAGGTTATGGGGACTGTAATTAATAGACAGCTCCTGGAACATCTGACAAAGAAGTCTCACGTTGGCTTATCAACTGTAGAAATGGAGGGTTATCCAATAGTCGGGTCTCCTTCCCTCAAGCTTTTGGGGATCAACATCAACAATAAGATGTCCTGGCACACCATGTCGTCAGTATTGCTAAAACCACTGCTGCTGTACAAGGCACAGATCCGACCATCGTTCGAGTATTGCTGCCATCTGTGGAGATGCGCTCCAAAGCACTCTCTAAAGCTTCTGGACTCTATATGCCGAAGAGAGCAATTGGACTAATCAATACGCCTAACCTCACAAAGTACCTCCACAGCCTGAAACATCGAAGAAGGGTGGCTGACCTGTTCCTGTTTTACAGATTCTATCACGGAAGGACGGAAGATGGTCGAGTGAGCTCTCTCAAATAATAACACCAAAGGCCGTCCGAACGAGGAACACTAGAGAGGCTCTGTGAGATCATCCTTACCAGGTCGAGGTCTCTACTCCCCGAACCAGTCTTCTGCAGCATTCCTTCTTTTGGAGAACTTCGACGCTGTGGAATGAGCTGCCGGGAATTAGTTTCTCAACGGCTACAACCTGCAGCGTTTCAAATCTAACGTGCACCGAGACTTATCCTATAGCAGCGCTTTTGCAGCGCCATAGGCTTTTCAGCTTTTGCGGGAGGCTGACCATAAAAAACGTGCATCTGCAATCTCAACAAACTAAGGCAGGATCATTTTAACTTTTATGGTTATACAGTTCCCCTCCCTTTGACATATTAAGGCTATAGGTACAGATACACATGCTTAAAAAGCACGCTAATGAGCAATGCTACTTCGTAGCATGTGAATACGCGCCTTGCTTGAAATAAGCATGCTAATTTCGAGCATGCTAAAGACCGAATTAAATGGAAATGTTTCAGTGACAGTAGCATGCTAATTGTGAGCATGCTTAATAAGCATGCTATTTATGAGTTTGTGTATCTGTGGCTTTAATCCAGCCAACAAACAGTGCGTTTGACAGCAGATACCACATAGAAGAGGCAGTGATAGCAAAACCAGCAAACAGCTAGCCAGCTAGCGATGTGGATTCATTATGTAGTAGGCGAGTCTAACGACCTCGCGTTGCGTTGCGTTGCTGATATCGTCGTCGTAACCAGTGCCGCGCCGCCAACTTGACTTATTACAAAAGATGATTATCGTACTTGTGGTAAACTGCCGCCTGAAACGCTCCTTGATACCAGTTATTACTTACTTTGTTGTTGAGAAGCCGCCGCGCCGTGATACAGTGGACATTCAAGATGATTGCCTGGATGAACGTGTCTATAATTCTTATGATACAGGGTCTGCTATCAACATGAGCGTGTCTCTTACATCGAGATAGGAGACAGGTTTATCCATTGGTACGGATATTCGTTTGGGATTAGTTTCTTTATCATTGCAAGATCTTCATACAATAGAGTGCAGTGGCTACTTTCCATACCTTAGTATGATAATTTTGAATAGATGATGTTCCATTTTCCATTCAAGTTTTGCTTCAATTTGCGGTTTTGAAACAATTTGTTGCATGATACTAGCTATTTACCCAAAGTTGGACTTAGCTTTTCAGAAAAAACTGCCTTTCAAATGGCAAAGGTAATGTACGATGAATCAGCAGCAGAATAATAAAGAATGGTAAGAAAATACTTACTATTTGTTCGGTGCGAAGTTTTAATTGTGGTCCTGTCACATGAGCCAAGTATTTCCTCTTCAATTTGGACCATTTTTCGTTGCCTAGATCTTGCTGCGTGTCCATGTTGTGGATACAAACATCCTGTGTCTCGAGATCTTTGCACGAGATAGACAAATCGATGGGGTGCAGGATGAATATGGTCGGGGAAATGATCAGCATACACTCGCGAAATCTAAAAGGCATTTTGACCACACCACACACCGAACGCTAAACTCATATCCATCAGTTCATTATAGTTAGACCGGCTGCACCATTTTTGTTGTTTTTTACGTCCGATGTAGCACGTCAACAACTCAAGAGATGTCAAATGCGCTCTGCTACCTACATCAGTGCTCCATAGCTAACTGGGTTTTTTCGTTTTTTTTGCCTCTGTTTTGATGTAGTCGCACAGGGATGGAATTGGGAATGAAGATTTCATTATCGGTTATCGATATTCCGAAAATATTTGGATTATATGTTACTGAGAAAAATCAATCGTTTTGGCAAGTGCTATATGCCCTATGAACAAAATCCCAACTTAGGAAACACACTGTACTGTTCAAAGAATTGATTCAAATTTTGTACAAAAAATTGTGTAATGTATTACAGACTAAAAATTGTTTACTGAATGAGTGTTGGACTCAATTAGTGAAAAAAAGAGGTATGCAGAAATGGGAAATAATCATGCAGATATAGATTTTTATGCGGTACTGATTTTTAGAGTTTGTATAAATAATAGTATTATTTGCTTTAATACACGGAAAAGATATCTATACAGGGTGTTTATTGAGTATGTTAACAAACTTTAACCACGAATAGTACTCCGAAAAATAGGAAGAAAATGTCATGTGAACATGGGTCCGGAAATGCTTCCTAAGCGAGCTACGCTCCTTTGCATGGGGCCCCCTGAAGACGGTTTTCCCTCCATATTTTCGAAACCATTCATAACAAAATTACGAAATTAGGTATGATGGGTAGACTTTTGACGCTGAATCTGATTCTGAATTCAGAATTTCATAATTTTAATCAGAGGCGTATCATACGGAAGGAGTTAAGGATAAAAATAACCCCATTTTCTAAATGGTAATTTTTTTGACATTTTGATTTTAGAATATGGTATCTCAGAGATGTCTACGTAAAAATGGTCTCTTGGTACATCTCATAGGGCTAGTCGTTTTCGAGAAAAATGCAAATTCTTGAATTGATGCAGGCTATTGTAAATAAATAAATGTTCATCTATTTAGTAAGTGTGCTGTGAAAAACGATGGAGTTATTTTTACCCTTAACTCCTCCCGTATGATACGCCTCTGATTAAATTTATGAAATTCTGAATTCAGAATCAGATCCAACGTCAAACGTTTACCTATGGTACCTAATTTCGTAATTTTGTTATGAACGGTTTCGAGAATATCGAGGGAAAACCGTCTTCAGGGTGCCCCATGCAAAGGAGCGTAGCTCGCTTAGGAAGCATTTCCGGACCCATGTTCATATGACATTCTCTTTCTATTTTTCGGAGTACTATTCGTGTTTAAGTTTGTTAACATACTAAATTAACACCCTGTATACTAAAGACAATAATTTCAACTCTAAAACAGTATAGACCAGTATAGTGGCGTATTGTGAAGCGAACAACTTTTCCTGGTTTCAAGGAACATGAGCATGGCTCAGTAAATTTGTTTCATGTTAGCTCTACTATTTGAGCGTGGTGAGTGTAGGTGATATCATTGGTAAGAATGTAAACATATGGTAAATAATAACAATGTGCAACATCAACTTTGCTTCCTCTTCTTCCATTTTAAACACTTCCTGCCAGCTTGAAGGGGGCAAAGAAGATCACAGCAGAAGCGTGCGTGGTTGGTGGCTTGTTTCAAGTCAGTTGACCCCATTAGTTGACGTGCAACGTCTTCTTTCAACTTTCGCCGCCAAAAGCGAATGATGTACGGCTGGTCGGCCAAACCGTTTTCGTGAGGCCGCCGATGATACCATCTCCATCGTCTGCAACGAATAAATCATTTCTTTGACGTATGCGGCGCTACCGGGGTACCCGGAAAAGTCCAACAGCAGAAACAGGAGGCCTGTACTCAAGCTAGTTGCTTAACGCGGTTCGTCACTTTGTCTTGAAATAGAAAGCTAAATCCAGCCACTGTACAAAAGGCAGCAAGCATTGGTCCTTCTATTTCTACCTAGACCAGGCACGTAAGGTGGCAATTCTAATCTGGATCCCCCCGAAAGGTCAACCAAATGACACCCATAATCTGGATCCCCCCAAAACCAAATCCTGGATACGTGCCTGAGTCCTAGACACACAGTAAACTAGTATGGCCTCCGCCAGGATTTCACTTCGGATTGACTGAAGGACGTAATGGATATCAGGAGTAGGACGTTATTGGGTATCATCATTTTTGGCGAGCAAAAAAGGGGGTGGTTAAGTTTCCGTTTCTCAAAAATCCTGGAGGAGTAGTGAAGAGGCATCACCGTTAGGGCAAAAGAGGTTTTGCGGCACCTACTCGCTATGAAAAAACCGAACAGGTGATGGCCCTACCTAGGGGGGACCTGTTCAGTATCTATTCGAAATATTCAAAGCCTGTTTTTATCTACATACCTCCCCAAGCACCTGGGGGGGGGGGGGCTTGAGCTCGATATATTTTTTTGCTGGCTATGATTCATAGTAAGTAAATTGAGTGTTCACTAGCAATTGTGCTTCCAATAAAGGACATAAACAGAAGTGGGTGAACGGTATTCCTCGTAATGGGCTGGTTATATTTATAAAAATAAAGACAATACTTTACAAACATTTCAAAGGATAAGACCTATTTTAGAGCACAATGTGGTACCTACAATGCTTTCTGGACCTCCCAAATATCACAGAAAAATACAGTTAATAGAACTCATCTGGGCATGCATCTGGGCATACCTACGAAAAGATTTGATAGTATGTTTACCTTATAATTATTGTACAATTACCAATTGCAATTGCAGTCAGATTGATTATAGACTGGATGCATGTTTGTTATAGAATAGACCTTCTTATAGAAATATTCACAGAGGATGTAAAGATTGTAGCCACTGCGTAAAAGGCACCGTAGCGCAGAAACACATTTATTTAAAGCACCTTATTCACTTTCTGACTATACCAAAGGTTTCTAGTTTATGAAAAGTAAGTATACACGTTATACTTTTGCCAGAACGCAAGGCTTTGCTGTTAAGCAGGATAGGCAACCAGTAATGCAGGCTTGCATCGTGTGTGTCTATAATAGCTTTGTGAAATGCAATAAAATGTAATTTTTAATCTTTTTCACTATAATACAAAGGTATATTGGAGGTATTTATAATTATTATCGCTTGTAAATTATTGTTTTATCAAAATAATGCAGTAATTTGAATTTCTTGTCATCATCATTAAATTAACAGTACATTTTATCCAGTGATCAAATGTGTCGGTTTTGTAGGATCTGATTGGTTGAGATTAGCAATTGCTAAACTCTTTATTAAACAGGAAAATGCAAGTTTTTACCCATTTAGGATGGAAAATCAGAGCTGAAAAGATACTAGAGAGTTCACGATGGTTGATTATATATAAAGCATGTTTTTTTTCACCTTTTTGAAGTAAATTTCAAGAGAAATCAATGATTTTTAGGGAACTTTGACAGATGCATGTTCTTGAATGGGCTGCTCTGATTGGTCAAAACCTTTGTTAAAATGCCCGTGTTGATAAAATCGGGCCTAAATCAATTATTATCCTGTCGTCACTGATCTTTTCTGAAACTAACCAGCCTTTACGTGGTTTATTTGACGGGTAGAGAGACATGGCTCAAACTACATAATAAGCTCAAGCCGCTCCAGCTACCGCCTATCAGTTTCCGGCTTGACATGGTAGTTCACGAGCCGTATCTTTGCCAGAAACAGCGACGCGCGACATGGCGGCGTCGCGTCGCGTCGATTGCGTAATTGGAAAGTTAGCAGACTCGAAGATAACTTAATTAGGGGCGAACGTGTAATATATAGAGCGTTCCGTTAAATCCGTTATCAGGGCTTTAATCGCTAATGCGGGTTGTCATGTACGGCATTAGTGTCGGGGGCGATTTGCGAAACTGTCAACGGGCCTGCTGGATGAACTGCCACGGCTCACCCGACTCTGCCCCCCCCCCCCCCACTCACCCGCTCAGCGACCGTCAGCGTCGTCCACATTCTTCCTACAGGACCCCATTTAGGAGGGCGCCACTCCATTGCTACTGTTAAAACATCGGTATAATTCGAAGCATTATACGTAAAGCTAGGCTACCGACAAGAGATAATAAATAAAAGTGTCAATCCATTAAAGTGGGTCCCATAGAGGCAAACCGTTCAAAACCCCAATTAACAACATCATTCACAGGAACACAATGTTGCGCGAGTTCGACAAAGTATAGATGATTGGCAAGCCAGGATCTAGAATGACGATACAAACGCATCGGACGCAGATAACCGAGAAGATAACTTAGCCTTTAACAGATTGAACAGAGAACACAATATCCCTACCTCCCACTTCCATTCTTTAGAACAGAGTTGCCGGGTGTGGCGATTTTCCGCCAAAGTAGTGGTGGAGCAAAACACACAGTGAGTTGACGACTTCTGGTTATTGCTATCTTCCATTTAATCGGTTTGACACTTTGACCATAGTGGCTCTTCAAGGAGAGAGAGTAGGCAAGTAATATTGGTCAACAACATTTACCTACTTTTTATTACTGCGCATCCTCAAAATAATTATAGCCACGAAATTCGTTATATCTGATGGTCTAGAAATGATCCAAGATCTCAAAATAAACGATATTTGAAAAGCTGGAGCTTATTGGCAACTAGCAAATAACCCTTAGTTTCTATAACAGACAAGAACAGACAAGGCAATGTTCGGATGGACCTAAAAGAGCCGCTAGGCCTTTCTTTCACAGATCAATGGGCAGCATATTGTGAATACAATCCCCCTCCCCCAACCAATTGGGGTCATCAATTTCACCCCTCACCAAAAAAATGTAGAAAATAATCAGGAACTCCGAAAGCGCCTAAAAATGAAGTTGGAGGAATATTTGAATTTTTTTGTTTTTTGCAATTACTCCGCCGCCCATGCACCAATTCTAAATATGATAGCAGCATTACCTACTATGACCCCACAGCTGCCGAAGTCTCTTCGCAATTCATACAGCGGTTACTGAGATTACGAGGCCAGAAAAACGCCAATGACAGACAGACAGACCGACGGATATGAGTGACGTGGATTTTCGTTAAGTAGGTATCATAACACGCTCAAAAAACGTATCATCTCCAAATTAAAAATTTTTGGCGTTCACAATACTCCCCTCACCTATCGCTGTGAGAAGTGAAAAGGGTTCACAATTTAATTATTATGCCTTATGATAAACCTATAGAATTTATCAGCGATTGTAAATTGCAGCGATGGTCAAGTATTCTCAATCCAGGATATGAAAACTGCAGCGGCTGGTTATTTTTCCATTTCAGGTAAACATATAAATTGCAGCGGTCGACCCTCTGTTAGGGATAGGAGTTTTTATAACGGCCATCCATCATTGTTTATTTTTGAGAGTCTTTGATAAATACTCAAACAGACACATACATTAAAATTAATAGTGTCACAATAAAGCACACTCCAAATGCAACAACTAGAAGGAAGCAAGATTTTTTGAATCTTAGAATACCTAGGTCTATTACTCAATGAAAATAGGATAAGTAGATTAGAATATATAAAAAGTGTATGTCATTTTTATGGTGAGAACCTTAGTAAAATTATGGTTTTTTATGTATATATTGATCTAAGACGATTAACGAACATGTTTGTACATAATGTTATGTATTATTAACAATTAATTTAAAAAAGTATAATTTTCTTTCAATGTCAATAGTTTTTGTTTTATTATTAACTGCCCTAACAAAAGAAGGATTTATTAGTTTCAGTCTAAAAAAAACCGCGCATTGGGTATATTATCACCTTCCGAAAATTGCAAAAAAGTATCAAGATTGTCACAATAATTGTTGATATTGTCGAAATTGCCTAAAATAATGGAAATATGTATCAAGAAATTAACTTTTCTAGTTAAGTAGAGAATTGCAAAATCTCTATAACAATAAGTGCGAATAACATTTTGGGTTTGTAATTTAAAAAAGTCATTGTGATGTCATATAGTTTTCAAGATCACTAATAGAAGTAGGTAAGTAAATGTCACCAAATTGTTGCTTTAGATAAAAATTAATTTGACCTGTCACATAATATTATTTTTATATAATATTTTGCTATACAAATCCAAATTAATTTTTAGAATACCTCCAAACAGGTAGACTACGCCGATAAGGGACCCTCGCTGCAATTTTCAGCATCTTTTATGGTCACCTTTGAGATTTATAGGATTATACCCTAACCGCTGCTGCAATTTGTATCCGCCCGAATTTATAACACATACCATATTTGTGAAAGAGCATAACACTTACAACAAATGGTATCTACACTATGTTTATCAAAATCTATGATGATAGGTTTAATTTATTTTCAGATATTATTGATGAGAACCTTGTCTGAAGAGTTCTTTGTTCAGTACAAGCTGCCTTACTTCTTTTTTATTTGTGCTATTGTGATACAATACAAATACTGCCACCTCGAAACTTATTCCTTGTATGAGTATTGACATTGATATTTTGAAATATACTTTGAAATTTGGCTAATGTATCTTCACTGCTGCTCCTCTTTAAATTGATGTTTACCCAGGTCTTGCTATTGCTCTTAATGACTTTCAGTTGACCTACATCGGCTTGCAGTATGCATTCTTTTTAAGTGTGACGTGTGATTTCTTCGTTTTGAACCGGCAGCTGATTTATAATTATATCTTCTTTCCCCACCCATTCCTTACAAGCAATAGTTGGACTGCCCTGGTTAGAGCTATATCTATGTTCTTAGACGGTTAGCAGATCCGCGACCGCAAGCTGGATGTGTCCCTGTCTCGTCAGTTGCGTGGAATCGAAGCGGAAGGGACAGGAGATCATTAAATTACACCGTCAAACTTGACAAATAACATCAGCGCCGGTGGATCTTCGTCACTGTTAATTAACATCTCCCCCACAGTGCCGCATGACGCGTCGCGGCAAAATACCGCGGCGCGGCGGTCCTGTGCGGATGGACGCCGTGGCAGGGACTTTCTCCACATAACCTCAAACTTCCTACCCCATCGAAATTACTCTGTTACCTGATACTTTAGACTGGCTTAACGTCTATTTGACAGGTATCAGCTGACGAAGAAGTGCATCTCAGATTTAATTTTTTAGTACACAGAAAAAAATACTGTTACGTTTCCAATTAATTGTTAGTATTTGAATGTTTTTCCATCGCTTTAAATATATTTACAGTTGTTTTAAATCCCTGTCATTGAAAGAATCCAATCCTTATATTCGAAGTAATCACAGGTACGCCAATAAATTCAAAATAATTTTGTATGCGTTCTAACGATATGTATAATCCTTCAAATACCAGTATTGACATATAATGCAGTCAAAACATTCTTTTGTTTTCGAAATTTACCCTATGTTTCATTTCAGCAAAGCATACAATCTATTCAATGTACAAAAATTATTACTACGACAGCAGTTCGTGATAATTCATCTGATAAAAATTAATTTTGTTTCATGGCCCATGTTGTGCGCTGAACTATAATCAGTATTCGGCGGGACTCATGTCCCGATTCAATGAACGTAAAAAGAAAGAACAGGGGGGTTAACCTTGGTATTATTATCGGCTCCAACCCGCCAACATGGACGAGGTTGTTTCGTTGTGTTTCGTTGTATTGTTTCGGTGTTAGCCGTGGTTTTACGTATTGCATCAGCAATTGTGTGATTTAAATGTGTCCAGTCATATATTAAATTGAGGACCTACTGAGAAATTGGGACTTAGAGGGGCTAACACCCACATTTGAATGTATAGGTATTTAGATTAGTCAGACAGTTATATTCCCGGTAATAATGCAACAACTGGTGCAGGCTTATGTCTAATTCTTATATCATGCTCCTTATAACTTCATACAAAATCACACAATTAAACATCCAAACGAATCGATCAGCTGTCCTCGCAATAAAATCTGTTGGTCCAAGGAAAAGAAAGTAGTTTAGAATCAATTACCAAACACAGATTCAATTCAACGACAATAAAGGACATACCAAAAATAACATTCCAGAGTAAACAAGAAGAGTGGAAGGTGATTTTTAATGTGTTTCTAATTATTTACCTGCATAAACGAAACTATAAAGATAAACAGATGCCTGCATAGTGTGTAGTACCAGGTTGCACTAGCAATTGTGCTTCCAATAAAGGACATAAACAGAAGTGGGTGAACGGTATTCCTCGTATGGGCTGGTTATATTTATAAGAATAAAGACAATACTTTACAAACATTTCAAAGGATAAGACCTATTTTAAAGCACAATGTGGTACCTACAACGTTTTCTGGACCTCTCAAATATCACAGAAAAATACAGTTAATAGAAATCATCTGGGCATGCATCAGGGCATACCTACGAAAAGATTTGATAGTGAAAGGGAATCAAGATCAGCAGCAGGCTTCACAGTGACCTAATAATGAATTCTTCTAGCTCAAGTGACAATTTACAAAGTAAATTGAGTGTTCATTTAAGTGGAAGTGGCAGAAGGAAACAGGTTGCGTTTATTTTTATTTTGTATAGTGTTTGACCACGATGAACCAGACATCAGATGTAAGTGGTATTAGTAGTAGTAGTTCTAAAAAGTGTTTTTCTTAATCTATTAACCGAGGTGAACTTTAATACATATAAAATGTAATAATTATTCTGAAACTATAGGGCCACTATTTGACAGCTAAGCCACGTTGCCACATCTAAGGCTCCGACCTAGTGTAGAGTCGGCCATGCGCCAACCTAATCAGATGGCGTGTGACGTGGCAGTTCACACTCCAGGCGTGACACTCCACATGCCGTGTAATGCCGCCTTAAGAGGTCGGGTAACTTAATGAATGATAAAAGGCTGTTAGCAAACAGTCTCTCAGTTGCTTTAGTTTCTTAGATACCTGTTTACCTATCGTGTCATCCCTCTGACTGGTAACAGAGTTTGATCATGTTACGATATGCTGTACACGTTGAATTGTTGGGTATAAATAGTGATAATTACGAGTTAGTTTTTAGTCTAGGTCTTTCTCTGAAGATGCAAGCATATAATAAATCGCCATTTACTCCTAGTCATATACAATATACTATTACGACCACACGAATGTATCAAGAACCCTGCACAGACATCTACTTCATCTTCTACATGATGCATAGCTGCTATAAATAAACCGTCAACTAACAGCCGAAAGAGTCTTCGAACCATCAGTCAGCCTCCCACGCAAACACCTTCGAGAGCTACCAGGTAGCTAGCTAGCTCTGTCATGCACACATCGCAGGTAATTGATGGAAAGCCCCGTTCGTGTTGCTCCTATCGCCACGGCATCGTCACTTTTCCATTTTTGTGTCGCCCGTCATTTTAGCAGACGGATGACAGCAGCCCGGCAGCGCCGTGTGGATTTCCGCGCGAATCATTTATAACTTGTGACAGACAACTGTCAGGAGCGGAGCAGATGTCATTTGTCATACGAGGCGCGCCGTATCGTCGCATTGCTGCGGCATAGGCGGGGACGAGGGATCTTATAAGAGGATTCGTTAGAGGGTTCGAAATGTACAAAGAAGACGTGGCCCGTGCACTATGTGATACCCCAGACAGCACAATATATTCCTGGAATGTTCTTATTTCATCCAAAATAGATTGAGAATATTCAGAACATTAACAGAATTTTCTATGGATGTTTTTATTGATGAGGATGTACGAGGAATATTACGTCATGATTATTCCATGAACGTGTCGATCAAAATATTCTGATAATATTCATAAATTAATATTATCTAAAGAATAATCTATGAATATGCCTTTTGGTATGATTCTTAACGTAGGCGTGGCACCGTTACAGGTTAGGATAGGCTTGAGAACTTTGAGGTTAGCTTCATTCGTCACGGTGGCGGTGGTCGGTGGTGCCTGCTTGTGCTTGTGCATTTTTCTCCTGTGATAATTGGATAGTTATCTGTGTTCTGGAACGTGATTTTGACTTGTTATTTACTTTACAACTTCATCTAGGAGCGATTAGGGTGAGTGTAACTATTTTGTCTCTGTAAATAAATTATCGACTTTGTAGCACCATGTGGTAGCAACTCATCTCTTGTTCAGAGTCTAATCTCTATGTTCTAGTCTTACTTGCAGTAGGAACCCTAATTAATATATAATAACAATCACTAACAATACATTTTCTATATTTGTGACTATGAATTTCCAGTGTTTATTTTACTAAAATTGATTAAAATACAACGACATTTTGGTAAAAATCTAGCATTATAGTTAATGAAGTGTATTTGAATGTACATCGTATGCTTTAAAATAAAACTGTTTTTTTATTTTGCAGGATAATACAGGAGGACGAATCCGTGCAATGAAATGTGTTTTTTGTAATGTGTACATTAAACTTATGCAATTATAGATACAGGTTCCGTTTTATACATATTTTTTTCATCAATCCCTATAATTAGTGTGTGCCTAAATCAATGCTGCCCAGAACACTGTATTAAAGTTGGATACTAGGTTATATATTTATACTACTCGCCTTAATTACCTAGGCAGACAACAACACTTACAAATAAATGAAATAAAGTGATAAAAGGTATTAGTTTCTTTCAACATATGTTCTTTAAAGATATACCAGGAATCTTCCTACAATATTTAATACATCTTAATAACAATCGTAGAATATTTTGAAGGAATAACCTATGTATATTTCTTCAAAGATATACCAGGAATCTTGCTACAATATTCCATACATCTTAATAATAATCGTAGAATATTCTGAGGGAATAACCTATGCACATTTTTTGGATTCCCATTTTCACATTCTTGGAATGTTCATCTGATAATCTATATATTCATGGACTTTTCATGGAATGATACAATGTTCCAAAATGGTGATTCTTAGAATGTTCCTAGAATATATTGTGCTGTCTGGGACTTGCCCATAGTTACGGAGTAAAATGTTACTGCTGGGAGGAAACTACTTGCCGAGGACAGGCGAGTGACCTAAACAGAGGGTACTTAAGGCCTAAATGAACTAAAATTCTCTCTTTTCTGGAGGGTCATTTGCACGTGAAGAAACTTTGTTTTCTCTCAGGGGAACCGCATCAACCGAAGGGCAGATGGCACAACGTGTGACATTTTTTATTCATTAAACAAACAATAAACATATAACAAACTTAAATAAGTTTGATAAAGGACAATATAGGTATGTTTGGTTATTCGATGATAAGGATGCACATCAGAGAGTCTCGATCTGTAAAAAAAAAATGAAGAGGTTGTATATTGAGAAGTGCTAGTGTCTGTATTTGAAAGAAAATGAAAATGTATGGGTAGCACTGATTTCCGGTTTCTCAATGTACAGTCAAATATATCTTACCTAGATACTAAAACAGCTAACTTTCGCGTACACTGTTTCACTATCGAAGGTTTAACTTTATTAAAGTTTCCCGACGGCTACAATCTGCGACGTTTCAAATCTAACGTGTACCATTACTTATCCTCTCGCTGCTCTTCTACAGCGCCATAGGCTTTCAGCCTTTGCGGGAAGCTGACCAACAGTTAAATCACTGTTCTCTTTTTTTGGTGTTTGGATCGGCCAAATTTCTGCTCATTTAACTGCAGGGTTAAAACCATCAGACTAAAGTTGATAAGCTGTTGTTATTTGTTGAAAGACAATTACTCAGGCATACCAATCGGAACCAAATTCGCAGTTAATATAGACACCAAAAATGGTAAAACGATGACGATGACAATACATTACTAGCTTGCATGGAGCCAAGCAAGCCACTATGATCTCAGAAGACGATACGTCGGCGACAGCAACATGTCGCACAGATCAACGTAGATATCAAAATATTACCAACTGTAGAGATGGAGGGTCCCCAATAGTCGAGTCACCTTCCGTCAACCTTTTGGGGATCAACATCAACAATAACATGTCTTGGCACGACCACGTCGTCAGTACTGCTAAAACTGCATCCCACAAAGTTTTGTTCCGCTATAGGAAGCTGCATACACCAGAGCAACTACTACTGCTCTATAAGGCACAGATCCGACCATCGTTGGAGTATTGCTCCCATGTGTGAGGATGCTCTCTGAAGCACTCTCTAATGCTTCTTGATACTATTCAGAAGAGAGCCATTAGACTAATCGTTACGCCTAACCTCACAAAGGACCTCCACAGCCTGGAACATCGAAGAAGGGTGGCTAACCTGTCCTTGTTTTACAGATTCTACCACGGAATATGTTCGAGTAAGCTCTTCCAGATAATAATACCGAAGGCAGTTCGAATAAGGAACACTAGAGAGGCTCTGGGCATCATTACCAGGTCAAGGACTCTACTTCCAGAACCAGTCTCCTCCAGCATTATTTCTTTTGGAGAACCTCGACGCTGTGGAATGAGCTGCCAAGGAATGTGTTTCTCGACAGCTCTAACCTGCAGCGTTTCAAATCTAACGTGCATAGACACCTAACCTCTCGCAGCACTTATATAGCGTCATAGGCTTTCAGTCTTTGAGGGAGGCTGGCCATAAACAAATGAATTTAACTGTCAGCTGTCGCTAACTGGAAGCTACCAAACTGTTTTTTTTTATAACTGAGCAGACCGCGCAGGCAGAGCCTAAATACCAGAATACCGCGGCTGCTGTGAATAAAGGGTTATGTTAGGGGAAGTTTTTTAACGAGAGATTTGAATGGGCCAATACCCGCAGGCTCAATAAATACATCTTCTGGCAGTTCATTCCAAGCCTTGGAAACCCTGGGAATAAATGTGCGGTTGTACCGCTCAGTTCTTGATGTATGAAGAACGACCGTCTTAGGATGAGATGCAGCAGTCGCACGGGTACATCTGATCGGAGCAGTGAGCGGCGGAACGATAGAGGATAGCTCAGAGGAGCAGATTCCGTTGGAATATCGGTAGAAGAGTGAGAGGTCACCAACAACACGCCGGTGATAAGGTGACTGAAGGTGGCGCGTTAAGGCCGGATCGCCAATTAGTCGAATTGCCCTTCTCTGGACGGCATCTAGTATAGACAGGCTAGTAGGGGCAGCAGCTCCCCAGACATGAGAGCAATACTCCAGGCAAGGCCTTATCTGGGCTTTATATAGCGTGAGGAGGTTACATGGTGAGAAATACTTTCTGGCTCTAAATAGGTACCCAAGCTTTTTACCATCAGCTTTTGCAATTGACGCACGTGTTCGTGCCAGATCAGATTTTCTGTAATATTGACTCCTAACAGCTTGAATGAGTGACTCCTTGGCAGAGTCTGGTTAGAATCTGGTGTTGGCTTGGGCATTTCTTGTTTGATAGCGTACAATAGTGGGTCTTGGAGGCATTAAATTTAACCATATTCTTAAGCCCCCAAGCGGTAATGGTATAGAGATCCTTTGAAAGTGAAGCTGCCACTGCGTTCCAGCTCGATCATAGAGATCGGTCTATTGCTCATGATGCCTGCATGCCGCGTACTGTCATTCGCAAAACTGTGGATTGGGTTTGTTCTGCTAGAGAGTGGATCATTTTGTCTGAACATTGAGAAATCGGCCATGAACCAATAACTGAATCCCATTTTTTATTATTCACTATATTTATACAAAAAAAAAACAGACATGATAAAAAATCTCAAGTGAGAGATTTAAGAGGGATGGGTATAAAATCTCACAAAATGTCAACACGATGGTGGAGGATTGATTTGAAAAATGGTCTCATCTATTAAGGTTACGGCTCGCACCCCCTAGGTCCTCGATAAATTGTAATCCAGAGGTATTAAAAGGAAACCATTAATCACTAAGAACCGTACGGAAAGTTAGTTAATGGTTGCTGCGGATGGTTTGAGCCTCGCATTATGTAGCAATAAACGCGATGAATAACGTGAGAAACGTCGTGATCAGCGCTCGCGCAAATTCATCGCCATACGCGAAAGATTGATGATCGGGATTCCGAATAATAGAAAAGTGACGAGCCTGCAATGGATTACCGATAGCGATAGATACCGATAGATATTAATGGCAATCGCTGTCAACGCGACGTGAACAATTGCGCCGCTGTCTGGTTTTCTGTTCAACGCGACGGTAGCTCACTCGGTGGATCTGTTCAGGTGTATTACAGTCGGTGAAAGACTTGTTATGTACGCTGGAGTTTCATAATGATCTGTAGTGGTGAATTGATGATAGAACCTCTTATAGTTGAGTAGTTATTTATAAAAATAGAATGTGCAAAATGTTAATAAAGAAACACGAGTCAAGTTGACTTAAGTCACTACCACCCAACAAATTCGAACGGTTAGAATAAGCAAAGGCCATGCTTTAGCTGGTATATGTGTGTTTGCAAGACCTCTTGGTTATTATTTACCACTGTCACCATACATTAACAAAGACAAGTAGGGTCACTCTAAGCTCCGCCCCCCAATGTGGTCTTTCCAGTTGTGCCTCGGATACTACGCAAGCTGGCGGATTCTGGCGCCCGGCGATCTCGAGCAGTAGCCGAACGTTAACAGCTGTGGTTTACAGGGTCAGTCCGCCTAACACCACCTAACACGCGACACGGTGCACGGGATACAATCGGTCGGATCTACCGGGGTGCCTAAATAAGTAGTGTTTGTGTGTTATTGAGCGTTTTGCGAGTATTTCACAAAAAAATGCCGGCGACATGCTATGTATATGGCACCATTGTTTTTTTTATATTTGTGCCTACTTATTCCCATTGATTTTTAAAATAGGTATCTGTTTTTAATACTTTAATTTTATCATTGACTTGATCCTTAAGTTTAAGTTTTCTTTAACTTTCTGTTTATAAATTTTGACTCGGTTTTCAATCATTTCGAGAATTTCTTGATTTATCTAGTCGTTATTTTCACGTATCTTATACGTCTTTTTGAATTCCGAATCTTTTTTACAAAAAGTGATTAAATCAATTAGTTCCTGAAATGATTGAACTTCTGTAGTTTGAATATTCTTTTCAAATTCTGAGATGAATTTTTTAAGATCTATTCCGTTTACTTCTTTTCTATATTTTGTCGCAAGTACTTTTATGTTTACACCTAAGGTTATTAACAACAAATTATGAATGATCAGACTGTTACTGTTACTTACTACTTGAATCGTACATTTCAAATTACTACATCTATCTGACAAAACATGATCTATAATACTCCTTGAGCTATTTGCCACCCCAGTAGCCGCATCTGCAGTTATTGTGTTGAATGATTTATTGAATAATAAATTATGTTCTATATTTACTATAGAATTCATTTTTATTGACCTCCGTATAAGTAAATTGAACGTCGACCGTTGACGTCGACAATATCACACAGTCGGATTCCCTGTAAGTCAACGAGATCGCACGAAGGGAACCCCTCTGGATTCGAGGCGGCTCGCATTTGTGAGACTCACATCAAAGTCGGCACGGCGAGTGACCCTACTTGTATTCGTTAATGTACGGTGCCACAGTATACCTAAGCCCATTCAAACTTTGCTTTTATGAGTACAATTAAGGTGTAGTTTCTTCGGTTTGGCTTTTTTAAAAACACGAAACAAGTAACTTTTACACTTTATTAAAACTAACTTACATTCTGCAGATGCTTCAGGTAGCAATTCTACCAAACAACTGAGTGTTACTAAATAGAACTAATACGAATGAATGCTAACAATAAACTATATGTAATCCTCCTGAATGCCTGAAGGGCACCAATATACAGGGTTGGGATAAAGTATGGAACCAAGCAAATAACTTTGGAACGGAAAGAGTGATATTGCTGAAAATTTGCAGGCAAGTGTAGTGACGTCTAATGCATCCGAAGACATTATGTTAGCTATTAATGTACTTCCAGTTTAAACGGAAGTACCGTCAACTTTTTCAATTTAAATGGGACACCCTGTATATTTTTGCAGATTTTAATTCATCTTTTTTTTTCCGAATACGTCCATAGTGGGTTTAGTATTTGTTTCTTAAAAAAATTTGTCTCACAAATTCGTCCGTGGCGGTCTGCGGTCTTCCCGTTTGAGGTATTTTTTTTGTATTTTCTTTTTAGTCACCGTCAAACGTGTCATAGAACCCCTGTCGGGACGGAAATCATTAAAAGTTGACACACTTCTTTGTGAGTTCTCACGCGATCGCCAAAACCGACTTTGAATGACCAGCATTTTAAACACCTGAAATGATAAAGACGCTTTATTTTTCCCGTTTTTACAGAAACTAATGCTAAACCCACTATGGACGAATTCGGAAAAAAAAGATGAATTAAAATTTGCAAAAATATACAGGGTGTCCCATTTAAATTAAAAAAGTTGACGGTACTTCCGGTTAAACCGGAAGTACATTAATAGCTAACATATTGTCTTCGGAGGCACTAATCGCCACTACACTTGCCTGCAAATTTTCAGCAATATCACTCTTTCCCTTCCAAAGTTATTTGCTTGGTTCCATACTTTATCCCAACCCTGTATAGAGTAGGTTGTTTATACATCATTAGACTTATCTAAAGTATACAAGATACGAGGGGATTCGTTATATAATTGTACATTCCTCAATATGTCTCTTGTTTTAACAGTTTTCCAATCTAATCAGCCTCATTAGCTGTCAAACTATTCACACGTCATTACAAACAGAGATGGCAGGACTTTTAGTTTTACGGGCACTTGGTTTGAGATAGATAGATCCTATAAAAACTGTAGCTACGTCCATGTGTTTCTACCACTATTTAGAGTGTAGGACAAAAAAAATGTGCGACTTAAATGACAGCAACGATATACGGGGTAATCAAATCATTCCCCAACAAAAATAAATTAACTGCGATAATTCGTCTGTCTGATAAATTGTCATCCTTTTCGGTGTTTCTGGCTCTGATATACATCTTAATAATAGAGATAAAACCTTTTCGAGCGGCCGTGTCTGTCGTAATAAACGTCCTATCTCGGTAAGTTATGTCCT
This sequence comes from Callosobruchus maculatus, assembly GCA_951848785.1. Lineage (NCBI taxonomy): Eukaryota > Metazoa > Arthropoda > Insecta > Coleoptera > Chrysomelidae > Callosobruchus > Callosobruchus maculatus. The sequence continues at coordinate 1,684,097 of CATOUR010000030.1, forward strand.
GGGGATCTCGAGTCGACACAGTGACCAAGCAAGCGACTGCTGTTACTGCTACCTTGGCCCTGCGATCTGTCACCAGATGGTTTGGACAACTCGGGAGGCGACGGGACTCTGGAATGTTTATTATTTTTATATGGCGACAGGTATCGATGTCCCGGCCATGTCCAACCGGCTACCACCATAACACAGCCCATAACGTTACCCATGTCCAATGTGGGCGAAGCCAGTACCGGAGTTAACACTGGACGAAGAACCGACCAGAGTAAACGCCGTAAACGATGACTTTACACTGACTACGTGAATCTTTAATACAATTTGTGAGCGAATGATCAACCTTTCATCATCACAGTCACAATGTCTTAACAGACATGTTGTGAACTCGTAAAATGCATTAAGTCGGAGCTAGAGTATTGCCGACACGAATATTATCAATAGTTTTGGAAACTGCAGCGCACCATCGTTCGCGATTTACTGTCAGTTCAGTGATGCTCTTGATACTCATATCGGCGTCGTATCTACTCAGCGTGTAGGGGAACGGCCACGGCGCCGCCCACTCGGGGCGTGACCCTGAACTACAAGTTTCTCTATATTATCGCTTCTGTGAATATGTCCGAAGAATGTAAGCATTCTCGTCGACATAATGGAGGATAGTCTCTTTGGATTACCGAGCTTATCCAGTATGGAAACATTAGTTCGATGGGTGGTATAAGGAATTCTCAGCATTCTCCTCCACGTCCACATTTCAAAAGCATCTATGCGAGCTCGATCTGCCTTTTTAACAGTCCAAGTTTCCGAGGCATACAAAATATGGAGAACACAAGAGACTGAACCAGCGACATTTTGGTAGCTTTAGTGATGTTATGGTCACGCCATATTTTAGTAAGCTTTGTCATGGCTACCCGTGCCTGTTGAATGCGCCGTCGAATCTCATTCTCACAGCTAGCCGAATTGTCGATCAAACAACCGAAGTACACAAAAATTTGAACTACCTCACAACGGTCTATTGACTATATTTCTCGATGATTGTCATGCTCTCTATCTACGGTAATAACCTTGGTCCTGTTGTAGTTAATACCAAGACCATATGCTGCGCTGTGTTATTCTAAAATGTTTAATAGAGCTACTAGATCTTCCTGAAAAGCAGCAATAAGGGTTGTATCGTCAGCAAATCTTAAGTTGGATATTTTGCTTCCGCCAATAGTCATACCGCCATTCCAGTTGTCCAATATATGTCTCATCACAAATTCAGAGTAAATTATCAACCTTTAGACCCTTCTACAGACAGTTTCATCTACGCCGATGACGTAGCCTTTACGTGGTAATTCCAACACATCGAGGAAACCAAAAGGAAGTTAACAGAGTCTCAATGTACAAGCTAAACCAGCTACATCAAAACTCAGATAAGCCTATTTCATCTTGATAACCGGCAAGATAACAGGGAACTGCAAATAGAATTGTATTCGACCAGTTCTCAGTTTCAGTCTTGTTTGACGAAAATGAAAGAATTTCAGATCTTCAGGTTTGCCTAAATGATCGAAAATCTTTATCTGACCTTCTATTAAGATGATACCCTGTCTTTTGGGTGATTTGAGAGTGCTGATCACAAATCCAGTCGCCGTTTTGAATTTCATTCTCATTTGAAAATTAAAAAAAATCAGATCTCTTAGATCTTCAGGTTTGCCTAAATAATCGAAAACCTTTATCTGGCCTCCTCTGGTGAATCCTCGAGTTTTGAATAATATGAGGATACTGATTACAAATTTGGTTGCAGTTTTGAGTTTCACTATCATTAAATTTGATCAAAATAAAAAAATTCAGTTCTTTCATATCTTTAGGTTTGCCAAAATAATCGAAAACCTTTATCTGGCCTTCTATTAAGATGGATCCTCGTGTTTTGGATAATTTGAGGGTGTTGATTACAAATCCGGTCGCAGTTTTGAGTTTCAGTCTCGTTTGTGAAAAATAAAAAATTTCCGATCTTTCTCAGATCCTTAGGTTTCACTAAATAATCGAAAATCTTTATTGGACTTTCTATTAAGATGAATCTTCGTGTTTTGGATAATATGAGGGTGCTGATTACAAATCTGGTCACAGTTTTGAGTGCCAGTCTCATTTGGCAAAAACAAAAAATTTCAGATCCTTCAGATTTGCCTAAATAATTGAAAACCTTTATCTGGCCTTCTATTAAGATGAAACCTCGTGTTTTGGATAATTCGAGGGTGCTGATTACAAATCCGGTGGCAGTTTTTAGTTTCAGTCTCGTTTGAGAAAAGTCAAAAATTTCACATCTTTAGGTTTGCCTAAATAATCGAAGATCTTTATTTGACTTTCTGTTAAGATGAATCCTTGTATTTTGGACAATATGAGGGTGCTAATTACAAATCTGGTCACAGTTTTGAGTTCCAGTCTGATTTGGCAAAAATAAAAAAATTCAGATCTCTGAGATCTTCAGGTTTGCCTAAATATTCGAAAATCTTTATTGGACTTTCTATTAAGATGAATTCTCGTGTTTTGGATAGTTTCAGTCTCGTTTGACGTAAGTCAAAATTTTCAAATCTTTCAGATCTTCAGGTTTGCCTAAACATCGAAAATTTGTATCTGGCCTTCTATTAAGATGAAACCGCGTATTTTGGGTGATTTGAGGGTGTTGATCACAAATCCGTTCACACTTTTGAATTGCAGTCTTGTATGTCGAAAATCAAAAATTCCACATTAATTTCACATAGGTATCTAAATGCCTTCTAACTACTAATTAACTAAGTAGTAATAGTACATATACCTCAAACAGATTCCATAGTATAAGAGTTTCGCAGTACTGATAACACTTCATAGAGATCCTATAATGAATGTCACGTTTGATAGTGGTGTACAGTCTCGACTGGCCCGCACTCAGAGTAACCGCTAATTCTAGTAGGCCGACATCTTTTCTTACGTTGTCATATTCACCACCAGATATGGCAGTCATAATTGTTTACTATCGTCTTAATTGTATAGTATCCAGAAATATTCCATTATACGTTAAAAAAGACGGTATATTGATGGTTCAGGAATGATTACAGCAAATTCAATAGATATGTTGATCTCTACTGCGTCACTACATATTTCTTCATCATAAACGCAAATTCTGAAGTCTTACATAAATTTTGAGGAGCTGGCAACGCCGACATAATTTTCATACGACGTACTTACGGTAGAACTCCGACTGTCAAACGTTTGTTTTGTTTGTGCGTCTTTTATGCTTGGTCAGTAAAATCGAATTCGCTATCTGTTGGTAACCGTAGTGAAGCTAGTTGGCAATGTTTGGAGGCTGAAGTGTCAAAAGATGATGGCTTTAAGCACGCCATGCTGCAGTGGTTTGTTAACTACCTCTATAAGAATAAGCATTTATTGCCCAACAGTTTTTCACCATTTACAGAGCAATTAGTAAAATAAGGGTTAACACTAAATAGCTTACATATTACTAACCAATAATTTACATGAAACCCATTATAGAAGAGAACGAGACTTCAATTTTAGTTCTTCTAAGCTATCGCACAGTTCTGATATCTATGTTCAGTTGTTACTCTGAGGGCCCGCAAGACAATCCAGACCTGGCCGGTGTTAAGACAAAGATGGTGTCCGCCCAGCGACACTAATGATAACCATCATCCATCCAGTCGGGCTGGCCAGGCAGCGTGTATATACCTGCCTGCCGGTGCCTCTCCGCAAGACAAATGAAGGTGCGAGTTGACAGCCAGCTCATTTGGTCGGAAAGTCGTAATTATAAGGCGTGGTAACGACGCCGTTTCATCAGCCCAACTTGGCACCAACCGACAACTGCCCATGCCCAACCACCACAACCTGTAAATGACTCGACATACTCGCAGAGACTGTTTACACCGGTCAACTGATAACAGGCATCTACAAATCATGGGGTGGTGATGATATCTGATGGGCAACCATGGGAATGTCAGAAATAATTGGCGACAGAGAATTTTTGACATGTACTGACTCACTAAGCTCCATCCAAGCACTAAGTAATGTTTTCAGTAGAGGTCCGCCCATCCTCTCTGTCTTAATGGCTCTGTATCACCTAGACCGTATGGAAAAGAAAACTACTTTCGTTTGGACACCAAGCCACGTCACAATTATAGGTAGTGGAGCAGCAGACCTAGCTGCTAGGAATGCTGGACAACAACTGCATGCATATAATATCCCGGTAGGCACAGCAGACGCTAAGAAATTATTTAAGGGAAAAATATTGACCAAATGGCAATACCGCTATAACAGGTCCCAAGTAAAGCTATCCGAAGTGAACGACAACGTCTACCCGTGGCCTTTTCACTTCAGTATGAAAAGATGTGAGCTAGTAGTAATAACTCGACTTAGAATGAGTCATACCAACATCACCTCAATGCACCTTCCAAGGGGCGAGTCGCCACACCTGTGTCTGACATGCCAGGAAACCATCACAACTAAGCATATTCTATTAGATTGTTCTCAGTATGAGCATTACTGCATGTAGCTCAAATTGCCAAATAATATCCGTTGTCTCACTTCTGTGGAATCCAAAATTTTAAATTCACGCAACTGACTAACATGTTCACCAAAATCTCATGTGATTGAAACTAGAATTAAGCAGTCACTGCACGTGAATAATTTGTCAACTCGAAACCAGATAGGCGGCTAATAACCATGTAGTTGATGCCGCTTAAAAAAAAAATTGAGTCAAGTTGATTGACTCAGTACTTCCCACACATTACTGTGATATCAGTTTATTATTTTCCCATAGCATGAAGCTTTAGTCTGAGATCCCCTTGCAACCAAATCATCGGCAGCCTTCCCTCCCCTAAAATTGTCTTATGCCGCTAAGTATTTCCTTCAGAGGCCAATGGACAGCCTAAAACATCAAAAAACGAAGTTTGAGTTGTTTTCATACTTTTAGTTTTTTGATTATTGCTATATACGCTGTCACTGACATGATATTTAACAAACATACGCGCTTTCCATCCTCACCACGGTAATAATACTGTGTCAAAATTTAATTAGAATCAATGTAATAGTGTCCACGTTACAAAATACAAAAAGATCTAAAGCAATAAATACTCGTATGTATGTATACAGAAAATTCCCTTAGTTTCCGTAATACGCTAGGCAATGTTCGGATGGACCTAAAAAGTTGATTTATGTCGCTAGGTCTTCCTTCACAGCCCCTACCCTACACCCTATTATGAATACAAGAAATTTCTCAGTTTTTCAACCCCCCACCCCCTAACCACCCCAATTTCACCCCACCCAAAAAAAACGCAGAAAATGATCAGGAACCTCTAAAACGCTTAAAAACGAAGTTTGAGCTGTTTTTATATTTTTACTTTTTTTATTATTTCTGCGCCGCCACTGGCACGATTTATAAAAACCATACGCGTTTTCCATCCTCGCCACGGTAGTAATACTGTGTCAAAATTTCATTAACATCAATTCAACAGTTTCCTTGTAACACAATATAGAAGGATCTAAAGCAATACTCTCGTATGTTTACACCAGAAAAAATTCTAAGTCCTTTGGTTTCTGTAATAGGCAAGGCAATGTTCGGATGGACCTAAAAAAGTTATTTATGTTGCTAGGTCTTCCTTCATGGGTCAGTGGGCAGTCTATTATGAAAGCAACAAATTTTTCAATTTTACAACCCCCCACCCCCCAACCACCCCAATTTCACCCCCACCAAAAAAAAAGTAAAAAATGATCAGGAACCTCTAAAACGCCTAAAAACGAAGTTTGAGGAATATTTATTTTTTTTTGTTTTTTGCTAATTACTCCGCCGCCCCTGCACCGATTTTCAAAATTATAAGAACATTACCTACTACGACCCCCCAGCATATCGCTGCCCAAATTTCATCACAATCCATGCAGCGGTTACTGAGATTACGAGGACACAAAAACGCGTACAGACAGACCGACAGACCGACAGACAGACAGACCGACGGAAATGAGTGACATGGATTTTCGTTATGTAGACATCATGAAACGCCCAAAAAGTGTATTATCTCAAAATCGAAAATTTTCGCGATCACAATACTCCCCTCACCTATCGGTGTGGGAAGTAAAATGGAGATAATCGTGTCTGAGGTACAATTTAATTAAATGGTTAGTTTTATATTTTTTTATTTTATTTTTTTTTGTTTTCTATTTTTATTTATATTACTATTAGTTAATTAGTAATTATCAAAGGAAGAAAATAAAAACATATATATGACGATCACAGACTTCACAGGTAAGAAATGATTGTCTGTATTTGTTTATATCTCTTACCAATATCTGGCACACCACACTGCCGTGTTGTTCGCATCACATAGGTCCTGGATTGTGTTATTGATTTTCAAGGATGGGTAAAACAGGAGATTCTCCATCGTCTGGTTCTCCTCGCAAGTATATAAATCATCCTCAGCGTATCCCCATTTCACTAGGTTATCCCCAGACCTGCCCATTTGGCATCTATCCTGTTTAGGCTCTTCCGTCCCTTCCACAGTACCTATTTGGTTACTGATTTGGAGTCTGTCAGTGAGTTTGTGTACATAACGAAATTCGACCTGGATCGAAATGAATGAAATTCTTATCACTTTGGATTTTTCTACTGAAAATAAAGAAAATTAAACAAACACAGAGCTCAACGACTGAAACTATAAACATAATGCTAGATGTTAAAGAAAATTTATTTTAAGGCTTACAATGTTCAAATATCAACATCCAAATTTTCTGACAAACAAAATTCTTCAGAACTAGTAACAGCAACTAACAACACTATTAACTTAGACGGGGTCTTAATCTTCTTTCGAGCTATATTACCTTATGATAAGACAATATTTTTCTCACCCATGATTTTTAAATTGATAAATAATTTATCAATATAGCATAAAGGGGAGTGGGGATTAGCAAATAAAGTACAGTTCAACGTACAAAAAACTCAGGCAACAGCACTTACAAAGAAGTCTCACGATGGCTTACCAACCGTGGAACTGGAGGGTCACCCCATAGTCGAACCACCTTCCGTCAAGCTTTTGGGAATCAACATCAACAATAACATGTCCTGGCACGACCACGTCGTCAGTATTGCAAAACGGCATCCCAGAAGCTTGGAGTTTTGTTCCGCTGTAGGAAGTTGTATACACTAGAGCAACTGCTGCTGCTGTACAAGGCACAGATCCGACCATCGCTGGAGTATTGCTCCCATGTGTGGAGATGCGCTCCGAAGTACTCTCTAAAGCTTCTGGACACTATCCAGAAAGGAGCGATTAGACTAATCGATACGCCTAACCTCACAAAGGACCTCCACAGCCTGGAACATCGAAGGAGGGTGGCTGACCTATCCCTGTTTTACAGATTCTTTCACGGAAGATGTTCGAGTGAGCTCTTTCAGATAATAACACCACAGGCCGTCCGAACCAGGAACACTAGACAAGCTCTGCGAGCTCATCCTTACCAGGTCGATGTCCTTACTCCCCGAACTAGTCTCCTTCAGCATTCCTTCTTTTGGAGAACTTCGACGCTGTGGAATCAGCTGCCGGGGAATTTGTTTCCCGGCGGCTACAACCTGCAGCGTTTCAAATCTAACGTGAACCGATACTTATCCTCTCGCAGCGCTTCTACAGCGCCATAGGCTTTCGGCCTTTGCGGGAGGCCGACCATAAAAAAAAGAAATCAATCGTAACTGAAAAAAATGGAGTCAAGTTGATTGACTCAGTACTTCCCACACATTACTGTGATATCAGTTTATTATTTTCCCATAGCATGAAGCTTTAGTCAAATCATCGGCAGCCTCCCCCCCCCTAAAATTGTCTTATGCCGCTAGGTCTTTCCTTCAGAAGTCAATGGACAGCCGAAAACATCTAAAAACGAAGTTTGAGTTGTTTTCATACTTTTAGTTTTTTTATTATTGCTATATACGCTGCCACTGACACGATTTTTAACAAACATACGCGTTTTCCATCCTCGCCACGGCAGTAATACTGTGTCAAAACTTCATTAGAATCAATTTAACAGTGTCCACGTTACAAAATACAAAATGATCTAAAGCAATACTCGTATGTATACAGAAAATTCTACGTCCCTTAGTTTCCGTAATAGACTAGGACAATGTTGGGATGGACCTAAAAAGTTGATTTATGTCGCTAGATCTTCCTTCACAGGCTAGTGGACAGCCTATTATGAATACAAGAAATTTTTCAGTTTTTCAACCCCCCACCCCCTAACCACCCCAATTTCACCCCACCCAAAAAAAACGCAGAAAATGATCAGGAACCTCTAAAACGCTTAAAAACAAAGTTTGAGCTGTTTTTGTATTATTACTTTTTTTATTATTTCTGCGCCGCCACAGGCAAAAAAACCATACGCGTTTTCCATCCTCGCCACGGTAGTAACACTGTGTCAAAATTTCATTAACATCAATTCAACAGTTTCCTTGTAATACAATATAGAAGGATCTAAAGCAATACTCTCGTATGTTTACACCAGAAAAAATTCGAAGTCCTTTGGTTTCTGTAATAGGCAAGGCAATGTTCGGATGGACCCAAAAAAGTTATCTATGTTGCTAGGTCTTCCTTCATGGGTCAGTGGACAGTCTATTATGAAAGCAACAAATTTTTCAATTTTACAACCCCCCACCCCCCAACCATCCCAATTTCACCCCACCCAAAAAAAAAGTAAAAAATGATCAGGAACCCCTAAAACGCCTAAAAACGAAGTTTCAGCAATACTTAATTTTTTTCGTTTTTTGCTAATTACTCTGCCGCCCATGCACCGATTTTCAAAATTATAGGAACATTACCTACTACGACCCCACAGCATATCGCTGCCCAAATTTCATCACAATCCATGCAGCGGTTGCTGAGATTACGAGGCTAGAAAAAAGCGACAGACAGACAGACAGACAGACAGACAGACAGACAGACAGACAGACAGACCGACGGAAATAAAACGCCCAAAAAGCGTATTATCTCAAAATCGAAAAATTTCGCGATCACAATACTCCCCTCACCTATTGGTGTGGGAAGTAAAAGTGAAATCCCCGCACGGTATTCTCAAGGAAAGGATAAAACGCCCAAGGGCCAGAATAACCTCCTGTGATCGACATGTGACTTGTTCCAATTGTTGGTATTGGCTCCTGTGGACATGTCGTTTGAAATTAAACGCCGCTTGGACTAGTCGGTGTCTGCTTCTAAGCCTAATTTTTTTCACCAAATATCATATGTCTAATGTCGGGTTTTGTATTTAGACGAGTGATATATTTATGTAAGTAGTTGTGATTGGAATATAAACAATGTGGATGTTTACTTCGCCTTGTGACTGCATCACTACATATATAAGTGTAATATTGTACTAGCTATCACATTACTTTATATAGGGTGTAGCCAATCTAATTGCCAATAAAGAAAGAAGAATAGGTGGAACGTTCTATCTATTGTTGACCATCGAGCAGCACTGATGGGCGTCTAGGCTAAGATCGAAAGACGCATTCGTATAAAATGCCACATTGGGCTGGATTTTGTGTCCAAGCGGACTGGAGTAAGAGGAGCAACAAGGCTGGTATGCACGGGAAGAGAGATGCTGTGGAACATCGGCGGTTTCCGTGCCTCTCTGGCTCTCCGGCTCTATCAGGAGGATTAACGTGTATATTCGCGCGCGATGAGTATCTCGGTTGAGGTTGAAAGGGGGCGGCGGACACTTGACAGACGCTCCCAGCCATCGGCACCGGCACCAGGCGTATAAATATAATACAGGTGATCGTAAACCACCGCCAGCTATTTCGTATTTCTTAACGTCTACTACTACCACTAGCTTAATGGCATAATGCTCGCGTACACATAAAATAGATCGTCCTTGGTTTATAATCTAATATACTAAGTGAAATGCGAACACTGAGCAAACAAGGGTTGCGGTTGATGAAATGCGGTAGGACTAAATACAATAATAAATGAACTCATTTGTCATAATTAGTTTATTAAAAAAACAACAGAAACCGCCTACGTGTTAAACCATCCAGTTCCGTACTTCTTCAATTGGCGATAAGTCGAGTGATCGTGGAGTCCAGGGTAGTACCCTGACCTCAACTTCCTGCAGGCACCTCATCGATGCCCTTGCAATATGAGGACGTGCATTAAGTTGCTGGAAGGAACCCTCTTCGAGGCCTTGGACATTATGGAACGGCAATGGACTAGTATCATGATTTTTTTTTGGTTGCATATGATAGAGTACGTCATAAAAGGCATCTCATTTTTTTCTCCGATTTTTTTGGGCACAGGAAAGCCATGAAAATAAGGAAAATATTTGAGTTCTCCTAGGGCAGTGACGTCACTGCCCTAAAGACGAACAGCCAATCAAAAGATAGATATGTGTGCTGTGTTGCCGCATTCTGATGGCGCGCGAAATGCCGGAGCTGTACGCGAGCTGGCTCATCTATCTTGTCTTCTGTTCCCGTCTGCGAGTCGGAGCTGTTCTTGGCAATAATGTACTGCTGATGCTTCGCGCGGTTGGCACTGACTGGCTGAATTTGAATTCCTTCCTTTAAACTTTAGAATGGAATTACTAAAAAACAAAATGATGTAGAAAGTAACGAAATGCAGCAGTACGTTTACTTTTGTATTCACTAAGCGGTTATAACAATTAAATCATTGTTCTTAACCTCGTGATACTAGTCCATTGGTTCTAACACCTCATTCACGTAACGTTGCGCAGTCATTATACCACGACTCACAAGTAAAGGTTACTTGCTTTTGAATGCAATGGCACCCCAAACCATAAAACCAATAGAACGGTATACATGGCGCTCAACAGCAAACCGGAGATCACGTCGTTCACCCCGTCGTCGTCTTACGCGTTGGCGTCCGTCATGTGCCTCCACACAAAACCTGGACTCGTTGGAGAAGGCTATCTCATGCCACTCAGCATGCCATTGTCGGTGTTCTTGGCACCAATCTAACCGTTGGTGACGATGAGGGGCAGTGAGTGGAAGCCCTAGATGCGGACGATATGATCCTAAGCCCAATTCACTCAATCTGTGGTACACCGTGCAGATTCCAATGGGCCTCCCTATAGCTACATACCAAGCGTCAGCAACAGCTCGAGTGGATCGCATTCTGTCTCGAAGGGCCAGTAGTCGTAGATGACGATCTTGCCGATCTGTAGTTCTTCTACGTATTCTAGCTTGCTGCATTCACCCTTCTGCGAGCCATGCTGCTACAACTGTAGCCACGCTACGTCCCATGATTACGTAATTGCTCTGAAAGAAGCACCACGTTCTTGTTGGCCTACAATCCGACCTCGTTCAAAGGGGCTTAACTGCGTAAACTGGGGCTGTCGTTTTCTAGGGGCATCTTTCCACAACCAACTAGTCTGTCGCCACATTTGCAACAGATATCATCGTTTTTGAATCTACAAAAGAGCTATGCTTTGTTTTTACACGTCTAGAATATTTTAGAGGTGCCATGTGAATTAACAAAAAGTGTTATGTGTGTACTATAGATGGTACTGCCAAACTGTATACAAATTTTCAATTTATTCAAGTATTCCTTTTTTTCTAAGTGTTCGGCAGTCATCATCTCATCAGTTGTGGTGTTGTACTTACTGATTTTTCATAGGATTTTATTGGTGGAAGAGTGATTGATAACTAAATGGACTAAAATGTTAGTAATATTACAAATCAGATTTGTAATTCCATTTTGCAATCTTCTAATATTGTAAATTCATAAAAACACATTTTTTGTCATTTGTCTGTGATATAACATGATAATTTGTAAAATTATTATGTGATTTTACACAATTTTAAGGATATTACATTAGTTGTTTACACAAATATTTTGTAAAACTATTTTGTAAGATATTTTTGTTTGTATTATACAGGATGATTTAAATGTAACTATGTAGCGTAAAGTTAAAATTAATCCACTTCTATTGTTCCTTGGCTTGTTAATTGAAATAGGATAAATATCCATAAACAGCGTTTCTGTAAATAATTAGCAAATGTATAGCCGCACAAACAGCTGCAGGTTAGTCTTGTCTGTAGCACACTGCGACTCGGATAGTTACTAATGCAGTAATGCAGCATGTCGCGTACGGGCTAGCGATGTTGTCTTCACGATTAACTAGCATGTGGTACGTTGAGGCAGCAGTAGAACGAAAAGACGGCAAGCAAAAACCTGTACGATCATTGTCCAACATCACAAAAGGAACGAGGCAATCAGCGAGGACGTGCGTTTTAAATCAGTCGCCAGCGCCAGCACCACCAACGATACTTCTTGGTCATTAGCATCGGATTATCGACCAAATGCGCTGTTATACAGGGTGTCTTGAAGTTAGTCACTTAGGGGTTGATAGAATAGGATATGCTGTAGAATGAATTTTTACGATTGTAGCAAATAAAAAATATTTCAAATACTTCCTGCGTTAAGAGGTAGAGGAAGTATTGTATCGGAGAAAAAATTCAAATCTGAGATACGTCATTTGGAGGTTTTATGACTTACATACTGCACGAAAACTAATCCACTAATTTTCGTTGGTCTCTTTGTCAAACTCTATCTATCTATTTGAATAACCCAGAGCGCGCAAACACAGTGGGACTTTTTAGTGAGCGTGCAAGGGCGTGCGAAGGCGTGCAGGTGTCGCATGCAGACTCACCTGCCCAACTGAGTTTTCGACCGCTTACCAGCGTCGGAAGCCCGCTTGAACACCTTTATAGTAACAGAAATTTAGTTTGCTACCTGGTTTCGTCTGTGCCGGTCGAAGATGAGTAGCGATAAAGAGTTACTTATAGCTTCAGTGTTTGCGAAAACCCCTATTTGGGATAAAAGACACATGCTGCACTATAACCGCACTGCGATAGAAAAATGTTGGAAGGAATGAGCGTTTAATGATGTTATAATTATCTTATACCTGGCGGGCCAGCCCAAAGGATCTCTCCGACACGGGAATTTCCACTGAACCCAGGTCGTTCCTCATGCCTAGCGCGTCCAATGTCCAATGCCCACAAAGCATATTATCTCAAAATCGATAATTTTCGCGATCCCAATACTCCCCTCAACTATCGGTGTGTATCGGAAGTAAAAGCTATTCTAATATTAACGTTTAACAAAATAACAATGTACCCGACCAATGATATTACCAGACCCAAATATATAACGTCAGGCAATTGTATTTACTACGTACTATTACTTAGTATCAGAGATATATTCAAATGAGCATAACACATTTATACACAACCACAGCACTAGATGTAGGCTAGGTACCACAATAATTCCCAAACCAAACAAATCAGTCATGAGGCGGTCATATCTCAATTTAGCGCCAAAATGATACAACACTTCTCCCTTTTGATACCGAAAACTTATTTACAAAGCGATTCAAACAGCCTCTACCAGAGTAAATAGCTTCCTTAATAAGACGCGCACAAGAATTCGTTGAACATGTACAGTATCAGTCACATATTCATCTGATTGACAAATTTCAACTAAATGGTTCTAATGTATATGATGTGAGTCTACATATGTATGTACTAATAGTTCATTTGACAACTTCCCACCACGGATTTATCACAAACCGCTGATTAAACGAAAAAACGCCAAGACACGTCAAAATATTTGTCCAGAGAGACAACTTTTTAACCAAAAACTATTTCACCCCCTATTGTACCCTCTAGCCCCTCAGAGGAATCATTTCCAGTGTTTTTGCAACTATCCCTCATTGTTTTGCCAATAATGGGCAACATTTTGAACCCTTATTGGATGTCTCCTATACCGTGTCTAGATGCGACTGGCCAATCTTTGTACTCTTTTTCTTGTCTGTTTTCACTGTACCATGCACTGATGTGTTTGACTACATGCGGAACCGGCGCCGGCCTGCTTCTACCTGCCGAGGGGACTCGGCGTTGGCCAACGCACTCTAACGCTCTCCAACGCTCCTATAAGCCACTACTGTGAATGCCTAAAGAAAGTAATGAATTTTAATGAAAATTTCATGGTGCCAGAATAAAATAGGTTTATAGTTTTTGGCGATCCATTCAGAGACGCTAGAGTATTAATAAAAAATGAATATTGTTTGGTACCTCTATAATTTTGAAAGGAGTGATCTCATATTAATGAAATAGCATAGCATAGCAGCATACATTAGAGAAAATCCATGAAAGTACATTCGATGATATAAAACTAATATCAGACAAAATATGAGTGAAAAAAAAAAGAAAATGTTTTGTTGTCGTGGAGGACATAAATAGTAACAAAAATACTGAAATATAATGAAATATAAAAAGTAACTACCTTATAATTTACAAAATCTTTTATCACTCAGAAGGAGGAAATGATTCGGTAGCGTTAAGAAATTGGCAAATATTTATCCAGGAGCTGACAGTTTTGAGAATGATGGAACACACACGAAAATAGTTCCCCAAACTTGGCTAATTTTTTTTCTGGCCACACCACTGTCTTCAGCTTCTGTTGAAAGACAGTTTTCGAGAACCGCTCTTGCTGTTAGAAAAACCCGAAACCGATTAGACAACAATACTGTTAGAAGCCTCATGTGCTTCAGACCCTGAAAAAAAAATAATGAGAATATTCATATTAAAGGCATATTTTTATTGATCTAGCTTTACAGATGGAGAAATGCATGATTAAACGTTTAAGGTTAATAATTTGTGGCTCAAAAATAATTCCATAGTTTAATGAATTTGTGGTTCCTGGATTTTTAGTGCGGCGTAGTTTAGCATTAAGGCTTGACGTTTCGCCACCACGAGTGGATGGCATTTTCAGAGGCTGTTTCACTTCGGCGACTTCCGAAATACTGAACTTGACTTGATTTCAAGTCAAGACCGAAAAATTTAAATTTTCAACAAATTTATTAATTTTATTTAATATTCAATTAATTATTTATCATTATTTATTGTTTCTCTGAAACTTACTTAAGTATTTCCTGTAAATAGGTGTAAACCTGTAGGAAATAAAGTATCTATCTATCTAAGACCACTCGAATAACTTGAAAATCAAGCCAAGTAGTGAAACCCCACAGTTGTATCAGTTCGTAGAAGTTTGTCAGCGATCTTCCAAACACCCTGTATCTACCGGGATACCGGAGTGAGTCTACACTCTACACATACATACAGAGAGACAGACTCGCATACGTTGTCCGTTATCAGATGACATAAATACGCGGCGGTATAAAAATGTGGGCCGTAACACGCGTACCAACAAGGCTATCTGGTCGACTCCTTTTAGAACTATCAATTAAGGCACTTCTACTTGGCTGCTCGTCGTTTAATCTCATTAGCGGTGTTATCGTGGTGTTTCTCTCGCTCGCTCGCTCGTTGCCCGTTTACTACCTAATTAATTAATCCTTAATCTGTACACATTATGTATTTACAGTCGACGCGGTACGCGCCATGCGGATGCAGCGGTGAGACTCTTCTGAGGCCAAACGCGCCTTCAGCAATCTCCTTCCTTTAATTAACTTTGTCAGGACAAAAACACTGTCACGATTTGTACATCTTTAACGAACGGTCTTCATTGCGAGCTACACAAGGAATCGATCAGCGTCACAGCTGATTCAAGGCATTAGTGTTGTTTTATAGTTGACACCGTTTGCCCATTTGCTTTGTCGTCGTCTTTAGTCATAATAATATGAGGCCTGGACTAAAGGTTTCTCAAAGCTCTGTAATCCTGAAGACCTGTAATATCGTACGATCCTGCCTAAATTCAGATCCATAATAGTTCAGGTGTTCAACCAGGCGGGTACCAGCTATAGATCTGCTCTCATTAGCTTGCCATATGCATACGAGGAAATAAAAAAATAACCACTCTGGTGCTATAGTATGACAATGATATATTTATTTAAAAATCATAGAAATCACAATAATCTTACGCGTGGATCCAATGGGAAGTGTATACGAGTAGTTGGTAACGAATTATATCGTATTGTCGATTCAACTACAAGATGTCATTGGATTCCAATGAATGATTCAATCGCAGTCTGTCGTTGAATCGAATCTGTGTTTGGTAGTTCATTCTAAACTACTTTCTTTTCCTTGGGACCAACAGATTTTATTGCAAGGACAACTGATCGATTCGTTTGGATGTTTAATGGTGTGATTTCGTATGAAGTTATAAGGAGCACCATATAAGAATTAGACATGAGCCTGCACCAGTTGTTGCATTTTTACCTGAAATATAACTGTCTGACTAATCTAAATACCTACATCCAAGTGTGAGTGTTAGCTCTTCTAAGCCTCAATTTCTCATTTAATATATAACCGGACACATTTAAATCACACAATTGCTGATGCAAAAAGCAAAAACACGAGATGACACAACACCGCTAACACCGAAACAACACACCGAAACAACCTCGTCCATGTTGGCAGGTTGGCGCCGATAATAACACTAAGATAATCCCTCTGTTCTTTATTTTTGCGTTCATTGCCGCCGGACACTGATTATAGTTCAGCGAACAAGGGCCATTGAATTCGATATATGATGTTGTTGTTACGAATACTACTTACCAATTTCTTTAACAGCATAGACAATGTTTTGAAAGCATGGGTTATTGTTCGCGTAAAAGTTACCTGAAACAAAATTAATTTTTATCAGATGAATGATGAATATTTCACAAATTGTCAAGTAGGTTGCCTGATTGTCAAGATCTATTGATACGTCTTAATTTTAATGCTCCTGAAAGGAATCTTAGAATAAATGGACTTTTCAGAATATCACTTCGCAGAACAAATCTTGGCACTAATTCTCCCTTAAATAGAGATAAAAAACGCAATAATTTTTGTAATATAAACATATTCAACACTAGCCTACAGTCGCTCAAACGTAAATTAAAATTTCAATACTTAATTCTGCCGAATAAATAGTCACATAATGAATTTGTGGTTCTTGGGTTTTTAGGCCGGCGTCGTTTAGTGTTAAGGCTTGACGTTTCGCCACCACGAGTGGATTGCATCTTCAGAAGCTATTTCACTTCGGTAACTTCCAAAATACTAATTTTGGCGAAACGTCAAGCTTTAACGCTAAACGACGCCGGCCTAAAAACCCAAGAACCACAAATTCATTGGACGATGGCCGCGAAAGCCTTACACAGTATAAATAGTCACATAGCAGTGGATACAATATTTCACTATCTTCTTCTTCTTTTTTGTGTATTTGATTTGCTTTATGAATTTTAAGACCCTTTAGTTTTACTAGGACTTTTATTTGATTTTTTATCTTAGTTTGACTTCTCTTACATTTTTAGGTATAAATAATAAATTTGGTTAGGCCTGATTTTTCTCAAATGTTCAAGGACTCTTTTGTTTTACGAGGACCTTGGATTATTTTAGCACGACAGGCTTCTCTCACAAGTCCAATCGTTTTAACCTTGGAAAGAATTGCACGCTACTATAACCAACGATAAAAATGTCCAACGTCTTTTGCAAAATTCGAATGCGATTTTAATTATTAATGCATTGCAGCTCATCGCCACTACATACGCATAAAATATTAATAAATGCATATTGTTTAACATACAAGAACCGTCGTTTCTGCGGGTGGTCTCATATCCTGCAGTCTCAGATAAGATTTATTGCCAGGCATGCATTGAATACAATCCTATCGATTTTCAGGCTACGTGTTCAGGTACACGCATTCCGATATTCATACTTTGCATTGAAATTAAGCCGTGTTTCATCAATAAACAACCCATACAATTGTTGTGAAGAAGTGCGCACTGGAGCTCGCTCCCATATTTACCCGCTTCTTTCCGGCATTTTCCCAAAAGACTGGAAAACAGCTTGCATCCAGTCGGTGCCAAAAAAGGGATCCAAAACCGATCCGACCAACTACAGACCTATAGCTCTGCTTTCTGTAATCAGTAAAGTGATGGAGAGATGCGTCAACCAAGAGCTCATTAAATACTTAGAGCTCCATCACTTAATCAACGACAGACAATATGGATTCCGACCTCAAAGATCAACTAAACAAGCTCCCGTCTTACGGGCTCCCTGTTAGGCTTTGCGGAAATCATTTTTATGTTTCTCCCTAATAGGCTATAATGAATATTTTTTGAGTTTAGTTCATAGGTAATGTAAAAGATAAATACCATTAAAACATTCAACATCATATTCCTATCGTTTAGGTTGTTCTACATTTGGAATAGTTTATTTTTTGGCATCAAAGAATGGACAATGACCATATCAAAACAACTGTCAAGTGCGAACACATGACACGTAGTTGTGCTCAGTAACATTGATTTTATTTACAGCCGATATCGTAACTTGAAACTACTTTTTCATAAAGGTATCTGACAAATCTCCAAAATAGTTGCTCAGCCACTTTTTGCAATAGGGCATTACACTCTGTTATCAACGAACCACTAATATAACTTAAACGTAATTTATTGCTACAATAAACAATTCTCTTAAAGCTTATTTGTACTATACAAACATATTTTGAAACTGAGCTTCATGCATTCAGGTACCACAGAAGGAAAATATCGGCCTAAAGATACTTATTTATAGACGGGTAGGGATTATTACTTCACCCGTTTCAATTTATGGCTTTGTTAATCCACTTAATCCACTTAAAATATTTGAATACTTTATTATATCCTAATTTAGTGGATCCGATTTTCAGCGTTGAGCGCCGTAAATAAGGTTTTAATGACACCATTATTTGTGAATTTATTCCAAAATTTTATAGTTTGGGGCCCCTTAATAGGGCCATAGAATATTCGGGTCGCATAAAAGGTTCTTAGTGTCGCCTCTATCTGATGCATTGTCACGTAAAATGGATTACCGGTTGCAAAACACCGGGATATTCGCCATTCTTTGTTGACTCAATCCTTGAAGCCAGAAAATCTTCCAGATCGCGAACTTCAAATCTGATACTTTTGTAAGTTGTATATGAAAGTTGTAGCCACGGATAAGCTTCTCGCTCAGAAAATATTTTGATTTATACAGGGTGATCCATAACTACGTGGTGATGCAATCATGCATTTTTTTAAATGAGACACTGTATATATTATTCTATATTCAAATTCTACTAAGGATTTATATTTTTCCAATATAGGGTATTGTTACATTATACAGGGTATTTCAAAAGTTATGACCATTTTTATATCCAAATCACTATCAAATGAACGTACTGTATATCAAAAAATGGAGTCAAGTTGATTGACTCAGTACTTCCCACACATTACTGTGATATCAGTTTACTATTTTCCCATAGCATGAAGCTTTAGTCTGAGATCTCCTTGCAACCAAATCATCGGCAGCCTTTCCTCCCCTAAAATTGTCTTATGCCGCTAAGTCTTTCCTTCAGAGGTCAATGGACAGCCTAAACCATCTAAAAACGAAGTTTGAGTTGTTTTCAAACTTTTAGTTTTTTGATTATTGCTATATACGCTGCCACTGGCACTATATTTAACAAACATACGCGTTTTCCGAGGCGTTTTCCATCCTCACCACGGTAATAATACTGTGTCAAAATTTAATTAGAATCAATTTAATAGTGTCCACGTTACAAAGTACAAAAAGATCTAAAGCAATAAATACTCGTATGTATGTATAAAGAAAATTCTAAGTCCCTTAGTTTCCGTAATACG
This sequence comes from Callosobruchus maculatus, assembly GCA_951848785.1. Taxonomy (NCBI): domain Eukaryota; kingdom Metazoa; phylum Arthropoda; class Insecta; order Coleoptera; family Chrysomelidae; genus Callosobruchus; species Callosobruchus maculatus. Next base: position 1,703,687 of record CATOUR010000030.1, read on the forward strand.
CTAGGCAATGTTCGGATGGACCTAAAAAGTTTATTTATGTCGCTAGCTCTTCCTTCACAGGCTAGTGCACAGCCTATTATGAATACAAGAAATTTTTCAGTTTTTCAACCCCCCACCCCCTAACCACCCCAATTTCACCCCACCCAAAAAAAACGCAGAAAATGATCAGGAACCTTTAAAACGTTTAAAAACGAAGTTTGAGCTGTTTTTATTCTTTTACTTTTTTTATTATTTCTGCACCGCCACTGGCACGATTTATAAAAACCATACGCGTTTTCCATCCTCGCCACGGTAGTAATACTGTGTCAAAATTTCATTAACATCAATTCAACAGTTTCCTTGTAATACAATATAGAAGGATCTAAAGCAATACTCTCGTATGTTTACACCAGAAAAAATTCTAAGTCCTTTGGTTTCTGCAATAGGCAAGGCAATGTTCGCATGGACCTAAAAAAGTTATTTATGTTGCTGGGTCTTCCTTCATGGGTCAGTGGACAGTCTATTATGAAAGCAACAAATTTTTCAATTTTACAACCCCCCACCCCCCAACCACCCCAATTTCATCCCCACCCAAAAAAAAGTAAAAAATGATCAGGAACCTCTAAAACGCCTAAAAACGAAGTTTGAGGAATATTTAATTTTTTTTGTTTTTTGCTAATTACTCCGCCGCCCCTGCACCGATTTTCAAAATTATAAGAACATTACCTACTACGACCCCCCAGCATATCGCTGCCCAACTTTCATCACAATCCATGCAGCGGTTACTGAGATTACGAGGACACAAAAACGCGTACAGACAGACCGACAGACAGACCGACAGACCGACAGACAGACCGACGGAAATGAGTGACATGGATTTTCGTTATGTAGACATCATGAAACGCCCAAAAAGTGTATTATCTCAAAATCGAAAATTTTCGCGATCACAATACTCCCCTCACCTATCGGTGTGGGAAGTAAAAGTGATAAATCAAAAATCATTCTTACATGGTTGGATAAAAAAGATCACCTAGTTTTGAAGTTGGTTATAAAAAAAGCTCGCGACGCATATTCGTATACAGAGTGATGTAGAATACAAAATCTAGATTTTCTCTCTTTTTTTAAATGTAACTCCCAATATTTTATTACACCAAAGAACTGCTTTTAATATGCTCTTTCATCTTTGTATGCACTTGTTGCGACTGAATTCATTAGTTTCTGAGATATTTCGATTTTTCTACAAATTTTGAATATACCTTCTATTTGTTTACTAAAATTTATTTATTTTGAGAAAATACTATCAAAATTTAATTTTTCCTTAACAAACAACTAAAATATAAGGCCATAATAGCATTTTATAGACGTCATGCATAATTATCAAGCAGATCTATCAAGTAGGCTATGAAATATTAAACGACACGCTCCAAATAAAACGATACTTCATTCTTTCAAACGCATTAGTTTAAGAGTGCCTCCATTCTGGATATTGCTGTTCATAGTTGATATATTCTAGAGGCAAGTAGGAAATTTCTCAAAGATTTGGAAATGCAAAATTTATTTTTATGGTGATCTTTGGACCTTACCTTTGGACCTTTTGACCTTACCTTTGGATTTTTGGACTTATCTCCCCTCATCTTAGACACACACACTGGAGAAAGGGAACAGGCGGCCACGCCTCCTCGCTAACACGGGAATATGTCTTTTCTTGGATTCTCAATTTCGCGCGCTATACCCTAGACCCTTAAGCAAAAACGAAATAACTATTACAACTTGATGTCCTGTTTTTGTATCAATTTTTGCACTAAAATTAGTTTGAAAAATTTCAAAGATTCTGCAGTGCTGCTCTGTACCATTTAGATAATAAAATAAATCAACGTAACAATTATTTCAGTCCTGCCTTCACTTCGGTCTGCTCTGCCTCTATAGAGGGTAGATTTCCTAGTAATGACAATGGATATACGATCAATCAAGTCGCTTGTTCAAAAAAAACCTAGACTTTATTATATGCAAAGCAATATAAACTGTGCCTGTACAAGTACATTGTATGCGTAATTAACTTTTTACAGTTTGTCCTAGATACGTTTAACTACACTTTATGGTTGAGTAATTGAAAGGTTATGACAGGATAATAATAGACAGATATCGAGCGATATATAATAAGCGTAACATTGAATATTGATAAAGAGATAATCATATATTAACGACACTGTCAGTACATACAGTCATTACGTAACCTATGCAGTTGTCGTTGTGATGTGTATAATTTTGATTTGCAACCGCAATTTTACGTAGTTTCCAGGATAGGTGTTCACTGTCAATGGTCATTAAATCTGTCGTTGATATTTATAATCAGCGTTTTGTAAGTGCCGTTAATAAAGGAGCACTTAACTTTAACTCTAACGGGACTTGTAGAGTTTTTCACTTCTGTACGAGTAGCGTAGTGTTTATGCGAAAAACATATCTAGTAATTTATGCCAGTAATCAATTTGAGATATTATCTTAGGTCCGTATTACTATAATTTATAACTTTATCCGTGAATAAAATAAAGTCATTAAAGTTAGCGAGATTTGTGCTATATGCTATTAGAGGGAGCGGTATTGGCTCCGCCATTGTTTCTGCTTCACATCAATGATCTACTCTCCAGCACTACAAACCCAACCAATCCTCAGCTTTAATGCTTCCAAGATCTAGTACTTTACGATATCAAATTAGAAGTGCCCAATCTAGCACCTGGTGCTAATGAACAATCAGATCAGGCTGTGCCATGGAGTTACCCATGCAAACTCTTAGGAGTAAATATTGCAGAAATCTGATCTGGCACGAACACGTTGTGTCAATTGAAACAAATGCTGGTAAAAAGCTTGGGTACCTATTCAGAGCCAGAAAGTACTTCTCACCATCTAACCTCCTCATGGTATATAAAGCTCAGATAGGACCTAGTTATGGTTGTCTGAGATTTGACATATCACCTGAATATCATTGTTGTGTTTGCTCTATATCACTAATATCAAAATGGCGAATAATTTGCAAAAGATTGAAGCTCGCATTCATTTACAGCCTTATGTAGATTTGAGACCATAATTCAAAAACAACAAAGGATTCAAAACGGAACCCTGAGGTACCCCGGAAGAAATATTTAGAACACTAGATGTACTGTTATCAATGGATATATACCTTTATTTTTTAACTCTTGGTTTAACGTATTCTTCTTACGTTACTACTACTTTGTCAGAAGATAGTTACGTATCCAAATGACGGAAATTGGCCATACAAAATATGTTAAAAATGATAAAGGATTGCAGCAATGCTTCTACAAAAGTGACAAGTGATTTTCGATCCAATTAGAGGCCAATACACGTCAAGACCCTCCATCCTTAATTTAAATATTGCATGATCTATTCAGAGACAGCACTCTCTATTCTGTCGGTAGAAAGATCGCCTTATTTCGGTTCCAGCAACAACGATTTTGATTGCACATGTCGATATCAACGATAACCCTTTGTAACTCAGTAGCGGCGCTACGTTGTACGTCACTTAGAAATTCCCCTTTTTGAATTATAAATAATACTAAATGGATGCCAATTTATTATTGCCCAAAAATTTTCAACTGCAGGAAAAACTAAATTGTTACAGAAAATAAAATAAAAATTCTGGATATACCTAACAAACAAGATAAACAATTCTTCCTGGCGAAACGTCAAGCAGTGTGAACAGAACAGTTTTATATTTAAAAATATACACATACGGATATTTTATTAATATTAGAATGCTGGGATAAGGTTATTCATCCATCAAAAGGATATTATATATTATTATCTAACGATTTGCAGTTTAAGGTATTGTCATCCATGTGATAACTGCCCACCAAATTATATTTTAAGACTATACGCCAATTTATTTATTTAGCGTATGGCTACATGGATTAATTGGTAATAAGTCTTAAACAATATAATAAAATACAAATATTAAATTTAAAACAAACAAAAATAAATAGTTTTTAGATTTTAAAATTAAGACCATTTATCCAGTCAACTACAGACTTCGAGGCTTCGAAGAAATCCGACTGTTGTCCAGCATATGCGGTAATCGGGCATTCGGTGACAATATGCTGAACAGTCTGCCGGGGCTCTCCACAGTCACAGGACGGTGATTCAGATATCCCCCATTTAAAGAACGAGTCACGACAGATGCCATGCGACGTTCTGACTCGATTAAGGGTTTTCCATGTATGGCGAGGCAATTCCATTCCTGGCAGGGTTAAAGTGGGGTCCATAGTTGGTGGAGCCTGTACCGGCTTCTGGACTTCCCAATCCCTCCTCCAGTGCTCATCAACTTGGAAGCCAAGATACGCCTGTATTATACAATAATAAATATTAATAGGAATTTTAAAATACCTAATCGAAATAGGATATTGATTATTTGGAAAAACGAGTAAAAAATGTAAATCGTTTAAATTGTAACTGTCCATTATAGGTACGAATTTAGCTGGTTATAAAATCAAAATATGTGCTAACTTTACAGCAATTTTATCATTCAGTATTTACTTACTAATTATAAATTATATTATTTATATTATATCGAAATCGTATAAATAAAGACATTTATTTTTAGAGAAATCTGAAATACCATCATTAATGATCCCTTTCTTGTCCTTTTTTGACCAGTCTTTTGCCATTCCGAAAATATATTCATACCTTGCACAATGGGGTTTTCCGTACTATTAGGTAGGTAATAATTGCTAGTTTCATATGTACATATAGGCAAGTTCAAGGAATGGATCAATTAAAACATTAATCTTTTGACATAACCTAAAAGTTGAGTTTCTGGAACAAGAGGTATATGTAAATATGCACCAAAAAAATAGGTACATTATATTATGACTATCCACTTCTCTATTAAAATAATTTGTGCACTATTTCAAAATGCTTCCTTTTTGTCATTATAGGTGTGGAAAGAATTTTTCAGCTTCCCAAATATTCGAGACAGAAAAGGCAGACCGATACCAGGAGGCGAAGAGTGTGATAACTTTCTAGAAGGTAGATCCTGGTATATTCCACATACTGTGTATACTAACAGCACCAATAAATGCTCATGTTATCTATCTATATATTTTTTAATAAATGGTGGAGAAAAATGAATTATTCATTTTTATAGGGTATGCTTCTCATATAATCGAATTGAAAATATTTTATATTATTAGCTTATACCCACATTCATATTTTTTTCCAAATATGTATCATGAAATGGTGTCTAGCTACAGCGAGGTAAAAATATATATTTTAAATGACACTTTGCTTAACATAGTGTGATTAATTTGTATCTTATCAAACAGGGTGACTATCTAAAATATACTCATTGGATGATTGTAAAGTTGCACACACCAGAAGCTAAAGGATTATTACTTGAATAAAAAACTATTAGTTAGTCGATGTATTAGGGCTTGTTCCGAACAGTATATAATTCAGTGTATCGAAGAGCGATGAGGGAAACACCATTCAGTCATGTGCTGCTGCAGTCCTCAGTCACACAGTATGGGCCAATACTATTGATACTATTGAGTTTATGCCTATAAACATAAAGATGCTTTAGGTTTTGCCCAGTTCCTTAAAGTAGTTATTCACTTCCATCTGACGTCCTGAAATAAATCATATTTTTAACAAAAATGAAAAATAGAAGAAAGCTAACTGATGAGTGATGAAAATGCATTAAACGTAGTGCAAGTAAGAACTTTCATTCTAATATGTTCAATAATGATTACTACTGTGACAGCTATTCATATAGGTACCTATTACGCACCTTCTTAAATACAATATAAAACTGACACAGCTCGAATTATTTTCTTGATCTGGTAAAGATTGAGTGAGAAAGATGCACTATGACTATAACACCTGTCGCCCTAATGAATGAGATAACTGTAGTTTGCGAAAAACGTTTTTTTCTTTGCTGTTTCCAATATATCATAAATTACATCATTTTAATTGACATAGCAGCTTATCTGCCAAAAAAGGTTCCTTGAAAAACGCAACACAATAACAATTATGGTAAAATTGTCCAAAAAACTGTAAAAAAAACACAAATACAAGTCCTCAATTTTACATGGCGGTATACAACAAACAACCTTTGTTTGCCCAAGATCAGCTGATCAAGACGTTTGAGGTTATGGTCGTGGGATTGCTCTATACATCAACTCCGATTTGTGACTCCGTGTTGGACTGCCACTGGCAGCTTGTGTCCTCGACAATCCTCATTATGATACAGCTGGAACGGGCTGACGGCGGGCGGCGGCATCGGCCCTTTGACTGCCGCTCTCCGCTGCTTTCCATCACTGTCGCCAGATGTCGCATAAATCAGCCGCGAGAGACGCGCCCCGGGAATTATTTATACTATTCGGCCGCGGCCGCGCACTTTTTGCGGCGCGGCGGACAGCATCTTATTCTAGCCAATTATTGGCGGCTATGGCGGCGGCGGTTGCCCTTTTCCTTTGACGGCGATCCGCTGGAAATATCTCCAAGTCGGGACCCCGAATTATAATGTAAATATAATGCGCCGTTCGATGGATGAATGAAATGCCTTCGACAGAAGCGCCAGCGCACCTTGGCTTCAAGGAACGGATACGGGATGCAGGTATACCGTTCCCAGATCAGATTGACGATGTTGCCTAACATGAAGGACCTACCTGCACACAGAAAAATCTGTCGTTCTGTCAAAGACTTACGCTTGGATTCAATGGGACGTTACACTCAGCATTCCTCAAATACAGCGAGGTTGAATCCAATGGGAAGTGAATAGTTGGTAACGAATTTTATCGTATTGTCGATTCAACTACAAGATGTCATTGGATTCCAATGAATAATTCAATCGAAGCCTGTCGTTGAATCGAATCTGTGTTTGGTAATTGATTCTAAACTAATTTCTTTTCCTTGGACCAACAGATTTTATTGCGAGGACAGCTGATCGAATCGTTTGCATGTTTAATTGTGTGATTTTGTATGAAGTTATAAGGAGCATAATATAAGAGTTAGACATAAGCCTGCACCAGTTGTTGCATTTTTACCTGAAATATAACTGTCTGACTAATCTAAATACCTACATTCAAATGTGGGTGTTGGCTCTTCTAAGCCCCAATTTCTCAGTAAGTCCTCCATTTAATATACAATTGGACACATTTAAATCACACAATTGCTGATGCAATACTCAAAACCACGAGATGACACAACACGGCTAACACCGAAACAACAAAACGAAACAATCTCGTCCATGTTGATGGGTCCGCGCCGATAATAACACTGAGATGATCCCCCTGTTCTTTCTTTTTACGTTCATTCAATCGAGACATCTGTCCGGCCGAATACTGATTATAGTTCAGCGAACAACAAGGGCCATTGAAACAAAATTAATGTTTATCAGATGAATTATCACGAACTGCTGTTGCAGTAATAATGTTTGTACATTGAATAGATTGTATGCTTGGCTTAAATGAAACATACGGTAAATTTCGAAAACAAAAGGATGCTTTGATTGCATTATATGTCAATACTGGTATTAGAACGATTATACATATTTTGAATTTATTGGCGTACCTGTGATTACTTCGAATATAAGGATTGAATTGTAAATATATTTAAAGCGATGAAAAAACATCCAAATACTAACAATTAATTGGAAACGCAACAGTATTTTTTTCTGTATGGGGATTATATATTCAATAAAAAGCAATGTGACTATTTTTATCAATCCTAGTATAATTGAAGTCAGAAATATAAGATTTTATTTATATTTCTTTCAGGTCTGAATCAGTGTCGACACTTCTATAGTACAGTTACGTTATTATGTAGAGCTGAGTAATGTTAAAAATTATCTATACAAAATATATATTATTATAATTCAGAAGATGGCAGGAGATCAAAATAATTGCGAATACCTATTTGCAATAGATAAAAACAAACTAACTTGATCTATTTATACACTCACCGGCACGAAAAACGGATTTTATGATCAATTTTTTAAAATATAATTTTTGTAATGTTTCATTGTCCTAAAATCTTTCCCACAAGCAAAACATCAATTTTTAGTTAATTTCTAAACTGGCTTCAATAAAAAGTGTACTAAAATTAAAACTGCATCTATCTATCACTCAAAACTGCATAGTTGGTCATGGGTTTTTATTCTTTTTAATAAATTTGCTGTATTTCGCAAGTTGTTTGCAAGTCCTTCTGCGTTTATTTGAGCTAAAAATGCCCCCAACCGCGGCTGCTATGATTGCATTGATTCAAGGCAGAAGAAGTGAGCGATCAGTTGCCCAACGTTATCATCCAGTACCAAATAACGCTATCTATACACGTTTTTTGGAAACTGGATGATACACTAGACGACTTGACACTGGCCCCCAACGAAGGACTAACGCTCATGTACAGAAAAAATACTGATGTTGCGTTTCCAATTAATTGTTAGTATTTGGATGTTTTTCCATCGCTTTAACCCTCCATTACTAACCCACGGTCTATGAGACCATCAGCACACAAAACAGTCGGTAACTACCGATCTTTTCCGAACCTAAGGCGGACCGGCGCAGTAGCTTCGTGAAATAGTGTCCTGTGTTCAATGTAGACTCTGGTGTAGACGTGGCATCGACCGTGAATATACGTTTTTCGTGTTAGGAGCAAAACCGGTCTCTTGGACCAAGGTTAGTAAGCTTGCGAATTTTTTTTTAATGCGGTATTATTATTTTCTCTAGTTTTTAGCACACTAAATAAAAAAAAATGTTACAGCATACTTATCATGGCATGGCATGGAGATTATGAAAGGGAACAGGAGAGGCTTATGAGACTATGGGCTGAGTTGGAAGAGGAGGAGTGAATATAACTGGACGACGATGACGAGAGTCTCGCTGCTGACGAGTTGGAGACTCAAGATCACAATACTGATTCTATGAAGGTATTGATGAAAATGACCTTTCCCATCCAATCCCATATTTTGTCGGAAAGGGCAAAACCACCCGGTGGAATAAACATTGTTCTTCTCGAACAGCAGTATGCCTAGGTTTCGGCAAAGCTTTCAGATTGTTGTTCATTTTATTATTAGCCATATTTACACTTGGTTTTACTTTGGAAGTGCATCATAGATCATGTTTTTTGTTATCTTAATATGTAATAAAATTTTCCTAGACGCTTTTATATATTTGAGAGGGGAAATTGAACGATTTTTTTTATTTTTTTCCTGTTCACTGATTTGTTTATTTTTTGGCTTAGCATTCATGTAATACAGGGTGTTCCAAAAGTCACTAGCTGATTTTAAAACTCAATAATTTCGGGTACATTGATTTTTTTTGTAATTTTGTTTCAGATTTAGAGAATAGAAGCTTGGGAGATTTGTCGTGCAAAAATTCACCGTTGAGGAACGAGTCGCTATTGTGGAACTTTATTTTGAACATCATCGATCGACTGTTGAAACTCAGAGAGCGTTTCGCAGACGATTCAATGTAAGAAATGCGCCCTCAGCAATGACTATACGCAACTTAATTGTACGTTTCTGACAACAGGGGTCTTAGCCGACCTCCCTCGAGCAGGTCGACCACGTTCCGCAAGAACAGAAGAAAACATTGATCACGTGGAGGTCAGCATAGAAGATAATGAGGAAACATCCGTGAGGCGACGCTGTACTCAGCTAGAGCTCTCCCGATCCAGTCTTCATAGAATTTTGAAGCATTTGCGCATGTTTGCCTACAAAATACAGCTTGTTCATCAACTGCGTCCCATAGATTTTAGACAACGAACTGAATTCGCTATTCGTTTTCAACAGTTATGCAGAGAAGAAAATGATTTTCTGAACAGATTAATCATGAGCGACGAAGCGCACTTCCATTTGAATGGATTTGTCAATAAACAGAATTCTCGGTTTTGGGGAACAGAAAACCCAAGGGTGATTCATGAGCGAGAACTTCATCCAATAAAGTGTACAGTTTGGTGTGGAGTTACCAGTCAATGCATCATTGGACTTTTCTTTTTTGAAGATGAAGACGGCAATGCTGAGACCGTTACTGGAGAACGATACAGAGACATGCTACAAACTTTTTTACAGCCTGCTTTAGAAAACATGCCAGAGATGTGGTTTCAGCAAGATGGCGCCACTGCTCACACAGCCAGGGCAACCATGGCGCTCCTAAGAGAAATTTTTGGTCACCGAATAATCTCAAGAAATTCAGATACTCCGTACCCTGCACGCTCACCTGATTTAACAGCTCCAGACTTTTTTCTGTGGGGATATCTGAAAGAAAGAGTTTATGCAAATAAGCCCAGAACGCTTGATCAACTGAAGCAGAACATTCGGAATGAAATAAGAATTTTAAATCCACAAATGTTAGCAGCTGTGATGCAAAATGCACTAAAAAGAGCAAGAATGTGTCAAGCAGAAAATGGAAGGCATTTGAAGAATCTAATTTTTAGGAACTAGATCAAAAATATCTCCATGAGTTACTTTGATTTCATGTTGAAATAGTGTTTAAAAATAAAAACTATTTACAAAAGTTATAAGCATTTTGAATCAGCTAGTGACTTTTGGGACACCCTGTATGAGAGATATTATAAAAACTAATAACATAGAGTTTTATTTCTCCCCAAAAATATTAAATCGCAATATATTTATATTTGCACAAATTATAGGTCTCAGAAAGGTTAGTAAAGTTGGAATTTTCTATCAGGTTAGTACAGGATTAAATACATTTACAGTTGTTTCAAATCCATGTCATTGAAAGAATTCAATCCTTATATTCGAAGTAATCACAGGTACGCCAATAAATTCAAAATAATTTTATATTCGTTCTAACGATATGTATAATCCTTCTAATACCAGTATTGACATATAATGCAATCAAAACATCCTTTTGTTTTCGAAATTTACCCTATGTTTTGTTTAAGCAAATCATACAATCTATTCGATGTACAAAAATTATTACTGCAACAACAGTTCGTGATAATTCATCTGATAAAAATTAATTTTGTTTCAAAAGGTAACTATTACGCGAACAATAACCCATGCTTTCAAAACATTGTCTGTGCTGTTAAAGAAACTGGTAAATAGTATTCGTAACAACAACATCATACATCGAATTCAATGGCCCCTATTGTTCGCTGAACTATAATCAGTATTCGGCGAGACTGTCTTGATTCAATGAACGCAGAAAGAAAGAACAAGGGGATCATCTTAGTGTTATTATCGGCGCCAACCCGCCAACATGGACGAGGTTGTTCCGTTTTGTTTTGTTGTGTTGTTTCGGTATTAGCCGTGTTATATCATCTCGTGTTTTTGCTTTTTGCATCAACTATTGTGTGATTTAAATGTGTCCAGTTATATATTAAATGGAGGACCTACTGAGAAATTGGGGCTTAGAGGAGCTAACACCTACATTTGAATGTAGGTATTTAGATTAGACAGACAGTTACATTTCAGGTAAAAATGCAACAACTGGTGCAGGCTTATGTCTAATTCTTAAATCATGCTCCTTATGACTTCATACAAAATCACACTATTAAACATCCAAACGAATCGATCAGCTGTCCTCGCAATAAAATGTGTTGGGCCAAGGAAAAGAAAGAATCAATTACCAAACACATCGCTGTATTTGAGGAATGTTGAGTGTAACGTCCCATTGAATCCAAGCGCAATTTTTTGAAAAAACGACAGATTTTTCCGTGTGTGATGATCGTTCTAATCATAAGGGAATAAGAGACTGTTATTAATATCTTCTCATTCTCTGTGAGTTGAGAGAGATGTGTCAGTTGCATATGAATCCCTAAAGTTCGAGAATATCAGAATACCTTAGAGGAATCGATACGTAAGGTGAGGCTTAGCTTGAGACGTGAGTGACGTCGCTAAATCTAGACCGTGAACCGTGATGTATATATGGAATAACGCTTTCATAACCTAATAGAAAATTCGTTCATAATGCATTACACACAGACAGATTGCCATGGACGGACGAATAATATCAATTTGGTTGACGCGTCGATCCAATTCGGGTTAACCAGATCCATTATTATTGATACACCGATGTTGTTACAGATATATGAGTGCGCCTCAAATATGCATATTGTTAATGTACGAAGTGGATGTATTTTCATTCATCGGTAAATAATCAAGTTTGTATGTACATTTTCGAGCCGCTTGGTATAAATAGCGTATGAATAAGAGAAAACCTGTGTGGGTGAATGAAGCTTCGAATGTTATTGAGGCCTGCATTGATGTACTTCTTTGGTGGTGGCTATTTTCATCGTATTGTATGCAAAATTTATTTTTTGGTGCATTATAGACATGCTTTAGTACCTGTAAGATATTCTAGAGTGTGTTCTGCTTTAAAAATAATACGAACTCACGACTAGTCACTAGGCCACTCGTACATCCTCCGTCACAACCTAGTAACCCTGGTATGTTTACCTGTAATGTTCCTTTGGGCGAAGCCATATTAGTTTAAGAGCCCACTAAGCTTTCAATCCAAAAAGACAACAGTGCAGTGCCCCAAAGTTAGGGGATGGTTTGTAATTTTTACTAAAATCAAAATTTGATCACGTATCAAGTCGAAGAACCCTATCAAAATGTTCTGTAACACTTTTTCTCCTAAGAAAATAAAATTTCTCATATCAGTATTATCTGCAGCTGCCTAAATGGGCTTAAAAAAAAGACGACAGAGTTTTCACCCCTTATTCCCCATATTCAAGTACAAGGTATTTTGAAAGTTATGACCATTTTTATCTCCAAATCGCTGTCAAATGGACGTACTGTATATCAAAAAGTGATGAATCAAAAATAATTTTTTTTACACGGATGAATAAAAAATATCATCTTAATTTAAAATCGGCTACAAAAAAGCCCGTGACGCATATTCGTATACAGAGTGAGAATGCTAAATTCACATTTTCTCATTTTTTTCAAATGTAACCCCCAATATTTTATCATACCAAAGAAATACTTTTAATATGCTCTTTCATCTTTGTATAGCACTTGTTGTACCTACGTCCATCAATTTCCGAGATATTTCGATTTTCGGTAAATTTAAAATATAGCTTCTATTTATATGTACTTAAATTTATTTGAGAAAGTACTATAGAATTCGTTTTTTATTTAACTAACAACTAAATTATAAGGTTATTATAGTATTTGATGAAGTCAAAACCCTGAATCATCGAGATAATAAAGTCAAGTATGCTGAAGAAGCAATTTTGTAGGCGTGATGTATAATTAACTATCAAGCAGATTTATCAGGGATGCTTTGAAAAATTGACGGTTTTCATAACCTGCTCAATAATTCCGTACTGTGTGAAAAACGAGCTTTAAAAATTAATTTTTTCCATTGAGGGTATTTAGGAGATTCTTTGAGAAATTGCCTACTTGCCTCTAGAATATATCAAATATGAACAGCAATATCCAGAACGGAGGCACTCTAAAACTAATGCGTTTGGAAGATTGAATAATCGTTTTATTTGGACCGTGTTGTTTAATATTTCATAGCCTACCTGATAGATCTGCTTGATAATTATGCATGACGTCTACAAAATTGTTTCCTCAGCACACTTGATCTATATTATCTCGTTCATCCAGTGACTTGATCAAGTACCATTATGACCTCATATTTTAGTTGTTTGTTAAGCAAAAATAAAATTTGATAGTATTTTCTTAAAATAAATAAATTTTAGTAAACAAATAGAAGGCATATTTAAAATTTGTGGAAAAATCTAAACATCTCGGAAACTAATGAATGCAGCCGTAATAAGTGCTATACAAAGATGAAAGAGCATATTAAAAGCAATTCTTTGGTATAATGAAATATTGGTGGTTACATTTAAAAAAAGAGAGAAAATCTAGTTTTTGCATTCTACATCACCCTGTATATGAATATGCGTCACGGGCTTTTTTTATAGCCGATTTTAAAGCTAGATGATATTTTTTATCCATCCGTGTAAAAACACCGATTTTTGATTCATCACTTTTTGATATACAGTACGTTCATTTGACAGCGATTTGGATATAAAAATGGTCATAGCTTTCGAAATACCCTGTATAGTGTAACAATACCCTATATAGGAAGAACGAAAATCATTAGTAGAATTTGAGTATAGAAGAATATATAGGATGTATCATTTAAAAAAATATATGTTTGCATCACCACGTAGTTATGGATCACCCTGTATAAATCAAAATATTTTCTGAGCAAGGAACATATCCGTGGCTACAACATATACAGGGTGGGCCAATAGTGCGTGGACGGAGGATTATGGGCTTACTAAAAAATATTTCAAAAATCTGTCACTTGATCATGGTAGGGACCCTTGAAGGCTATAACGTAAAAATATTTTCACCTAAATTTTGACGTTTATACAGGGTGATTCATATCAAACCTACATTTTTTTGAATGGAACTCCCTATATATTATTGCATATTCAGATTCCTTGGTCAATTCTAGTGTGACATTATGTATCACACATGGAACTTTAAACGAACCGTTTAGGCGCAAATCACAATTTTTGGTATAAGTAGGCATCAGAAAAAAGTTGAATATCGCAGCGATTATAAAACTTAGAAGGCCTTGACTTTGCGGTACGACTAAGCATGAAATGCGTCACCTTAGGTCAGACGGCTAAATTTGAATTCTTTTTGTACTTGGAGAAATCAGAGGATAAATTAAGGAAACTTCAATCACAGATAACTTGATTTTTTCAAATAGGAATGCCTATTTTGGTTTAAAGAATCAAATGTAAAATTTGATTACCTTTCTAACGATATAGCATTCTTGAGATCAGTCTTTTCTGGTTTTCATTTTGTTTCAAATTTTCAGTCAAATCGGTGTTTTTCAACTTTCCTGCATGCAAGCAACCTAGCAGGCCATGAAAAATAAACAAAAGCTCATTAATATGGAAGAAAGCAACTAACTTAGTAGAAAAATGCAAACTAAGTAGAGCAGCGAGGCAAGATTACGAAAATTCCTTACAACATATTAGCTCTAACCAGAAACAATAGCAGTAACAAGAACGCTCATTTTTCACAGCCTACTAGCTATTAGCCAATTTCCAAAGTTAGTAAAAAAATACCTAATCAAAGGAAAACTACTAGTGATTGTTGTTGGCAGTAGAATATCTATGTCTTCTGAATAAATTTGAATAAATTTTCACATTTATTGCTATGAAATGTAGCCATTTCCGTAAGTCAAAAGTAATGATACCTGTGACTAGAACCCTTCAAATTCTTCGGTAGGTACTTCTGCTTATTAGCAAAATCGCGGAAAATGAAACTTGAACTGCAGTCTGTTTGAATTGTAAAACATAAATTAGTTTGCAGAAAACTACATGAAATAATCACAATTTCAACATAGCGTAATAAAAAAATTCTAGCAATTATTTCAATAGATGTTCAGAATGCTCCAGTTGGAGATATCTTTACTTTCGACTTAACTAAACGGAAATGACTATTTTTTTTATCCCATTAAATGTGAAATTTCATTCTAGACATGTTAGACTGTAAGCAAAAATCGCTGATAGTTTTCTTTTTGTTTCAAAATTTTTAATCGTTTTGGAAAGTTGCCAAGCTCTAGTAGACCTCAATAGCTAGTAGGCTGTATAAAACAAACACTTCTGTCATACCCCAGCTACTCATTGACATTAGATATCTTGCCGCTGTTGTTTCCGGTTAGAGCTGATGTGTTGTAAGGAATTTTCATGTTCCTGCCTCGCTACTCGAGTTCCTTTGCATCTTTCTACTATGTTAGTTGTTTTCTTCCATATTAACGAGCTTTTGTTTATTTTCCATGGCCTACTAGGTTGCTTGCACGCAGGAAAATTGAAAAACACCGATTTGACTTAAAATTTGAAATAAAATGAAAACCAAAGAAGATTGATATCAAGAATGCTATATCGTTAGAAAGGTAATTAAATTTTACATTTGATTCTTTAAACCAAAATAGGCCTTCCCATTTGAAAAAATCAAGTTATCTGTGATTTAAGTTTCCTTAATTAATCTACTGATTTCTCCAAGTACAAAAAGAATCCAAATTTAGCCGTCTGACCTTAGGTGACGCATTTCATGCTTAGTCGTACCGCAAAGTCACGGCCTTCTAAGTTTTATAATCGCTGCGATATTCAATTTTTTTCTGATACCTACTTATACCAAAAATGGTGATTTGCGCCTAAACTGTTCGTTTAAAGGTCCATGTATGATACATAAAGTCACATTAGAATTGACCAGGGAATCCAAATATGCAATAATATATAGAGAGTTCCATTCAAAAAAATGTAAGTTTGATATGAATCACCCTGTATAAACGTCAAAATTTAAGTGAAAATATTTTTGCGTTATAGCCATCAAGGGTCCTAACCATGATCAAGTGACAGATTTTTGAAATATTATTTAGTAAGCCCACAATCCTCCGTCCACGCACTATTGGCCCACCCTGTATATATATACAACTTTTTTCGCTATCTTCTATAGTAGTGGTGTCATCGACCGAGCCGGTACTAAAAACTCACTCTGTGTATTGTTTGATGAATCACATATCAATAAAATTTCTTGTAAATTTTAATATTAAAAAAATAATTTCTTCTGGGTGAAACACTTGCATAGTCATTGAGTTTATTGTCCGTATACCATAGTTATTATATGGTAGTACTGCCATTGACAAGCCCCTGGTAGTTTAGTCAACCGGTAACTCATTTATTTACCTTGACGTGTATATAAATAAATATCTCGATAAGTCACTTATTTATTGCTTTCATCCTGGCTTGTTGACGAGCTGTTAGGAAATGCCTCAGTATGTAGCTGTAAAAATATTGTTGGCATTTATGATCCTGATAGATTTATATAACCCGTTTCATTCTGAGTAATGATTCACGAAACGTAACATTATAAATCAAGCGTGCGTATATTTGTTCCTGTTGAGATTGCAACCTTTTCCTGTGTTTTCTTCAAACACCGAATTGCCGCTGGTATGGTGTGTGACTTCGTCATTCATTTGCTTCATTCGACAAGCGCTGAAATTCGTTGGATGATAAATAAAATCGCAAACGTTGAAATAAAAACCGTTTAAAAACATTTCAGCTACTCCTTTATCCTTTACAAAATGATGCATATAGGCTATCTTGACGTTAGTAAGTACTTTCTATGTCCTTGATAACATTATTTTTTAGAATTTTGGGCTAGTATAAGAGGACCTGTCAGAGAATAACGAGATTCGTGCTAGTCAAGTAAATTATTTTTTTTACAAACTTTGACACCCCATACCTTGAAAACCAAACTCTTTAGCACACGATCGTGGAAGCCAAGCACCTTGATGTGAGCTTCCTGTAGGAACCTCATCGATGCCCTTACAACATGAGGACCTGCATTATCTTGCTGGAAGAAACCCTCTTCGAGGCCTCGAACATATTATGGAACGGCAATTATTTCTAACCCCTCATTCACATAACTTTGCGTAGTCATTGTGACAGGAATCACAAGTAAAGGTGACTTGCTGTTTAATGCAATGGCACCCCCAACCATCAAACCAATAGGACGGTGTACTTGGCGCTCAACAGCAAACTGGAGATCACGTCGTTCACCCAGAGTCGTTTAACGCGTTGGCGTCCGCCATGTGCCCCCAGACAAAACCTGGACTCGTCGGAGAAGGCCGTCTGATGCTACTCAGCGTGCCATTGTCGGTGTTCTTGGCACCAATCTAACAATTGACGACGATGAGTTGCAGTGAGTGAAAGCACTAAACGCTGGCGATACAATCCTAAGCCCATTTCACTTAATCTGTGGTACACCGTGCTTATTCGAATGGGCCTCCCTATAGCTGCAAGTACCAAGCTTCAGCAACAGTTCGAGTGGATCGTCTTCTGTCTCGAAGGGCCAGTAGTCGTAGATGACGATCTTGCCGGTCTGTAGTTCTTCTACGTGCTCCAGAACCTCTAACTCGCTGCATTCGCCCTTCTGCGATCCATGCGCGCCATGCTGCTACAACTGTGGCCATGCTACACCTCATGGTTACAACAATTGGTCTGAAAGGGGCTTAACTAGGGCTGTCGTCTTCTAGGGGGCATCTTTACACAACCAGCTGGTCTCTCGCCACATTTGCAACAGATATCATCGTTTTTGAATCGACAAAAAGCCATGCTTTATTTTTACACGTCTAGAGTTTTTTAGAGGTGCCATGTAGGTAAGTAGGTTCTGGATGAACAAAAAGTGTTTCATGTGTACTAGAGTTGGTACTGGCAAACTGTTCACACATTTTTAATGTGAATATCCATTTTTTTCTTGGTGTTTGGACTTCATTTGCGAGTAGCATATAACCTTCACTGTTAGAAGCTTGTAGACAAGGTAGACACTTTAAAAGGCCTTCAAACACTTCGTTGCAATGCTTGTAGAAACAGATCTAGATGCAGAAGGTCGATTTACGAGTTTCTACATCGATAGTCTGTGCACAAATATGCCCGTTGACGATCATAGGCGTAGTTAGGTGGGAGCTTGGGGGGACTCAGTCCCCCCCCCCCCGCCCGCAAGAATGAAATTAGCCCCCCGCTAAATCCAGGAATAATTCATTCTGTTATGTTTATTGTATCTAAGGCAGGGACTTGAGCTTGAGCCCCTAGATCCACGGACTTAAGCCCCCCAGACTCAGGGAATAAACTACGGCTATGTTGAAGAGGCACTGGAAGTAATCCTGAAGGTGTTTCAAGACGACCCAACAATGAAACAGTAAACGAATCTTCCACTGAGAGGAGGAATAGAACTAGCAGAAACGTTAACACATTGTTGGACACTCTGCTGGTCGGGAGGCTTCGTAATATGGCTCCTCTGGTAGAGGCAGCTTCTCTGGTAAATGTCTCACACGTGCTTCGAGTTTTGTATTGATATGAAACAATATATTCTATATGTATAATAGGTGGACGACGAATATCTGTTTAGGATGAAAATATCTGGTTACCTACCTCCCATCAGTCCTGAAAACATGAAAATCAAACAAAAACACACTTGCAATATGGCAGCTATCCACGTGGTCAATGCATCACATTGGAGGTTATGGACGGTTATAGCCGTCGTGCCGTTTTACCCATGCACTTTAAAACATGAATAGTTGGGATAGCGTATAGTGGGTTAGAATTTGGCAATTTCAGAAATGACGAGCTTCACGGTACGGCACTAACATTGCTTAACAAGGCAAGTATACCGACATTCTGACGGTCGTCGCCGTTCCGTCGTAACAAGCAGATAACTTTTTGACTGATATAGCCGTCGTGGCGTATCACGATCACTCCCCGTAGACGGCTATAGCCGTTGTGTCCAACAACGTGTTAATATCACAACGGATGTTGTGTCATTTATGGAACAGCGAAAGCTGTTAGTTTCGGGTGATGCCTTTTCGTTGGGCGTCTATTTTTCATCGAGCTAGGCCTGTTTGTGCGTATTCGGCGAAGGTGCCTCGTCATGTCATTTACATAGATCAATCTTAGACGGTCCTTTTTGCTTCCTAATGTTGACTGTGGAAAATGGCAATAGCTTTCTGTGTGTACGGCGCGCCGTGAAAAATGAGCCGCGTCAAATTAACCGTGAACGGTCATAAATCACCGAACCGGCTTTCTCCGACGCAGCCGAGTGATTGATCATCTTCACCTCTCTGATTTTTCGAATATATTATTCTTCGTGTATCCCGACACATCGCTCTATTGAAATGCGATGGGTTTCATGATACAGAACAATTTATTAGACACCGTTCTGGAAAGAAGTTTCGAGTGTGGACAGACAGATTTTGGTCCATATTACACGATTACACGAATAGAGGGCAAATTCACACGATTTTTAGCGTTCGTTAAACAAATAGCTGTTTTTGATAAACATTTAAAACTAATAAGCTAGACTGCGAAAAAGAGTCAATTAATTTTACTTAAATTACCTAACCTAACTCAAGTCCGCCCCCATTCCTGTTCATATCGATATCGATTATGGAAAATTATTCAGGCGATCAAGTAAATTGTCAACACTAGAGAACTCAGTGTCAATTTCATCGTGCGTAGTTCGATTACCAACACCACTCTTTTCCTTCTCGTTCGGTCTGCTGATAAATGATACCTGATAGTCATTCTTCAGAAATATGATACCCTTGCCTTGCACGCTTCCAAAAAAGCAAAAAGTGGGGAAAAAATAGAAGTGGAAGGCAAGCAAAAAAGTATCAGTGTATGCGATTATGCATGGTAAGTTAGCTTTTTATTTTACTTATTTTGGTTTGGTTTTTAAATTTATATCTAATATTTTTTATGACTTTACACGATTTTACACGATTTTTGGAAGTCGAGTTGCACGAATTTCTCTTCACTCCATCTGGCAACACTGATTGTGGAAGCAGCTGTGTGGGCGGTGGTAGCAACTCTGAGCATAGTACACACATAAAAAGAAATTCTCAAGTCAAGAATTGTGATATTCTTGTACATACATACTCACAACAAGAATATCAGTTCTCAATCTAAGAAAGTATATTTGATGAGAAAATCATAGAAAATTTGTATCAAGAATAATATATTTTTGATTTATATACCTATTTTAAAGAAATATGATCCGAAAGAAAATATAATTTTCATTGCAACCAAGGCTATAATAATTTAATAACAAATATTTTATAATTTTATATCAAGATTATCATTCTTTCCAGCGGTGTCCAGTTTACTTCTGTCAAAAATATAGACAGCTTGCAAATGCGAACCTTCATTTACAATATGATAATCTTGGTTTTAAAATGAACGCTGTTTTACAAGCGCACCTTATATTTGTATCAAGTAAATCATTTATTTGACGTCTACCAGCGTCGGAGTGCGCAGGCGCGCAGCGTGTCACGGGTCAATTCTAACCCCTCCACCCCCTCAACTCAACAGCCTGTTGCCCGTCCGCGTCCGCGCCGCCAGTATCGGTTTTCGGATTGTCGCATTCGCCGCCGTCTTTAGCACCGTAGCGTAATACCTGCATCCTGGATCCTGCATAATAGCACGTAATAGTATTTAGTCAAACTGTTAAAAAATTGCCAATGCCACGTGATACCCGTGATAGCACCGTCAACCATCAGTCATTGAATCTGCTGGTAGTGCTGGTCCACCGCCATTTGAGTCGCGTCCCAGTTCCCATCAGCTTCCTTATCACTGGATCTATCCAACCATGAATGAGCTATTAAAAAAATTGGGATGCGAAGACCTGACTCAGGTGCTGTTCCTAGATAAGTACTAAGTATATTAAATGTGATTTAAGAAATTTTGCAGAACTATTTCTCCAGAAAAATTTCTACATGCTCATAGAAGAGTTTGAATGCTCAAATTAATACTATTAGATTCCTCATCCATGAATATCACAATTTTAGAATAAAGTTGAGCTACTTGCGTCAAGTTTATGAAATGCTTCAGTCAAGATTATGAAATACTTCGGTCAAGATTACCATATGCTTGATTTAAGATTTTGGTATTCTTACTATCAAAGATTTCCCAGTTTTAAGATTAGCATAACTTTGCGCGTATAGGAAGTTATAGTATATTTGAATTAAAGCATCTGTGCTCCATCTAAGAGATTATTTTTATGTGTGTACGGAGTTATACATACATACAAAGAAGTTTTCAATTCAAGAATTCTGATCATCTTGTAAAGGTAATTGCGACAAAAACGTCTTCTCTGGCTCTAAGAAAATTTACTTGATGAGGAACTTATGACTTATTTGAACCTAGGAAAATATACATATTTTGGATGTCAAGAAATATGCTCTGATCAAGACCAAAATCTTGAGCTGTTTGCGCCAAGACTATGAAATGCTTCAGTCAATATACAGGGTGAGCCCTAGGTTAATATTTTTTTAACAGTTTCTAGAAGCATCATCATAGTCACAATGTCTTAACAGACATGTTGTGAACTCGTAAAATGCATTTACACATTTTACGAGTTTCCCTTGGGATATCTTTAAGATCTTTAATGCAGTTGTTTCCCATTTGCTTTCTGCATCCTCATGCCGTTGACCAGATGGTATCTACTGGTTCATCCGCCTTTAGGGGCAATTTCTCACCCCAAGGACAAGAAGGTGTCCTGACTCTTCTCAACTCGTCCACCCGAAGCTGTTGGTTGAGAAGAGGTTACTGCTTATACCGACAGTAGTTCGGTGTTCCTTTTAGTCGCCTTTTACGACACGCAGGATATACGATGGGAGATATTCTAACCCGCCTCCATACGGGCAAGTTTCTAGAAGTCGTTGAGACAAACAACTTTTTCATATAACTTTTTTTTAGAAAACTGAAGAATAAGCGAGATACAGATTAAAAAGGGTATATCTGGGCTTGAATATAAAGACGTTACTAGTCTATTTATGTCTAGCTTTTTGCTTGCTTGGATTTTTGTCAAATCGATTAGGTATTGTACCTGTCAGATAGTACAGTGGTCAATTTTTGTTTAAAGTTGTCAATTTTAAATTTGTAGATCCTAAATGTGGCACATTATTATGGAATAAATTTTGAGTAACTGCGAGTGAGAAGCTGAACATAAACAGGCTAGATACAGCTTGATACACAAGCCCAGATTTACTTCTTTTTGTTTCTGTATCTCGCTAATTTTTCAGTTCTCGGAAAAGGTTATTAAAACGACTTCTAAACACAGCTTAGAAAAATATCGACTTAAGACTCACCCTGTTGTATATAATGTATTCTTACAGATGATATATTCATTGTTTTATTTTCAAGATTATCATATGGTTGAATTAATATTTCGATATTCTTACTTTTAAGACTTTTCCAAATGTTGATTGTAAATATTCACTTCCACTTATACTTAACCATATATACTCAAAAATATCATATAAATACACATAAACTGACAGTCCTATGGTAATTAGTTATATAGTGGTGTATTTTAGCACTGTCAGAAAAAGTCAAATACTTCAAAATAGATCACCTATGGTGTAAAAATGTGTAATTGGTAATTGCTAGCAGAAACATGGAAGTATTTTCTGAATTCTGTGGAAGTGGTTTACAAAAGTTTGGCGACGAAAACAAAGTGTTTTCTGCTCTATAGGTTGTTATTGATTACTTACGTTTACATGTGTAATGGAATAGTCGCAAAAATAGATCAAGGTACACCGTGAGACAAAGTAATCAGTATCACCTCTTAAAAATAATAAGTTGTTCAAGCATGCCATTGGAGCATGTAGACATGCAGATATCTATTACATCTGACGCGTTACACGCAATCATGAATAAATTAAATGTCTGACAGTTCGTTGATCGAAGTCCTTAGACATCAAACACGGAACAAGGTAATATAAAAAGGCATTTAAAGTGTTTTTAGAGAAATAGCGTTTCTTACAATGTATGATGAAATTTAATAGAATACCTACACTAAGGCAATCGTATATGAATATTGAATTTAGTGATTCTAAAGAAGATTTATTAAATAAATTAGATCCATGAATACTGGGTTCAGATTAGAATTATTGTATTGCACAAATACACCTCCCTCTTTGGTACACATCTAACACTTAGTTGTTTATTCATTATATGACACCTCCACAAAACTATACGTGTAAAAACAGTAGTAGCTCTTTCCACAGTGTCGAAATTCTCCAAAAGAAGGCATGCTAGAGGAAACTGGTTGGGGGAGTAGGGACTTCGACCTGGTAAGGATGAGTTCGCAGAGCCTCTCTAGTGTTCCTCGTTTGGACGTTGGACGGCCTTTTGCATTATTATCTGAAAGAGCTCACTCGAACATCTTTCGTGATAGAATCTGTAAAACAGGGACAGGTCAGCCATCCTTCTTCGATGTTCCAGGCTGTAGAGGTCCTTTATGAGGTTAGGCGTATCGATTAGTCTAAAGGCTCTCTTCTGGATACTGTCCACAAGCTTTAGAGAGTGCTTCGGAACGCATCCCCACACATGGGAGCAATACTCCAACGATGGTCGGATCTGTACCTTGTAGAGCAGCAATAGTTGCTCTGCTGTGTATAGCTTCCTACAGCGGAACAAAACTCTAAGCTTCTGGAATGCCGTTTTAGCAAAACTGACGACGTGGTCGTGCTAGGACATGTTATTGTTGATCTTGATCCCCAAAAGCTTGACGGAAGCCAGAGTGAGACTTCTGTGTAAGGCTTTCGCGGCCATCGTCCAATGAATTTGTGGTTCTTGGGTTTTTAGGCCGGCGTCGTTTAGCATTAAAGCTTGATGTTTCGCCACCACGAGTGGATGGCATCTTCAGAAGCTATTTCACTTTGGCGACTTCCAAAATACTGTCGTCTGCGAAGCTGTAGATTGGATTTGATGTTGTTGCCAGCAACTCGTTGATGTACAGCAAAAGCAGTGTAGAGTGTAGGAGATAGGATAGATCCCTAATGAACACCGGCGTTTATTGAAAATACGTCTGATGAACAGCGTTCGAATACAACAAACAGGGATCGGTCGTTCATAAAGCTATTCAGCCACTGGTGCAGGCCAAGTGGTAGTCCATAAGCAATAAGCTTGTCCAGAAGTCCCTCATGCCACACTCTGTCGAACGCTTTCGATATGTCAAGTGCAACAACACGGGATTCGCCATGATTTTTAGTTGCTCTGTTCCACAAGTGAGTGACGCAGGCCAGGAAGTCATCCGTAGACCTGTGTTTACGGAAGCCATACTGGCGATCATTTATGATGTTATTGTTGTCCAGGTATTTCAGGAGCTGTGTGTTAATGACAGTCTCCATAACCTTAGACATGATGCTGAGAAGAGCCACAGGTCTATAATAGTGGGTGGGGGATCGGTTTTTTTGCCTTTCCTAGGGATGGCTTGTACGCAGCCAATCTTCCACGAAGCGGGAAACACGCCTCGTTGATACGAAAGTTTGAAGAGCTTGCAAAGAATAGGTGTAAGCTCAGCGGCACAGCGTTTAAAGACAATGGCTGGAATTTGGTCAGGACCAGTAGCTTTATTCGTGTTCAGTTTTTGGAGGATGTTTTTAACACCTCGATGTTGAAATTTGACTTCTGCCATTCTCGAGTTCACGCTTATGGTGGTGGTCGGAGTACTACCTTGAAAGTCTACAGTAGAATTGGCTGCGAAGAGCTTCCCCAAGATGTCTGCTTTTTCTTTAGGAGCAGAAGCGATGGACTTGTCCTCTCTGGTCAAGGGTGGCATTGATGAATAGGAAAAGTTCTGACTAACAGCCTTAGCTACAGACCAGAATGTTCTGGGCGAACTAAGACATGAGAGGAGCTTGTTCTTAATTTTTTGCTTGTGTTCTTCCTTGCTGCTGTCAATCACGCGTTTACAATGATTTCTGACGTCGATAAAACTGCGGTGGTTCTCCGCATTTGGATTTTTCCTCCATTCCTTGTAATGTTGGTTGTTAGAGGTAACTGCATCTCTATCACGCTGATTGAACCATGGCTTGTTTTTGGAGGGATGCTTGACGACATGAGGAATATAGGCTTCCATGCCGGATATTAATACCTCTGTTATTTCTTGGGCGCAAGTTCTGACTAACAGCCATCATTGACCTGTTGTATTTTTTAATCAACTAATTATGGCAAATAGATTCGTTTATTGCTATCAAATCAATACGATTTGAGTGGCACTTAAAATCGCCAAAGTATCGAAAACGGAGTTAGAGAAAACAAAATGAATTCATTGGCATCAAAATGTCTCTTCTATATCCCTGTTTTTGTATGGTCAATCAAAACGATGAAAAGAATTCGGAAGGCGAAGTTTTGAAAGCGGCACTGAGTGAGGACTGATGAGAGACCCACCAGAGCGAAGGTTAGGCAAACACCCGAAATAAATTAGCCCGACAATAGGCTGTCATAACTTTTTACAAGTAGCGGTGAACGCCAACAGTGCCGACACAGGATGGAGACAATAAAGAAATAAACAGGGCGGCAATTTCCAAATATCCTTCAGTCGGTCATAAAAAAACCAAATTACCGCCGGCAGGTCTAACAGAGTCGGCATCGGCAGGCAGGCGCAAACAGGCCAGAGGTAAAATACATCGACATGTCTGTACATAAGTTATGACAGGCGTAACAGGCGTATCTATAAAATAAATAAAGGCTGGCATGAGCCATGAGCGGCGGCCCAGCGAGCAAAGCCAGTTTATGATCGGTGGTGACGGTTCACAATAAGCCGATGGTGGCAGGGACGTGTATTAAGGGGGACTTTTGGGGATCTGGACCCCTCTTTTTGACTCGGGGCTGTAGCTTCAACAGGAAACTCAGGGAGCCTTTATCAGAGAATGTACAAAATGTTTGCCAAAAAGTTGTTCAGTAAACGTTTCAAGCACCGTCTTATTTCATTCGCTACATCGGCTACATTAAAATATCCAGTTATGATAGGGTTGCCATCCGTCCGGGTTTCCCCGGATTTGTCCTAGTTTAGAAGGTATTCCGGGAGCGTCCGGGCGGGACTTCATTTGTAGTCCGGATTTGACAATTCAAAGTCCCGGACCTAAAAGTGTGTATATTTTTTGATTATTTTATGTTTTATAGAGTTAACAATGTAATTCACATCCTAGTAAGTCTAAACTTAAAAAGGTTCAGTTTTGTTGCAGAAGACTGAGTTTAGTTCATATTCTGTTGAGAGATATTTTGTTATAAACGACTGCTGATAAAAATATAAAGAACATAACTATTATTGAGTTAAAAGGGTTATATTAAAAACTGCAAGACTGAATACCAAAATGTCTTTCAAGATTTTTTGGTACAGTTTATTTGAAGAATAAAAAATTCTAGCTGATTATTGAAAAAAAACTGTAACGAACTGTAATAAGGTTGTATTTTGTTACGTATATTTAAAATGATGATAAAAATAAATTTAATTCTAAGATCTAAAAATAACAAAAAAGCGATATAGACATTTTTCACTATTTTGCATTACACTATGTTTAAAAAACTTGTTGACATGTCCGGGTTCCGGGCTCTAAAATCCGGGGTTTTTACGCGTCTTGTCCTGGTTGCCAAATTTTAGAGATGGCAACCCTAAGTTATGAACTTGCTTTATCGTTCAAGTTTTGGG
Source organism: Callosobruchus maculatus (assembly GCA_951848785.1). Classification (NCBI taxonomy): domain Eukaryota; kingdom Metazoa; phylum Arthropoda; class Insecta; order Coleoptera; family Chrysomelidae; genus Callosobruchus; species Callosobruchus maculatus. The sequence continues at coordinate 1,730,676 of CATOUR010000030.1, forward strand.
ATGAGCGGACCACAACATTTGGCTGCTTTTCTCAAATAAGAGAAATTAGGACATGCTATACCATTAGATTTGATGAGATCGAGTTGTTTTTTCATGGCCAGCCATCCGTAAAGACTGAAAGCCTATGGCGCTGTAGAAGCGCTACGAGAGGATAAGTGTATGTGCACGTTGGATTTGAAACTTTGCAAGTTGTAGCCATTAGGAAACAAATTCCCCGACAGCTCATTCCAAGGCGTCGAACTTCTCCAAAAGGAGGAATGTTAAAGGAGACTGGTTCGGGTAGTAGGGACCTCGACCTGATTAGGACGAGCTTGCAGAGCCTCTCTAGTGTTCTTTATCCGGACGGCCTTCGGTGTTATTATCTGGGAGAGCTCACTCGAACATCTTCCGTGATAGAATCAGGGAAAGCTGTGTAGTTGCCTTCTTTGATGTTCCAGGCTGTGGAGATCCTTTGTGAGGTTAGGCGTATCGATTAGTCTAATACCTCTTTTCTGGATAGTAGCCTTAGAGAGTGCTTCGGAGCGCAATCCCACACATGGGAGCAATACTCTAAGCTTCTGGGATGTCGTTTTAGCAATACTGACGACGTGGTCGTGCCAGGACATGTAATTGTTGATGTACCTACATCCCCAAAACCTTGTTTAGGGTGGGCTCTGATCCTTACACGTCAACCCAAGCTTATTGTGTGCTCCGTATCTATTAGCTGAGTAAATCAATTCTTATTTCCTTGACGAGGTCCAGGAGCTCTTTTTCAATACTACATCTAGTTTCGTCATTTGGCTGTGTCACACGAAACAGAGCCTTTTTCCGAGTTAGCCTCTTAGTCCCAAATGATATGTCGGGCAGTTTCTTGAGAATGATGTCAAAGCCTACACTCCTGTTCTCTGTTGAAGATCCCAAAAGTGTATAGATGTTTGTAGTCCAATAGTAACAGCACTAAACTGCTTCACATCACTCCAGCCAGCTGGTGAACCACTTATTTGGACCTGTAAGCAGCATTTTAAAAACAACCTGGCTTGGAAGTATGACAGGATTACAAAAGTGTTACAGTATTATCTAAGTACTAATGCCCAAAGGGTAGCACGTCGCCTTTTCGATATTCTTGTATTATAGTGGATTTGCCTTGCTTTGTACAAGATCTATTAAAGACCCATTGTGAAGGGCCCCACAGACATCGTTTTTTTTTTCATCAGGTTTGCACGACGTGCCAACTAATCACACTCATTTCGGTCCGTGTGTGCCGAAAAACCGTCGTGTTAACCGTCGTTCCAAAAAATCTGTCCGAGCTTGATTTTACCCGTCGGTCTCGAACGCCATCGTGCAACTCGGTCCATGTGTGGCCGTTCATCGTGCAATCACGACGGGATTTTGCAGTGTCGTTCTGGTTTCAGTTCAGGTATAATTTGTAAAGCTTGAGGATATCGCACCTGAAAATTTCAAATCCTCGTAACTTCTACCCGCAGCAAGGAATCTCAATGTAGCTGTCAGACGTTCATGAGGGGAAATAGTTTGTCTCATCCAAGTATCCTGTTTTTTTATTAGAGGTGCTACTAAATTAAGTAATTCTAAGTATGTTTCTTCATCCATCCTCAAATAAAAAATACCAATCCCCTGGTTCCAGACGCAATTCTTCTAATAGATTTATATGGGAGAATTGGCCTCTTTTTAAAAGCCACTGTTTCACCCATTTAGAACATTTTTTTTGCTGTATTTCACTTTAGTACCTAAAGCCGCCGCCAATGCTAAAGTATTATTCATGTTTAACTGAAAAAAAACCGAACAGTGTGTGGAGGTATTTATATCGTTCCATCGGTTCAGCGTTGCCAGGTCTAGTGATTTTTCAGTAGATCTACTGCTTTTGGGGCTTTGTCTACTGAATACTGTTTTTACGGTGGAATCTACTGATTTTCTTTCGGTTTTTAAGAAATAATCAGAAGTACTGTTTTTGTCTTTCAAGAAAATGTATAACAGGTTTGATTTCCAAAGCGATGTTCTGAAAAATGTATCATTGGTTAAGCCCTCAGCAGCTTTGGACGGTCAGTAGCCTTGAGTGATACCACTTGCCAAACATTTTCCATATTCAGTCGATCCTAATCAACCTCAATAGCTCGATAATGAGTGGCGACTTCTACGAAATAGTGACCTCACGTGGAATCAAAGCGAAAGTGTGACTGAGTTTTGGATAAAAGTAAAAAACACGTCTCTTTTGGAGATGTAATGCCATGTTTTTTTGTATTATCCAAATTTATGTTGAATACGCAAGTTTTGCCACATTCATCCGCAAACGTGGAAAGAATTTTCTCAGATGCTAATCTTCAAAAAACAAATACATATACGCTATCGTCTACCCACATCAATAAGTGTATGTGATGTGGCATTTTGCATAAAAAATGAGAACGAGAAGCCCAAAGTTGCTTTGATGTGGATTTAAATAATTGTATTAAACTGTAATACATAAATATATATTATGTACCATGTACCAAAGAAATACAGACTTGTCAGATTCAGATCTAGATCAATGAAGGCGTGTATTGTTGTTTATTCTTTTTTAGTTTTATTAGGTAAGCCATATTAAGAGTTTACGTGCTGTAAAAAGTTATCTTTTTTTGTAGTTTTATTAGGATTATTTATTACTCGAGTATATCCTGAAACGTGTCTTATGGAACAAATCGACCAGACTATGAATGTGTCGTCCGGTCGGTCGGTGTGTATTTGTTATTCTAGTCGGTGCGTTTTGTATGCTACCGATTACCGGGAACCTTTTTAGCCTGTGTGAGTGCCGGTGGTGCCATGCCATGCCGTGGTGCCGTGGCAGTGGCATCGTGGTGTGCCGTGGTGTCGGCGAAGTTCAAAGCGGCTGGCAGGCCCGTCGTCATCGTCACCAGCATCATGGGTGGCGGTGGCGACCAGGCGAGGCGCGACGCCAAGCGGCAGCGGCGTTGACGCTTCGTCACGACACCGCTGCGCTGTTGCCACGTCTGCCGCCGCGAATTACCGGACGGATGGTGGGTTTGCTACAATGATACAATGCTAGAGGTGGATAAACAGGGAAAAGGCATAACTGGGTGTTTTTCCCGATAAAAGTTGTTTAATAGAATAGAATTTATTGATCACAACAATAAATAATAGGTACCTACAAGTAACCAGTCAATCATGCTAACAGAAAGGAAAAACAATACAATACTAAAAAATTAATACATAGGAAAGTAGTACACAAGCACTCATTAAGCATTTGTAGTTACAGCAGGCTGATCATAGACAAACGGGTTATGAATTCCTCCAAATTATAGAAACAGTGCTTTAAAATAAATTTTTCACTGCCACTTTAAAGCGGTTTTTGTCAAGGTTCTTAACAACAACTGGTAGAGAATTATATAGATCCACTCGCAGCGAATTTTTCACTGACTTGGAAGCGTACACCCAGGCTGCCTGAGTACATTCATAGATCTAGCATTGTGATGATGAATTTCAGCACCAATTGTGCAAATTGTTATGCACCTCAATGAGTGTAGAATAGATAAAAATGCTAAGCAGAACATGATCCGTAAACGTTTAATAGTGGCTGGCAATTGGCTCTGAACTCTTCACTCATTTTCGAGCGGATATCTTTTTTTCTGCAAAACAAAAATTTTGTTATCATTGGACGAATTGCATATTATAAAGTTATACTAAAGTAATATTGCATTTTACCTTCTGCATCGGTCAACGTTGGCCTGGATGACTGGACTTACGAGGAACTGGCGAAAACTTGGTTAGAGAGAGATGACTGCAGGAAAGTTCAAAGATTCATAGTGGGCCCTGATAAGGGTCGTACGCTATAACTTTTGAATAAAGGCAGATAGACGCTGAACCTTTTGGTGAGGTTCTCACAGGCCATTGCCTGCTAAACAGACATTTGTAAGTCATGAGAGTGGTGTTGTTGGTGTACCACATTTGCTTCAGCTGCTGGGAGGCGAACAAAATAGTGTTCCACGTCCTGGGCAGATGTGCTGTGTATAACAACCTCAGGGTTTAGATATTCGGCAGGATGGAGTTCAAGGAAGAGTAACTTTATTCAATGAGCTGGTCGGATATACTGACTTTCGTTCAGAGCTGTATTGGGTTCGATAAGAAGAAGCTTTCGAGGACGTAGGGTTTTTAATGCTGGTTCCGTGGGGTTGGCATTACTACTACTAACATTGTATCCCGTGTTGTAGAAAATTTGCCTTTCAGTTATCAAGCAAAGCCATATGGTTGTTTTTGAGTTATCAATTTGCAACTGTCAAACAGCGTTGTTTATCAAAATAGGATTTTATTACTAAATATCAAAGTAACTCCATAAATGTAACATTAAGGTAAAGGAAGTACTTCATAAAAGTGAAAGTATTTTGAAAGTACTCTCTGAAGATGATATAAAAAGATATAAAAAATATGATTAGTTGCACCACAACTATATCATTTTCAGTAGTGGTTTCAAAAGGATCAAATTACATATCTAAAGCGTCACTTGTAATTTGATCCTTTCGAAGCTACTACTAGAAGTGGTATAGACTATTGCGCAATTATTCTTGCGTAGAAAGTTATTGATTTTAAATTAGTACCGAGTGATGACTACACTAAAATGTTTACACAAAAGCAGTCTTATTTTTAAAAGTGTCATGTAGAACCTAATGGAGCCTTGCACTGTCGGATTCAGAGAATGAGCGAAATTAGAGATAAGATATAGGGTGTTCCATTACGAAAAACATAACTTTGGTATGCTGTGACTTTTTGAAACACCCTTATATCACCAAATAATTTTAGAATGTTGGGTTTGACCCTGTCTATAGCTTTTGTTTAGAACTTCTTCGTACCTCTTAAAAACAACACACCTATTAACTTTGGAGTGTAAGTCGATCACCCGGTATATAACATCTTGTTTGTCGGACCTTTAAGCAAATACTTGGGAAGATGATAGGAAGGGAAACTCCAAAAATATTGAATATAACCTTAGAAGATCCTTTAGCCAGTGATTAGAAAACTACTATCTTGATTGTGAACAAATTTCGACACCCGTTGACTACAGAGACAAGAGATAAAAGAGATTGTGTATATAGTTTTTGGGTTAGGTAGATTGTCGGCGGAATTATTATTCCAAAACCTCTAAACCTCGTTTCTAGACTGGTAAATTACCTCTTACTTTGATATCATATTGGGATGGTAAAGAACATAGTTACTGAAAATATTTAATTCTAGTAATATTATTGGCCTATAATGACTGATAAATAAGGATAGCATCCCTCCTTCCAATGCAGATTACGATGATCAGCGGAATGTAGCAGTTCATCGAAATTCCCAGCAGATCCGGCAACGTCGCAGGCTCCACCGCCACCGGGGACGAAGACGGCCATGGTGCGCATGCGCACCGACTCGAATTTCTCGGCGAACGGCTCCGATTTTGAGGTGGCCTCAAACCAGAGTCGACCGTCAACGAAGCCCCATCGCTAACGGATTTACTTTCGACGGCTATCATTGATCAGTGATTCCAGTGAAGTGTGAACGTGAAATCGGAACTATGGTTGTGCTAGAAGGTGGAGGGATGCTATCCACTGCCGGCAATCAATACCTGCAGCCGGATTATCTGTCGCCGTTACCCACTACGGTAAGAGTCAAGGCTAGTTGGACAGTTTTTCGCTTGGTGTGATCAGTTTTCAAGAACTTATTGTCCATCATGTGGATGTGTTTAGATTTCTCTTTTCGCATGCATAGGTACTTGAGGATTGGGAATTCAGCCAAATCTAAGCCATATGAGACTGTTCTTAAGTATCGTCTGTGGCAATACATGGCCTGTTTCATGGCTAAAACACAGTTTTTTTGTTGTTTTTATTGTGTAGCTTTTACATATTTTGGGGGTCATTTTTGACTAGCTAAAACAAGACATTTTCATTGTCCTTTGGTAGACGACATTTTCATTATATGGAAATGTTCCGATTTCTCTTTTTGTCCAAATCTGAGGCAAAATTTTCCTAAATACCTATCGTATACTTGCGGCAGTGAGGCAGTACTTTGATTTATTTCATTGTATTGTATATCTTTATTGTCTTGTGATCTTACATGTATGATATAAGACCAGCCATAAATAAATAAAAGTAAAAATTTAAATATTACAAACAATACGAGCGGAGAAAAACGAAATAAACAACGCAAACAAATAAATAGACAGTTCAATAAATGCACAACTGCGAAACAGAAAAAAAATACATCTATAATCTAGTATAAATTCTCTTATACCTATTGAGCATCAGCTTTTCAAAAATTTTAGAAAATACAGATAAAATAGAGATTGGACGATAATTGTCAATTTGCAAAGGATACTAAAACCTGATACAAATCTGTATTAGTTGATGTAGGGTGTATTTTAAAGATCTTTTAGTTTTTACTTGATATTTCCTAGGGGTTTTTGTATATTACCTATTACGGGAAAATCGAGGGGAAAATAATCTTTGTTATGAATTTGTTTGTTTTGAACCGGTGGTACACTGAAAATGAAAAAATAACTTCTTGTACTGTTTAAGAACTTTTCAGTCTTCCATTAATGATTTGTTGCAAAACCAAATAATCACGGTAATGCTGTTCAAATTCAAATATGTTGTCAATCATTATAAATGTACTCAGTTCGTTGACTGTTCAAGATAGCTTGAGAATAACCCTTCATTAAATTTTGATGTTTTGAATGTGAATTCAGATATTAGAACCACTTTTCTTTGTCAACAAGGTTTAATTACAATTCTTAATCCTTCCAATTCATTTCTTTTATGAGCTCTCATTGCTTCCTATTCTACTTTGCTCAATAGAATAGTTAAAAACTGTATTTGGTTGAAATCTCAGACATACACTATGCGACGGAAAGCGAACATGGCCGAAATAGCTTGATAAAACTTGAAGATATCTCCAATATTGCTGAATGTTTTACAGCATTTTCTTTGTTATCAATGAGAGAATGATGTATTGATTACTCACGGTTTTATCTGTGACAGTATATATTCAGTGATTGATGTCTATGTCTACGTTTTATCAGCTAGATCTTACCAGAAATGAAAGTTTTGTTATGAGTATATTGATTACTCACACTTTTCTCTGTTCCTATAATGAAAGTGTTGTTATGATAAGTATTTTTTCATGCCGTATCATCAGAAACTTAGCATCTGATTGCCTCTAATTCATCGCGCGTCAATAGTTCATAAAACTACATCTGTTGAAACATGAACTATTTATTAACATTTCGGTTACCTCTTGAGTCATCGTCAAAGTATAGAATGATAAACTAGATACTGCCTTTGACGGCTACTAAACATTTTGGACTACAGGTTTAATAAACAGTTTATATTTGAATAGATATAGTTTTAGCTAAAGATCTGGTAAGCAAGATAAGTCTTATGAAACCGTGGTTTTGTTTACAAACAATTTGATTCAGATACAAATGGCTTTTGATTTACTTTCCACACTGACAGGTGTTTCAGATAAGACGCTTTTTGGGCGTTTCCGTCTGTCTGTGTATCGGTATGTCTGCCTGTTGGCGTTGTTCTAACCTCATAATCTCAGTAACCGCTGCATGGATGTGATGAATTTTGGGCGGCAATATGATTTTAAGATTTCCTGATCATATTTATATTTTTTCTTGGGTGGGGGTGAAATTGGGATTGTTTTGGTGGGTGGTTGTAAAACTGACAAATTTGTTGTAGCAGTGGCCGTCCCCCTACACGCTGGGTGGATAACGACGAAACAGTTTCTGGATATGAGTGTCAAGAGCGCCACTAAACTGACAACAAATCGCGAACGATGGCGAGCTACAGTACTCAAAACTATTGATAATATTCGTGGCGGCAATACTCTAGCTCCGACTTAATGCATTTTACGAGTTCACAACATGTCTGTTAAGACATTGTGACTATGATGATGATAGTAGGCTGTCCAATGATCTGAGAAAGGAAGACGGTATAATACATTTTTTAGAGCCATCGGAACATTGCCTTGCTTATTACAGAAACGAAGTATATATAAACGGGTACTGCTTTTGATCGTTCTGTATTGTGTAACGTGGAAATTATTGAATTGATTTTAATGAAATTTTGACACAATATTATTACCGTGGTGAGGAGATTTTTTTGGGAGGGGGTGAAATTGGGGCGGTTGTAGTCCAGAACTGTTACTTCAAAGATTTACAAATATACCACATTGCTTGAGTGAAGAATTTTTGTTGCGAAGCGCCGTGATTGAGAAAAATAACCTAGGAAGTGTCAGAAGTTCATAGTGTAAAGTAGTAAAAGATTTGGTCCAATTCCTTGATCAATATAAATTTGCCGGTATAATTCAGCGAATTGCTTCAAAAGCGTAAATTGAACCAAAAATTCAGTGGAAAATAGAATACGTTCTATATTTCCATACAATTTCACACTATTTTTGTTCAGGGCCGTATATGAGGGGGGGGTTTGGGGGGTTCAAATCCTCCCATTAGTATTCCCATGGATGAAATAACTACTAAAATAATACAAAATAACAATAATGAAGGATGCTTTCTCCAAGCTTAGTGATTTATTCTACTACTAACCAATCCCTCGGCGCTCATAACACATTAGCAGCGATACAATCTATACAAATTTTAAGCAAATTAAGACATTACATATTCTTTTATACATGAACACCCCTAAAATCACCATGAGCCCCCTCCATGTTCATCGCCTAGCTACGGCATTGTTTTTGTTCGTGTTCAAAAAATTGAACAAATCTTGTACAACAAAATTGTGTAATGTATCACAGTTTTTATAGTAACATTTAACCTACTTGTGTTATAATAGCGTTTTCTTTTGTTACAGCTCGACGCGAAGAAAAGCCCGTTGGCCCTGCTAGCCCAGACATGCAGCCAGATAGGTGCCGACTCTCCGTCCACCAAACCCATCATATCCTCCTTGGACAAGCCGAAGAAATCCCCCGCCGCCGACATCCGTGCCTCTCCCGCCACCACCAAGGAGAAGCCCAACGAAAAACCCGCCCAGCAACGCCTGACCCCTCAACACGAGACCAAGCTGGCCTTCAAACCGTACGAGAACAACGTGCTGAAGAAACCCGAAGACAGCCGGCCTTCCTCCAAAAGCAGCACGCACAGCGAGGAGAAGAAGACCGAGAGTCCCGACAGGAAGTCCGCCTCCCCGACAGACAACGACAGCGAGAAGTCCCAGGAGAAGTGTTCCTCTCCATCGGCCCGAGGAGCTAGCCCCATCATCAGATCCGGCCTGGAGATACTGCAAGGACATTCCAAGGACGCCTACAAACTGGGCGCGTTTCCGTCCAGCGGTCTGAGTGCTCTGTGTTGCCCACCGGGTTTGGAACCGGGTAACCCCGCCTTCCGACCCCCGTTTCCGGGTGCCCCCCACTCGATGTTCGGTTACCCTGGGGGCCCGACCGGAGCCTACTTGAGCTACGCGCGCGTCAAGACGCCCTCGGGTGGCGAAGCCTTAGTGCCGGTGTGCAAGGACCCTTACTGCACCGGGTGCCAGTTCAGCATGCAGAACCAACAGCTGTTGATGGGTCCGTGTCCGTCGGGGTGTACCCAGTGCGACCACCAGAAGTACAACCTGGCCATGGCCATGTCGTTGGTGCCGGGGCCTTCCTCCTTGGCCTATTCCCAACTGGGACGTCCGTACGTGTGCAATTGGATAGCTGGGGACGCGTATTGCGGGAAGAGATTCGTCACCTCCGAAGAGCTCCTGCAACATCTGCGGTCCCACACCAGCGGTGGTGCCGATTCCGCCCTTTTGAACCATTCGCTGTTCTCCAGGCCCGGGTACCCGAACCCTCCGTTGAGTCCTCTGTCCGCTGCCAGGTACCATCCGTACGGGAAGCCCTCGATGCCTAGTTCGCTGTCCGCTTCGCCTTACAGTGCTTTCAACCCGACGTTCGGACCTTACTACACCGCCTATTCGATGTACGGGCAGAGGATCGGTGCCGCGGCTGTTCACCAGTAGTCGTTGAACTTTTCTGTGGTTGTCTTTGTGATTAATCGGGCTTCAAATGGTCGACAAACAAAACCAAATTCGTCGAAATAGAGAGTGTTTTCGAGTGGCAATGTCGGGGCGTTTCCACCAGAGATGTGCTAGGAAAATGTGCGCTGCGAGGATGTGTGGCGGAGCTGTGAAACTGTGTGCGGAGGAGCCTTGCGAGGTTGTGTGGCGGGCTTTTTTCAGAGTTTTTTTTGCTCGCCTACATCAACAGCACACATCCCTCGCAACGCATTTCTAGCGCACATCTCTCGAAACACATTAATAGCACACATTCCTCGCCAATGGTTCGTTAAAAACACATTCCTCTTAATACATCTTCGCACATCTCTGGTGGAAACGCAACCTTAGACATCGATTTTTTGTGGCTTTAAACGCTAGGAAAACAACAGACGACTGCCTCAAAATAGAGAAAAATTATCGAATTCTCTTTTGATAATGTTTCTGTTAACTAACAGTTTCACAAGATCGTCTATACAGTTCATTTATTTAGTATTACTGAGTTCGATCTTCTTCTAATAATGACAGTATTTCGTTTTGAAACTGTCACCCTCTTTGCCTTTATCAAATCTTGTATGCGAAGAGATCTGCTGCATTTTTCATAAATCTATAACTTGTTTCAGACAATTTTGTTTCATTTATGAGAGAATAATACAAAAGACAACGGTAATATTATTATAATAAAAGAATTTCCCTCATTTCTTATCCCAGTAGAAACTATAACGAAACCTTTCAAAGGTAGATCAAATCATCATTCTTCTACAAATGAGTCATACATTTTTCCAAGCTTTCTCATGATTTGTCATTGGATGATCAACAAAGAGACTTTTACATAATTGTTCCAGTGATTCCCATGTATTGTTCTTTCTGTTTCTGCATTTATTAACAAAACACACATGTATAACTAACTCTACATGGAAACGTCAAAGAGAGTGCCAATTTAAAAACAAAACATCATACTAATTTTCATAAAAAACCTGAGTACTTTCTGTTGGCTTCTAATTAACAGTGCTGTTCCTAGAGTGGCACCGGGAAACATTAACAAAGCCTACACAGTACACGAGGCTAATAACCAGAGCAGTCGATGGCGTTAACACCAAAATAAAACAAACACCATGTCATCAAATGGTTTAGTTTTTTTAATACATTTATCAGTCAACATTTTTGTTGTGTTAGTTTCAACGAATATGGTTTTGTTTGTCGTTCTGTGAAGCTAAATGATTCACGAATAGTGTGTCGACTCGCGAGACGCGAGTTCTGTATACCTGTGATACTTGTAAATATTATCCGTGAAGTAACATTGTAATTATTATAAACGAAGTGCAATCTCCGATGTGGGGGCAAAAATTTTGTCCATCTTAAATGAAAACTAAATTTCTATGAAATGTTGAGTTTCGATGACGCTTTAATAAAAATGTTTGTAGATGTAATTTGTGTTTTTTTTACTCGTACTGCGGTTTTATACCCGACAGAAGATAAAGACGAAGATTTATAGATTTTAATTAAATTCTATCGAAGTTAAATCTCGTATAATCAAAGACTCTTCAAACTAAAATATTAAATCCATTCATATTTGCATAAGTAACAACTTGCATGTACAATGTACATGTTCAATGCTTACTGCAATCGATTTGAGGTCAGTGTGAATATATTGCTTAATTTTATAAAGCTTTATTATCATAATAATTAGTTTCATTTCGTTCATAGAATGAATGAAGTAGGGAGCGTTAGATTAATCTTTTGTTCTCTTTTGCCATGTTTTATCACTTGTTAATATTTAAGTATAATTTGTTTATTGTTAAGATTTAAGTATAGTTTGTGTTACTACTACTTACAGAATTTACCCATTAATATGATTATTATAATTGTCATTACTATTTACAGTACCAAAACTACCTGCGGGAATATGTATAAAATATCTTAGAAGTATCATACTGTATATTGAATGTTATTTTGTTATGTTGTTATTTTGTCGGCGCGAGATTCGTCACTACAAAAAACGGTACCAGGGCACAGGAGGTTAGCACTTAGCAGGTAGTAACGACAACTGGAGCCAGTCATCGCGTTGTACGGTACTACGCCGGATATATTTGAAAATAAAGTGTCGGACGTATCGTTGATTGTTTAATTATTTATCCTTTATTGACAATTCAGAAGTGGGATACATGGGTAGTGATGATAGTGCAAGTGGAAGTGACAGGGAAGCTAGATATCGGGAAAAACTCTCCAAAATTGTGCAAGAAAGGAAAGTCTCGCAAAAAAAACATCGCAAACGCAGTTCTTCGTCATCTTCGTCATCCTCGGAAGACGAAAACAATGCCGATCGCTCTACTAGATACCGGACTAGCCGAAAAAGGCCAAGACAACACCACGGTGAGAATCTGGAAGAACTAGTAAACAAAAAAGTTAGTGAAGTTCTGGCACAATTTCAATCAAATCAAATCACACCGAATGTGGTTTCAGTCAGCACCTCGGCAAAGAACGACATCATCCCAGTTTTTGATCCAGAGAACGGCAGTGTAACATCAGCTAATTGGCTTCACAAGATCGAACAATTAGCGATGATTCATGGTTGGGATGATATGACGAAATCATATTACATGCAGTCTAAATTCGCCGGGATTGCCAAAATATGGTATAACTCTTTACAAAACTACAGTATGACTTGGCAAGAGTGGAAAAAGGCTGTTAGCGAGGCTTTTCCAAGTCACGAATATTTTATTGACAATCTTAAGAAAATGGTCGATAGAAAAAAGAAAAAGGAAGAAACTATGATGCATTACTTTTACTCGAAATGCATACTTGTCAGGAAATGCGATATAAGTGACGTTAATGCAGTGTCGTGTATTATTGATGGCCTTCCAGCAGTTCTGCAAGGAACGGCCAAGTCAGGGAACTATAAAACACCCGAAGATTTGTTCACAGGATTTTTGAGCAAAATCGAATACGACATCGGAGTGGAAAGGGAAGAAAAAATGTCGACAAATAAACAAAACACGGTAGCAAACCGAAATCAGCCAGAAATAAGGTGCTATATTTGTAAAAAACCCGGACATGCAGCAAAAAAATGTTGGTATCGTCCAACAGGCAGCACTCCAGTACCAGCGCAATCAACCAGCAAAGACATCACAGCCAACATTAGAGGACACCCGTCTATGAACCGACGCCCAGCAAAATCCTGTTCAAACTGCGGAAAGGGGGGACACCTTCGAGAGAGCTGCTGGTTCCTGAAACCTGCTACAGTGAAAACAATCAACAGGCAAGTCACAAACGATATTTATCTTATTAAAGTGACCATAAATAATGTAGAGTGTCAAGGTTATTTGGACACAGGAAGCCAAATAAACGTGGCGCATCTAAAGTTGGTTGAGAGATTTGGAATTAAAATAAATACGCCAGACACATATATTAACGGTTTTGGAAATGAAACCATAAAACCAGTAGGAAAGGCTCAACTAACTTTACATTTTGATGGATTTTCCATAGATACCATAGTTTATTTCGTAGACGTTGAAATGGGGTTGATAGATATAATCATTGGTCAGCCTATAATCAATAGTAATCAGCTAGAAATGAAAATCTCCGGCAAGGAACTAATAATAAAGGAAAAAAATGACTTACAAAAAATTAACTTGCTTGAAAATAAGTCTAAACATAACGTAAGAGTACTTAAAAGTGTGAAAATCCCTCCAAAAACCAGTATTCCTGTACAGGTTGGAGCCGATAGAGCTACTAATTTAATTATTTCATCAAGATTATGTCAAAATTACACCATTCCAACTACACTAGCAACAAAACCTGTTTTTATGATATACATAACAAATACGAGTGATGAAAGCATCAAATTTGAGAACAATCAGATTATAACCAGAGGTTATACATTTCCAGAAAACGAAAAACAAAATTTTCTACAAGTCCAAATATTAACATTAGATCTAGCCGATATAGACATAGGCCCAATATCACAATATCAACAGAATTTACTGCAGCAACTCTTAAATAAGTATAAGTCATGTTTTGCTGTTAATACGTGTGATCTAGGCGTCACCGATCTTGTAGAATTTGAAATTAACTTGAGCACCCAAGAGCCTATTTTCTACAAACCGTATAGAATATCGGAAAAAGAAAAATTAATCATGCGCAATAAAATAAACGATCTACAAAAAAATAATATTATAAGAGAAGCAACCTCTAGCTACGCAAGCCCAGCTATCTTAATCAAAAAGAAAAATGGGGATTTTAGAATCGCAGTAGACTATAGAAAATTAAATAATATCACTATAAAAGATAGGTATCCTTTGAACAACATCGAAGATCTTATTTCGCGTTTACGTGGGTTTAAGTAGGTACTTTGTTGTACTTGACATGACTCAAGGTTACTACCAAATTCCAGTTGCTGAGAGCTCTATTGATAAAACGGCTTTTGTAACAACTGAGGGCCAATTTTAATTTTTGAGGATGCCATTTGGAGTTTGCAATGCCCCTGCTACATTTCAAAGACTATTAAACAAAGTTCTGGGACCTTCAAGACATGACAAAGTTATAATATATCTAGACGATATTTTAATACCCAGTTACACAGTCGAAGAAGGCTTAGAAATCTTCGAAACTGTTCTACGCACTTTTCAAGAAGCTAATTTGAAACTTAACCTGAATAAATGTAAATTTTTCAAAACAAATATTGACTATCTTGGTTACGAAATCAGTGAATTTGGAATAAAACCGGGTAAACAAAAAATTAATGCGGTCCTAAATTTTCCAGAACCAAAAAATGTTCATCAAATTAGACAATTCTTAGGGTTGTGCTCCTATTTCAGAAAATTTGTCAAAAACCATGCTCTCATCGTTCAACCAATAAGTAAATTACTTCGAAAAAATGCTCAGTGGACCTGGGGTACTTGTCAAAAAGAAGCATTTCAGAAAATTAAAACAGTCCTAACAAGCCGACCATTACTAAGTATTTTTAACCCAAACTTAGAAACAGAACTTCATACCGACGCTAGTAGCAAAGGTATAGCGGGAATACTAATGCAAAAGCATCCTGAGGGTCTCAAACCAGTTATTTATTATAGCAGAGCAACTAGTAGAGAAGAGAGTGTGTACCATTCTTATGAATTGGAGACACTAGCTATAATAGACTCCATAAAACGCTTACGTATTTACCTAACAGGCATCCATTTCAAAATAATAACCGATTGCAGCGCTGTGAGGTTGACTTTCAATAAAAAAGACCTTTTACCTAGGGTGGCAAGATGGTGGTTAACCATTCAGGAGTTCGATTTTGAAATTATTCACAGACCAGGAAGTAAAATGATGCACGTTGATGCACTTAGCAGAAACGTTGCCACGCCAAATGTTCTTCAGATTGACATTAGTGACTGGATTTACTGTATTCAGTCACAAGATCCTGAAATTCGGTCAATAAGAAGAAGATTACAGCAAGAAAGTCCTGATCGCGAATTAAAAAATATATATGTTGAAAAAAACTATCGCCTTTATCGAAAAACCGCTGACAAGAAACTTAAGCTCGTCATTCCAAAGGGTTCTAGGTTCAGCTTAATGAAAAAATATCACGATGAGCTAGGCCACGTAGGCCTCGCTAAATGCGAAAAATTAATCAAGAGTCAGTTTTGGTTTAAGGGGATGACACGGTTTATAAAAAAATACGTCAACGCATGCCTTGACTGTGCATTTAAACGGGGGAAATATGGTAAAAAAGAGGGGTTTCTTTACCCCATAAAAAAGCCCACACAACCCCTAGACACCTGGCACATCGATCATGTAGGACCATTCTGTAAAAGTGCGGGTTTTTCGTATATATTAGTAGTCGTCGATTCCTTTTCGAAGTATCTTTTCGCAAGACCTAGCAGAACCACAAATTCAAAAGAAGTTATCCATAATCTGAAAGACCTCTTTAGTATGTTTGCGGTTCCCAAAAGAATAATTTCAGATCAGGGTAAGGCGTTCAAATCAAAAAAATTTTCCGAATTCTGTGTACAATTTAAAATTAAACACGTCCTAAATACAGTTGCGTCTCCAAGATCCAACGGACAGGTTGAACGCTATAACCGCACCTTACTCGATGCAATTAACACCAGTATTAATGACGAATGTGAATGGTATGACAAGTTACCCCAAGTCGTCTTGGGGATAAATAATACAGAAAACAGTAGCACGCGATTAACACCACATAGACTTATGTTTGGGTTTGACAAAAATACTCTAGGTGACCTTGGAGACGAAACTACTGCCGAAATTAATAGGGAAGATGACGTTAATAAAGCTACGACGTCTATGAATAAGCAAAGTCAAAATATGAAAAAGTATTTCGACGCCAATAGACGAGCAAGTAAAGAATACAGAACTGATGATTTAGTTTTGTGGTCTGAGGCAGGCGTAGACGGTAAAGAAACAAACAAAAAGACTGGAATTCGTTTTGGGGGGCCTTATAAAGTTTCAAAAATATTAGGTAACGATAGGTACGAGATAACCGCATTAAAAGGAATTAGAGGTTATAGAAAATATAAAGCTACTGTGTCAGCAGAGCAATTAAAACCCTTTTCAGGAGGACTTAGTAGCTCAGAAAATTCAGACTCTGAGCAGAATAGTACTGACGATTTAATTGACCTGCTTGAAGGGTAAATTTTAGGAATTCACTATTTTGTTAGAAAAAGACAAAATACTTATAGATTAAGTGGATAACAATTAGGACCTTTGCAGAGGAAAAAAAAAGACCTTATTTTAAGGTAAAAAAAAAATGGCCTTGTTTTCAAGGTAAAGATGACCTCATCCTGAGGTAAAAGTTACCGTACTTGAAAAGGTGCGAAATGACCTTAGTCCATAAGGTAATAAATGACCTCATTTGGGCAGAGGTAAACAAAAAAATATATAATATCCTAAGAGAGTTAACACAAAAGACCTCATGCAGAGGTAAAAGTGAAATTCAGAAACCTCAACATAGGTAAACTCGACCCATTTAAGAGGTCATCTAATTGCTATTCTTCTCCTCTCCTAGTCTAGAGGATCAATTGCAATGAATAATAGGCTGCTGATGATTTTTTCACTTTGCAGTCGGGACCGCGCCAAGAATCGCCAACAAACCAAGCAAACTCAAGAGTAGAAGCGAGGACGCTTCAACTACAGGATGGCCGAGTGTTAATATTTAAGTATAATTTGTTTATTGTTAAGATTTAAGTATAGTTTGTGTTACTACTACTTACAGAATTTACCCATTAATATGATTATTATAATTGTCATTACTATTTACAGTACCAAAACTACCTGCGGGAATATGTATAAAATATCTTAGAAGTATCATACTGTATATTGAATGTTATTTTGTTATGTTGTTATTTTGTCGGCGCGAGATTCGTCACTACAAAAAACGGTACCAGGGCACAGGAGGTTAGCACTTAGCAGGTAGTAACGACGACTGGAGCCAGTCATCGCGTTGTACGGTACTACGCCGGATATATTTGAAAATAAAGTGTCGGACGTATCGTTGATTGTTTAATTATTTATCCTTTATTGACACACTATAAAAAAACAAAGATGCCCAAAGTATTCCTTGGGAGCCTATATTTTACGGCTGACTTGCTTTCTGATACGATATCAAATTTGATAGGAAACATGAGGAATTAACATATTATGTGCTACCAAAAATGCAAATTTGTTTTCTGGTTTCTGCTTCATTTATTTGGTGTCAGATGTCACACACTTAATCAAGTCATTAATTAAACTGAGTTAATGTATAGATCAGATTCACAGTAGAGGAATTCATATAGGCGTTAAGAACGGCCAAAAAGTTTGTTTATTGAAGATATAGTAACCTTAACGAGGCATTTGCTCTGTGTATATTTCAGAAAACTCTCAAAACCAGGTTTTTAGCTTTGCAAATTTTATTGGTTGATAATTCATACTTACTAGAAACAACTTATGGCATTTTACTTCCCACACCGATTTTGAGACGATACGCTTTTTGGGCGTTTTATGATTTCCTGACGTAACGAAAATGCACGTCACTCATTTCCGTCGGTCTGTCTGTCCGTGCGCGGATTTCTAGCCTCGAAATCTCAGTAACCGCTGCATGTATTGTGATAAAATTTGGGTAGCGATATGCTGGGGGGGTCGTAGTAGCTAATGGTGCTATAATTTTGAAAATCTGTGCATTGACTACGAAGTAATTAGCAAAAAAATTTTTTTTTTAATATTCCTCATACTTAGTTTTTACGCGTTTTAAGGTTTCCTGATCATTTTTTACTTTTTTTGGGTCGTTATGAAATCGGAATGGTTGGGGGGTGAGGGGTTGTAAAACTGAAAAATTTGTTGTATTCATAATAGGCTGTCAATCACTGAACGAAAAAGGTACATCAAATCAATGGACGTTAGCATTAATTTTGAGCGACAGCTGTCTTTGAGACAATGAACGACTGCACATAAATTGTACATAAAACATTAAGTTGTCATTGTCGGACGTGAAATCAATGAAATATGAACATTATTTTATAATCAGCAGTATTATCATACTGAACCATAGACATCAATCGACGTTATAGCCCTACATTTGAGCAATTAACCTCAAACATTGATATTAGGTTCCTAAGTTATTCATATTGTAAACGATAGACATTAATAATCATAGCCATAGATCAAAACAATAAATAGTAAACGTAGAAATATGATCGCACGTCGTTAATGCTATGATCGATATACATAAATTTATGTAATCCGTACATTAAAACAATAAACAGTGATCGGTGTTATGTATACACATAAATCTAAGCCAACTGTACATTAAAACAATAAACGATAAACACCCTGCATATATTTATGTATACCGATAACGAATGTGATAAACAGAGTATCTACTTGTTATAGAATAGTTATTCATAAGAAATATCTGTCAGTGACCCAAAATAGCTTCGCCCACTGATTTGATGTGACAATTTTTTCTTAACCTAATAGTAATCACTTAACCAATCGTAAGATTTATTTTTTGGAAACAGAGACAGTGTGGGAGTGGTTATTTATGCAATAAGTGAATCTTTTTTTGACGAGTCAAAAAAAAGGCTTTTATACATACAATATTTTGTCTACTATCGTACGTTTTATCCATTAGAATTAGAAATAATACTCCATTTACTTTATGCATTGTTTAGTGTGTATGTATGTACGTTCTTTACATACGGTGGTATATAGATAGTAGTATTTTTTGTAACAAGTGTTAAACAATGTTTGGCCAGTTAGGGAAGTGCAAAAATGCATTTTTAGTGTTAGGAACACTACATTTTTTGGGAAAAATTGAATTTTTAACACATTTGTAGAGAGAATGTTTTATTTTAGAAGGGATTCACAAATTATTTGCACCTTAGGGTTCTCGAAGGCAACTACGTGGCTATAAAAACAGCTTTCCACGAAGTTCCAAAATATTTTGCTATCTTGTGAAAAGTCCAGGTTAAATCCATGAATAATTTTGAAGCATATATCAACGGCCTTAATAATATGGAAAAATGTAAAACGAATATCGTCGAAATATATACATAATATGTTTGAAATATTCTTATAACTGCTATGATTTGGTTGCAAGGGAATCTCAGACTAAGTACTGAGTCAATCAACTTGACTCCATTTTTCAGTAGATACTAAAACTATAGCTTTCATAATAATTATATACACATGACATTACGTGAGGTAAACCTGTTTTCCTTCTTGGAAATTCACCAAGTTAAACAATCTGGCTGCTCGCAAACTGTCTTCATTTCTGTAATGGCGATTCCAATGCGAATCTACCGGTGCTCTGCGATACTTGCCTACCATTAAATTATGTGGCACGGCAAGGCAGGAGGCAGTCAGTCGGTCGTTATGCTAATTCGCAGCCAGCAATAGTCTATTATTGGCACCATCGCCATTCGCCATCGCCAGTAATGCAGTCTCTGATAAAGCGGTCTCTCTATTATCCGCTCTTACTACACCGGTTATCATAATAGCCGCGCATCGTCAGGTAAATAACATAATGAATAGCATGGCAGAACATCTCTGAAATGTCTACGGTGAGCGTTATTGCTTGGGGCTTTCGCCTTATCATCAGTGCATGTAAAATATTGACTTGCAGATAGGACTAATTGGGTATTATTGTGGCTTTAAAGAGTTTCCTGATGATCTCTTGTAGTGGTGGCTGGTACAGAACACTTCAAATTTCAGCAATTCTATTTATTTAAATAATAATTTTAATAATAATAATTTAATTAATAAAAAACCATCCCGAACAGGAAGTAGTAACTGGCCAAGCGCTGGACAACATGGACAAGGACGAAACGTATAAGTACCTGGTATCAATCAAAACTTTAAGTTAGACCACACAAAAATCAAAGCACAACTAACATAAGAGTTTAAAGACCGCCTCATTAGACTGTTAAAAAAAAAACTGAATTCTAGAAATCTTACAAAAGCTATTAACACATTTGCGGTACCAATCCTCAAATATGTATTTGGCATTATCAAGTGATCGGACATAGAAAACATCCATATACTCATCCGAACAGAACTCACAAAGCACAGAATGTCACATCCCAATGCATGTAAGGAAAGGCTCTCCATAGACAGAAATCAAGGGGGCAGAGGAGTTATGGATGTACAGTCACTTCATACAAAATAAATAAAATCACAGACATTTTTTCCAGAGTAAACAAACAAACTTGCATAAAGCAATAGTAAAAAATATACACCACCCGCCCTTT
Source organism: Callosobruchus maculatus (assembly GCA_951848785.1). NCBI lineage: Eukaryota > Metazoa > Arthropoda > Insecta > Coleoptera > Chrysomelidae > Callosobruchus > Callosobruchus maculatus. The sequence goes on from CATOUR010000030.1 coordinate 1,751,425, forward strand.
CTTGTCCAGACCACGCAGCAGACGCACACAAGAACATACAAGCACAACAAGAAAAAATAAACACCTGGTCGCAGAAGGCACTCCATGGCAAACATAGATAGTGTGTTACACAAGACCACATTAATGAAAAACAGTCATATACCTACCTGGCTGCAGGATGGCCAGTTCTTTCCGGAAACAGAAGGTTTTATGCTTGCTATCCAGGACTCCAGGTTGATGGTTAGTGTTAGTTTATAGGAAAGTGAACGATTCACCGCCTACTAGTTCGACGATTCAGTATATAATTTGTTTTTAAAACTTATTTGTAGTTTCATGAGTGGCCTAATTTTTTGGCTTGTCAGTATATTAAATAAATTGTAAATGAAGAACCTAGTAGGATATTTGCTGTCACCTGGAGCCATCCGTCGAGTTTGACGGCAGCACCTAACGAAAAACGATTCGACAGTAGCCCTCAGCTGGGGAAGCAATCATTCATCCAGTCATAATCTAATTGATATTAACTTGTCGGTGGAACGTACGGACGGACACAATGGCGTTGAGCAGCGCATATCTGAGCAACTCGACTAGCCGAGCAGTACATCAATCAAGGAACTCATCAGCATCCTGACTGGCCATTAATTTCACCATCAATTAAACATTTCACGCGTCAGGAAGACAACGGGAAGGCCCGAACGGCGCGGAAGGGCAGGCCGCAGGGCCGTCGATAAAACAAGGTACCAGAATGGATGCCACAGTATGCCAATGGAATGACTGTTGAGAGTTTAGCCCAACCCTAAGGATCTGGTGCATCTGGCAACATTCCACCTCCAATTGGCATGGCAAAATCGATGCCACGAAGAAGACATCTGACAGCAGTGTCAGCTGTCAAAGTACTTCTGAACGACACATTCTGTGCGGAGGCACGAAGAAAAACTGCTTCAGCATGTGTGTGCATGTGCAAAAATCATAAATTTTATTTGTAACCAAGCTAGAAAAAATAAAGAAAAATCCATCAGAACATCGAATATACAGGGTGTCCAGTTAGTGTGTAATTCTTCCATGTCTCGCAAGGTATACCTGATAGAAGAAAATGTCAAATACAAAAGTTATTTGGATACTTAAGACGCATATCCTAAATATATTTTAAAATATACAGGGTGTTGCGAGAAAGTAGGATAGTGACCTACTTAACAGCTGTCAAAGTACTTCTGAACGACACATTCTATGCGGAGGCACGAAGAAAAGCTGCTTCAGCATGTATTGTAAAAATCATAAATGTTATTTGTTATCAAACTAGAAGAAATAAAGAAAAATCCATCAGAGGATCGAATATACAGGGTGTCCAGTTAGGGGCAATTCCTCGATATCTCGCAAAGTATACCCGATAGAAGAAAATGTCAAATATAAAAGTTATTTAGTTACTTAAGGCGCATATTCTAAAAATATTTTGAAATATACAGGGTGTTGCGGGAAAGTAGGATAGTGACCAACTTAATTTTTTTATATGGAACTATACCTTTTTCTTAAATTCTTCTAGTTTACATCATTAATCTCTATTCAATCCAAAAACATTTTTGGGATGAGATGCGACGTTGCCAAGTTATAATTTATTTTCTATTAATTTCCGGATTTGCATGGTCGCAAGTAATACGTCCACATTGATGTATTCCTTTAACTTTTCTTAATAATATTATACAGCGAGTTACTTGAATATTAAGTGGATATTATTTTGGATGTCACCACCAATTTGTATCTACAGGGTGTTTTTGGCAGAATTTTAAATTACGGCAAATTGAAGGTCATTTTTTTCAAATGTAACACCCTGTATTTTTTATTTTAAATCGAAATATCTACTAATACCCTATCTCGCCTTGTAATATTTTTTTTCGCGTTTGTCGACGTTGCCATGTTATACATTATTTTTCCAAATTTTTGAACAACTATCCCCAGTTTTAATTTATTTTAAACCGTAGAAGCCAGTTAAATAATTGAACTGCCTTTTTTCACTCCTGGAGAAGTCACATAGGACAATGTCGGGAAATTAAGAGATTGAAACATAATTCCCACCCCCAATGTTTCATATGTCTCGTCTGACATTTTCTTGTCCTCTCTGAAAACATCCATTTGATTATAATGAAAGCCTACTTGAGCGAAAGTAGATTAAAGATAAGACTTTGGCGTATTGACCCGCAAGGCACATATTGTGACGTATCTAAACATTGTATTTGTGATAACACTAAATATTGATTGATTGATTTATGATTTTGTGTTATGAAATTGTACACTATACATTTGGTAGCCCTGTTTCGTGATGAGGTCAACACGACCCTGTGGCACGTCACTGTATTGGGATCGGGCTCTCCCTTACATAACGAGACTATAACGCGTTTTTCAGAAGACTCATCTAGTTGAACGTCGCTCCAGCGCCAGCGTCGACAACGTCGCCGTCGCCGTATAGTGGAAGACAACATGATAAATGGGCCCGTGACGTGTTCAGGTGATCCATCATACGCAAGAGATTGGAGATGCCAGGAGAAGGTCACTAACTGGCAATCCATCATCCGGCCGGCGCTTTCACACCCAACTTGTAAGCTGCCTTCGCTTCGCTTCGCTTCGCTTCCATCATCATCATAGCGTCCAATCGCGATCCCCAAACCAACGCTCCCGTGATGGTTACTCCGAGGGAAATTCCCTTTTTGTAGGGAAAATTTGTTGGAAAGATTGTTAGATAGGAACTGTAAGTTAAAAGAGAGAGAGTTGAAAGAAGACACTAATGTTATTAACACACAGAAACATAAATTCTTGGACGAAGAATATACAGGGTGAGTTTTTAGTACCGGCTCGGTCGATAACTCCACTACTGTAGAAGATAGCGAAAAAAGTTTATATAAAAGTTGTAGCCACGGATATGCCCCTTGCTCAGAAAACATTTTGATTTATACGGGGTGATCCATAACTACGTGGTGATGCAAACATATTTTTTTACAAGATAATAAAGTCATGTATGCCAAGGAAACAATTTTGTAGGCGTGATGCATAAATATCAAGCATATTTATCAGGTGGGCTTTGGATAATTGACAGTTTTCATAACCTGCTCAATAATTCCGTACTGTGTGAAAACCAGCATTAAAAATTAATTTTTCCATTGAGGGTATTTAGGAGAATCTTTGAGGAATTGCCTTCTTGCCTCTAGAATATATCAACTATGAACAGAAATATCCAGAACAGAGGCACTCAAAAACTAATGCGTTTGAAAGATTGAAGAATCGTTTTATTTGGAATGTGCCGCTTAATATTTTATAGCCTACCTGATAGATCTGCTTGATAATTATGCATGACGGCTATAATATTGCTTCCTCAGCACACTTGACCTATATTATCTCGTTAATTCAGTGTTTTGACTTGATCAAGTACTATTATGGCCTTAAATTTTAGTTGTTTGTTGAGCAAAAATGAAATTTGGTAGTATTTTCTCAAAATAAATAAATTTTAGTAAACAAATAGAAGGTATATTTAAAATTTGTAGAAAAATCGAAATATCTCAGAAACTAATGAATGCAGTCATAACAAGTGCTATACAAAGATAAAAGAGCATATTAAGAGCCATTCTTTGGTATAATAAAATATAGATGGTTACATTTAAAAAAAGAGAGAAAACCTAGATTTTGCATTCTACATCACCCTGTATACAAATATGCGTCGTGGGCTTTTTTATAGCCGATTTTAAAAGTAGAAGATATTTTTAATCTTCTCGTGTAAAAAAAATAATTTTCGATTGATAACTTTTTGATATACAGTACGTTCGTTTGACAGCGATTTGGATATAGAAATGGTCATAACTTTTGAAATACCCTGTATAATGTGGCAATACCCTATATTGGAAGAACGGAAATCATTAGTAGAATTTGAATATGAAATAACATATAGGGCGTCTCATTTAAAAAAATGCATGTTTGCATCACCACGTAGTTATGGATCACCCTGTATAAATTTGAATATTTTCTGAGCAAGAAGCATATCCGTGGCTGTAACTTTTATTTACAACTTTTTTGACTATCTTCTACAGTAGTGGTGTTATCCACCGAGCCGGTACTAAAAACTCACCCTGTATACTGTCATTCAAATCCACCATATCTTCCTATATGCGCAAAGCTGTAATAATCTTAAACCAAGAATGTTATATTTTTGATCATATAGGTAGGTATAAATGGTACATTGGTACTCCACAATTCTCAAGCTACTTCCATTCCAAGTAATTGAGCCTTAGTTGGAAAATATGATATCCTCACTAAAACTTTATGGAAAACTTGGTCGAAGCGTATTGAAAATTTAGTTGTGAAGAAACTCTCAGTCAGAGCATACTTCTTTAGAGTGAGTATTGAAATCAGGAATATATTTTTTGTGCTTCAATATTTACCATAATTTCCTCAGCAGGATAATTTTCTCAGAGCAAGAACAGATATTCTTTTATATCATCGCAAGATTTCAGAACTGAGAATACAGGGCGTTTCATAAGTTGGGACATTTTTCATACAGCGGATATTACTCGTCAAAATGAGTGTTTTTCCCAGTAACGTATAAACGAAATATTTAGAGAAAACAAGATACTGACCACTAAAGAAATCCTCAATTCTAGGTCCGTCTGAATCCACCGTGGTGGACACGCTGGAAGACCTAGACAACCTCAGATGGTCCATATTGAAGAAGACATCGTAAATCGTACTTTTACCTGTAAGACGCCTGCGACAGGACCGCACTTACAACTTCGTAGCAACCAAATAGTGAGTACTTACTTGAATTTTTTTTTACTGTTTTGTTGCTGGTTCACCGTGCATTAGCTTTGCCGTTTCAAGGGCCGTTGCTTCTAAAGAGGAAAGTCCCAACTTTTAGAACACTCTGTATATTTTTATGTGTATACTGGTATTGCTTTTTTAGTCAGTTCCCAACAGAAAAGAAAGTATGCTTCAATGAACAAAACTATCATCGCCTTATCAATCTCACAATCTGTCTAATCATGTCAGACATCGGAGAATGTTGATGAGAGTACAAAATAGGTACCATTTATGTTGTGTGAACCATAAATTAATAATCGTTCCGTAGGGAAAAGGTCATATGAGAAATGGATTTGCAAAACGGTGACCATCTCTATCTTTGTGTGTGAGACATTTTGACGGGCTGCTGTCGCCATTAAACTGGCTGAACAGCGTACTTGCTTATTATGCTAATTTCTCAGCGCAGCGCCCGAAGGTGATTGGCAGTATTGGTTGTTGCTGAAGGTTCCAACACGCTATACACGGTGTCGTTGAAATATACACCTGGACAAAAGGCATCGCCGCTCCAACGGTTCCATTACAGCCATTTGTATCTTAATGATGGACAAACACTTACCTACGCCAACAGGGAAGTTAGAAGTTACTAAACTGTAATAATTATTCGTTTACTGTTTCTTTGATATAATTAAGCTTGCACTCAAAAAAATGCCGTTCGTAATATTCATAAACGCTCTTTATGAGTTAATTTTTTATTGTATCGATAATCTCATTTATGGTGCACACGAAACCTCTTTATTGGCTCATGTTCATATTTGTGAATACAATAAATCGACGTTTATCGAAAATAAAATCCTATATGAGTTATACGTTATGACGAAGCATTAATATATACAACAATTTATTTGTGCTGACAATTAACAACGTTTATTAATAACAAGAACCGTATTTATGAATTTGAAAACTGTATTTTATTAAAGATCCTGAACGAACAGTAACATTTGTGTCTGTACTGATGGCTGGTGGACTGTGAAAAAAAGTGTTGCTGTTCTGTTGGGAGTCCTTTAGGAATATTTAATAAAGAAATACTGTGCTTCTTGCTGTTTCTGTGGTGGGATAAGCTACTAAAAGGTGAGTTTTTTCCTTCCTCCAACATTACATTACGTTTACATCGCGCTCACTATCTTCTAGCGGATACCCCAACATTGATCCCGAACTGATCTGCTATTCCATACTGGCACGAATCGTTGCTGCATGGATTCGCCAATTTAATTTAACCTGTACAAATACATATACCTTGCTTGTTCTTAATTGAGGAAGAAGGATGAGAACCTAACCAGTGAACGGAGAAGCATTATTGATGACGATATGTACCTGTAGAATTTTTCGCATCACGCGCCAATCTCTTTCTCTGGCACGGCGTTCGGGATCGCTGTTAGGGGTACCTATACCCGCTAGATGTTTCTTTCACGTTCGGAGGTCATAGTTTTTATACGGCATTAGAATTTTGGGTGAAAATTAACTTTTTTTTGTTTCAGTATCCAATCTACATAGAACAAACTAGGTGTTGATGAAATCCACCATAGAAGAAGCAAATATTGGTAGCATTTTTACATTATATTTTTGTTTTGTTTGTTACATATTTCAAGTTGGAAAATAAATGGTTTTTATTTGAACAAATGTGAATTTTATTTGCCTTTTTCCAAGAACAGTTAACCACCTTCCAATGAGAAAGAGAAAAACGAGTTCCACTGAATTCTGTTTATATTAGGTTGCAGTTAACAAAAAAATTGGCACGTCCCTTGCGCCTCCCCTACATAATTCAGTTAAAAATTTAAGTATAGTCTCAGTCACACCGTTTCCTTGATGCAGTAAGTAAAATACGTTAAGACCCTAAACATCAGTAATTGAATTGAAAAATGCGTTTGTTATATCAGATGGTTATTACTAATACCATAATATACAGGCTGCCCTAGCTGAAATTTCCCACCCATGTTATCTCTGAAATTATCAGAAAAACTGAAAATCGCCGTGACACATCGCTTTGCATTTCGAGAGGGAACTTTCCCCCGAATTCTTCATCATTGTGTTATCAACCCTTTCATCTCCAGCAGCCCCTACTCCAAAATCTTAAATGAGACTACTATACTTGTAAATCCAGAATTTCTCAATCTCCTAGGTCCTTTACCCAGAACATTATCTTAAATTTAGGTACATTTTGTAGTTTTTGAACAATTTATTACCACATTCTGTATCAGCTTGCATCTACAGTTGTTAGACACTATTTTGATGAACAATGTAAAATTGTCTGCAAATAGCTGTTTCATAGATCACTTCAAGCAATCAAGCAGAGTATTTCTAAATAAAAAGAGAAAAGGTCCAAGTATGCTGCCTTGAGGTACCCCTGATGTAACCCTAAACCTCGACGAAACCTCTTTACCAATTTTTTACCATTTGATAGCGATCAGTTAAGTTAAATGTGTCTACAATCGGCACCACCAGAGTAATAATTCGAGGATAGTAAGTATGTATTAGCAATTTAGGTATGTCTGTTTTTGCATAGATATGGTAATCTCAAATTTGAATTGTTCACGACTACAATATTAGCCCCGCCTATTGGCGCAAGAAATAAAGTCGTTGTATATTACCAGTAATGCGACCATATCAGAACCATAATATAGCAATCCATTGTGTACACAATTGAATGAATGGGTATACGCGTATATATTTCCTGACGCTGTTATCGCACTTATCTATTAATCCGATTCCGTTTCCCCTCGCTAGATGGCGTCCGATGTTTCATCGCTTTAGCGGCGGCAATTTCCGCTAAATATATCGTTCTATTATGCTTCCGCAACTATTAAATGGCGCTACAGTCGGATGGGCCGATGGGCGGTCGACCGCTAACTGAAAACCGAACCTAAACGTTCGTTTCGGCTTTGCGCAATCCCAAACTTTATTTATTGCATCAAGAAAGTTGCGGGAGACGATACGTTGGCCACAGCAACATGCCTCACAGATCAACGTGCGGATTACTATCTGCTCTGACAGTCAGGCAGCCATCAAAGCACTGAGTGCTTGAAAAATAACGTCGGGACTGGTCCTGGAGTGCAGGAGGGCTCTTGACGACATCTCAGCTAAACACAAGGTATCACTGATGTGGGTACCTGGGCACACTGGCGTCTAGCGACACCGTTTCCACTTTGGCTTCAGCATTGCCACGCTGTCAACTGTCGTTTTTTTCGCGAGTAATTTGAAAATATCCATATCGTAATATCATTACTAGGGAATATGGTTATACTTTAATTTGATATTGAGTTGTAATCTATAAATCAATTTTAGGTAAACATTAATTGGTTTGATATTTTATTTAGCAATTTAATTAATTAAATACGTAATATTAGTAGAACTGAATTTATTTAGGCATTGAATAAAAGATTTAACTGTATATGTTCATTTGCACCGGACTTTTTTCCTTGTTTTTTATTATTTGGCTTGTATAGGGATTGAATATTGAATTACCTAATGGTGGGTTCATAGTTCAAATCAAGATTTGTCAACTACTAAATCTTCTCATTGAATTTGTCATTATTAACCATCATTAAGCAACTCTTAATTTATAAACTATGAACCAACCATTAAAGTAGGAGTAAATTTTTATGATAAGTTAACACTATGCTGCATTACAGCACGGTTTAATGAATTAAAAAATACACATATATCGTATATAAAAACAAAGTTTATTTATTTCTAAAAACGTACATGTAAACGCTAATAAACCATAATTTTAACATTCATTTTTACATTATCATACTTAAAGCTATCTCATTTTCTTCTTGACTGTCAGGCTTTGATAGGTGATGTTTCTTTTCATAGACTGATTTTTTTGTTTTAAGTAGTCGCCTTTGTTGGATGATTTTGTTATTATGGGGAGTAGTATTATCTATTTTCTGATTATCCAGATTATCCAGAAATAAATAAAAGGTATGTCCAGCTGCCCCTGAATTTTTTCCTTTTTTTTTTTGTTTGGTTTAAATAGGCGTTGAATCTTAATTACCTAATGGTGGGTTCATAGTTCAAATCAAGATTTGTCAATTCCTGGATCTTCTCATTGAATTTCGTCATTATTTGACCATAAAAAGTAAATCAAACTATCATAATCGCACTAGAATTGGTATATTTTCAATAACTAACAAAAATTAACATTTATGTAATTGGCTGTTGCAGAAACACACACCACAGACTATACGAGTAACATAACCTAAAAAAAAAACGACAGTTGACAGCGTGGCAATGCTGAAGCCAAAGTGGAAACGGTGTCGCTAGACGCCAGTCCTGGGCACGCTGGGGTAAAGGGTAACGAAATGGCGGAACATCTGGCTAGGATGGGATCCGGCTACAGTTTTGTGGGCCCGGAACCAGCCTTAGGACTATCTGCAAACATGATTAGGAAAACAACTGGAGAGTGGATCCAGAATCAACACTCTCTGAGATGGAACAACATCTCTGGTCATCTCCGTCAAGCTCGGGAACTATTAGCAGGGCCTGCAGAGAGAATAGGACGATTCTGTCTCTCTCTGGATAGGAGTAACTTGAGATTGCTAGTAGGCCTATTAACGGGTCACAACACCTTCAGGCGTCACTTGTTGGTGATGAGGGTGGTCAACGACCCAACGTGCACGTGGTGTGGTGAAGCGGAAGAATCCTCGGCACACATCTTGTGTCGCTGTGAAACCCTGAGTTATCACAGGCAGACTATGCTGGGCTCAAGAACCTTGGAACCAATAGAGATAAAACGGATAGGACCTAAGAATGTACTTGCCTTTGCCAAAAGGGCAGGTCTTAGGAACTAGCGCGGATAGAGGCGCAAAAGGGCCCATCGTGTGGCCTATGCATCAGCCACATTTCGTGCTGGATAGCCTCTGGTCCTTATTCATTCATTCATAGATCAACGTAGGTTAGGTTAGGTTGAAAGTGAGTGGGGCAGCGCTGCCTCCTTCCACTGCGACCCAATTGTGTCTATTATGGCTCACACCTTTTTAGAGTTCACCGTACAGTCCGCACCTCTTTGCGAAGGCGATCAACGTGAAGGGTGAAACTTCCTTGAAGTCATGAGGTTCCAGTTGGGCAAATCCAAATGTCTGGAACCTAGCATTATCCAGTACTGGACAGGAGCCAAGAATATGCTCCGCTGTTTCGTCCTCCACGTAGCAGAAGCGACAGTCTGAAGTTTGTTCAAGACCCAACTTCCGCATATGATTCCTCAGACGACCATGTCCTGTCAGCAGACCAACTAGAATGCGGAGATCGTTCCTGTTACATTCCATGATCCTCGGGGGGGGGGGCCTGACTCGAGGGGTATCTTATAAACGCCTTCGAGTGCATAGCCTTGGTGTATCTCGCCAGTTCAGGAGTGTTTTCCTGACTGCCCAGTCTGAGATGGTCTTTTTAGTGGTGCTATTTGCAATGCCCGCAAATGGTTCTGGTCCTCTGAACACAGACTCAGTTCCTCCTCTTGCGAGCGCGTCGGCCAATACATTGCCTTCCACTCCGCTGTTAGTTGACTGAAATTTCAACACTTGGATTAGTACCAACTACTCAGATCAACGTAGATTTCAAAACAATCGTCGAGCAGGGATTAGTAAATAAAGTACAATTTAATGCCGGTTTTCCCTTAAACAGACAAAACAATAACAACACAACACAAACTCCTGTCAAAACTACAACATTTCGCATACTTTTTAAAGACTGGTGTGTTTGTGACAGTTCCAGTTTTGGAGGCGATACATCAAAAGGTTTTGACATGTTTTGAAATTCAAGTCTGTCTGATGGAAACGGTTGTAGTGTCTTTCTTGAGAGTTTTGGACTATATAGCTATGTACAATGACAGATCCTTCAAGCTGGCAGATTTGAAGAGAGAGGATGAGGCTGTGGATGAACATCTATCGGCGGCCTCTGACATTTGGAGCATCAATTGCGAAATTTACGCTGCGGCTCTGAGGCTAGCTAGACAGGGGAGAGTGAGAGACTCTCCTGTTGAGAGAGCACAGAGACGGGTGCGCCAAATGGAAGCGAAAATCCAGTTGGCTCGCCAGGAAGCATCCCGTATCCAGTGTGTGATGGAATATAGAGCGGCTGGGAAGCCTTTTATGCGCCGAGTGCGCCAGATAGCCTACGGGTTGAGGCGCGACCATCATACACTCAGTCAAGCGGTACTGGTTGTTGTCAAGCAACACTGTCTTGATAGGATACGGATGCTAATCGCTGGTGGCGCGGGCGAGGGGTCTGGAGCAGAACAGAATGTTCTATGAAAGACCTTCTCGCCTTCTCCAACAGCCGCCACCAGCCATAGAGCAGCCGCCAACTGCTGATCGCGTGGAGGCCTTCTGAAGGGACATTTACGAACCTTTCTCAGCAGACACTCCGGCCTTGGCGCAGTTCGAGTCCGTTTGTAGGAGGACTCCTAACTTGAATGTACTGCGTCATCCGATAAACACTAAAGCGGCATCTCAGAAGCTTGGGGTTTTGTTCCATTGTACGCAGCTGTATGAAACTACTGCTACTACTACTACTAGTCCAGAAGAGCGCAATTAGACTAATCGATACGCCTAACCTCACAAAAGACCTCTACAGCCTGGAACATCGAAGAAGGATGGCTGACATATCCCTGGCTTAACAGATTCTATGACGGAAGATGTTCGAGAGCTCTCCCAATGAATAACATCGAAGGTCGTCCGAACGAGGAACACTAGAGAGGCTCTGCGAGCTCATCCTTACCAGGTCGAGGTTCTTACTCCCCGAACCAGTCTCCTCCAGCATTCCTTCTTTTAGAGAACTTCGACGCTCTGGAATGAGCTCCGGGGAAATTTGTTTCCCGACGGCTACAACCTGCAGCGTTTCCAATCTAACGTGCATCGCCATAGGCTTGCAGCCTTTGAGGGAGAATTTGGAATCAGGCTTCAGACTATGGCGAGCGCAGTTAAAATACCCGATCATGTGTAAGTGTCAATATGGCAGTGCATAAAATAAGACGGAGGCTCCATAATAAATGGCATAAACCTCGATGATTCGATCTTGGTGGTGCATACGAGCACGTAAATAACGTAGGGGCGTCGTAAAACGTAAAACTTGTAGGGCGGCAAGGCGGTAACATAAAACGTTAACGTCGCTTCCATCAACCTTTACGCGGCGGTTCTGGAAATAAGATAATAAAATAAATCAATATGTAATCGGAGGAAAGCGCTGAGTCTGAGGCGGCTTTGGAAAGCTGGCTGGCAGTCGACAGCAAAGGCGGCGTCCAAAATGGGGGAAGCAGCCATGCTTCTGCTGTTGGTGGTAATGCGATTTAGATTAGACTCTTGAGGCCACACGTGACGCATTTGGCGCTTATCTGACGATTGCATCTCGCTGTAAGAATTTTGTACAGGGCTGTGCAGTGTAACGGGCCTCTTAGAGCATAGACACAGTTACCGTACATTAACAAAGACCAGTAGGGTCACTCGGGGTGCCCAGCTTGATGTGCGTCTCACAAACGCGAGCCGCCTCGATTTGAGAGGGGTGCCGTTCGTGCGGTCTCGTTTACTTACAGGGAATCCGAAGCTGTGCGGTATTGTCGACGTTCACTTAACTCCTTATACGGGGGTCAGTAGAAATGAATTCTACAGTATAGATAGAATATAATTTATTATTCAATAAACCCTTCAACTGAAGTGACAATACATACCATTAGTTCCTTGAAATATACTGATAATATAATGAAAGGGAATAGTACTCTAACAACATATTTTGTCTATATCGTATAAATTATATACAAAACTTATCAACCTCCTTAAACAAACAAAGAAAATGGCAATAAGGCAAAAAAGAATACGAATACTGGAAGATACATAACAGACACGTTTTTTTACATTTTATATTTGGTTTTATTGATTTGTATTACAAATATGGTAGTAGTTTTGGGTATCACTTGGGTTTGACAAAAATAAAAAAACTTCAGACCTTTTAGATCTTCAGGTTTATCTAAAAAATCGAAAATCTTCGTTTGGCTTTCTATTAAGATTAAACCTCGTGTTTTGGATAATTTGAGGTTGCTGATTACAAATCCGGTCTCAGTTTTGAGTTTCAGTATCGTTAAACAAAAATCGAAAAATTTCAGTCCTTTTAGATCTTCAGGTTTACTTAAAAAATCTAAAATCTGCATTTGGCTTTCTATTGAGATAAAACCTCGCGTTTTGGATGACTTGAGGTTGCTGATTACAAATCCCGTCTCAGTTTTGAGTTTCAGTATCGTTAAACAAAAATCGAAAAATTTCAGGCCTTTTAGATCTTCAGGTTTACCTAAAAAATCGAAAATCTCCATTTGGCTTTCTATTAAGATGGAACCTCGTGTTTTGGATGATTTGAGCTTGCTGATTACAAATCCAGCCTTAATTTTGAGTTTCAGTATCGTTAAACGAAAATCCAAAAATTTCAGGCCTTGCAAATCTTCAGGTTTACCTAAAAAATCGAAAATCTTCATTTGGCTTTCTATCATAATGAAACCTAGTGTTTTGGATGGTTTGAGGTTGCTGATTACAAATCTAGCCTCAGTTTCGAGTTTCAGTATCGTTAAACGAAAATCCAAAAATTTCAGGCCTTGCAAATCTTCAGGTTTACCTAAAAAATCGAAAATCTTCATTTGGCTTTCTATCATAATGAAACCTAGTGTTTTGGATGGTTTGAGGTTGCTGATTACAAATCTAGCCTCATTTTCAAGTTTCAGTATCGTTAAACGAAAATCCAAAAATTTCAGACCTTCCAAATCTTCAGGTTTACCTAAAAAATCGAAAATCTTCATTTGGCTTTCTATCATAATGAAACCTCATGTTTTGGATGATTTGAGGTTGCTAAATACAAATCCGGTCTCAGTTTTTGAGTTTTAGTATCGTTAAAGGAAAATCGAAAAGTTTCAGACCTTTCAGATCTTCAGGTTTACTATAAAATCGAAAATCCTCATTTGGCTTTCTATTAAGATGGAACCTCGAGTTTTGGATAATTTGAGGTTGCTGAATACAAATTCGGTCTCAGTTTTGAGTTTCAGTATCGTTAAACGAAAATCGAAAAGTTTCAGACATTTCAGATCTTCAGGTTTATCCAAAAAATCGAAAATCTTCATTTGGCGTTTTATTGAGATGAAACCTCGAGTTTTGGATGATTTGAGGTTGCGTAGTAATAAGAAATAGGTAAATGGTACTAAATGAAAATAACGAAGGTCGACCAATTTTATTTGTCTGCTTTCTCTCTTTGAGGAGTCTCTATGGTCTGAAGTTTTGTTTATTTTATTTGTGGTCAAAGTGTCATTTGTAAAACAACTGGCAATATTATCGCTTCGTGCACTTAGCTCTTATTTTTGAGGGGAAATCAAATGGAAGTTAGAAATGGACGAAAATAGCCAACACACTGTATTTTTTTAGCCAACACACTCTATTTTTTGTGCCACCAAAAATTGCAAATTGTCCAGCTACTCTTTTTTCGCTAGCTCGGTTTTGAATTCGCCATTTTGGCAATAATTGCTACACCACTTTTAGTGAAGTTTTGCAAACGACGTACTTGAGATCGCAGTAGATAATGCTATATTTAGAAAAATCAAATACAAATAAATAAGTCTTTCATGTCTCATAAATTCTGCTTTTGAAACAAGGTATGAGCTATAGTAGTTTAATTTATTACTTAAAAGTCTTTCAATATCTTCAAGTCTTCTTTAACCAACAGGACCCTGTACGTCTGAGAATTTTCCTTACATTTTTTCGGAGGATGCTATCCTAAATCCGTCCGTAACGGTCGCTTTTCTCGATCCGGGAACGTTTTACAGCCGCCGGATTTGTGTTTGCCACCATTCCGGGTAAAATATTTATAGTAAACGGATTCGATCTCTATCTCTTTATCGAACCATGTTCCAGTAATACTGAATCCGAATGAATCTTTATGACCAAAATATTTTCCTTTAACCCTTTCATTGATATAAACTCTTAAATGAAAGTACGTTCAGGATTTTGAGCTCTAAGACTCACAGTTCATTGTAAGGATTTAGTAGAGGTATCAGTAGTTCAGGCATTGACAGTAGTAGTAGTGGTAGTAAATTAGAATAGAATAGAATAGAATTTATGGTCTTATGATCATTATACAATGATATAAGACTAGTCATATAAACAAAAAATAAAAAAAAGTGTATAGAGATAATATAGAGAAATAGGCGGACAATATAAAGAAACAATACTCGAAAACTAGTACAATTCACAACAAACTAACAAAAACAAAAATATAAAACCAGTCATTACAGACATTTAAAAGGTCAGCATGCATATTCAGGTACAGCACTATAGTATAAAATATAAAATAAAACACGAAATTATAAGCTCAAGTTGAAAAAAAATCACTTAGCGAATATGGGCACATATTTACGAGATATCTTCTTAGGTGGATTTTTAAGACGTTTTTGTTGGTTGACCTTCTAAATTCCGCTGGCAGGTGATTATAAATCTTCTTACATATATACAGCGGCGATTTTTTATACAAGGATGTGTTGTGGAATGGAAATCCAGTTCTTGTGATGTATTTGGTGTTTATACTTTTGTTCTGCGTGAACTTGTCTCTATGGTTAAGTGCAAAAATAGCACATTTTAGTATAAACATGGCTGTTACTGTCAACAAACTGTATCTCATAAAAGTTTCCTTGCAAGAGTATCTTTATTTTATTCACCATTTAATACAAAGATAAGTATATAGGGTGCGTCATAACAGGAACATTCAAAACATTACAACAAAATTACATAAAGAAACGCTAAAAGAATATATAAACAATACAGAATAGATATAAGGACACAACTTTAGATTCAAAAACTATAAAGACGATACAAAATTCATAAACTCATCAGTGCTATAGAAACACTGGCTGAGCATGATAGCTTTAACCGTTTTTTAAACTTGATGAGGGTTCGTATATTGTCTGGTGATCTGTTATACATGTAAATAGGAATCTAGGCGTTATAAGTGCCTCAGCGCCTCTAGTGTCGTAATTATGAATATCAGAATGCATGTTGTATTGATGGATATTTTCATGAATATAAAGAAGACTATAAAATATGTAAACTAAAGGCAGTAAGATTATCCTTAGCAGCTTAAATAAAGGCTTGAAATGCTCATCAAATTTGGAGTTAGTTAAGATTCTTACTGCTTTCTTCTGGAGCTTAAATACCGTTTTGGCATGACTAGAGTCCCCCCAAGGTACAACTCCATAAATGAGATGAGAATGAAAAACTGCAAAATAGTTGCCTAGTTGCCTTAATACAAAAATCTGAATGTTTAATTTGTTACATGGTGCGTCTGTATGAGCATCCCATTTAAGTGAAGTGAAGAAAGAGATACTTACATTGAGGTTAGTTCTGGTATTGGAAGAAAGCGTTATTCCTTGAGATACTTCCTAAAGCCAGTTTTTGTGGATTTTGAAGCAACGAAACGTAAACTTTCTTATTTTATTAAGCTGAGGATCTAATATTCTCTCATAGTAAGAACGCGTCACAATCCAGGATTTGGGCAATGAACGCACTAGGCATCAACCAAATCCTAAGACGCATTGAACCCTCTATTGCAGGGGTTCCCAACCTGTGCGCCGCGGCGCCCTGGTGCGTCGTAGAAAGTAGTAGTAGTAGTAGTAATTTATTTGTGCATTACATAAAAATGTTTACACACGTCGGTACGTAAATATAAAAGTAAAGTATGTACATTATATGTAATAACATCTACAAAGTGATAATGTAGAAAACGACACACAACTTAACATATATCACAAACAAACACATGTAAAGTAAGAGTACGTACATAATTATTTAGGTTATTATTAACAACAATGACTGTTGCAAGATCACAGATAATTTATTTATTTTAATTTATTTATTTATTTATTTATCAGTACTGGCCATAAAAATACAGTAATATTTCCCTAACCTATAAGACGAATTCATTGATACGTTACTGCAGTTAGATTAAGCAACATCTTCGAAACTATCTAACAAATATTCTTCGAAAGAATAAAATGCTTTGGATTGGAGGTAATCTTTAATTTTTCTATTGAAATGTACACTGTCAAGAGATTTCAGGTTATCAGGCAAAACATTATAAAACTTGATGCAGTAGTAGTTGATGCTGTTCTTTGACTTATGCAGCCTCAATTGATTTTGACATAATTTGTCTCTGTTCCTGGTTTCATAGCTATGTATTTCTGAATGCCTGAGAAATTGCTGCATGTTGTTTTTTGTGTAACGCAGACATTCCAGGATGAATATACAAGGAAGTGTAAGTATTTTAAAGCCCTTGAAAGCGTTTTTACAGCAGGCTTCATAAGATAGACCTGCCAGTATCCGAATACAACGACGTTGCAGAGAGAATATAGTTTTCATATGGCTAGAATGGCCCCAATTTATTATGGAGTATTGAACAAAGGTGTGAAAATTACCGTAATAAGCAGTTAACAGTAATGACTGGCTGGTGACATATGCTAAATTTCTGATTAGGTAAACATATTTTGATAAAATTTTAGACAACTCAATCACATGTGTTTCCCAGGTGAGGGCATGATCTAGATGGACGCCTAAAAACTTTACAGGTGCATTATCTTGTTCGGAATGTTTTAAGTTGAAGTTGAGCTGTTGAGTTTTCATTTCGTTTAAACATAAAGAATTAGCTAAACACCATGTTTTTACTTCCAAATGTTTTTGATAAGCATCGATATTCATTTCGTCATCTGATTGATATTGATTTAGCTGAGTGGTATCATCTGCAAAAAGTAAAAATTTAGAGTCTTTGCTACAGTTTCCTAAATCATTTATATAGATTAAAAATAATGTTGGACCTAGTACTGAACCTTGAGGTATTCCGTACCGAATCAGTTCTTTAGTAGATTTATGACCGTCAATTGAGACATACTGATACCTGTTTTCTAGGTAGCTTTGCATGAGTGATACACTGGTGAAATCAAATCCATACAGCTCCATTTTCCGTAAGAGTAGTTTATGAGATAAGCAGTCGAAGGCTTTCGTGAAGTCATAAAATACTGCATATGTCGATCTATTTTTTTCAAATCCATTTATTACGTACTGTGTAAGATCAGTTATGGCTGAAGATGTTGATTTATTGGTACGGAAACCATGCTGACAAGCTGAAAAGAGTTTATTTTTTTCAAAAAATGTAGATATTTGTTTATTCAAGACAGATTCAAAGATTTTTGCAACTACTGGTATCAAAGCAATTGGTCTATAATTTGACATTTCGTCTTGACAGCCATTCTTATGTATCGGTATCACTTTAGCTATTTTGAAGGCATTCGGAAATTTACTAAAGGCGATACATTGATTTATTAGCTTCGTAAGTGGAGATAAAATTATATTTTTTATATGCTTTATAATCTTCACACTAATACCATATGGATCTTTACTAGGACTGTTTTTCATATTATCAATAATAGTTCTTACTTCGTTAAATGTAGAGCTATTGAAACTAAATTTTAATGATGCGTTTATAGTAACGTAGCTCAAAGGATCTTTATCAGTTTTCCCTAGACCGCTAACTATTTTTTCTGCTATGTTAGTGAAGTAGCTATTAAGTTGTGTGGGATTGAGTTTGCATGTCTTTGATTGAGTATTATTTTTATGTTTATTGATTATACTCCACATTGCACGTTGCTTGTTGCTGGATGTTTTTACATAGTTGTCATGAAAAGCTTTTTTTGCTAAGTTTATTTGTGTTTTGTAATGTTTGCGATATTTATTGATTGCGACTTTTGATATGAGCTCAGGATTACTGCAATGTATTTCTTGTAGAAGGGTTAACGTGTCCCTCATATTACGCAACTCTGGAGTGAACCACTGTATTTTATCTCTTTTGAAGGTGTTGATATGTTTAGATTTTTGTGGAAAACAGTTATCTACTGCAGTTTGCAACAAATTTACAAATTTGTCAACTTTATCTTCTAAGTTAATTGAGAGGTCATCGATAAATTTCCAGTTAACGTTCAATAGAAAGTTATGAAGCATAAAAAGACCTTCTTCAGTTATAGGTTGGATATTGATTCTGTGATTATTGTACAAAGAGCAGTGGGAATCGCCATAACTAAAAAGTATACCCAAGTGGTCTGAAATTCCTAAGTTTACAGTTTCACTGAAGCAACCGTCAATAGAGATGTTTGTGAAAACATTATCAAGACAGGCGTTTCCCCTAGTATTTTCTTCTAAGCAGCAGTGTAGCCCATATGATTCCATTAAATTAACTAATGCTAGTGATTCGCTATCAGCTGTGTTAAACTTGACATTAAAATCGCCAGTAATTACAATTGGTCTATTTAAATGCAATTTATTGAGAACAGATTCCATGATTTCCATAAACTTAAGAAAAGACCCGGCGGGGGATCTGTAAACTGTTATAATTTGCACCTTTTGGATACTGATCGATGATAATTCACAATCCTTTTCAATAGACAGTCTGCCAATCATTGATATTTCAGAGCTACCTAAGTCTTCTCTTACAAAAATACCCACACCGCCGTGTACACTAATTTGTCTACAAAAATCACTTACAAGTTTGTATCCATCAATTACCACTGAAAAAGCCTCATCCTGTTTAAGCCAATGCTCATTGACACAAAATATTGACACATTGTTACTTTTCAAGAATACCTCCAATTCTGAAATCTTATTTCTCAAGCTCTGGACATTAAGATGTAATAATTTTACAAAGTTATTATTATGATGAACTGTCTGTTTTGTATTGATATAACGGCATTTCTTGAGAGGTTTTTCCACATTATTGGCGAAAAAACTGTTTTTGAATGCAGTTGTTAGTCTGTATTGTTTTCAGAGCAATCGAGCTGCCCCGATTTCTCATAATAAAATCACTGACATATTTGATAATGCCCAGTTTTGTACCTTTGCATCTGTTGTCATATTGAACACATATGGAGGAATTTATGTTACTTCTTTTAAAATTATTTAGAATTGAATCAATTTTTGGAATGAGGATACCATCTAGATGCGTACTTATTTCCCACAAAATAATTAAATTTGTAAAACGACCCAGAGATAGAACATTAACTAAGCCTTTTTTTAGTGAAAACGTGTTGCTGATATTTTTTGTGTTCACCATTACAACAACAAAATCCTCTTTGCCATATTGAACTGTCTTTTCAAAAATGCTCTTAGTTGCATCAATGAATTCAATATTTGGTTGGACGTAAGCCTCAAGAAAAAATTTTGATTTATCTAGATACAGTTCTAAAACTTTCCTAAAGTTTTTGGCATATTCATCACCATAAACTAAAACTTTGCGACGTATACCTGTAGTCGGTGCTGTAGTCAAACCTGCAGTTTCTTTCTCTGGCGTCTCTGCTACTGGGGTTCTTGTTGCTGCATTCTCGATGTCTGCTTCAGTGTCATCTGGTAAACATGTTCCGTCTACACTGTGATTTGGCCGAGAAACCATAGGCTCATTGTAGTCTAACCTTGTTGGTTGTTGATTTTGATCGTTATTGCATCCAGACCCTTTATTCTTTGGCAAGCTATTGAGTGGTGGTGATAGCAGTTGTAAACAATACGAGTCGGAGATGCATGATTGTTGAGATTCGTCATACGAAACTGAATTTGAATGATCACGCAATGCAGTTTTTTCTGACATCAGTTGTGAAATTTGGTACTCCAGATTCTTGACTTTGCTCTTGTAGGATTCAATTTCATTGTTGTAATTTTTTTCAATCTCTAACACGTCATCTTCAAAAGCACTTGAACGTTTCTTGAGCAGCGAGATATATTTATCTTTTTCTTCGATTTCTCGTTGAAGGTCCTTAATTATTTCATTGTATTGTTCACTTTTGTCGTTTTCCTCTTCATATTTTTTCATACATAACTTGGAGCAGCATATCTTGTGCTTGTCAATAATTACAATTTCATTTTTTCTGGTACAGCAGCCTCGATGAAATATGTTATAGCAGGTGATGCAGACCAAATTCGGCACTTCTTTATTTTTACAGCATTCAAAGAAATTTGGCATCTTGCTTGTATATTGATCCTATTCTTACGAAAAGAGTATGAGTACGACCCTGTCCTTTGTATTTGAAATGGTAAAATACTATTTGTTTCCTTGCGAAATCGGTGTTGGCGGAAAAAATTCCTTATCCGATGTTTTTATATGTGACATCTACCTGCATAATTATGTTTCGAAATTTATATATACCCCTGTAATCCTCAACTTTTATACTCCACAGTGGTATCAAATTCACTATTTATTTACGATTTATTCTGCGTCTAATCACATTTCTTTTACTGAACACTGCTGAACACACTCTCTTATTACAGACTCTCTTCGTCGATCCTCTAAGTCTAAAGCACAGATATTTGTGGGTGCCTAAAAAGCAACAATACCTATTCTGACGCTCACCACAGTTTGAAACTACTGGAGAAGATTACAACGTTCAGGAAGAAACTACAAGTTTGGATAAAAAAGACGAATGAAGGCGGCGGTCAAGATTGCTTTCCATAATTGTCTAAATATGCGGGATCCAATGAACTGGTTGTCTCACAAGACCTGATGGCCCTTTTCACGGAACACTTATGGAAGCTCACTGAATGGTTTTCGAAATACTTTGCAGATGATGATGTCGAAAAATTTGCGTCGATCCAAGATCTCTTTCATACGCAAGCTCCGCCAGAATTCTCCAAACCCGATTTGGTGGAGTTTTGGTTATCAATTCAAAATGAATATCCAAACCTAACTTAAAAAGCTTTAAGAATTTTTATTCCGTTCGCAACGTCATATTTATAAAGCTGGATTTTCAGCCGTAGCTGTAATCCAGAACAAATATCGCTCAAGGATCAATGAGGAGCAAGAAATGAGAGTCGCAGTGTCGAATTTTGTTCCCCGTTTCGAAAAACTATGCGGAGATCACCAAGCTCAATCGTCACATTCATTTGACTGTCGTATTTTATTTTTGTTTTTCTTGAGTCTTTCTTTTTGTTTTCTGTTTCAATTCTGAATTCTTATAAATATAATAAAATAAACTTCATTTCCTATTGAGGAAGTTTTTATTTTTGTATCTACTACTTTTGTAGATACCTATTTGTTTCGACAGTATCTATTTAAAATAGCTGTCTAAGGTAGGGCGCCGTGTCAAAATGCCAAACTTGAAAGTACGCCGCGGGTTGAAAAAGATTGGGCACCCCTGCTCTATTGTATGAATTATTTTTCAAATCGTTGATGACACCGCCAAAATAACCAGTTGTTAGGAAGACAAATAAGTAGGTACTTTACAGCAGCTTATCAGTCTCGTAATGTGGGAGGTCTGTGTTGGCTTCTCTAGCAAGGATTACATTTCTGAAGAGTAATCTGGTGATCAGATTAGCAGAACAAATACAGCTCAAGCCGTGAACAATATAATGGACCGTTAGCGGTAATCCGGGTGTTGTGTACGGTTTCACCTTTCCCATTTCTTCGTGACACCACCTATTATCTACATGGCTGACAAGGCTTTTATCCTATTGTTATTTCACGTAGAACACAATCTTTCTACGGCTGATATGCATCAGATGATACGGATACATTTGATGTCCATATTTTTTTACAGAGAATAGGTCATTTCGCAATAAAAACACTCTTAGTTAAGATTTATGAAGAGAAAACTGACAAACCAAACTGCAGTTTCTGGTTGTAGCTCTTGTGATGCGTTACTTCCCATGACACTAGGCGGGAAAGTATACAGGGTGTTTTATGGCGAGTGAAACATACTTTAGGAGCTACATCAGCATTTCCAACAAAAAAAGTCACATTTGCAACGTATATCATCGTTCTTGAATCGACAAAAAGCCATGCTTTAGAGTCTAGGGTTTTTTAGAGGTACTATATAGGTAAATAGCATCTGAATAAACAACATGTGAACTAGAGATGGTACTGATATATTTGGGGTTCTTGGGTTTTTTGGCCGGCGTCGTTTAGCGTTGAAGTTTGCCGGCCTGAAAACCCAAGAACCCCAAATTCATTGGACGATGGCCGCGAAAGCCTTAAGGTACGTTTCCACGCTTGACAAGGCTTGACAAGCATCCACAAGCCCGAAGCGTTCGCAAATGTCGCTTGGTATTTGAAAGTCGTTTACACGCTTGCGAATGCGTCAGTGTGCTACGGACATCCAAGCATGGCGTACACTGACTCCAAGCATCTGCAACTTTCTTCTTATCTTTATTATTAACGTCTTTGTGATTCCAGATACGCGTTTCGCTCTGATAATATTTCAAAATATTCGTCCATCCACTCATTTTGAATAGAAAACTATACGTCCGCTCATCACACGTTCACAGCGGCTACTAAACGCGCACCAACGTGTAACTGCGTCGCAAGCGCTTGCCGCAAACACCCTTTGATCTGTGTCAAAAAATCGACACCAGTCCCTATCGGATACAAGCGAACCCTGACTCGTGCCTTGACTTGTTCCCTAACTCGTTCCCTGACATTGACTCGTATCCTGACTCGTTCCCTGACTCGTGCCCCGACTTGTTCCCTGACTTGTGCCCTGACTCGTTCCCTGACTCGTTCCCTGACTCGTTCCCTGACTCGTGCCCTGACTCGTGCCCTGACCTAACCTGTGCCCGGACTCGTTCCCTGACTCGTGCCCTGACCTACCTAATCTAACCTATGCCCCGGACTTGTGCCCTGACTAGTGCCCTGACTTGTGCCCTTACTCGTGCTCTGACTCGTTCCCTGACTCGTTCACCGACTCGTTCCCTGACTCGTTCCCTGACTCGGCCCCGATTTGTTCCCTGACTTGTGCCCTGACTCGTTCCCTGACTCGTTCCCTGAGTCGTGCCCTGACTCGTGCCCTGACCTAACCTGTGCCCCGACTTGTTCCCTGACTCGTGCCCTGACCTACCTAATCTAACCTGTGCCCTGACTTGTGCCCTGACTTGTGCCCTGACTAGTGCCCTGACTTGTGCCCTGACTCGTGCCCTGACTCGTTCCCTGACTCGTTCCCTGACTCGTTCCGTTACTAGTTCCCTGACTCGTTGCATGACTCGTTCCCTGACTCGTTCCCTGAATTGTGCCCTGACTTGTGCCCTGACTTGTTCCCTGACTCGTGCCCTGACTCGTTCCCTGACTCGTTCCCTGACTCGTTCCGTCACTAGTTCCCTGACTCGTTCCATGACTCGTTCCCTGACTCGTTCTCTGACTCGGGCTCTGACTCGTGCTCTACATGTGCCCTGATTTGTGCCCTGACTTGCTCCTGACTTGTTCCCTGACTTGTTCCCTGACTTGTTCCCTGATTTGTTCCCTGACTCGTTCCCTGAATTGTGCCCTGACTTGTGCCCTGACTTGTTCCCTGTCTCGTGCCCTGACTCGTTCCCTGACTCGTTCCGTCACTAGTTCCCTGACTCGTTCCATGACTCGTTCCCTGACTCGTTCTCTGACTCGGGCTCTGACTCGTGCCCTACCTGTGCCCTGATTTGTGCCCTGACTTGCTCCTGACTTGTTCCCTGACTTGTTCCCTGACTTGTTCCCTGATTTGTTCCCTGACTTGTTCCCTGACTTGTTCCCTGACTTGTTCCCTGACTTGTTCCCTGATTTGTGCCCTGATTTGTGCCCTGACTTGTGCCCTGACTTGTGCCCTGACTTGTGCCCTGACTTGTGCCCTGACTTGTGCCATGACTTGTGCCCTGACTGGTGCCCTGTCTTGTGCCCTGACTTGTTCCCTGACTCGTGCCCTGACTCGTGCCCTGACTCGTGCCCTGACTCGCGCCTCAACTCGTGCCCTGACCTAACCTGTACCTTGATTTTTGCCCTGACTCGTTCCCTGACTCGTGCTCTGACTCGTACCCTGACTCGTCCCCCCCTGTGAGAGAGATGAGATAATAGTACATGATGCACAGTCGTTGGTGCAAGGTATACCATCATCTCTGGGCGATGAGGTCTTCACATCCCTACGCCACGCCACATCCCTACGCCAACTTTGCTAACCTATCCTGCCCTGACTTGCCCTGACCTACCTAACCTAACTTGCCCTGACTTGCTCTGACTTGCCCTGACCTACCTAACCTAACCTGCCCTAGCTTGCCCTAACCTACCTAACCTAACCTATCTTAGTAGCGTCAGGAGAAATACCATTTTTATCAATATTATAGACCAGGAACGTGATCGATTCTTGAAGAAGATGACATTTGTGTTCGGATTTCACTTCCGAGTATCTTCAACCCGTCATAGACCACCCTGAATATATAAAGAATCTGGGCTACAAAATAGAAATACGGATACCCTCGGTACAAGAAACTCTCGTTAGTCACCGCAAAACAACGCACTGGCAGTCAACAATGGGGAGAAAGGCTAGGTGACGTCTAAATTATCCCGCGTAGAGCAGGGGGGGCGCAAGATAGGTGGTGAAACTCGTATAGTAATAAAGCAGCGTTCACCCGGTGGTGGTATAATTGTGCCTAATGAATATTTATCGACATCTCTTCGGCGTGTTGTGTTGCATTATACGACGCGGCAGCGCAGGGCAGCAAGCAGGGACCCAGGCCCAGGCAAGCAACGTGTGCATGAGCAGCGGCCATAAAGAGTGTCTTCGTCCTACGCAGCTCATCTGCATTCAGACCGCCAACCTCATGCCATTTACAAACTGCCGTGTCGACGCTGCCTGCCTGCCTGGCTGGCTGGCTGGCGATAGTGCTGATCTAGTGCAGGCGATCGCAGCGACACATGTTAGTTACTCTACCTACAGCCTTGTTATCACAATTATTGATGCCACCAAAGGAATGGAAGATGACCAAAAGCAAGGTTGTCACGTGCCCTTCCAACAAATCTATTACAGGTACGCAACTGACTGACACTGATAAAGAAGTCTCACGTTGGCTTACCAGCTGTAGAAATGGAGGGTCACCCCATAGTCGAGTCACCTTCCAACAAGCCCTGACCATATCAGATGCTGAATTCCATCCAATTGCCTTAAATAAAATTAGGTCTTTTCTTTGGCGTAACAATTTCTCTATGTCACTTATTAATAAGATCCTTGATCAGAACACAACTGTTGATAGTTTAAATAAGCCATTCACTACCAGTACCAGATACTACAAAATTCCATATGTAAGGCACTTATCGGAGAAAATAAGAAGAATTTTGAGTTCTGACAGTATAAAAATTGCAGCAATGAAAATACAATAGGGAAAACGTTTTTCACTACAAAAAAAGAAAAAACACCTTTTGATTTAACATCTAACGTTGTATACAAGATCCCTTGTAAGGATTGCAAAAATTGTTACATAGGACTGTCAGGCCGATACATAAAAACTAGAATAGCTGAACATAGAAGAAATGAATGTAGGGTGAATAGCATTTCTGCTCCCACCGCTCTAGTACGACATGTGAAAAATGAAAATCATCACTTTGACTTTGAAAAAACATCAATTTTGAGTAATCAACAGATGTTATCTAAAAGACTAATCAGCGAGATGATCCACATTCAAAAAAATAAATCAGTAAACTACAGACAGGATATCAACGCCTTAAGCAATGTGTATCATGATTTGATCAACAAATTGCCTAATAGATGAACCAAAGCCTAACTCTACATCATATTATCTATTTTCCGTACTCCGCCTATGGGTTTTGGATGAAAAACACATGAAAATATTATGTTTTAGACGGAAAAACGCTTAATATCTTCTACCAGATCATCCACCTGCCCGTCCTTGGTGTGTAGGCACATTGCAGTTTTCATTCTGTTCCTGTTTGTTATAATTTTATTCGTTTTTACTGTACATGTCTTGTGGCGTTATATTTTAATACCGTTGGCAGTGTTTATTAATCCAGTTCGTCCCTGTTTTCACGAAATGGCGTATATCGGATATTATACTTTTTCAGGAGGAACGTTTTAAGTTTTTTAAGATTTAGAAGTGTCTACTATTTGAACACCGTATATTCTAACAAAACGAGTTTTTGAAGTTATAAGCAATATGGTCAAGACTATAGAAACAGATTGAAATAAAAAATAAAAAAGTAGCGAATGAGCCAAAAATAGCAAAAAAAAGATATATGCCAGTTTGTGAAATGTTTCTAACTTCCAGTTGAGGATACAACCACAATACAACCTAAACGTTTTGACATTAAATCATTTATTTCACCTTTATATTATAAGCCATATTTGAAAAATGTTACATAACTTAAAATATATAGTAATAAGGTACTTAAAATAAAAGTATTACATTTCAAAACATAAATGTTTTATTCCTCATTGTCGCACAATGCAATGCAACAGTATACCTATTATAATGATACAGCAAAAATATAATGGAAAAACAAAAACCTATTGGTGAGGTAAGTTGATGTAAAAGTCTTTGTAGGCTTGTTGTCTCACTACTGGTCTTTTGCCTTCGCAAAGGGACAAAAGGGACTTGTATTTTTCTTGAGTAATTTTTTGTTGACTATTATTTAGCGGTTTCAGTACAATATTGCTGTTGATAGACCGAGGTAAAGATATTTGCCTGTACGAGTTATGCAGGTGGCTTGTCTTGATAAAAATTTTTTGGAGGTTGTCTTTTTCAACTTTAACTTCCATTACTTGTGACCATTTTATCTCTTCTCCTTGGTCATCTTTTCTAACTGAAAGCACCCTCAAATCTTGAGAAAGTGTCTTGAAGTCCCAAAAGTCATTGGAAGTCATTTCATTAACAATATAGGGGTGTTTTCGTCGGGCCAACCTGAAGATTGGTATAAGTTGACTGGGGATGAAGATATCACCTGCTTTGGAGACTGCTGTTGATATTGCGCTATGCGCAGCATCACCTTCGCTTTGTCCATGGCACTTTTCAAAGAAATAATGATTTATGCTTGTAACATTTTCACTTTTGTTTAAGAAATAAAGTAACATAGATGGTGTCACAGAATTCTTGTTTTGGCCATAGCATCCGTCTGAAAAAAGAGCTATTGAATTTGCACCTGCTTTATCACAAGTTTCTAAAAAGCTGAAAAGACACGTAGAAATTTCTGATGATCCCCTTTTGCTTTGAGTTTCATGCCATGTAAAGCAATAGCAATCCCTGCTTGCTACGTTGTATATTGTGAAGTTGTGAACATTTAAACGTTGCTTATAAAATATTTCATTCTCTTTACTAATAGGTAGCTGAATAACTTGTTGCAAATCAAAGACCGCGCATATTCGTTTGGGATCAGTCAACGCCTGTGTTTTTAAATCTTGCTTTATCTCTCTCACTTTATTCTTATTAGCAGAGTGCAGTTCAAATTCTCTTTTAAGGTCTTCAGTAATATCATTTTCTGCAGTTTGATGCACTTGCATGCACAGTGTGCACTGATCCTTCTTAGGGTGGTGAAACGACAAATTCATGCTATCAAATATTTTTCTGTAAAGACACAGGCTGCCTATCATGTTCATTTCCTTTGCATTTTGTATTGCCTCTTGCTTATACATTTCGTACATTTTAACTAAATTAAGCTCAGAGCTTAGATACTCTCGTGAGGATTTTTTTCGGCAGTAGTGGGACTCTACTTTTGGAAATCTTAGGATATGTGACCTCATATCCGATTTGATTTGATCGTCTCTTAGCTTTAAGCTTTCCTTTCTTCCTCCTCGTTTCTCTTTCTCAATGCATCCAGTCGGCAAACATTTGAGTAGACTAGTTCGTACGAGTTTTTCGGAAATGGCTATTGTACTTAGAAATAACCTTTTGCAAACAGGTGTCAGTATGCCATTCAGTGTCAAATGATATAAAAGTGTTTGGTTTCTTCTAGAATCGTTTTTCTTATATTTGCAATCTTTGACAGTTACATGTCGGCATATGAACTCTCTCTGAAGTTCTAGCTTTCCTAGGGCGTAAAAACTTTTCAGGATTTCTTTTCTCTTATCATCAGTGACTAGGGAACATTTTTTGTTGTGTTTTACACAGTAAGTTGTATTACATCGTTCGCCAATCTGTTTGGGGGGAACCAAATTCATGGTTTTGGGTATCGTATAGCCCTGGCCTGAGTGTCTCTTCCTCTTTATCTCTTTTGACGTACTCTGCCTTTGTGTTTTCTCTTCAGCTTCTCTGAGTGCCCCTTCTACCAAATAATTTTCTGGATATTTTTCAGCAAGAATTTTATTTCTGCTTCGTTCTAAGCTGTCTTGGTTTTGTTTGTCACAGTTTTGCATGTTCTGTATCATTTCTGCTGGAACCTTCTTGTTCTTCTTCTTTGTAAATTTGCTGGCTTTTTTGGTGCGTATTATAACTGTGTCAGAATCAGAATTCTCTAAGTCATGGTCGTTACAAATGTTACTTATATCGACACAATGATGCGAACACAACCAGTAGCCGCAAGCACAGAAAGCAGCTCCATTTTTATTGCAGTGCTTGAGTTTACATTCTTCAACGTAAGTCCTGTCCTTTGCTGAATCATCGCTAGATATGTCACTAAATACCATTTGGGTTGTACCTGAAATCATAACAAATTTGAAGCTATATTTTACTATAACAAGAGTGTTCATTTAATTTGAGTATCCAAGTGATCTGGTTGTATAAAGTACCTTTGGATTCTATAGCATCTTCCATCGAGTTGCTGCAAACTGCTAACGTATTTTCATGAAAATCTACAAGAACGTCCTTTTTAGACTTTGGTGAACCATTGTGGATGCCAGTGGTTTTAAAGTTCCTAAGAACATCTAAAATAATGTTTTATTAGTGAATTACTAGTACGAGCTACTAGTTCACCTACCTGTTCCATTTTCCAGTATACTACTTCTCATAGTTGCTAAGTCTTCAGAATCTGATCCCATCTTTATTTCAGCGAGATCCGATGTAGCTAAAATATTTTGATATATTAAAATATATTTATGTTGATTATGTTCAATACACAGTCGAGTAATATCGTAAACATAAATATTGCAACTTACTGGTTACTTTTTCACTTTTTTCATTTTCGTCTTTCCCCTTTCTGGTTTTCAATACTGCTAATGGAATATTATCCGAATCTGATTCATGCTTATCATTTTTGTCGGTCTTTATAGGTACAGGTATTACTAAAACAGGTATAGTTATCAAAAACTGTTGATTAGAAAAAAATAAAAACTCACCTTGCACTTCTTTATTTTTCTTAGCTCTTTCTACTCTTATTTCCTGATCTGCATTTATGTACTCTAAATCTATCACTGTTCCATAATACCACCTGTTTGAATAACACATTTTAACCCCAACACCTTTTTTAAATTTATCTCCTTTCCTGACTAATTTTAATTCATTCGCAGATACAACATTTCTTTCACCACTCCGCCATTCGACTAATATGTCCATTTTTTCCTCAGTAATATAATTAAATGAAAATGTACAAGAAAAAGTCTGCAACGGCTCAGAGCACCTTACTGTACACCAGGCAAATGTATAGGTTAAACGGACTCGCCAAGATTTCACATACAGGCGTATATCGATGTACGACCGACTTGTCAGGACCCGTAATAGTCATGGTTGTCTTCACAAAGAGGTGTATATCATATACGTCTATTTGAAGAAATTTGGAATACTCATTTTCGTTATACGCCTGAAACAGTTATATGAATAACTTTGCTCACCGACATCACAGAGATACGTCTGTTTGTGAGGGTAAAGACGACGCTTCAAGTAGTCATATGCGACCAAAAGCTCAATTTTGGAAAATTTCGATATACGCCACTTTGTGAAAACAGGGACGAGTTGTTTATCTAGTCAAATTCTTATGATTTTTTTCCTTGTAACTATAAAAACTTCGATTTTCTGGTAAGTCAACTTTTCTTGTATCTGACATATTTGTGCATGTCTTACAATATTTTTAACATAATTCAAATCACTCGAGCGTTTCAGCAAGTGGCATCCATCTAATTTTTATTTAAAAATTTTTTTTTAATATAAAAAAAATTAAAAGTTTATATATCTATATCTAAGTATATAGCTGTGGTTTAAGTTTAAGTAAATCTGTGTATTTGTGTATTAATAGCCTACACCATCAATTGTTTTAGTTGCCTGAAGATGACTTAATATAAGTCGAAACGTCGCAAATAGAAAAATAGGGTTGGGATAAAGTATGGAACCAAGCAAATAACTTTGGAACGGAAAGAGTGATATTGCTGAAAATTTGCAGGCAAGTGTAGTGACGTCTAATGCATCCGAAGACATTATGTTAGCTACTAATGTACTTCCGGTTTAACCGGAAGTACCGTCAACTTTTTTAATTTAAATGGGACACCCTGTATATTTTTGCAGATTTTAATTCATCTTTTTTTCCGAATACGTCCATAGTGGGTTTAGTATTTGTTTCTTAAAAAAATTGTCTCACAAATTCGTCCGTGGCGGTCTGCGGTCCTCCCGTTTGAGGTAATTCTTTTGTATTTTTTATTTTAGTCACCGCCAAACGTGTTATAGGACCCCTGTCGGGACGTAAATTATTAAAAGTTGACACACTTCTTTGTGAGTTCTCACGCGATCGCCAAAACCGACTTTGAATGACCGGCATTTTAAACACCTGAAATCATAAAGAAGCTTTATCTTTCCCGTTTTTAGAGAATCTAATGCTAAACCCACTATGGACGTATTCGGAAAAAAAAGATGAATTAAAATCTGCAAAAATATACATGGTGTCCCATTTAAATTAAAAAAGTTGACGGTACTTCCGGTTAAACCGGAAGTACATTAATAGCTAACATAATGTCTTCGGATGCACTAGACGTCACTACACTGGCCTGCAAATTTTCAGCAATATCACTCTTTCCGTTCAAAAGTTATTTTCTTGGTTCCATACTTTATCCCAACCCTGTATATCCACACGCTGTTGGTGCCATCAATTTATTGTGGACATGGACGCGAGTAAAGTGAGGTTAAGTAGCAAATACCCAACATACTGTTGGAATGCCTACATATACAATACAACGTTAGAAATTTTGAAGAAAGGTGCAATTTCCTCTTTATCTGCTAATGGTGGAGCGTTTCTGTACTCAAAAAGGCGCATTTTAAAACCACAGAAGTTTAAGCATGCCATTGCACTTGCTAAAGAATATGTATGTGAGGTAGAGGCTGAAGATGCAGAAAATGAAGTTTCTGACTATTCTGTATATAGTGACTCAGAATAATGGAACGATTTTTAGTTACATGTTTTACGAAAACGCGTTTAAAATAAGTAGGCGTGGTTTGATTTCGTTTGCATTTCATAAATAGATTGAGCTATATTCCATTCATAAGCCCTTTTTTCAATAATACCTTTTTGAATTAACAGTGACTTTTTTCCATCAATAACGGCCTAAAAACTAGGCATCTTCATCTTTGTTCTTTCAATAATTACTTTGCTAACATTAATAACTTAAATATACTTCAAGAAAATATTTTCTGATTGAAGTTGACAGAAATTTGCAAAAATTCAGTTTTATAAAGTTTAAATTTATAGAAGCCTCTTCCTCGACTCATGTAAAATATAGAATTTTTATTGTATTTTATTTTATTACTACACACAGAAAAATCTGTCGTTTTGTCAAAGACTTACGCTTGGATTCAATGGGACGTTACAGTCAGCATTCCTCAAATACAGCGACGTTTTCTCCAATGGGAAGTGTATAGTTGGTAGCGAATTATATCGTATTGTCGATTCAACTACAAGATGTCATTTGATTCCAATGAATGATTCAATCGCAGCCTGTCGTTGAATCGAATCTGTGTTTGGTAATTGATTCTAAACTACTTTCTTTTCCTTGGACCAACAGATTCTATTGCGAGGACAGCTGATTGATTCGTTTGGATGTTTAATGGTGTGATTTTGTGTGAAGTTATAAGGAGCATGATATAAGAATTAGACATAAGCCTGCACCAGTTGTTGCATTATTGCCTGAAATATAACTGTCTGACTAATCTAAATACCTACATTCAAATGTGGGTGTTAGCTCTTCTAAGTCCCAATTTCTCAGTAGGTCCTCCAATTAATATATAACTGGAACATTTAAATCACACAATTGCTGATGCAATACGCAAAACCACGAGATGACTCAACACGGCTAACACCGAAACAACATAACGGAACAACTTCGTCCGTGTTGACGAGTTCGCGGCGATAGTAACACTGAGATCATCCCCCTGTTCTTTATTCTTACCTTCATTGAATCGGGACATCAGTCCCGCCGAATACTGATTATAGTTCAGCGAACGACAAGGGCCATTGAAACAAAATTAATTTTTATCAGATGAATTATCACGAGCTGCTGTTGCAGTAATAATTTTTGTACATTGAATAGATTGTATGCTTTGCTTAAATGAAACATAGGGTAAATTTCGAAACCAAAAGGATGTTTTGATTGCATTATATGTCAATACTGGTATTAGAAGGATTATACATATCGTTATAACGAATATAAAATTATTTTGAATTTATTGGCGTACCTGTGATTACTTCGAATATAAGGATTGAATTCTTTCAATGACGTGGATTTGAAACAACTGTAAATATATTTAAAGTGATGGGAAAACATCCAAATACTAACAATTAATTGGACACGCAACAGTATCTTTTTCTGTGTATTGCGTCACACAAAAAAAGTTCCAAAGAGTCAAAGCTGATTGAAATCGTTCTCGATATGTTTTTAGTACAAAGTATACTAGAGAAGTTTTTCTGTTGCTGCATGTTGAGACCTGTTTATACGCTGTCTCAGCAAGCCAAGTCGATGAGCTCAGTCATAATATTTGGGTAGAAGTGTCGTATTTTGTGTGAGCGCCTGTACTAGACGGCATTTACGTAGTGTCATGCCACGGAGCTGCAGTTATATCCTCCGTAAATTATTACCTCACTTTCCTACAAATAAAATGATTTAGTGGCCTACCGGTGGGTATTTACATTTCGCAATAAAACGTTGCTGGAATAAGTCGAGGCGAGTTCGCTGAAAGTGTGACCGGAATCTCTCATTCATCAACTGTAAGTTATTCCCATTCAATTTGTATGCACATAATATGCGTTTGGCATGCTCGGGGAGCATACGAATATTTTGCATATTACAAAATCACTATTTTTGGAAAATACAGTGAATTTCGCAGAATGGGTGATGCAAAAACAACACTCAAAATGAGACATGAGTCTTATCTCACTCATGTAGGCTTTGGATTGAGCAGAGAGGTTGTGTGGCAAAGGAGGTTTAAAACGGTTGTGAATCGACCACAAACTGCACGAAGTGAAACAAAAATTGCAGAAATTAACGACTTGGTACAAAAAGACTGCCAGATTAACATACAGGGTTATTCACGTTATTCGACACGGAGCATTATATTTGATAAAAAAGAAAATAATAATATCGAATGGATAGAGATCCATAAAGGCTACATTTTAAAAATATTTTCATGTTATACAGGGTGTCCCAAAAACACGAAATGTATCAAAGTTACGTTTTTTCAAATGGAACACCCCGTATATTATTGCATATTCGGATTCCTTGGTAAATTCTAGTGTGACTATATGTATCATACATGGCACTTAAAGCGAACCGTTTAGGTGTGAATCACCATTTTCGGTATAAGTAGATATCAGGAAAAAATTGAATATCGCAGAGACTATACAATTTGGAAGGCTGTATGTAGCTTTGCCGTATTACTAAGCATAACATCCGCCAGCTTTGAAGAGACTGTCAAAATTAAATTACGTTTATGCTTGGAGAAATCGGTCGATTAATTAAGAAAACTTCGATCAGCGATAACTTGATTTTCTCAAATGGGAATGCCTAATTTTTTTATACGGTTAAACGTATAATTTTATAACCTTTCTAATGATATAAGGTTGTGCATATCAATCTCTGGTGGTTTTCATTTAATTTTAAATTGTCAAACAAATCGGCGTTTTTCAATTTTCCTACCTATAAGCAACGTAGCAGGCCATAAAATATAAACAAAACCTGTTCAGGTAGAAGAAAACAACTAACTTAGCAGAAAATTACACACGAACTAGACTAAAGGAACAAGATTATAAAAATTACTCACAACAAACAAAGTTTAACCAGAAACAACGGCGGTAACATATCTTTGGTCAAAGAGAAGCTGGAGTATGGCAGAAATGGATTTTTTCACGGCATAGCTACTGCAATTTCCAAAACCATTAAAAATTTTGAAAATAAACGAAAACTACTAGACAATGTTGTAGGCAGTTTATTATTTTCATAATGAAATTTCACATTTAATGATATAAAAAGGTATGCAATTCTGTCAAAGCTCAAGTCAAAAGTACCTCTGACTGGAGCTCTGAAAATTCTTCAGTACCTATTAGCAAGATCGCAGAAAATGAAGAATGAATTAAAATTTGTTCAAATTATAAAGCATAACTTCAGTGGCAGAAAATCTAAATCTGATTTGTCAGTATTCCTTTTTTAAATATTGCTAATAGATATTGAAAAATAGAAGGGCTCCATTTAGAGGTATCGACTTCGACGCAAATTACTACTTTTTTATACACCATTACATATGATTGATAATTGCGCGCTGGAGCAACATTCGCTGGTTGTTTTTGTTTCATATCAGGGTTTTTAATTGCCTAGGAGATTTTTAACCTCTAGTAAATAGCGGTAGCCAGTAGACAGTAAAAAATATCTATTACTGCCATACTCCAGCTTCTCTTTGACTTTAGAGGTGTTACCGCCGTTGTTTCTGGTTAGACTTTGTTTGTTGTGAGTAATTTTTATAATCTTGTCCCTTTAGTCTAGTTCGTGTGTATTTTTCTGCTAAATTAGTTGTTTTCTTCTACCTGAACAGTTTTTTGTTTATATTTCATGGCCTGCTACGTTGCTTATGGGTAGGAAAATTGAAAATCGCCGAAAATTAAATGAAAACTACCAGACATAGATATTCACAACCTAGTATCATTAGAAAGGTTATCAAATTCTACATTTAACCGTATAAAAAGAATTAGGCGTTCCCATTTGAAAAACTCAAGTTATCCTTGATCGAAGTATCCTTAATTAATCGACTGATTTCTCCAAGCATAAACGTAATTTAAATTTGACATTCTCACCAAAGCTGACGCATTTGATGCTTAGTAATACGGCAAAGTCACAGCCTTCCAAATTTTATAATCTCTGCGATATTCAATTTTTTTCCTGATATATACTTATACCGAAAATGGTGATTTACACCTGAACTGTTCGCTTCAAGTCCCATGTATGATACATAAAGGCACACTAGAATTCACCAAGGAATCTGAATATGCAATAACATACGGGGTCTTCTATTTAAAAAAACATAACTTTGATACATTTCGTGTTTTTGGGACACCCAGTATAACATGAAAATATTTTTTAAATGTAGCCTTCATGGGTCTCTATCCAACCGAAATTATTATTTTCTTTTTTATCAAATACTTTAGCCATAATGCTCCGTGCAGAATAACGTGAATAACCCTGTATAATAAGCTTCTGATAAACAAAACAACGGAAGTTAGTTTTATCATTAGTTTCATAGTAAGTAATGAAAGCTTAAAGGTAGCAAAGATTGCAAAACTATAAGGTGATGCTCCTGGTAATTTTTTCAATATCTAGAGGATACAGTAACTGGGGGTACTATTCTAATGTGCTTATAGGATCCTCTTGGACTAAGTACATAATGTTTTTAATTTGTTTTTCCTTGCTACACAAAATATCGTGTTGTTTTATTTTAACAAGATCCTAAAATATGGCAGTATGGGTCCGAATGGGTTCGGGTTTTTAGTTCACTAGTAATTACTTCACAGTATGATCAATGTTCATATAAAAGCAGTATATATAAAAGGTGGGTTTTTCACATCGAACAATTATGAACAAAATGAATCCACTAAATAAGGTCAGAACCATTTCTGCGATCTGATTTGACAGCATAACGAATGGTCTCTTCCTCATTATAATTTTGTCTCAAACAGCACTCGTTTAAAGCGTAACGATCTACTAGAACTTCATTATCAAATACTCCTACCGTGTTAATTGCTCCTTATGTTAACAACTTCCTTGTCATTATCGGAATTAAATTTATACCAACATCATTATTTTAATAGCTCGAACGATAAGTTGCTAATGGAGGAAACGTGATCAAGTATGGACACAACGGTGAATTTTACAGAAAACGTTTGATCTCTAATTAACAAATTCATAAAGTGTTACACGGTATAGCAAATACGTTCATATCATTAAAAAAAGAAGTCAAAATATGTTTTACTAAAGGGTAGAACGAATGGCTGAGGAATGGATAATAATAATAATAATAGCGTTTATTCAGTAAAAGTAGTTACATAGTATAGAAGAAAAAAAATGTTTAATACGCTGAAATCCGCAGAAGGCAAAGCCTTGTGCGCGGTTGTCTTGCATACAATACAGGGTGGGCCAATAGTGCGTGGGCGGAGGATTGTGGGCTTACTAAAAAATATTTCAAAAATCTGTCACTTGATCATGGTAGGGACCGTTGAGGGCTATAACGTAAAAATATTTTCACTTAAATTTTGACGTTTATACAGGGTGATTCATATCAAACTTACATTTTTTTAAATAGAACCCCCTATATATTATTGCATATTTGGATTCCTTAATCAATTTTAGTGTGACTTTATGTATCACATATGGAACTTTAAACGAACCGTTTAGGCGCAAATCACCATTTTTGGTATAAGTAGGTATCAGAAAAAAATTGAATATCGCAGCGATTATAAAACTTAGAAGGCCGTGACTTTGCGGTACAACTAAGCATGAAATGCGTCACCTTAGGTCAGACGGCTAAAATTGAGTTCTTTTTGTACTTGGAGAAATAAGTAGATTAATTAAGGAAACTTCAATCACAGATAACTTGATTTTTTCAAATGGCAATGCCTATTTTGGTTTAAAGAATCGAATGTAATATTTCATTACCTTTCTAAAGATATAGCATACTCGATACCAATCTTTTTTAGTTTTCATTTTATTTCAAATTTTCAGTCAAATCGGTGTTTTTCAATTTTCCTGCATGCAAGCAACCTAGCAGGCCATGAAAAATAAACAAAAGCTCGTTAATATGGAAGAAACCAACTAAGATGAGAAAGATGCAAATTAACTAGAGCAACGGGGCAAGATTATGCACATTTCTTACAATATATTAGCTCTAACCAGAAACAATAGCGGTAACAAGAACGCTCATTTTTCACAGCCTACTAGCTATTAGTCAATTTCCAACGTCAGTAAAAAATTTTTAATCAAAGGAAAACTACTAGTGATTGTTGCTGGCAGTATAATATCTATGTCTTCTGAATAAATTTCCACATTTAATGCTATAAAAAAGTAGCCATTTCCGTAAGTCAAAAGTAATGATACCTCTGACTGGAACCCTTCAAATTCTTCAGTAGGTACTTCTACTTATTAGCAAAATCGCGGAAAATGAAACTTGAATTGCAGTCTGTTTGAATTGTAAAACATAATTCAGTTTGCAGAAAACTACATGAAATAAACAAAATTACAACATATCGTAATTAAAAAATTCTAGCAATTATTTCAATAGATGTTCAGAATGCTCCAGTTGGAGATTTCACTTTTGACTTAACTAAACGGAAGTGACGAATCTCTTTATCCCATTAGATATGAAATTCTAAACAGCAAAAATCGCTGGTAGTTTTCCTTTTGTTTCAAAATTTTTTAACGTTTTGGAAAGTTGTCAAGCTCTAGTAGACCTCGATAGCTAGTAGGCTGTGAAAAACAAATACTTCTGTCATAGCCCAGCTACTCATTTACATTAGATATCTTGGGGCTGTTGTATCCGGTTAGGGCTAATATGTTGCAAGGAATTTTCATAATCTTGCCTCGTTGCTCCAGTTAGTTTGCATCTTTCTACTAAGTTAGTTGGTTTCCTCCATATTAACGAGCTTCTGTTTATTTTTCATGGCCTGCTAGGTTGCTTGCACGCAGGAAAATTGAAAAACACCGATTTGACTGAAAATTTGAAATAAAATGAAAACAAAAAAAGATTGATATCGAGAATGCTATATCGTTAGAAAGGTGATCAAATTTTACATTCGATTTTTTAAACCAAAATAGGCATTGCCATTTGAAAAAATCAAGTTATCTGTGATTGAAGTTTCCTTAATTAATCTGCGATTTCTCCTAATACAAAAAGAATTCAATTTTAGCCGTCTGACCTAAGGTGACGCATTTCATGCTTAAATGTACCGCAAAGTCACGGCCTCCTAAGTTTCATAATCGCTGCGATATTCAATTTTTTTCTGATACCTACTTATACCAAAAATGGTGATTTGCACCTAAACGGTTCGTTTAAAG
This sequence comes from Callosobruchus maculatus, assembly GCA_951848785.1. Classification (NCBI taxonomy): domain Eukaryota; kingdom Metazoa; phylum Arthropoda; class Insecta; order Coleoptera; family Chrysomelidae; genus Callosobruchus; species Callosobruchus maculatus. The sequence continues at coordinate 1,790,462 of CATOUR010000030.1, forward strand.
TTCCATGTGTGATACATAAAGTCACACTAAATTGACCGAGGAATCCAAATATGCAATAATATATAGGGGGTTCCATTTAAAAAAATGTAAGTTTGATATGAATCACCCTGTATAAACGTCAAAATTTGAGTGAAGATATTTTTACGTCATAGCGTGACAGATTTTTGAAAAATTATTTATTAAGCCCACAATCCTCCGTCCACGCACTATTGGCCCACCCTGTATATACATATCTTTTAATTAAAAATTCTGTCACACCACAATTATCTATACACATATAAGGATGGATGAGGAGGAAAATGATGAAAATAAGTTGAATAGAAACACACTGATGATGAGATCTTCTAATAAATTGAGGAAGGCAGTATTTAACACCAGTAATATAGAGCCATTACCACATTATCATGTACATCTTGGTTCAATAGGAAGCAAAGGAAATATAATTTTGATTATAATAAAAGAAGCTGCTGGAATTTACCCCTTAAACATTAATGGTTTGCATTGCACAGCACTTGGTTACTGCCTTTTTTTTGGAATCTCCTCAGATTAATCGTTTAAAGCCTACCTCCTTAATAACACGGTGGATAGGTGTGTCAAGCTCAAGTGTACGTAAATCTTCAGCGAAAACAACATCGCGAACTAATTATGAATTCGGTGGTAATCGATGGAGTCTTCTTTCGCTTCATTAATCTTGCAGAGCTAATAGTCCAGTCACAGAATATCATCCGCACTGATGTCGCACTTGCTAAATGTAGCAGAAAATTTCGCATGATACTATAGCTTGTCTGTCTAAACACGCATGGATGTTGTTGTTATAACAACAGATGTGTAGCAAGAAAAAAATAAGAAAATTGTGAGTACAGTTTTGGTTTCTGAAATCAGCTAATTTCTCCACAATGAGATATACATTCAATTGCCTTAATATAGTATTACATTACTCGTAAACGTTCTTAAGGAGATTATAAAGCCTGAAGGGCGTTGACATAGACACTTATACAATGTGTTCCGCCATCATGTCGACAAACTTTGAGGTATAAAAATAAAATTAAAATTATCGAGAAAAAATGCGAAAACAAGGGGTCAACCTTTTGATTAATTTTTTATTACATTTTAAATTTCTGTATCACGACTCCATGGGTTCGCGCAGTTGTAACGCCATAACTTGATTATTTATCCACCGAGTTCCGACTTTTTTGGCTCATTTTATAGGGGAATGACTGGGCATATCAACTAAGGTAAGAAAACAATATCTGACAATTTTTAAGGCTCAAAAAATTCACCAAACTGAAAAAATTTTTTTTTGTAATGCCCTTGTTTGGGTTACTTGCAAACAATTTGGAAAAAAGCGGTATTAGTGCCTATTTATTAAGATAGTTTAATGTTTAGCAGGATGTTTCCTGTCTAACCACATACAAAGCGTGTATGTAGCACCGGGTGTAGCACTAACATTTTCGACAGAATAGGCCTTTCTGTATTATGACTTCTGTATCACAGCGCCATGTGTTCACGCAGTTGTAACGCCATATCTTGATTATTTATCGACCAATTCACGAGTTTTTGGACTCAGTTTATAGGGGAATGACTGGGCATATCAACTAAGGCAAAAAAGCAATACCTGGCAATTTATAAGGCTAAAAAAATCCACCAAACTGAAAAAAAAATTGTAATGCACTTGTTTTGGTTACTTGCAAATAATTTGAAAATAGCCATATTAGTATCTATTTATAAACACAGTTTAATGTTCATCAGGATGTTTACTGTCTAGCGACATGCAATTCGTTTATGTAGCACTAAAATTGTCGACGAAATAGGCTTTTTTACTATGACTAATTTTGAAATAAACGAGAATTTGGTATGCACATTGTCTTTACTGGTCTTCGATACAGATTATTACTTAAATGTAATTTACATGAACAAATGTGATTATTTAGTATTTAAATTAATCAACTAAATTTTTAAAACATCCGTCATTTTCATTTAGGCACGCTTGGCTTCTGAAATTAACGCTCTGGGTTACTCGACGCTAAGCTACGCTCCAGTCAGTTCTCTTTGATTTCCAAGTGATTCCAACATATCGCATTTCAATTAGTTGCCTTTCAGTCATTTGGCTGAATACTAAATAGATGATACTAAAAATAAAAATAAAATTTGTTCATGTAAATTGCATTCAAGCAGTAATCTGTACCGAAGACCAATAAAGACAATGTGCATACCAAATTCTCGTTTATTTCAAAATTAGTCATAATAAAAAAGCCTATTCCGTCGACGATTTTAGTGCTACATAAACGAATTGCATGTCGTTAGATAGGAAACATCCTACTAAATATTAAACTGTCTTTATAGGTAGTCACTAATAAGGCTTTTTTTCAAATTATTTGAAATTAACCGAAACAAGCACATTACAATTTTTTTTTGGTTTGGTTAATTTTTTGGCCTTAGAAATCATGAGGTATCGTTTTTTCTTGTTCTCCTATTAAATGAGTCCAAAAAGTCGTGAATCGCTCGATAAATAATCAAGATATGACGTTACCATTGCGTGAACACATGGCGCTATGATACAAAAAGGCGTATTCTGTCGAAAATTTTAGTACTGCATTCACGAATTGAATGTGGTTAGACAGAGAACATCTTGTTAAAGATTAAAATGTCTTAATAAATAATAAATAAGCTTTTAATCAAATTATTTACAAGTAACCAAAACAAGTGCATTACAAAAAAACTTTTCAGTTTGGTGAATTTTTTAGCCTTAGAAATTGTCAGATATTGTTTTTTTTACCTTAGTTGATATGCCCAGTCATTCTCCTATAAAACGAATCCAAAAAGTCGTGAAACGATTGATAAATAATCAAGCTATGGCGTTACAACTGTGCGAGCCCATGGAGTCGTGATACAGAAATTGAACATGTAATAAAAAATTAATCAAAAGGTTGATCCCTTTTTTTCACATTTTTTTTCGATAACTTTAATTGTATTTTCATACCTCAAAGTTTGTCGACATGATGGTAGAACACATTGTATAATAGGCCTGAAGGGCATTCGTAGAGTATTTATATCATGGGCCAAAATTCGTACTGTGATTTTACGCTTTGAAGTAAATTGAAGTGTAACAAATCAACAACGACATAGGGCGATATTAAATATAGTTAGATATATTTTGACTCTATATGGGTTGACCGTTACAATGTATTGTAACAATTTCTATCAATACTTTTAGTTCGATGCTATGCAACTTGATGAGTGTGAGTTTTAAAATTTTAAGCATGTCTGTCTGTGTGATGAAACGGTTGGCAACCATGTAAGTTAGTTGTCAATAAAATCTTGTACTAGAAAGGTTATCATGTGGTTGTTTGTTTCTGATCTTTTGGCGAAATAGCAGTTTAAAGACAATCCTACCAAGGTATAAAATCCCTATCACTAAAAAGTAAACAAAGATTTTGTTCGTCTGAACTATAGTAGAAAAATGTTTCTGTACTTCTTCTAACTTATTCAAACTGGTTAGTACTAGCCATCAACTATTGTTCAAATGAACAAAATCTTTATATTTACTTCTTCTGACCTATTCAAATTGGTTGGTAGAGTTAGGGATTGGCACAGGATTATTTGACTATGTTGGCAGATCTTCTTAAGGTAAGCCATTATCAGGAAGATCCCAAAATAGCATATTGCCTCAAAGGAAGATAGTGATTCATTTTATGCTTTGTATATTGAAAATTCAAAAAAATTGAGGCATATGAATAATTTAAGAATAATTATTGAGGTGGCGGTCAATTAATATTTTGTATAAACAATTATTTTTTTAAAAAACGTGATAACGTTGTATCGACTGATCTGCGATCTTCAGCGAACCACTAGAAACAACATATAGTAGCAACACAGCATAGAAAACAACCAGCATAATATCTCTGAGGATTTCCTATATAAAAATGGTTCCTACAAAATTTGACCTTGGGGGTGTTTTTGAATGACTTTACGGCTGTCAAGTTTGGGTAGAGATGCGAAAATGAAAATATCGATACCGGTACCAACTCGATATTTTCTAGTCAAATAGGCGCGTTTGGTTCGTACAGAGCATTTTGTGCAATTGATTACACCCCTCAATAAATATATAATTATTTTCGGTACCGATACAAACGTATCTATACCAGCCTGGAATGCCTCAAAAAGTATCGATGACAAAAATACTCGATATTAGTGCAGAAGTATCGAAGTACCGTTACCATCCCTACAAAAAACCCCTCCAAAAGTGGGGATGCGCGTGTAATTTCCGCCATCTTGAGTTATTGTGCTGGTTGTTTTCTATGCTGTGGTAGCAACGCTTTGTTTTTGTTTAATAGTTTCCCATTTATGGGGCGATTTTTGAATAAATTTTAGGTTTCATCGGGGCATAATGAAAAGTAGACTGTTTTAGACAATTCCACAGCATGACGAAGTGCTGTGCTACTTGCAAGAGACAATGATGAGACTGATGAGTGCAGATCTTAGCATTAGTAATAATGTAAACACATGGTGAATACTAACAACGTAATCTTGCAAACAGACACATGTCTACTAGAGCAAGGGCTTTGCTTTTTCTAACCTGTCGAATTCGTTGATCCCAACAGCTACAGTGCATCTGCTTTAGTATAATTATTGAAGTCAGAAATATAAGATATGTTTAAATTTCGTTCAGGTTTAAATCATTACCGACACTTCTATAGTGCAGTTACGTTATTATGTAAATCTGATAAAACCGTAATTACCTATACAAAATATATATTATAATGAAGCAGAATTAAAACAACATAAATTGATCTATTTATTGTATACTGACATTTGATTATACACAGATAATATTTTGACTACACTAATGACCGCGCCAACCCAGCAAAAAATGTCGAAAGGGATCACCGTCGTCGGACTTGTCGGGCATCTTCTGAAGGCATAAGGCATACTTTGACGTGTCAATACTCGGTAGGAGTACAAAAAATGTAAACAAATCTTATATTTCTGATTTCAATTATAACTTGAAAATGCATGTAATAGCACATCGCGGCATGTTAATAGGACTGTGCTATGGGAGGTGTCAGGCGGGCGCCCTTATTAAAAGAACAAAAGAAATATGGGCGTAACCGTCCCCCCCCGTGCCCCCCTTGGCCTCCGATGGCTCGATGGCGTTTACGTTTAATCAAGGAGGCGAGCAGCAATTGAATTAAGGCAAGAAGGTACGTGAGGGCGGGCTGTGACGGCGACAATTCGCAATCCGAAGGGCCATTAGTCTTTTGGAAGGCCGGCAGTTTGTCGCTTCATTACCGGGTCGCTCGTTAGCGTCCGGAACTGAAAAGATGAAGAGCGCCCTTCGACGATCGTCGTTCGCCGATTTTGTTGCACGGGCGGATGGCGACAGGTTAGGGCACTCTGTCAAACTTCAGGAGGAGGAGGAGGACTGACGACTGTTTAATGGGGGGGGAGGAGCTTCCCTCCACGACACTTCGGCTAGTCTTAGAAAATTATTGCGATTAACAGCCGAAATAATAATGATAAATATAGTAATGGTCAAAGACTATGTATTTGTACCGACTATGGCAGATCTGTGCATGAGAGCTGTCCGGTAAGAACAAAGTCTAAATCTAAATTCGTATCCACATGCGGATGTAAGCATGAAAATGAAAACAGTTAAAAAATTCGCTGCCTAAAAGCGTTATCTGGCTTCCTATCAGGACGAAAACTCGTACCGTGTATAGTTGGAGGGTGCCAATTTAAAATCCAGCCGTTGATTTGAGTTTCAACCTCGGATAAAGAAAATCAAATATTTTGAGACCCTCAGATCTTCAAGTTCACCCTAAAAATCTAAAATCGTTATCTGGCCTCCTATCAGGACGAAAACTCGTATCGTGTATAGTTTGAGGGTGCCAATTTCAAATCCGGCGGTTGTTTTTAGTTTCAGCCTCAGGTGAAGAAAATAAAAAATTTTCAAACCCTCAGATCCTCAAGTTCACCCTAAAAATCTAAAATCGTTATCTGGATACCTATCAGGATGAAAACTCCTATGGAATATAGTTTGAGGGTGCCAATTACAAATCCGGCCGTTGTTTTGAGTTTTAGCCTTAGGTAAAGAAAATCAAAAATTTTCAGATCCTCAATCTTCAAGTTCACCCTTAAAAATATAAAATCGTTATCTGGCTTCCTGTCCGGACGAAAACTCGTATCGTGTATAGTTTGAGAGTGCCAATTACAAATCCGGCCGTTGTTTTGAGTTTCAGCTTCAGGTAAATAAAATCAAAATTTTTCAGGCCCTCAGATTTTCAAGTTCACCCTAAAAATCTAAAATCGATATCTGGGCTCCTACCAGGATGAAAACTCGAATCGTGTATAGTTTGAGATTGCCAATTACAAATCCGGCGGTTGTTTTTAGTTTCAGCCTCAGGTGAAGAAAATCAAAAATTTTCAGAGCCTCAGATCTTCAAGTTCATTCTAAAAATCTAAAATCGCTATCTGGCCTCCTACCAGGATGAAAACTCGTATCGTGCATAGTTTGAGATTGCCAATTACAAATCCGGTGGTTGTTTTTAGTTTCAGCCTCAGGTGAAGAAAATCAAAAATTTTCAGAGCCTCAGATCTTCAAGTTCACTCTAAAAATCTAAAATCGCTATCTGGCCTCCTACCAGGATGAAAACTCGTATCGTGTATAGTTTGAGATTGCCAATTACAAATCCGGCGGTTGTTTTTAGTTTCAGCCTCAGGTGAAGAAAATCAAAAATTTTCAGAGCCTCAGATCTTCAAGTTCACTCTAAAAATCTAAAATCGCTATCTGGCCTCCTACCAGGATGAAAACTCGTATCGTGTATAGTTTGAGATTGCCAATTACAAATCCGGCGGTTGTTTTTAGTTTCAGCCTCAGGTGAAGAAAATCAAAAATTTTCAGAGCCTCAGATCTTCAAGTTCATTCTAAAAATCTAAAATCGCTATCTGGCCTCCTACCAGGATGAAAACTCGTATCGTGCATAGTTTGAGATTGCCAATTACAAATCCGGTGGTTGTTTTTAGTTTCAGCCTCAGGTGAAGAAAATCAAAAATTTTCAGAGCCTCAGATCTTCAAGTTCACTCTAAAAATCTAAAATCGCTATCTGGCCTCCTACCAGGATGAAAACTCGTATCGTGTATAGTTTGAGATTGCCAATTACAAATCCGGCGGTTGTTTTTAGTTTCAGCCTCAGGTGAAGAAAATCAAAAATTTTCAGAGCCTCAGATCTTCAAGTTCACTCTAAAAATCTAAAATCGCTATCTGGCCTCCTACCAGGATGAAAACTCGTATCGTGTATAGTTTGAGATTGCCAATTACAAATCCGGCGGTTGTTTTTAGTTTCAGCCTCAGGTGAAGAAAATCAAAAATTTTCAGAGCCTCAGATCTTCAAGTTCATTCTAAAAATCTAAAATCGCTATCTGGCCTCCTACCAGGATGAAAACTCGTATCGTGCATAGTTTGAGATTGCCAATTACAAATCCGGTGGTTGTTTTTAGTTTCAGCCTCAGGTGAAGAAAATCAAAAATTTTCAGAGCCTCAGATCTTCAAGTTCACTCTAAAAATCTAAAATCGCTATCTGGCCTCCTACCAGGATGAAAACTCGTATCGTGTATAGTTTGAGATTGCCAATTACAAATCCGGCGGTTGTTTTTAGTTTCAGCCTCAGGTGAAGAAAATCAAAAATTTTCAGAGCCTCAGATCTTCAAGTTCACTCTAAAAATCTAAAATCGCTATCTGGCCTCCTACCAGGATGAAAACTCGTATCGTGTATAGTTTGAGATTGCCAATTACAAATCCGGCGGTTGTTTTTAGTTTCAGCCTCAGGTGAAGAAAATCAAAAATTTTCAGAGCCTCAGATCTTCAAGTTCATTCTAAAAATCTAAAATCGCTATCTGGCCTCCTACCAGGATGAAAACTCGTATCGTGCATAGTTTGAGATTGCCAATTACAAATCCGGTGGTTGTTTTTAGTTTCAGCCTCAGGTGAAGAAAATCAAAAATTTTCAGAGCCTCAGATCTTCAAGTTCACTCTAAAAATCTAAAATCGCTATCTGGCCTCCTACCAGGATGAAAACTCGTATCGTGTATAGTTTGAGATTGCCAATTACAAATCCGGCGGTTGTTTTTAGTTTCAGCCTCAGGTGAAGAAAATCAAAAATTTTCAGAGCCTCAGATCTTCAAGTTCACTCTAAAAATCTAAAATCGCTATCTGGCCTCCTACCAGGATGAAAACTCGTATCGTGTATAGTTTGAGATTGCCAATTACAAATCCGGCGGTTGTTTTTAGTTTCAGCCTCAAGTGAAGAAAGTCAAAAATTTTCAGAGCCTCAGATCTTCAAGTTCACTCTAAAAATCTAAAATCGCTATCTGGCCTCCTACCAGGATGAAAACTCGTATCGTGTATAGTTTGAGATTGCCAATTACAAATCCGGCGGTTGTTTTTAGTTTCAGCCTCAGGTGAAGAAAATCAAAAATTTTCAGAGCCTCAGATCTTCAAGTTCATCCTAAAAATCTAAAATCGTTATCTGGCCTCCTACCAGAATGAAAACTCGTATCGTGTATAGTTTCAAGGTGCCAATTACAAATCCGCCCGTTGTTTTGAGTTTCAGCCTCAGGTAAAGAAAATCGAAAATTTTCAAACCCTCAGATCTTCAAGTTCACCCTAAAAATCTAAAATCGTTATCTGGCTTCCTATCAGGAGTAGTTCTTGGGTTCCTTCGCCTACTTAAGGCGCACATTTCGCGGACCTAGTGATTCTGTACTAACGTGTAAATGTCTAAGGGGGGACAAGTAAATGCTGGCGTGTGAGCACTTAATGACACAAGACAGTGTTGCAAGTCTTAGGAACATAAGCAACAAGCGCGGTATCCGTGTGGCCACTGTGGCAATCGTCGCAGTGTCGGGAAACGGAACGAAAAGAAGGAAGACGAAGGTGGAGGTGGAGGATAATAAATATAGTGGCGGAGAGCATTAACGGCTGGCGACAACAAGCCACCACCCACGGCAGCTCGTTCATCTCTTCTCAACGCCGCCGCCGCCGATGCCGTTGGCAAGGAACCCAACGGAAAACCAACCATGGGGACATGCACAGTCGAGGTGCCGCCGTGGTCGCATGATGTTTCTTGGTCACATTCGTCGTAGCCGGTTTCGAACGATCGGTACTCTGCTGGCCGTACTGTGGCCCCCCAAAGTGCCATGATAACTGTGAAACCAAACCTACTATAACTATAAGGGCGGAGGAAAGCTTGACGAATAGAGGGTGCAGGTTAATCGGTCTCTACTTTGGACGCAGTAGTTTGAAGGAAAATTATTAGCAAAAATGTAGTCAGTTTTATTGATTCAGTACTTCCCGCATGTTATGGTGATACCAGTTTATTATTGCCCCACAGCGTGAAGCGATAGTCTGAGATCCCCTTGCAACCAACTATCGCCAGCCCCGTCCACAAAAAAAATGAATATGAATACTACACATTTTTCAGATTTACAGGCAAGTCAACGCAATGTTCGGAGGGACCTAAAAACGTATATTATGCCGCTAAGTCTTTCTTTCATAGATCAATGGACAGTCTATTATGTACACGACAAATTCTTCAGTTTTACAATCCCCCACCCCCCAACCACCCCAATTTCACCCTCACAAAAAAAAGTAGAAAATGGTTAGGAACCCGCAAAACGTCTAAAAATGAAATTTAAATAGTCTTTTATAATTTTAGTCTTTTTTATTACTACTGCGGTGGCACTGACACGATTTCTAAAAACCATACGCGTTTTCCATCCTTGCCACCATAGTAATACTATGTCAATATTTCATTAAAATCCTTTAGTTTCTGTATTATAAGCAAGGCAATATTCGGATGGACATAAAAAGTGTATTATGCCGCTAGGTATTTTTTTCACAGGAAAATGGACCGTCTATTAGGAATAGAATACATTTTCTGTTTTACAACCTCCCACCCTCCAACTACCCCAATTTCACCCCCACCAAAAAAAAAAATAGAAAATCATCAGAAAGCCCTAAAAACGTAGTTTTAGGAATATCCTGGAATTTTTTGTTTTTTGCCAATTACTCCATCGCCCATGCACGAACTTCCAAAATTATAGTAGAATTATCTATCTATCTATCTATCTGATCACATTTCTTATACAATTGACTTTCTAATAAAAGCCAGATATGCTTGAAAATAAAATTACTAACATATCAGCCACCTCTGTGGCCTCATCTAAGTATACAATAATTTGATAAGTTCTGTGTACACGATGTAATGTGCAGCATCGTGAACCAGTTGTTGAACAAGAAATTGACCAACATAATAAGGTTACAAATAGATACCAAACAATATTTACAGGAGAGCAACCCCCGTAAAACAATATTTCGTTGTACAGGAAAATGAACAAAATCTAACACAGAAAACAATGTAGTGTAAAGCAGCCTTTAAGGACTCTAGAATGTAACAGATCACTGAAGGGCTAATCCCCTGTACAGCATTTCATTATTTCATTTGACTTGTTGTCCAAGAAATTCAACCAAATCTTGTTCAAAAAATTGTGTAGTCTAAAGCAGCCTTTAGAAAATTTAGTATTTAACGGATCGCTGAAGGGCTAATTCCCCTGTACAGCATTTCATTTGACTTATTGTCCAAGAAATAGAACCAAATCTTGTTCAAGAAATTGTTTGGTCTAAAGTATCCTTTAGGGAATTTAGTATTTAACAGATCACTGAAGGACTAATTACCCTGTGTAAAATTCCGTTCAACTTCTTGTACAATAAGTTGAACCAAATCTTGTACAAGAAATTGTGTACTCTAAAGCAGCCTTTAGAGAATTTAGTATTTAACAGATCACTGTAGGGCAAATTCCCCTGTATAGCATTTCATTTGACTTATTGTCCAAGAAATAGAACCAAATCTCGTTCAAGAAATTGCGTAGTCTAAAGGAGCCTTTAGGGAATTTAGTATTTAACAGATCACTGAAGGACTAATTACCCTGTATAAAATTCCGTTCAACTTCTTGTACAATAAGTTGAACCAAATCTTGTACAAGAAATTGTGTACTCTAAAGCAGCCTTTAGGGAATTTAGTATTTAACAGATCACTGAAGGACTAATTACCCTGTATAAAATTCCGTTCAACTTCTTGTACAAGAAATTGTGTACTCTAAAGCAGCTTTTAGGGAAAATTGTACTTAAAATATCACAAAAGGGCTAATTCCCGTTTACATTTCGTTTGACTTCTTGTACAAGAAATTGATGTAAAGCTTGTACAAGAAATTGTTTAGTGTAAAGTGGCCTTTGGACGCATTGTCAAGCAGCCTGAAAAGCGATTGAATAATTATCGTGGGACGTGTTGGGGGGTCAGCAGCAGCGGCAGCGCGAGTCGTGCCGAGGCTGTCAAAGCCGTCGACGCCGCCACGGCGCTGGTGGTGCCGTCGCAGTGGTACCGGCGGGTACTACTTCGATCGCCGCTTTACATACAATGGTCCTGCCTCGGCTGCTACGTGATGTCTTTGCGAAGCATGTGTTTCTGTAAGTGAAACCGACGACAAGCCCAGGAAGGCCGACCTATCCGAACATGCATGGACGTACTCAAAACAGATATTTCGAAGATATTTTATTAATAGACCTGCGGGCCCCAAACGTCTATGATTTTCAAAAATAGCTAACCTCCACAAGTCAGTCAGAAATCAACCAAATCCTGCTGTCTCATTCCTTATAAGGTTCTGCCCAAAGGCTTACCATAGTATCAAACGCCCTTGTTAGCTGCTAACTAGTCGTGATTAGCAAAACATCCGAAGTCGTTAACCCGCTTCTAAACCCCGGTTAGGCCAACCTCCAGTCTCGTTTATGCGTAAAGGTTCTCTCGGCCTCCTCAAGACCGAGAGGGCCTCACAAAATCCCAACGTGTGTGTTACACACCCCATAGGTGGCTAAACTTCACAGTTGAACCTCTCACGGGCGGGGGGGGGGGGGTAGTTTTAGTTGATAGGCGCCAGCAGGCTTCACCTGTTGGTCAACACTATCCGCACTTCCATCACGGGTATCTTTTTGAAAATGTCTCCTACACATACTTCAACTCCACAAACAAAAAAAAGACCAGCTATCAGTATTTGGGTATTCCGGAAGTCGCCGAAGTCTAATAGTATCTGAAGATGCCACCTACTCGTGTTGGCGAAACGTCTAGCCTCAACGCTCAACAAAGCCGACCTAAAAACCAAGAACCACCTCTTCACAGAGTAAATTACTTTTTTAAATAGAGCTTTATATTACTCACAAATTTAATCATTAAGAATAAATATTTAAAATATTTAAATTTTGTGGAAGGGCTTATTATGGTGTGAGTGATACATGGCACCTCGACTAAACAAAGGACGTCGCATGTCACGCAAACGATCGCCATATTTTATAGCTTAATTTGCCTTGTGTCCGTAGAGGTACAATAACCCATTAGAAAGCGTCAAAGTTTCCGTGTGTTCGAACAGATAAGCGAATGCGACCAACAAAGGACAATTTACTCGAATTTATTGCTATGCATTGATGTCGACTTTTTTAGGTTGACAATCAAACTTCTCTAAATTGAGTTGATTATAGAGGATGTTTGGCAAGGGCCAAACATCTTGGGCATAGGTATAGACAGAAGATATTGTATTAATAGACTTCTGTTCTAAACGTCCCTGATCATTACTTTTGTAATATTTTCAAGAATATATGAAAATGGTCATTTTAACTTCTGTATTTTTTTAAATGCTTATTAAACTTATTTTTTCTATGTTTTTGATCTGCGTTGTATCCTTTTTCAACTGAAGTGATAATTAGTCACAAATACCACCACAACTGCAACGTCAGCTCACTATACTACCAACATAAGTAGTTGTGAGCTGGCATTGCTGGCATCAGATACATTAAAAAAATTAGGGAAGTTAATTTCAACATGACGTAAAAAAGTACAGTATACGTAGGTTTTTTTCTTCTTGTGTCCCAACGTAGCTCTTTTTGTTACTTTTTTTTGTGATAATTTACTATCTGCACTTATTTAACATAGTCATATTTACAATAGTCTGCACATATCCATTCAAGCATGTAAGCCAAAAAGAGTGATTTTTCCTAGCAACATACAACCGAAATGTTTAGGGATATCAAAATATTGACCGACAATGAAATCATCATTTCTAATTCCGTCCCTATGCGATTGTATCAAAACAGAGGCAACAAACGAAAAAACCAAGTTTACAACAGAGCGGAGCATAGATTACGCAGCAGCGTGCGTTTGAGTTCTCTCGAATGTTGACGTGCTACTTTAGACTTTAACAACAACAAAAAAATTGTGCAACCGACATAACTGATAATGCACTAGTGAATATGATTTTAGTGTGGGTCAATGTGATTAAAATGCTTCTCAGACTTCACAGGTTTATGGTGCATGCTGATCGTTTCCCTGACTGTATTCACCCTGCATCTTGTCTATCTCTTGTAAAGAGCTAGATTCAGGATGATTATATCTATATCACAGTGGACACGCTGAACGACCTAGACAACCTCGAATAGTCCAAACTGAGGAAGAAATACTTGGCTTTTCCATCTCGCGGCACGAATTTCGACCATATCTATAAGACTCATGTAACAGGACCGTACTTAAAACTTGGCAGAGGACAAATAGTGGGTATTTTCTTACTACTTTCGTTATTCTTCTGCTGCTGATTCGCCGTACATTAGCTTTGTAATTTCAAAGGCAGTTGTTTCTGAACAAGAAAGTCCCAACTTCGAGAAAACCCTGTATAATAAATTACATAAAGACTCCTGTGCGTCAAAAAAACAGTATTTCTAATTGAATTGCCCCAGGTTATTACTATCTAAGCCCATTTCAATTACACCACCACCTATTTGTTGTTGGTCGCCATTGCGAAAACAATTCGTATCCATTTCGTAACGATCCTGACAGTCGAACATACAGGCAGTATGATAAGAAGCGGGAAAGCGCATATTTCACATCCACACCTTCGAAGGACGCTAGCCTCGCCAGTGATAAATGACCCAGCAGATATTCCTAATGAGATAAGACGCTGGTAATTGTACATAACGAATGTCTTTGATTACGCTCCCTGCCCCTGGCTGTATACGAATACTAATATTCACATTGTGTGTCAATGAAGACAATTTAATTGTTCAATCAGAACTGTCACAGATAAATGACGGTGGTCATAACTTTTACGAGCCAGCTGCGATCCATGGGCTGCCAAGGAACGTTTTGCTGCAGGAAACACCTAAAGTGAAAGTGGGATCGATATATACTACTCCACAAGTGAAAATCCTAACACCTAGAAAAAAAGGGATATTTGCATTGAAAATTTGTACACAGCTTGGCAGTATCATCTCTACTACACATGTAACACTTTTGTTCATTCAGACGCTATTCACCTACATAGGACATATAAAAAACCTCTAGACGTGTAGAGACATGGCTTTCTGTGGAATCAAAAGCGATAGTATCTGTTGCAGATGTGGCGAGAGACCAGTTTGTTGTGTGAAGATGCCCCCTAGAAGATGACAGCCTCAGTTTATGCAGTTAGGCCCCTTTGAACGGGGTCGGATTGTAGGCCAACGAGAACGTGGTGCTTCTTTCAGAGCAATTGCTGGGGCGTAGCGTGGCTACAGTTGTAGCAGCATGGCGCGCATGGATCGCAGAAGGACGAATGCAGGCGAATGCAGCGAGCTAGAGGTTCTGGATCACGTAGAAAAACTACAGACTAGCAAGATAGTCGACTGTGCCTACTGCCCAAAGATAACATAAAACGCTGAGATGATTTTATGCATACTATGACCTTGACACACAGTTTTTGCGCATGCCAGACGCGCATTGCGCATGGTGGCGATCCTTCGAACTTGTGATGACATATGATCTGACATAGAACATTGAATCCGAACTTTATGTATGTTCTGTCACAGTGGTTCTGTGCTATCCGTGCTGTCCATTGTCCAATATAACCTCAAATTGAGAAATGTGCAATTGTTTGTACGAAATGGAAACGTTTTACCATTTACCAATTTCAAACCATTTTAATAGCTAAAATGTGCAGTCATACATTCTACACTTGTTTATTTTTGACGTATGTGATACATAGGTATATAGTGCTCAGTGCTCAGAAAGTTCATCATCATAGTCACAATGTCTTAACAGACATGTTGTGAACTCGAAAATGCATTTACACATTTTACGAGTTTCTCTTGGGATATCTTTCAGATATGAAAGTTAAAACTTATTAAAAACAGATTTATACTTCATTTTACCCTTTTTATTTCACCACTCTTCAACATCCCAGTATAAAATGCTCCAAAAATGAAGAATCACCAGTATCACTACTACTATAAAATAAGCCGAAAAGTAAGCTGTAAATAAATTGCATTTTAGTTCCTGATATATCTCAGCAATAAATCATGAAGTCTGTGTCACGATTTCGTAGAGATGTGATGTTAGAGTAGTTATCGTTGTCAAATATATGTGTTATTCGTAAGTTAATAGTTCAAACTAAAAAAAAAATGCAACAAATAAAGTATATTTGACACATCTGACGACTATCCTAACCTAACCTAACCTCACTTACCTCTACGAAATTATGGCACGAACTAAATAAACAACATCTCAAATAAACCAGTATTCAAAAAGCCCGCGGAAACCACATTAGTTCTGCCAGACGTCCTTAGTGTCGCTATTATCGAATAGTGTTTCTAATTTTTATAAGGATAAGACTACTCTTCTGTGTTTTGTTTTCTCTATGCTACTGGCCCTTTGAGACAGAATGAGATCCATTCGAGTTGTTGTTGACACTTGGTATGCAGCTATATGGGGGCCCATTCGAATCCGCACGGTGTACTACAGATTGAGTTAAATGGGCTTAGGATCCTATCGTTTTCATGCAGTGTATCCAGTGCTTCCACTCTCTGCAAATCATCGTCGCCAACGGTTAGATTGGTGCCAAGAACACAGACAATGATATTCTGAGTGTTAGCAGACGGCCTTCTCCGACGAGTCCAGGTTTTGTCTGGGGCACATGACGGACACCAACACGTAAGATGATGATGGGGGCTTGATTTCAAGTAAAGTAACTTAAAAGTCAAATATAGTAAAGCGAAAATTTAAGATGAAAGATATTTCTAACCAAAATGAAGCGAAAGTCCTAAAGTTTGAATAAAGTTGAACATAAAGAGGAAGAAACTGAAACTATAGTTGAATATCAGAATAACCGGCAACGAGTCTAGTTGTAATTAAAGAAGGAATAACGAGAATAATAAATCATAGACGGTGCAGGTGCAGGTGCAAGTGTAGCGGTTCACGCACCGCGATGATCGCAGATATTATTACAAAACGTGCAACGAAACATTATTTTAGCTCGTTAGTTGTCCGTACGGCCGTGTACAGCCGCAATGGCGAGCGAAAATTGAGAAATTACCCGATGATATACTGTTAGGTAACATGTAAAAAGATACCGTGCGGTGATTATGCCGGCCATTTTTCGAGGAACTTCCTTTGTTTCCACGTTCATTTGAATATTAACCGACCTATTAGTGTGGGCTTTAAATAATACATTTACTCCTTACCAGGTGATTATGTTATTACTCGTAGACGATAAATCATCGAGGGCCGCTTTATAAATTACGCCGCAATTTGCATAAAAACCTAATGAATATTTACTTATTATGAACGGCCGCAATTAATTACTCATGTGCCGTAAGAAGTCAAACAAGTTAACGTATGAATACCCGTATACTTTCTACCTAATAGACGTTATGCAACGCGTTTGTTTTATTACGCCGATAAATACTGCCCGGGATGGTCTCTCCAATTAGTTGCTTTCAACTTTTATGCCCGTCGGGTATTCGCAAGATTGTCGAATGCACCTGGATGTTGTTGTTGCCATTGACGTTGTCAGGGGGCCTGTTTATACGGCTGCTAAAACCGTTTTTATTTTGAAATGGTTCAACTAAAACCGCATTAGTAGGCATTCACAGGAGCGTTGGAGAGCGTTGGAGTGCGTTGGCCAACGCCGAGTCCGCTCGGCAGGTAGAAGCAGGCCGGCGCCGGTTCCGCACGTAGTCAAACACACCAGTGCATTGTACAGTGAACACAGACAAGAAAATGAGTACACAGATTGGCCAGTCGCATCTAGCATGGCTGTGTGACAATTGCATAATTCATAAGTTGCATTCCAAATGTTTATAAGCAGCCGAGATATGACTTTTTTTATAAAATATGTTATGTTCGTTTCTATTGCTCGTACCGACGTACGTCGTTTTTTATCAAATTAAAGGTTTTTTAATAAGCTTTCCTAACAACTTTACTGCAAATAGATGTGACAGTAAACGCAACAGTTATGGAATTTGTTTATTAGAAAAAAGTGACTCCATTTTATACGACTTTATTCAATCACGATTTCACCATAAATGAATTCCGCTTTATTAAATAATCTTTTCCAGTGATGAAGACCTATAATGGCGTTATTTTCGTGGTATTAGTTATTATGTACACATAATAAATTTTTTCACGTTACTAACAATCATTCAATTAAGCAGGTTTTTCCAATTTACATGAAAATTTATTTGTGGATTTTAATGGATGAAAAATCATATTAACAGCCCGTTTAACCAGCTCCATTGCTATAGACGTTAGCGGTTATGGCAAATTTCAGATTCTGAAACCATCTCATCTTCCTCAAACACCATCAAAGGGACTTTTTGTGCTAACAAGTGACGAGGCATATATCCACTCTTACCACTTCTTTTGAAGCCTTTTGGTGGAAAAGATATACAGTTTGAACAGGAATGCCTCATACCCCATTATCTCGGGATAGAACATGGATTAGGCGTAATTACCAGTAAATGCCTCCAAATGAGACCAAAACAATTCGAGATATCTTTGTTAAATATCTTGCAGAGCACCTGTTATCTTATCTATCACTAGCATATTTATAACAAATTTCTTGATGTACTACTTCAGTTCCAAGCTTATGAATAATATATCCAAATAACTATTGTATATAAACTTACCGTCTACTTTCATAACCGCACTTATTTTCTTCCAACATTTTTTTATCGCAGTGCGGCTATAGTGCGGCTTGTGCCTTTTATCCCAAATAGGGGTTTTCGCAAACACTGAAGCTATAAGTAACTCTTTCTCGATACCCATCTTCGACTGGCACAGACGAAACCAGGTAGGAAACTAAATTTCTGTTACTAAAAAGGCGTTCAAGCGGGCTTCCGACGCTGGTAAGCGGTCGAAAACTCAGTTGAGCAGGTGAGCCTGCTTGCGGTACCTGCACGCCTTCGCACGCCCTTGCACGCTCACTAAAAAGCCCCACTGTGTTTGCGCGCTTAGGGACATTCTGCAAGTCCGTTGTCTGACGTTGTTTCACGTTATCGGCTATTTGTGGCATGCGCAGTTCTCCCGAAATAACCGAATCGGCGAATAACCGATAAAGTTGTACGTTAGCTACGGAAGATTACGGTACGTATGATTACGGGCGGTATTGCCAGGTCTAAACCACTATGCGGCAATGAGAAAAGAACCGTGATGATTTTGATAGCAACAGTAGTTATTTTGTGGTTTATCACTGTACAAAATGATCAGGTTTTCTTTCATCAGGTTTATTTGATAGTATTTTCCAATAAAAGTTACACAATTAGGCCGGCAACAGCATATATCATCGCAGAACTGAACTATGAGAGTGCTTGTTACATCTGAGCGTTTGCAATACAAAGACTATACTATAAAAATAATAAAAAAACACAGAAAGCCTTTAGACTTCCTGCTTTAGCAGGAACTTCACTTATTTTACGCTACGATAAACAAAGGTGTATGCAGAAAGTCAAAATTGTATACTCTACATAGCGCAACGTTACAATCGTTTGATGACGTAAATAACGGTTAACATTCTACTACTGACACATTGGAATAACTGATTCCTGAATAAATCGTCAGTATAAAATGGCTACACGAAAATCTATTGCAGAATGGTGGCTGAGAAACAATATTTCTTGTTCACAATGTTTTCTCAACAACCCTTATTGCTGCTTCTCAGGAAGAAATAGTAGCTTTATTAAACATCTTAGAACAACACAGCGCAGTATATGGCCTTGGTATTAACTACAACAAGACCAAGGTTACGATCGTAGATACAAAGCACGATAATCATCGAGCAATTAAGTCTGTAGGCCGTTGTGAAGTAGTTCAAAGTTTTGTGAAAATGAGATTCGACGGCGCATTCAACGGGCACGTGTGGCCATGATAAAGCTTACTAAAATATGACGTGACCATAACATCACTAAAGCTACCAAAATATCGCTGGTTCAGTCTACTGTGTTCTCCATATTTTTGGAAACTTGGACTGTTAAAAAGGCAGATCGAGCTCGCATAGATGCTTTTGAAATATGTACGTGGAGGAGAATGCTGAGAGTTCCTTATAGCGCCCATTGAAATAACGTTTCCATACTGGATGAGCTCGGTAATCCAAAGAGACTATCCTCCATTGTGTCGACGAGAATGCTTACATTCTTCGGGCATATACACAGAAGCGATAATATAGAGAAACTTGTAGTTCAGGGTCATGCCCCGAGAGGGCGGCGCCGTGGCCGTTCCCCTGCACGCTGGGTGGATACGACGAAACAGTTGCTGGATATGAGTATCAAGAACGCCACTGAACTGACAGTAAATCGCGACCGATGGCGAGCTACAGTTCTCAAAACTATCAAATATTCGTGTCGGCGATACTCTAGCTCCAACTCAATGCATTTTACGAGTTCACAACTTGTCTGTTAAGAAGACATTGTGACTATGAAGATGATGTTTTCTCAGTGTACTGATATGCGGGTAATACGAACAGCAAGCAGTGTTGTTGGCAAGAATTGGCATTCGTATCAGGTAGGCGCAGGCGAGTTAAAAAATGCACCTTTGCGTACGGCGCATGTATTAATCGTTAATTGGCTATGTAGGCTGTTCAAGTCGGCATTCCGTAATCCGTAATTAAATTATTACAGATATGCGCATGAATGAGTTTAATGGGTCCGCGCTTCACCACAGATCCAGCGCAATGATGTACACGCCATTTTTTGCATCCTCATTACAGCTCGACGTATCTTGATATACACACACTGAGCTGATGATACTTTACAGATTGGACTGAACGGAATCTTTTCAGTGTACTAGGCAAGGTTTGCAATACAGCTGTATCTATTTCATTTTCCTCTGAATTCAATATACAGTTTTGCCAACTGTCATTTGGGACCATACCTATAATCCCAGGCCCACCGAAAGGTCCTCATTACTAGAAAACTACCTTATTTTTAGCTTCACCTCCACGAGCAAAAACAGTGCAAAATCGAAGAGTGCGAGGTCTGGACTGTCGGGTGAGTACGCGAGAAGTTTCAGTCCTGTCATGGCCAAATATTCGGTTCTTGGTTTGGCGCGGTGAACTGGAGTTATCACGTAGAATTGAATAAATTGCTGGTGTATTTATGTCTAAAGTACACTCTATCTGTTGTAACGCGGACATTATTGAATCGATTCTAAGCAAATTTTGACACAGTACTATTACCGCTACGAAGACGGAAAACGGTACATGGATTTTAGAAATCGAGTCAGTGGCGAGCCCACACAGAAGAATCTGTCGTTTTGTCAAAGACTTATGCTTGGATTCAATGGAACGTTACACTCAGCATTCCTCAAATACAGCGATGTTTTGTCCAATGGGAAGTGTACAGTTGGTAGCGAATTATATCGTATTGTCGATTCAACTACAAGATGTCATTGGATTCCAATGAATGATTCAATCGCAGCTTGTCGTTGAGTCGAATCTGTGTTTGGTAATTGATTCTGAACTACTTTCTTTTCCTTGGACCAACAGGTTTTATTGCAAGTACAGCTGATCGATTCGTTTGGACGTTTAATGGTGTGATTTTGTGTGAAGTTGTAAGGAACATGATATAAGAATTAGACATAAGCCTGCACCAGTTGTTGCATTATTACCTGAAATATAACTGTCTGACTAATCTAAATACCTACATTCAAATGTGGGTGTTAGCTCTTCTAAGTCCCAATTTCTCAGTAGGTCCTCCATTTAATATATAACTGGACACATTTAAATCACACAATTGCTGATGCAATACGCAAAACCACGAGATGACACAACACAGCTAACACCGAAACAACACAGCGGAACAGCTTCGTCCATGTTGACGAATTCGCGGCGATAGTAGCACTGAGATCATCCCCCTGTTCTTTATTCGTACCTCCATTGAATCGGGACATCAGTCCCGTCGAGTACTGATTATAGTTCAGCGAACGACAAGGGCCGTTGAAACAAAATTAATGTTTATCAGATGAATTATCACGAGCTGCTGTTGCAGTAATAATTTTTGTACATTGAATAGATTGTATGCTTTGCTTAAATGAAACATAGGGTAAATTTCGAAAACAAAAGGATGTTTTGATTGCATTATATGTCAATACTGGTATTAGAAGGATTATAGATATCGTTAGAACGAATATAAAATTATTTTGAATTTATTGGCGTACCTGTGATTACTTCGAATATAAGGATTGAATTTTTTCAATGACATGGATTTGAAACAACTGTAAATATATTAAAAGTGATGGAAAAACATCCAAATACTAACAATTAATTGGAAACGCAACAGTATTTTTTTCTGTGCCGCAGTAATAAAAAAACCATGGATACAAAGACAGCTCAAACTTCGTTTTTGGGCCTTTCTTTGGGGTTCCTGATTATTTTGTATTTTCTTTGGGTGGATATGAGGGTGTGAAATTAGGGTGGTTCGGTGGTGGAGGGTTGTAAAACCGAAAATTTTGTCGTATTCATAATAGACTGTCCATTGGCTGTAAGGGAAAGAAATAGCGGCATAACCCACTTTTTTAGATCCATCGGAACATTATAAAAAAATATCAACAACTCAAACTTTGCTTTTAGGCGATTTGGAAATTCCTGTACGTTTTCCATGTTTACCATATTTACTTGTCATACCGATAGGTAGCAGAATATTGAGATCGCAAAAATTATCAATTTCCGATGATGAGTTTTTTGGGCGTTTAATGATATCTACATATTATCTACATAACGAAAATCTATGCCACTTATTTCCGTCGGTCTGCATGTCTGTCTATTTATTGGCGTTCTTCTAGCCTGGTTGTCTCAGTAACCGTTGCTTGGATTGTGATGAAATTAAGGTAACGATATGCTGTTGGGTCGTAGTAAGTAATGCTGCTATAGTTTTGAAAATCGGTGCATTGGCGGCGGAGAAATTGATAAAAAACAAAAAATTATCCGATGCCCCTCGACACTTGGATTTCAGGCATTAAGCCGACGCCACATATGCGGGTATTTGCGGAGTATCAATACTCGCCGTTTTTCAACCTTGCTCGCCGAATAGCGAGCACGTATCGCCCTACATGTGCGTAGTTGGCTATGTTTAGTTTCGAGAAGAAAGGGAATGGGAAAGCCCGAATATTCGTAGCAAATTGAAACTTATTTATTATTAAAATTTATCGACAGTAGAATCAACGTCATCCTAAAAATATTCTGAAATATACAGGGTGTTTCGGGAAAGTAGGACAGTGATCAACTTGATTTTTTTATAAGGAACTATACCTTTTTTTTAAATTCTTCTAGTTTCCATCATTGATCTCTATTAAACCCTAAAATATTATTGCGATCTTGCCAAGTTATAATTTATTTTCTATTAATTTCCGGATCTGCAAGGTCGCAAGTAATACCTCCAAATTGATATATTCCTTTAACTTTTCTCAATAATATATACTTAAATATTAAATAAATATTATTTTGGATGACACCAGCAATGTGCAGGGTGTTATTGGTAGAATGTTATATTACGGTAATTTGAAGGTCATTTTACTTTGTTTTTTTCTAAATGTAACACCCTGTACGTTTTATTTTAAATCGAAATATCTACTAATACCCTATCTCGCCTTGTAATTTTTTTCGCGCTTGCGACATTGCCAAGTTATAAATTATTTTTCTAAATTTACAAACAAATATCCCCGATTTTTGTTAATAGAACACACTGCATATTTTATTTAATATATAAGTATTCCCTAATAATGGTTTACAGCATGAACAAGTGTCAACTGGTGTTCCTCACCGCCTTCTCAGTAAACATACCGGAAGGCTTAAATATTTCCAAAACTGCCACAACTGGGGGGGTGAAATTCAATACTTGGAGGTTTTTGAACATACAGAATTCAAAAATGCTAACATGCTAACAAATAAACAATGCGAATAAAGTTTTTAATTCTCTAGTCCGGCCCTGTTCCTGTTTCTGTGGCAGTATTCGGGTACTTATTTGTGTTTCACAAATTCCGACCATTCGCGCAAACTGCTCCAGCCACACTAGTAGGCGTTTGCCGGCTATGGCGCCGGCTGAATGCTCGGTGCTCGGCATATGGCGAGTATTCGGGTAAAATCCTGCAGCCACATAGCCGAATAGCAATTAATCGGGGTTCGTTGCTCGCCGATTACCGCATATATGGCGCCGGCTTTATAGGAGTTCCTGGTTCTTTTAGCTCTCATTGTCACTGAAGAGAGCTTATGCAGAGCCTCTGTCTGTCCGTCCATCCGTCTGTCCGTATACAAAATATAGTAAAAACTACAGGTGCTAGAGAAAAACTAAATACAGATTCGGAATCAGCATGAAAAAACTAGTCCGGGAAAAATCCGGTTTTGTCAATATCGCTTCCGGTTTAAAAAAACTTTAAATACATATACCAACAAATTCCACAGTGAGAGCGTCGTTTAAATTTAGTCGTTTTTTGTATCTGGAGGGGATGAAATCGGGATAGTAGGGCGGGTGCCGGATTTTAAAACTCAAAGTACTCTGCGCTGAAAAAAACTATCTATGTTACCTTTGAATTTTATATCTACAGAATAATTTGAGACATCCATATTATAATGCTATAACGTGTAACTTGGAAACTACGAACTTGATTGCGATGAAATTACGATATCGTATTATTACCCTCAAGGAAGTGGTAATACTATAATGTTGTTAGGAGTCTTGTCAGTGGTGGAGGAGAAATCAACAAAAAACGAAAAATTTCAAAATAGCTCAAACTTAAAATTTTTAGATATTTCATAGATCCCTGATCATTGTCTATTTTTTTGATGATGATGTAGGGACAGAGGAACTGGACATTTTTACTGAGCTAAGACACGTGACGTCATTTTTACTTCCCACACCGATAGGTGAGGGGAGTATTGTGATCGCGAAAATTTTCGATTTTGAGATAATACGTTTTTTGGGCGTTTTATGATGTGTACATAACGAAAATCCACGTCACTCCTTTCCGTCGGTCTGTCTGTCTGTCGGTCTGTCGGTCTGTCTGTCTGTCGGTCTGTCGGTCTGTCGGTCTGTCGGTCTGTCGGTCTGTCGGTCTGTCGGTCTGTCGGTCTGTCGGTCTGTCGGTCTGTCGGTCTGTCGGTCTGTCGGTCTGTCGGTCTGTCGGTCTGTCGGTCTGTCGGTCTGTCGGTCTGTCGGTCTGTCGGTCTGTCGGTCTGTCGGTCTGTCGGTCTGTCGGTCTGTCGGTCTGTCGGTCTGTCGGTCTGTCGGTCTGTCGGTCTGTCTGTCTGTCTGTCTGTCTGTCGCGTTTTTCTACCCTCGTAATCTCAGTAACCGCTGCATGGATTGTGATGAAATTTGGGCAGCGGTATGCTGTGGGGTCGTAGTAGGTAATGTTCCTATAATTTCGGAAATCGGTGCATAGGCGGCGGAGTAATTAGCAAAAAACAAAAAAAATTAAATATTGCTGAAACTTCGTTTTTAGGCGTTTTAGGGGTCCCTGATCATTTTCTACTTTTTTTTGGGTGGGGGTGAAATTGGGGTGGTTGGGGGGTGGGGGGTTGTAAAATTGAAAAATTTGTTGCCTTCATAATAGACTGTCCACTGACCTGTGAAGGAAGACCTGGCGACATAAATAACTTTTTTAGGTCCATCCGAACATTGCCTTTGCCTATTACAGAAAGCAAAGGATTTAGAATTTTTTTTTGATGTAAACATACGGAGAGTATTGCGTTAGATCGTTGTAACGAGGAAACTGTTGAATTGATTTTAATGAAATTTTGAAAAGGCATTACTACCCTGGCGAAGATGGAAAACGCGTAAGGTTTTGATAAATCGTGCCAGTGGCGGCGCAGAAATAATAAAAAAACTAAAAATATAAAAACAGCTCAAACTTCGTTTTTAAGCGTTTTAGAGGTTCCATTCCATTCCATTTTCTGCGTCTTTTTGGGTGGGGGTGAAATTGGGGTGGTTGGGGGTTAAAAAATTAAAAACTGAGAAGTTTGTAGTATCGATAATAGGCTGTCCATTGACCTGTGAAGGGAAGACCTAGCGGCATAAGACAATTTAAGGGGGGGGGGGGGGGTTGGCAATTATTTGGTTGCAAGGGATCTTAGACTAAAGCTTCATGCTATGGGAAAATAATAAACTGGTATCAGCGTAATGTGTGGGAAGTACTGAGTCAATCAACTTGACTTCATTTTTTATATATGACGGTATCATCCGATTGGTCAAATTCAGGTACCTAAAAAAATCGTTTAGCATCGTTCCATTGTCCACAAAATGACCGTATCAAACGGAATGCAATTCCGGAAGAAAGGGCAAACGCGCGGAGCCGAAAGTAGTTATTGTGCGTGTCAATTCCAGTTTCCAGCTTGCTGCACGAGTCCGTCAGTCAGACAGAGTAGTAAGTCGTCGCGTTTGCAGCCTGGGGTCGTCCGTAATCAGGGGCTGTCAAGCCAGAAGACGTGGTGTGCCCTGGCATGGCACTTGTCATGCCGATTCAATTTTCTTCTTTCATTCCTGCATAATGGATGGCCCCAGGCCGACTGCGACTGGATGACATGCCGTTGCCGAAGAATATAAGACGGGAGACGCGTTTTGGACGACGTTGCCAGCTCAAAAAATTCCGTCTAGTACACTTAACCAAAAAGGTACGTAATTATAATAAAAAAGTTTGTGCTAACAACAAACTTGATTATGAAATTCGCGCCAACCAACGGTTTTATGTATCCAATAAACAAGTATTTATGAATTGTTGAGAGATGTGTCTCAGTAATTGTATTCACAAATAGTAGTTTCTGAATATTATAAACAACGTTTGTGAATTACACAAAGGAAGTTTATTGATATAATAAATATATGTTATGGTTTTAGTGATTATTGTTTACTATGCACACAAACGCATTTATTAAATCACTTACCAATGTTTATAATCGTAGCGTATTCTGCATATTGTATCAATAAGGTGATTAACAAACTGTATTCACAAAGAATAGTTATGTATTTCATAAACACCATTGGTGGTTGGTGAATTTCAGCAAAGCAAGTTTATTGATATAATAAATATACAGGTTGTCCCAGGTAAAATTTGCCACTCATCTTATCTCTGAAATTATCAAAAAAATTGAAAATCATCGTGACACGTCGTTTTGTATTTCGAGAGGGAACTTTTCTCCGAATTTGTCATCATTGTGCTATCAACCCCCTCACACCCAACAGCTCCTACTTCAAAATCTTAAATGACACTACCATACTTGCGATACATCAATTTGAATTCCCTTCAAAATGATATGTCGTAAGTATCGTGGTCTCATTTAAGATTTTAAAGTGGAGGCTGCTGGAGGTGAGGGGGTTGATAGCACAATGATGACAAATTCGGAGAAAAGTTCCCTCTCGAAATACAAAACGACGTGTCACGGCGATTTTCAGTTTTTCTGATAATTTCAGAGATAACGTGGGTGGCAAATTTCAGCTAGGGCAGCCTGTATATTATGGTATTAGTAATCACCTCGGTAGGCGCAAGGGACGTGCCTCATTGGAAGGTGGGTCACTGTTCTTGGAAAAAGGCAAATAAAATTTACATTTGTTCAAATAAAAACCATTTATTTTTCAACTTGAAATATGTAACAAACGAAACAAAAATATAAAATAAAAATGCCACCAACATTTACTTCTTCTAGAGTGGACTTTATCAACACCTAGTTTATTCTATGTAGATTGGATATTGGAACAAAAAAAAAGAATTTTCACTAAAAGCTTGTGAACGCGAAATGTAAACGTGATGTAATGTCGGAGGAAGGAAAAAACTCACCTTTTAGTAGCTTATCCCACCACAGAAACAGCAAGAAGCACAGTATTTCTTTATTAAATATTATTCCCAAAGGACGCTAGACTTCGAACAGAACAGCAACACTTTTTTTCACAGTCCACCAGCCATCAATACAAACACAAACTACGTGTACGTGTAAGCACAGACGCTTCCACTGATTCGGTATGTTTAACGCCAAGAGGCCGAGTGGCGCTAGTTTCAAAACAGCCTTTCGTTGAACGGTTTCATGATATTCACGACAGCGTTTATTCATCTTACAAATACGCTATACTTATAAACACTGGCGTTTGTCATTTACATAAAGATAGGTTTATAGTATCAATGGAAACTATTAATGGTGCCCACTATCACGGTTGTTGAAACAACAAACACTTTAATTATTATGATAAACGGATGTTACTGTTATTTCAGGATATTTAATAAAATACAGTTTTCAAATTCATAAATACGGTTCTTGCTATTAATAAACGTTGTTAATTGTCAGCACAAATAAATTTTTGTATATATGAATGCTTCGTCATAACGTACAACTCATATCGGATTTTATTTCCATAAACGTCGATTTATTGTATCAACAGATATGAACATGAGCCAATAAACAGGTTTCGTGTGCACCATAAATTAAATTTTCGATACAATAAAAAAGTATCTAATAAAGAGCGTTTATGAATATTATGAACGGCATTTTTTGAGTGTAGTTGGTAGCTCTCACACATTCTTGGAGCTAACAAAAGATTTCCGAGTTCCTCATCTCCCGTGCTCTCTATTACCTCAACTTCATCGGCCTAATAGGAATAGATATATATTCCTTCACAATATCCTTCAAGTACAATTCATTCTTTGTTTGAAAAAGGTACACTTGTCACAGTATTGACAAAATAAGGTGGTGATCGATTTAACATTTAATTTTTGTTATTATTATGTCGTTCATTTACAGGGCAATGCAAAGCCTACCGTGAATACAAATGTCTCACAACCCCCGACCCCCAAGCTATCGCAAGTTTACTCCCTCTAAAAAAATGTGGAAAAAGATCAGGAACTCTCAAATCGCCTAAAAACGAAGTTTCAGCTGTTGTTATATTTTTATTATTGCTGCGACGCCACTGACATGTTTTTTAAAAACCATACGGATTTTCCACCTTCGCTATAATACCGTGTAAAAATTTCTTTTTATCAATCACCAATGAACATTTTTTATTAATTAATTTATTAATTACCAATGAACATTATGAATACAATAACCGTTAGAGTTTTACAACCCTCCACCCCTAAACCGAAAAATTATAGCAGCAGTACTGACTATGTCCCCACAGCATATCGCTGTCACAATCCATGTAGTGGTTACTGAGATTACGAGGATAAAAAACGCCAACAGACAGACAGACAGACAGACGGAAGACAGACAGATCGACGGAAATGAGTAACGTGGATTTTCGTTATGTAGAATCATAAGACGCCCAAAAAGCGTATTATCTCGATATTGAAAATGTCCGTAATCACAATACTCCCCCCACCTCTCGAAAAGCGAGGTAAAATGAATTCAAAAGGAGTAATAGGTATGTATATGTTACACTCAATAGCCGAATTCGGGCAATGCCCGAAAAAAATACGCAGAACTAGTTTTGAGCAAGGAGTATTTCCCAAACCCGAAATATTAATTTTATACGGCTATTGAGCATTACCAAATAGGCAGAACTAGTTTTGCGCATCTTGAAATGCACAGAACTAGTTTTGCGCAACTTGAAATGCACAGAACTAGTTCTGTGGTACGGAATGACAACCAAAGTGAACATTCGTTATGCATTGTGTGTCAAAAACCAGCAACAACCTATCGTTTAGGGTGGGTTAGGTTAGATTAGGCCAGGTTAAGTTTCTTTGCTAACGTTTCTGCAATATAAGTACGAATCTGATTTGATGCTCACACAATCAAATAAAAAATTTAAACCAGCCTCAGTTTAAATGGAAAGTTAAATCTTTTATCTTAGGCACCCTTTGATCCGTGTGATACATTAGTTTCTGAATCAGTTTGTGTAAGTAGATAGATATGTGCAGATAGTTGTGTGTAGATAGATATGTGTTTTTTCCATAAATTTATTCGCTGGTCCTTTTACATAGTTATCTAGGTTGTTTTGTGCAACATTTATTTGCTAGTCGCTGTATTTTTACATTTTATGTTTCTTTTGTATTTTTTCTTACACCTTTTATATACTGTGTTGGAGGTTAAGTGTAAGAGTAGCTCTAAAACTAAACTTCGCCTCCATCACACTCACTCTAAGGTATTGTACCGTTGGAAATAAAGACGATTTTATTATTTTTATTATTTGTTGGCATTCATTAAAATATATTTAACTTCTCCAACTTTATATTTATTTGAATCCGTCGCTGGCGCTGATTAAATGGAAGAAGCAGAATTTGTGCTCATTAGTCATTCAGAAAATATACAGAACTAGTCCTGTGCATTTCAAGTTGCGCAAAAACTAGTTCTGTGTATTTCGAGATGCGCAAAACTAGTTCTGCCTATTTGGTATTGCTCAATAGCCGTATAAAATTCCTATTTCGGGTTTGGGAAGTATTCCTTGCTCAAAACTAGTCCTGCATATTTTTTTCGGGCATTGCCCGAATTCGGGTATTGAGCGTAACATATATGTATACACAACAGTGTATAGTTAAACGTAAAAACTAAGAAACTTGAGATTCAAATAATACTGAATTGACAGTGATACCTCCTCGATTTTATTTGATGGTATTTTTATCTGAACAAGCTCTAAAATTCCTGTACTATGTGCTTCTAAATAAACTAGACGGAATGAACGAGTATACGACCCCTTATGCATGATTTTCTATGACGTCTGCATCCAACAGGCGTGCAGGGTGAAACCTTTGACTTGCGGACACTCCCTCCATTAAGCAAGTTGAATACGTCATGTCGTGCTCAAGATAAATCATCATACACGATATGCTGGAAGCTCTCGCTCCTTTCTTTTTTTTGCAGATGTGTGTGTGTGTATTCATCAGCATTACTGTCACCATCCGTCATCATCCATTGTGACGGCTTGTTAGTGCGGTAAAGAGATGCCACGGTATAGATACTACGTTCCAAAATCCCATCTATCGAGTGAGCAGACGAATTTTCGAGGATAGTCACGTGATTCCAGATGTTAGGGAGGTTGGGATATCTATGAAACGGCAAAGATCTTTTTTTGACAATTTTGACATATCACATAACCTATGCTGTTTTCTCAGAGTCAGAGTCAGAGAAAACAAATCAGCGTTTTATGTTATCTCTGGTCAGAGTGAGTAGTTTCAGTCACAGTTGTTACCTCAGAGTGCAGTTACCATCTGAGCCCTGGGGCTGTTTTGCTTTTGTGAAAATATTTTGTGGTGAAACTGAAAGGAGATTCAAATGGATTCAAATTTTGAAAATATAAGAATGGATGAGCACTGCACCATTATAAGTACATCATGAAAACTGCATAGAGCTGCTAGCAGCTCTTTATAACAATAAAATTCCTTTCTCGTGAAGTACCCACCTTCATTTACAACTAAAACTTTATCAGTTTCGGTAACAATTTGATTATTTTCATACAAAACATATTGAACCCCGTTTTTTCATTGTATTTATTAAATAAAGGGACAGCATACAAATAAAGCAGAAGAGATTATATTATGTTATTAGCTGTCAAGTGAAAAATATCTCTTGACAGTCTTGACACAAAGGTCGCTAAAATCTCAATTTGATTTCCGAACAAAACGATGACATCCATGGCCTCAGGAATGCAATAATGGAACACAGATTTTTGTTGACAGTTTGATGTTGAGTGAATACTGAAACGCTACAGAGCAAATCGAGGTCTTTGATAGGATTTTGGAACGTAGTACAAAATAGCAGATTTATATAAATAATATTTGTGCAGTTTGCTATTAAAAATTTGTCAGGGTAATTTCGCATCCTCCTGTAAACTCGCAAGAATTCGCCATCTGTTCAAGCTACGTCTTCTTATTTTCCATGTTCACAAAGTTCACATAAGAACTGTCACAGATCAGAAGCCTTCCGGGAAATTTTGAAAGGAGTATGTTGAAGACACTCACGGCAACTCAAATTTACGACTAAGATTGATTAGATTTTTTATTACTTCCCACACCGATAGAATTTTGAGGTGACACACTTTTTGGGCGTTTTATGGTATCTACATCTACATCTAAAATCCACGTCACTCATTTCCGTCGATCTGTCTATCGGTCTGTCTGTCGGTTTGTCTGCTAATCTGTCTGTTGGTCTGTCCATCGGTCTGTCGGTCTGTCTGTTGGCATTTTTCTAACTTCGTAATCTCTGTAACCGCTGCATGGATTGTGATGGAATTTGGATAGCGATCTGCTATGGGGTGCTGTTATATTAGATCAAGATGTATCTAAATGAAGAACAAATGGGTTTTCGAGGGGGACTGGGTACAACGGAGGGCTTATTTGCACTGTTGACTATGATACAAAAATGAAGAGACCAACGAAAGATGTATACATCTGTTTTGTAAACTATTCAAAACCATTCAAATGCGTAAAACATATCTTCTTCGAATGGAGTTGGTACTTTAAAGACCCCCACTCATACAGGGTACGCCACAGGGTACAGATAAAACTCACTGTGAATGGGGAAGCATGTGACGTGCACAAGGAATCAAACGCTGCTTGATTTTTGGCGTGAGCAGTTACAGTTGCACGAGGAAGAGTGTCCGTGTGTGGTAAACAAGTCCGTACAAGTTTCGGGTTGGAGCCAGTGGCGTTTATTAATAGTGCATGAGGCGATATTATAGTTACTTTAAATCCTCATAATCATATTTCCTGCTCTTTACCAAGAACAATAGAGCGTCTGAGAATCTTTTCAGTAATAATTCCTTCACCCAGCTGACTCTAGGCCTCTTGGTTTTTGAGGCACTTTGTTTTTTATTACTAAACACACGCCACTGACATCAACATCAGGTCTCTTCGTGACCCCATTATACGCAAAACTGACGATTTTACCCGTTGTGTGTCTGTGGAGAAAGACAGGCCACAGGTTTAACTGAATAAAAGTGCGCAGTCAAACCCGTGCATTCTTCCCTCTGTGTGAGTGGGGACCTTAAGAAGAAGAAAGTCAATGAAACATGATGTAACATGGCTGTATTTTTCAATCAGTTGCATAAATTAAAGTAATATGAGAAGTGTATAAATAAATCTGCTACCTCCTCAAAAATATCATGATATTACACCACGCATTATAATTGAAATGTTGTAAGTAGGTATTCTGTTTGCATTATATCCGACGTGAGCTATATAAATTATGTGTACCAATTATAACTGATTTATAGACTGCTTTAAATAGCTACCCATGATCTGCGTGATTGATGCAAATTTATTGCATCTGCAGGAATTTATGGCAAGGAAAACAAAAGACAAGATAATGAGAATGAGAATGAAATACGCCGGTTTTCAGTGTATGTGGCTATCGATGCCAATTATACTCAAGACCAGATTTCGCCTTTGCAAATTTATGTATCCGTTTAATGGTTAGAGAATACCATTTTGCTGTCATAGTACAGTCGTATTGAATCAAATTTACGGTAGCTATTTGCTTTTGCTACCATAAAGTGAGTTTATCTACTCATTCTCCACATTTCCTTAGCTGCTTTTCAGACTGATGTTATTTACTTTAAAGTGCTTAGCTTCATCTTCACATGCTGATACAGTGCAAGGTCACAGAGGACAAAGTCTGGACAGTAGAGATGGTGCGTCAGAAGTTTCAGCTGTGTCGTAATCGAATATTTGGTGCAAGCTTTGGCATAAATAAATAAATAACAATTTGAAGAATAATCTTGAAATACACTCACCGGCACGAAAAATGGAGCACAATTAGACAGACGTTTGTCTAAGTTTTGCTGTATTTAGCAAGTCGTTTACGAGTTTTTCTGTCTTTATTTGAGCTAAAAATGCCTGCTGTTAGTCCCCAAACCGCGGCTGCTATGCTTGCGTTGATTCAAGACGGAAGAAGTGAGCGATATGTTGCCCAACGTTATCATGTCGTATCAAATAGCACTGTGCACCGTATTTATACACGTTTTTTTTTTAGAAACTGGATGTTACACTAGACGACTTGGTACTGGCTTCCAACGAAGGACTAACGCTCATGATGACCGCTTTATCATCTTAGAAAGTCTGCGAGATAGTCATGCTCCAGCTATAGAAATCGGAAATCGACTTCATCACGTTCGAAATACCAATATAACCGAACGGATCGTTAGACGAAGACTTGGTGAACCCAAACTTGGTAGTCATAGACTAGCTACAGGTCCAGAGCTTTTTAGACGTAATCGTGTAGCGCGACTTCAATTTGCGAGAAATGATTTTATTTATTTATTTATTTATTTATTATAGCTATACGACCAACAACAATTGGTATAGGCATCGTCAAAAAATCTGAGGATAAAATTTTTTACAATACATACGTAAAGAGAAAAGACAGCACCTAATTACTGACCAGATAACATATTTTATGGACAACTTAAATTTAGGTTCATATATTCGTCTACACTGTATATAGGATTCACAAGTAGAATCTGTTTTACAGTTGTTTGGAATTTCCCAAAGAGATTTATTGATTTTATAGATACCGGTAGCTTGTTGAAAAGTTTAATAGGTAAAATAACCGGACCTTTCGCCGATGCAGCTAAACCATGTTGAGGAAGTTGAATATTGTATGTATTTCGGAGGTTGTAGCCAATTGCTGAGCTAACGTCAGATCGAGCAATAAAGCTAGAATGATTCTGTTTGATATAACATACACAGCTGAGTATGAATAAGGCTTATACGGTTAGGATTTTATGTGATTTGAACAAGTTTCTGCAAGATACTCTGATATCACTGTGGGTCATAGTTCGTATGACTTTCTTTTGGACTAGAAACAATTCCTGAACATATGCACTATTTCCTCAGCATATCACACAGTTGTTCAATACTGAGTGAGATTAACACTAGGGTGAAAATTTTTGTTTACTGATGAGTCTATGTTTAGCCTGCGGTCTTCAGGTGGTCGTGAAAGGGTATGGCGAAGACCACAAGATTGTTTTGCAGAATGTATCTTTAGTCTTAGGGTAGGCAACCAAGAGGGTTCCCTTATGGTGTGGGCTGGAATTTGTCTGGAGGCACGTACAGGGTTGTACAGCATTCCAAGAGGGTCTTTAACTTCTGTCAGGTGCATTGATGAAATTCTGCAAGATTTTGTGGTTTCTTATATTTATTTTATTGCATGATAATGCCAGACCCCACACCGCGAGATTGATGTCTTGGGTCCAGATGCGAATCCAATTGAACATGTCTGGGACATGGTTGGGCGAATGATACGAAATCATGTTCCTATTCTTTTAACCTTAAATAAATTTCAATACGCTTTTTTAGAGGAATGGGACCTTATTCCTAAAGAAGAAATTCGTCATTTAATTTTAGGTATGCCAAGAGAATGCAAGCAATCATTCTGGCACGCGGAGACAACACTCGTTATTAAAAATGCCCCTGCCCAGTTTCTGCTAGCTATGTGTTTCATTTTTCAATATTTTAAGGTATTCTAGAACGCTGCGTTACAGCTTTGAATTTTTACAGAACGCCGTAACGCCGCGTTGTAGAACGCCCTCTGTTTGACCGGGCCTTCAAAGTATTAATATTTAACAAGTTAGTAGTTCCAAGAATTAGGATTGTCTGTAATAAAGTTACATATTAAAAACACTAACAGCATTATTATTATTGGTTTGCACAACAGGCCATGAAGAGTACAGAAATGAGTACAGTCTGATCTTAAACCACTAAAATTTATATAACTTAGAATTGTCTTTGGATACTTTCACCGCCTAGTTCTGAGTAGGTCCTGGACTATTCCACGCCACCTATTTCTGTCTGCCATCTTCTCTTTCCAGTGTTCAACATTAATTTTCTTTAAATCATCTTCTGCCTTCTTCAGCCATCTCTCCCTTGGTCTACCCTTCCTTTTTTTTCCTATTGTTCTCCGGTTGAGAACTAGTTTTACCATTCTCGTCCCATTCAGCCTCTCCACATGTCCTAGCCACCTTATTCTCTGCGCTTTGATGACTGCTATAATATTGGGGTTTTTATACACGTCTTCAGGTTCCTGATTTGTCCTTCTCCTCCATCTCTCGTTTGTCCTTACGCCTCCATAAATAGCTCTCAACATTTTTCTTTCCCATCTTATAATTTCTTCTTCGTCTTCGTCCTTGTTCATAGTCCACATGTCCCAGCCACCTTATTCTCTGCTCTTTGACGACTGCTATAATATTGGGGTTCTCATACATAAATAGCTCTCAACATTTTTCTTTCCAATCTTATAATTTTTTCTTCCTCCTCTTTGTTCATAGTCCACGTCTCACAAGCATATGTCGCTGTTGGTCTTACAACAGTTGTATAAATTCTGTCTTTGGTCTTTCTGGATAAATACTTGGATTTCATAAGATTTTTCAGGGCTACATACTTCTGGTTTCCTTTGATGATCCTTGCCTGTATTTCTTGTGTCTCTTGTCATTTTTGCTCTATGTTAACAGCGTAGCTATCCAAAATATTTCCACTTGTTTTGTTATTGATAAATTAGCACACTTTCGACGAGATCTAGAGGGTACATAATTTCACCAGGGCCAGATTCTTATTATATCGTTGAGCTTTATTATGTCTATTGTAGAAAATTATTGCGAATGGTGGACCTAGAGAAGAGGACAAATATACTTATAAAGGGCCTTTTCAGAACTTGAACTAGTTACCAAAGGGACCCCCGTGCATTCCGCCACTGGGATTGATTTGAAAGCGCGGAGCACCTGAAATAATATCAAGTCGTTGAAGTGGTTCACGGATAGGAGAAGACGAGCAGCCGCCTGCTGTCACCTGTCATTCGTCGCCGGCCGTCGAGTAGCAGCAGGAAGCGGCGGTTATGTTGTTTTTCTCTGCTCTCGTGTATTTCCTTCTACTCTACATACATCAAAGCGCTCCGTGCTTAATTGCCTGTTAGGTTATCAAAGCAGCTTATGAAGCCGGTGAACTTTGTTGTATGGTATGCGTTAGGGGTTCATCGTTACAACGGGAAATATACAGGGTGTTAATTAAGTATGTTAACAAACTTTAACCACGAACAGTACTCCGAAAAATAGGAAGCAAATGTCATATGAACATGGGTCCGGAAATGCTTCCTAAGGGAGTTACGCTCCTTTGCATGGGGCACCCTGAAGACGGTTTTCCCTCGATATTCTCGAAACCATTCATAACAAAATTACGAAATTAGGTACGATGGGTAAACTTTTGACGCTGAATCTGATTCTGAATTCAGAATTTCATAATTTTAATCAGAGGCGTATCATCGGGAGGAGTTAAGGGTAAAAATAACCCCATTTTCTAAATGGTAATTTTTTTGACATTTTGATTTTAGAATATGATATTTCAGAGATTTCTACGTAAAAATGGTCTCTTGATGCATCTCGATAGGGCTAACCGTTTTCGAGAAAAATGCATTTATTTATTTACAATAGCCTGCATCGATTCAATAATTTGCATTTTTCTCGAAAACGATTAGCCCTATCGAGATGTACCAAGCTACCAAGAGACCATTTTTACGTAGAAATCTATGAAATACCATATTCTAAAATCAAATTGTCAAAAAAATTACCATTTAGAAAATGGGGTTATTTTTACACTTAACTCCTCCCGTATGATACGCCTCAGATTAAAATTATGAAAGTCGGAATTCAGAATCAGATTCAGCATCAAAAGCTTACCCATCGTACCTAATTTCGTAATTTTGTTATGAATGGTTTCGAGAATATCGAGGGAAAACTGTCTTCAGGGTGCCCCATGCAAAGGAGCGTAGCTCCCTTAGGAAGCATTTCTGGGCCCATGTTCATATGACATTTTCTTTCTATTTTTCGGAGTACTATTCGTGGTTAAAGTTTGTTAAAATACTTAATTAACACCCTATATAGTATATTGCATTACTAGGAGTAGAGAGCGCTTATTTTGTGTTGTTTTTAGAGGCACAATTTGTATCGATTTCTTAGATTGCAGTCAAGCAAAACATTGCTTGTTTGTTCTACGATGTTTCAAATGGTTTTCCATTTAAGCCATCTTTACGTAGTGTAATTCTGTAGGGCACTACATGACGAAACTGTCTGGTACACGAAACAGAATGCACGTATAGTTAGGACTACAGCTTTTTGCGAGATACTAGCCGAGACACTGTAATCTGAGTGAAAGACCAATAATGAAGACTTCTTCTATATTATCTTTAACAGTAAAGATAGCTCAAGGTATAGGCAGCAAGTTTAAAGACTAATAAAAATGACATTACGAAAAAACAAGGACAAAATTACATGGATGGGAAGTGAGTCACAGGAATTTGAAGTGAGAAGATACAGGAAATGCGACCTTCTATCAACGATACTTTTCAATCTGACAGTTAAAACAATAATTAGAAAAAGCAAAATCAAGACAAATGGAACTATATTTAATAACGAACACCAATGTATAGCATATGCAGATTACTTAACACTAGTAGCAGAAACAAACAAAGAACTAGAGAAAATTACGGCAAGGATAGCTGCGGGAGCAAGGATATTTGGGATGTAGATAAATCAAAGTAAGACAAAATGTATGGTCATGGGGCAAATGTAAAAAACTTCCGATGATCAGCCGAACCCAACTTTTATGGCCAACAACATGAAATATACTTTCGCAAAGATTACAGAATGGATGTACCATACCAAAAGGGACAGGAGAAACAAGAAATACAGGCAAGGCTCATCAAAGGAAACCAGAAGTATGGAGCCCTGAAAAGTCTTATGAAATCCAAATGTATCCAGAAATAGCAAACATAGAATTTACACAACTGTTATAAGACCAACAGCGACATATCCTTGTGAGACGTGGACTATGAACAAAGAGGAGGAAGAAAAAAATCATACGATGGGAAAGAAAAATGTTAAGAGCTATTTATGGAGGCGTAAGGAGAAACGAGGGATGGAGAAGAAGAACAAATCAGGAACCTGAAGACATGTATAAAAACCCCAATATTATAGCAGTCTGCAAAGCACAGAGAATAAGGTGGCTAGTTTGGAGAGGCTGAGTGGGATGAGAATGGCTAGTTCTCTACCGGAGACCAGTAGGAAAAAAAGGAAGGGTAGACCAAAGGAGAGATGGCTGAAGAAGGCAGAAGATGATTTAAATAAAATTGATATTAAACACTGGGAAGAGAAGACGGCAGACAGAAATAGGTGGCGTGGAGTAGTGCAGGATATACTCAGGCCTTAGGCCTTCATAGCCTGTTGTGAAAACTAATAATAATAGGCAGCAAGTTTGTGGTGACTGTTTTGCAAAAACACGCAGTGGATCAAAAAGTCCGCTCAAAGATTCTTTCTAGCGCGTCCTTTAGATCCCCGTGTTACTTATTTCCTCATCACTAACACATCGACTGAACTTTCTAGAATGTTAAAGTACCTACCCGGTTGTTCAGATTTGGTTGAATTATTCAGCGAGCGACCGGTACATATGTAAGTGTCTCGGGAGATAGATTCGCAGGGAGTTCGAAAACGGATTTGTCCGTACTTTTAAAGTAAATCGCGTGTTGCTCGGAAATCGCTGACCTGCGGAACATTTTTCTCGACACTGTCGGACTCCTTTGGACATAAACGGTGTCGCTAAAAATTCCGATGGGAAACTTAGTAGGTTGCCGCCTGCTTCATTGTGGCTGTGCCGGCATATTTGCTACCGTTGTTGGCGGCATGTGGCACAGTCCCAGTCCAGCGAGAAACAATGAGATCGTGGCGGTAGAATTATTTATATGGGCCGACATCAAACGACCCAACAGTTTTTTTCTAACTATCCATTCAACGACGTCGTTTCTTACTTCAAGTAGTTGGCTTGTAATTTAAGTTTTTTTTTTTTTATGGTCGGCCCCTCGCAAAGGCTGAAAGCCTATGGCGCTGTAGAAGCGCTGCGAGAGGATAAGTATTGGTTCACGTTAGATTTGAAACGCTGCAGGTTGTAGCCGTCGGGAAACAAATTCCCTGGCAGTTGATTCCACAGCGTCGAAGTTCTCCAAAAGAAGGAATGCTGGAGGAGACTAGTTCGGGGAGTAAGGACCTCGACCTGGTAAGGATGAGCTCGCAGAGCTTCTCTAGTGTTCCTAGTTCGAACGGCCTGTGGTGTTATTATCTGAGAGAGCTCACTCGAACATCTTCCGTGATAGAATCTGTAAAACAGGGATAGGTCAGCCACCCTCCTTCGATGTTCCAGGCTGTGGAGGTCCTTTGTGAGGTTAGGCGTATCGATTAGTCTAATCGCTCTTTTCTGGATAGTGTCCAGAAGCTTTAGAGAGTGCTTCGGAGCGCATCCCCACACATGGGAGCAATACTCCAGCGCTGGTCGGATCTGTGCCTTGTAGAGCAGCAGCAGTTGCTCTGGTGTATACAACTTCCTACAGCGGAACAACACTCCAAGCTTCTGGGATGCCGTTTTAGCAATACTGACGACGTGGTCGTGCCAGGACATGTTATTGTTGATGCTGATTCCCAAAAGCTTGACGGAAGGTGATTCGACTATGGGGTGACCCTCCATTTCCACGGTTGGTAAGCCATCGTGAGACTTCTTTGTAAGTGTTGTTGCCTGAGTTTTTTGTACGTTGAACTGTACTTTATTTGCTAATCCCCACTCGACAATTGTTTTGATATCTGCGTTGATCTGTGAGGCATGCTGCTGTCGCCGACGTACCGTCTCCTGGGATGATAGTGGCTTGCCTGGTTCCATGCACGACACTAATGTACTGTCATCTGCGAAGCTGTAGATTGGATTGGATGTTATTTCCAGCAGCTCGTTGACGTACAGCAGAAACAGTGTAGGGGATAGGACAGATCCTTGAGGAACACCGGCGTTTATTGAAAATACGTCTGATGAGCAGCCCTCGACTACGACAAACAGAGATCGGTCGTTCAAAAAGCTATTCAGCCACTGTCGCAGGCCAGGTGGTAGTCCATAAGCAGCAAGCTTCACCAGAAGTCCGTCATGCCATACTCTGTCGAAAGCTTTCGATATATCAAGTGCAACAACACGGGATTCGCCATGGTTGTCTATTGCTCTGTTCCACAAGTGAGTGACGTAGGCAAGGAGGTCACCTGTAGACCTGTGCTTACGGAAGCCATACTGGCGATCATTTATGATGTTATTGTTGTCCAGGTATTTCAGGAGCTGTGTGTTAATGACAGTCTCCATAACCTTAGACATGATGCTGAGAAGAGCCACAGGTCTATAATTGGCGGGTTCAGTTTTTTTGCCTTTCTTAGGGATGGGTTGTACGCAGCCAATCTTCCACGAAGCGGGAAACACGCCTCGTTGATACGAAAGTTTGAAGAGCTTGCAAAGAATAGGTGCAAGCTCAACGGCACAGTGTTTAAGGACAATGGCTGGAATTTGGTCAGGACCAGTAGCTTTATTGGTGTTCAGTTTTTGGAGGATGCTTTTTACATCTCGATGTTGAAATTTGACCTCTGCCATTTTCGAGTTCACGCTTATGGTGGTGGTCGGAGTACTTCCTTGAAAGTCTACAGTAGAATTGGCTGCGAAGAGCTTCCCCAAGATGTCTGCTTTTTCTTTAGGAGCAGACGCGATGGATTTGTCCTCTCTGGTGATTATATTTCTTTTCACTGCGACCCTATTGTGTCTATTATGACTCTAACCTATTTACTGTACAATCCACGCCTTTTGACAAAGACGATGATCATGTTGGATGAAACTTCCTTCAAGCACCGTACGTTAACAAAGACAAGTAGGGTCACTCGCCGTGCCGACTTTGATGTGAGTCTCACAAATGCGAGCCGCCTCGATTTGAGAGGGGTTCCCTTCGTGCAATCTCGTTGACTTACAGGGAATCCGACTGTGCGATATTGTCGACGTCAACGGTCGACGTTCATTTTACTTATACGGGGATCAATAGAAATGAATTATATAGTATAGATAGAATATAATTTATTATTCAATAAACCATTCAACACAATAACTGCAGATGCAGCTACTGGGGTGGCAAATAGCTCAAGGAGTATTATAGATCATGTTTTGTCAGATAGATGTAGTAATTTGAAATGTACGATTCAAGTAGTAAGTAACAGTAACAGTCTGATCATTCATAATTTGTTGTCAATAACCTTAGGTGTAAACATAAAAGTACTTGCGACAAAATTTAGAAAAGAAGTAAACAGAATAGATATTCATCTCAAAATTTGAAAATAATATTCAAACTACAGAAGTTGAATCATTTCAGGAATTAATTGACTTAATCACTTCTTGTAAAAAAGATTCGGAATTCAAAAAGACGTATAAGATACGTGAAAATAACGACTGGATAAATAAAGAAATTCTCGAAATGATTGAAAGCCGAGTCAATATTTATAAATAAAAAATTAGAGAACCGGGAAACATGAATTTGGAAAATGAATTTAAAAAACTGAAGAATCAAGTCAATAATAAAATTAAAGTATTAAAAACAGATATTTTAAAAATCAATAGGAATAAGTAGGCACAACTATAAAAAACAATGGGGCCATATACAGAGCCGGCATTTTTTTGTGAAATACGCGCAAAACGCCCAATAACACACAAACATTACTTATTTAGGCACCCCGGTAGATCCGACCGATTGCATCACGTGCACCTTGTCGCGTGTTAGGTGGTGTTAGGTGGACAGACCCTGTAAACTACAGCGGTTAGCGTTAAGCTACTGCTCGAGATCGCCGGGCGCCAGAATCCGCCAGCATGTGTAGTATCCGCGAGCACAGCTGGAAAGACCACATTGGGGGCAGAGCTTAGAGTGACCCTACTTATCTTTGTTAATGTACGGTGCTTCAAGTCAGTAGGTTCCAGATGGGTGAATCTGAAAGTCTGGAACTTAGCTGTTTCCTGAGCAGCAGCACAATATGTCTTCGAAAGCAGTAGCCCTGCTGTTCTTCTCTAGTACAGAAGTGCTTTTCACACTGCCCAGTCTGACATGGTTCTCCTGACAGTGCTTTTTGCAATGCCCGCGCATGGCTCTGATCTTATGAAAACAGATTCAGTTGCTCTTCTTGCGAGTGTACTGGTAAATTCATTGCCTTCCACTCCGCTATGACTTGGAACTCAAACTATAGTTACTATGAACTGCTTGGGGGCTTAAGAATATGGTTAAATTTAATGCCTCTAAGACCCAATATTGTACGCTATCAAACAAGAAGTGCCCAAGCCAACACCAGGTTCTAATGAACAACCAGGCTCTGCCAAGGAGTCACTCATTCAAGCTGTTAGGAGTCAACATTACAGAAAATCTGATCTGATACGAACACGTCGCGTCAATTGCAACAGCTGCTGGTAAAAAGCTCGGGTACCTATTTAGAGCCAGAAAGTATTTCTCACCATGTAACCTCCTCACGCTATATAAAGCGCAGATAAGACCTTGCCTGGAGTATTGCTCTCATGTCTGGGGAGCTGCTGCCCCTACTACCCTGTATATATAGATGCCGTCCAGAGAAGGGCAATTCGACTATATGGCGATCCGGCCTTAACGCGCCACCTTCAGTCACTTTCTCACTGGCGTGTTGTTGGTGACCTCTCACTCTTCTACCGATATTCCCACGGAATCTGCTCCTCTGAGCTATCCTCTATCGTTCCGCCGCTCACTGCTCCTAACAGATGTACGCGTGCGACCGCTGTATCTCATCCTAAGACGGTCGTTCTTCATACATCAAGAACTGAGCGGTACAACCGCACATTTATTCCCAGGGTGTCCAAGGCTTGGAATGGACTGTCAGAAGATGTATTTATTGGGCCTGCGGGCATTGGCTCATTTAAATTTCGCATTAACAAACTTCCCCTAACATAATTCTTTCACAGCAGCCGCGGTACTCTGGTATTTAGGCTCTGCCTGCGCGGTCTGCTCGGTTATAAAAAAAAATGCCGGCGAATGGTTCTGGTCTTATGAAAGCAGATTCGGTTCCTCTTCTTCTGAGGGTGTCGGTCAATTCATTGCCTTCCACGCCGCTATGACTTGGAGCTCAAACTATAGTTACTATGATCCTCGTTTCAAGTTCATTAAGGATGTGTATAAGTTCCATAAGAGTCAACCCATTTTAAGCTGGCTATATGAGGTTTGTTTGTCAGGGATAGTTTGCTCAGGGAAAAATAGAATTTTCGCAAATTTCTTCGGAAGTACTAGGAATTTTAAAATTTTTAAAGTGACATATCGCAGGGTTCAACAAGGTGTAGCTTTTCTCTAATTCAATCATTATTGTGAATCTTCTGTAGTGTGCATTCTTATGCGAGACACCGTGTATACGTTAATAATGACAGCCAGTAGATGGCAGTAGAGTTGATCGTTTCTGTGATTTGTTTCGGTCGACGTTTTTCAAGAATGGGGGACCCGAATAGGAATGGTCGGCCTTCGCATATTTATGGTGATGAGTGCGTCCTGGCCGATCGGCGATGGGTGACGGCTGTCTGCGGGCCCATCCGTCTGTCGGTGTGTCGGCGGCGTCAATCGGGACCGCGTCCGTCGGTCCGTCAACGCGGTGATTGAATAATGGCCGACAAGAGGACAATGCCGGCCCAGAAGCGGGCGAATGTCCTGAAGGAATGCACCGGACGCAGACGTGACCAACACCGAAACCACGGATGCATTTCAGGGGGCTTTTAAGGGACCGCTTTTCAGACAGCCAGGCTGCATTGAAAGCAACTCCAGTCGGGTTGATTCAAGACTGGTATGGAG
This sequence comes from Callosobruchus maculatus, assembly GCA_951848785.1. NCBI lineage: Eukaryota > Metazoa > Arthropoda > Insecta > Coleoptera > Chrysomelidae > Callosobruchus > Callosobruchus maculatus. Next base: position 1,834,436 of record CATOUR010000030.1, read on the forward strand.
CTGCATGCACCTCCTCAACAAACTCGGAACGGGAAACAGGGTAACCTTGATTTGGGTTCCGGGTCACTGCGGAGAGGAAGGCAATGTATTGGCCGACGCGCTCGCAAGAGGAGGAACTGAATTTGTGTTCATAGGACCAGAACCATTCGCGGGCATTGCAAAAAGCACCGCTAAAAAGACCACCATCTCGGACTGGGCAGTGAGAAAAGCACTCCTGAACTGGCGAGATACACCAGGACTACTGCACTCGAAGGCGTTTATAAGATACCCCTCGAATCAGGCCCCCCCGAGGATCATGGAATCTAATAGGTACGACCTCCGCATTCTGGTCGGTCTGCTGACGGGACATGGTCGTCTAAGGTACCATATGCGGAAGTTGGGTCTTGAACAAACTTCAGACAGCGGAGCATATTCTTTGCTCCTGTCCAGTACTGGATAATGCTAGGCTCCAGACATTCGGATTTGCCCAACTGGAACCTCATGACTTCAAGGAAGTTTCACCCTTCACGTTGATCGCCTTCATAAAGAGGTGCAGACTGTACGGTGAACTTTAAAAAGGTGTGAACCACAATAGACACAATTGAGTCGCAGTGAAAGGAGGCAGCTCTGTCCCACTCACTTTCAACCTAACCTAACCTAAGGACCGCATCCATTCCCCTTACCCTATCCTATGCTAAAATCCAAACTCGTACCAAATTGCTACTTTTTGTTGTATCCAACCATAAAAACTAGTTTCTGATCCTAACTGAAACTGGATAAAAACACCTGCGGCCTTCACATCAAAGAAAGACATGCTATGGGCGCCAGACATTATACACATAAGGTTGAACAATAAAATTATTTTTCCAATGGACAATTAAACTTGATAGAAAATAGCTCAAAACAACAGAAAGCAAGATGATACCAACTGTAAACGATAGAAAACGACCAAATGCAACCGAATAGAACAGAAAACAGCCCATAACAACAGAAAGCAAGCAGATAACAGCAACGACTAAACACAGCCGAATACAACAGAAAATAACAGAAAACAGCTCAAAACTACAGAAATCAAGCAGATAACGACTGTAAACGATAGAAAACGACCAAATACAACCGAATAGAATCAAAACTAGCTCAAAACTACAGAAAGCAAGCAGATAACAACTGTAAATGATAGAAACCGACCAAATACAACCGAATAGAACAGAAAACAGCCCATAGCAACAGAAAGTGAGCAGATAACAGCAGAAAAAAACATAAAACGACTAAAGGCAGCCGAATGCAACAGAAAAGAACAGAAAACGGCTCAAAACAAGAGAAAGCAAAGAAGATAACAACTGTAAACGATAGAAAACGACCTAATACAACCGAATAGAACAGAAAACAGTCCATAGCAACAGAAAGCAAGCAGATAACATGCGGAAAAAAACAGAAAACGGCTAAACACAGCTGAATACAACAGAAAAGAAGAGATACCTTGATTTTTTTTCAAATAAGAAAACCAGTTTGAGGCTAGTATTTCATAGCCTTTCTATAATGATATAAGGTTATGAATATCAATCTCGTGGCGTATTCTCGTTAAATCTGCGGGCAGGATTGACGATATTTTGATTGGCCCACTCATATTTCCAGTCGCGATGAATGGCCCTGGATTTCTAGAGTTCTTGGAAATCGACTTCCTGGACGCCATTATGGAAAGACCACTGGCCTATAGGTCAAAGATGTTTCTCCAACTGGACGGAGCTCCAGCAAAGTTCGCTGCAAATGTACGAAATGATTGGACGCGGTGGAACAATCGCTTGGCCACCGCGTTCACTGGACTTGACCCCACTTGATTTTTTTCTTGCTGGGTACAATGGAACAGAAAGTTTCTGTCGACGTTCCAAATACACGCAAGGAGCTTATTAGCAAAGTTATTCAAGATGGAAATGAATTACGGAATGATAGAGCGATGATTAGTCGCTCCACGCAACATGTGTCAGTAAGAGCAACAGCATGTCTGCAACACCAAGGAGGATATTTCGAACAAGGGTTGTAACATTTGTTTCTTTTTTCCCAAAATAAATGTCGTATCCAAGTATCTTGATTTATTGCCTTCTCAACTGTCTGATTAGACAATAAAGGGATATATTCAAGCCATCATAACTTCTAAACTGCTTTACTTAGAGCTACAGTGTATAGCTATTATTTTATGAAATTATCATGCACTATCACTTAGAAATAAAAAAATGTAGGTTAATGGCTTAGTTTTTTTGAAAAAACTAAAATTGTAAAAACACGCAAAAAATTACATAATTATTTTCTTCCAACAACAATTTTTTTGGCCTGATATGAGATGAAATTTGGAAAATGTTTACCACTAGTTTATGGTCTACATGTTTCGCTATCGAATGAAACTTGTTTTGTGTTTTTTTTATAACTGAGCAGACCGCGCACGCAGAGCCTAAATACCAGAGTACCGCGGCTGCTGTGAAAGGGTTATGTTAGGGGAAGTTTGTTAACGCGAAATTTGAATGGGCCAATGTCCACAGGCCCAATAAATACATCTTCTGGCAGTCCATTCCAAGCCTTGGACACCCTGGGAGTAAATGTGCGGTTGTACCGCTCAGTTCTTGATGTATGAAGAACGATCGTCTTAGGATGAGATGCAGCGGTCGCGCGGGTGCATCTGATAGGAGAAGTGAGCGGCGGAACGATAGAGGATAGCTCAGAGGAGTAGATTCCGTTGGAATATCGATAGAAGAGTGAGAGGTCACCAACAGCACGATGGTGAGAAAGTGCCTGGGGGTGGCGCGTTAAGGCCGGATCGCCAATTAGTCGAATTACCCTTCTCTGGAAGGCATCTAGTATAGACAGGGTAGTAGGGGCAGCAGCTCTAGAACCTTTACATAGGTAGCTTTGGCTAAATTGGTACAAAATGGCTGGCATTTTATTACTTTTGAGGGGTGATTTGTCGATGAAAATTAACGTACCTTCTCCTCCTAAAAGTCCTAAAGGCTCCGACACCGATGACCGGACACATTTTACATTATGTCGGTGGTATTGGCAAACTGTCAGAACCCCTTATGAGAGCTACAGTTACGTCATTGACCAACAGGTTGATTATGTGCCGAAGAAATCTTGTCCGGTCCACGCGGCATGCTTGGACCTACGGTAGCGAATGCTGCGAACGCTATCTGCATCTCAGCTTCTGCACGAGGAATTCCATACCAGCTTGCCTCGCAAGTCGCAGTCGTTTATGTCCAGATGCACCGAACCGATGCCATCCACGGATTTAGGACGCAACGGGCGTTTTTAGTCTTATATGGAATATGTATACCAGGTCTTCGATCAAATTCAGAAACTCCGATAAGGAGTACGAAGTGGTTGGCCTACTGTTATCCGCATTTCTTATAAATACAGAAAGAATTTATATCAAGATTTCCGTGTAAAAGTTTTCAAAATCGGTATGATAGATTATTGTCGCGAAAAATTGAACAATCATACTTCTATGGATATACTGTTTAATTTTGTGAAAATCTATCCCTCGATTATAATAAGCTAGTATTAATTGGTATAATCAATCTAATTCCCGCAATCGGTGGTACACCGCTATGCCAAGCGTCCACAACATCTCGAGTGGATCGCATTCCGTCTCGAAGGGCCAGTAGTCGTAGATGACGATCTTGCCAGTTCTCCTAAGTCTTCCAGAACTCACAACTTCCAGCTCGCTGCCATACTTGCAACAGACATCATAATTTATCGATCGACAGAAATCCATGCTTTGTTTTGACACGTATAGAGTTTCTGGGATGAGCTAAATAGGTAAATAGCGTGGAATCAAGAACAAGTATGAGATGTATACTAAAGAGGGTACTGCTAAACTGTGTAATTATATGTTACGCCGAATCTGCGTAATTGCACATTTCATGTGATGGGCAATTCTGCAATTTTATTTTGCCTATTGTAAGGAATAAGCAGAAGCTTAGCTTAGGTTTAGCAACCGGTTAAAACCGGAATACCGAGTTGCAAACATGTCCTGTAAAGATAGGGTGACCATATACTTCATACATCAATTCCGGACGCTTGGCTTACCCGGATCGCCGAGGGGGGGGGGGACTGTAAGAGAATGAAAAGAGATGGGCCATCAAGCGATAGTAGTGTTCCTTTTTTTCCCTGTTCGTTAACCGTATTTGTTTATTTTGCTGTATATTGGTATATTGTGCCCCAACTATTTTCGATTGGGGTTCAAATTTCGGACATTTTGCCGATTTTTGTGATTTTTAGTCTGCTTATTAGCTGTATTTGTTAATTTTGCTGTGTGTTGTGCCAACTATTTTTCGATTTCGGCTCAAATTCTGGACATTCTACCGATTTTTGTAATTCCGCCCGGACAAGAAATTTAGCTCCAAATTTCTGGACATGTCCGGGATTTTCCGGACATATGGTCACCCTATGTAAAGAACCTTTTGTTCTTTCCAGAAGATCGAGTCGTAAGACAGCTACTTATTGATAAAAAACAAAAGCCCATAGTTTTCAGAATTTTATAAAAAAAATAAAAAACGTACTTTTTCTATACAAATTTTTTCATATTCCTCACTCCACACGTGACTAGATTTACCGGTTTCATTTTTATGTATTGATTTCACAACAAATTTATTATAAAAGCAAATACTTTACATTCCTGATAGCCAAACAACTACTAGGTGAATAAAAACTTAACCTATAATATGGAAAAAACAATGGTTAAATTTGTGTTGTTATACCGGTTGCCTATTTCACGTAATCGGCAGAAGATTGTATGCCTATTTCGTGTATTGGCTTATTATTTTGCCTATTACATGAAATGAGCAACGTTGCTGCCTAATTCACATATCCGGCAAAAAATTACAAAAAATTGCCGAATACGTGAAATGAGCAACTGCACCAATTCGGCGTAACACATTCATTTTTAATGCAGATATCCGTTTTTTATAGGTGTTCTACGTGTTAAAATTTCACTTATACATAGTATACTATTTTATACAACCTCGTACACACAGCAAAATCTGTCGTTCTGACAAAGACTTACGCTTGGATTCAGTGGGACGGTACACTCAGTATTCCACAAATGCAGCGATGTTTTATCGAATGGAAAGTGTATAGTTAGTAACGAATTATATCATATTGTCGATTCAACTACAAGTTGTCATTAGATTCCAATGAATAATTCAATCGCAGCCTGTCGTTGTATCGAATCTGTGTTTGGTGAATGATTCTAAACTACTTTCTTTTCCTTGGACCAACAGATTTCATTGCGAGGACAGCTCATTGATTTGTTTGGATGTTTAATTGTGTGATTTTGTATGAAGTTATAAGGAACATGATATAAGAATTAGACATAAGCCTGCACCAGTTGTTGCATTTTTACCTGAAATATAACTGTCTGACTAATCTGAATACCTACATTAAAATGTGGGTGTTAGCTCTTCTAAGTCCCAATTTCTCAGTAGGTCCTCCATTTAATATATAACTGGACACATTTAAATCACACAATTGCTGATGCAATACGCAAAACCACGAGATGACACAACACGGCTAACACCGAAACAACACAACGACACAACCTCATTCATGTTGGCGGGTTCGCGGCGATAGTAACACTGAGATGATCCCCCTGTTCTTTATTTTTACGTAAATTGAATCGGAACATCAGTCCCGCCGAATACTGATTATAGTTCAGCAAACGACAAGGGCCATTGAAACAAAATTAATTTTTATCAGATGAATTATCACGAACTGCTGTTGCAGTAATAATTTTTGTACATCGAATAGATTGTTTGCTTTGCTTAAATGAAACATAGGGTGAATTTCGAAAACAAAAGGATGTTTTGATTGCATTATATGTCAATACTGGTATTAGAAAGGTTATACATATCGTTAGAACGAATATAAAATTATTTTGAATTTATTCGCGTACCTGTGATTACTTCGAATATAAGTATTGAATTCTTTGAATGACATGGATTTGAAACAACCGTAAATATATTTGAAGCGATGGAAAAACATCCAAATACTAACAATTAATTGGAAACGCAACAGTATTTTTTTCTGTGTAGATCGTGGCTATGAGTAATGCGTTATCATATTTTGAAAAACCACTGTCGAAACTAATCCACATTGACATGAATACAATATTCGCGCCGGCGGACGGACGGAGCATAGTGAAACGATCAACGCCCCTATAAATAATGGTGATCCATCACTTTGCGCGGCGCGACGCGGTGCAAAACTAATATTTGAGCTGCGTCAGCGGGGCGTCTGCCATACGGTCGCGGCGCGTCATAAATAACGCCAGATAGGCCCATAAATATCGCCACCGCCACCGCCCGGGATAAAAGAGACGTATTAAAATCGAGTACAAAGTATAAGGGCGAAGACTAACACAGCGGTTTTCATCGAAGCGATCAGCCTGAATCAGCTGTTTTATCCTTAAGGGTCTAGGGTATAGCACGCGAAATTGAGAATGCAAGAAAAGACGTATTCCCGTGTTAGCGAGGAAGCATGGCCACCTGTTCCTTTTCTCCAGTATATGTGCCTAAGGGCCGGTTGTACAAACACAGTTTAACTCGAGTTCAACTTTAAACCGAGTTCATCTCTAATTTGCTGTTGTACCAACAAAGTTCAAGCGTTGACTTCAGTTCAACCTCGGATCAAGTTGAACGGCCACCGGGGAGCGTTTAACGGCGGTTCAAGGTTTAAAATGGCGATGTTTACGACCAGCTGATCAGTTTCTAACCCTAATATCCGACGTGAGTAACATAGTCAAATGCGATATTTTCACTTGAGTTACATGGTGGAGTAGGTACTTTAACGAACCTTTGACCGAGGATGACATTATTAGGAAAAACGACCTGAAAAATGCCAAATGATATTTGTACCTAATGTATCGTGAACAAATTCTCAATTAATTGTAGGCACATCAGCAATAAAAGTTTCCGCATCATCGTCGAATGAGGATGTGGATCCTGTTATTTGGGGTCCGATTTTTCTTTTATTGATATGTCCAAGTCCTGTATTTTGAAATCCTGCGAATGCCCACCGCCGGTATTATGGATGTACCGTCTCTCATCGGCAAATTTTTGTTTTGTCCTTTTTTTTAAATTTCCGTAATTGCTTTTCAGTACCTTTGCTTCACGAAATGTCTCTCCACGCAAACTGTTGGACAAGTTCAACCTTTCCGTTTCGATTCTATGAATATTTGTATCCGTTTTCTGGCATTCCAAAACAGTCTCATATTTTTTCACAAATTCTATTAATACGGCCGGTGCTACAACGCAACAACGCCCCACGTAATTTGGGAAAAATTCATATTTGAATTAAAGGGGATGGTCTATTATGTAATTTTAAAAAAGAAAAATAGCGAGAGAAGCATGTTTTTTGGAAAAAATAATAAAAAAAACTGTTATTCTTACCATACTTTTTACAAATATATCCACACAGAACAATACACGAGAACCCGCTTGACAGATTCGTAAGTCATCTAAGCGTCACAAAGATGCAGTGTTGCCAGCAAGCAGCAGTTATCAGTTAATTTACTTCACGAAATGGGCTCGTTCAGCAAATTTTTTTTATTGCATATTCTAAAAGAGCGTGTTGAATTTAGTAGCTGTGTAAAATTTCAGAATTTTCTGAGCTCGCTTTCATATTCAAATAAATTACCAAAGTGGTGCAAATTTAAAACGCGCGGCACTTGCGAGTATGCGGCTGTGACGTCATTAAACCTTTCCGACCGGCCGGCTCGGCGCCGCGCATCGTACGGGTGCTCGGTAAATAGTAACGCTGCGGCTAATGAGTAATGCTACTCGCTAGGCAAGCGTTGTGAACTGCATACGCGACTATTCAAGTCTATTGTATAATTTATTTAATTGTTTCATCGACACGGGATACTTACCAACCTATTCGAATTCGTTGATACGGAGTATAATAATGGAAGGAAGACGGAAGAAGAAAAATTATAAATATTGTATAGTTCCCCACTATAAAAATACGACAGTGACCACTCCTGATAAAATTTTTATTAGTTTGCCACGAAATATAAAAATCAGGAAGTTGTGGCAGAGAGCTATGCGTAGGAATGAATTTGTAAGCGATAAGTCAACAAAGCATTGCTTGTGAGGACCATTTTAATGTAAGTATTTTTATAACTAGGTGAATCGTGAATTGTATTATTATAAAGAAACCGCCCGGTTATGAAATCGGAAAGTGTATTGTGGGATTACGTCTGAAATTAAAAAAAAGTTTTCAAGCATTTGTCAATGCCATTCTAAAGATATATTGATGTCAGTTGTTCGCAGATTTTGCTGTTACTGGTACCTACACTAAAACGTAAGAGATACAAATAGATTTTTTTAATCCAAATACTGACCTAATCATATAACAATTATAAAAGCATTGTAAAAATCAATTCTTATTGATACGTGGAAGATGTGAAAGACAGTTTTCAGTCCTTTGATGTACCCAACATTCATATATATGTATTTTAATTATGTAGAAAAAATTGTTTTATATATATTATCTAGTTCTTTTGTATCATTTTTCTGTACTTATTTTGGCTAGAAAATCCTGGGTATTTAGCTTATACAATATCCCAATGAAATGTGTATCTTAATCTTGTATATTTTGTTTTAGTTGGAGGAAGATGTTGAAAATTACATGTACTACAAACTAAATAAAAACATCTACTTCCGGCATATTAGAGGAATCGGCCTTAACAAAATCAGTATCACACATTTTTTTCTATCAGAAAACCACCCGATCAAATAAAAGATAGCGTCAACCAAAGCACTTACTAGTTGAACGTATTACAAACGTATGCTAGGCGCTGTCGCTGTACAGCCGCCAGCCGGTCTGGGCTCGCCGACAGACCTAATGACGTCACAACGATGAATTTTGAGCGCATGAAGTATTTTAATCTTTGAAGGCGCGTAACTTTTTCAAATCTTATCCAATTAAGTTGAAATTTTTTTTGTATGTTATATGTAAGTAATACTTCATGAGAATGTGCATAAATATGGTTATTGGAATTTCACTGAACGACCCTATTGTGCAATTGCATTTTTTTAGGTTAGTGAAAGACATGGAAAATTCATTCAATGTGTTTTGGGAAAGATGAAAATAAATCATTTTGGGACTTTCATACACAAATGTTCAAAAGGGATTAAGTTTGACCTGATTTTGTTTTAGCAGAAACTGAAATGGAGGTTGAAGGTGGCGTCGTTATACTTACTAGGTTGGGTGAAATATAAAAGATATCTAAATTTAGGCTATTTTAGGTTTAATTAGGTTTGTACCAGGTGGTTACGGGGGGGCCTGGGGGGGCTCGGCCCCCCCAGAGGTTACTGATATCAAACATGTTGAAAAATCTAACCAACCTCATCTCAGGTAAGATTGCCACCTGTTCGGCTTTTAGTGGCAACGGTCCAACGTCAGTCTCACGTTTCAATGATTTATTGGAGCTGATATCGGCCAAATATAACAATAAAGCTTAATCACAAACAATATTGAAGCCACCGATTTCACATAAAAAGCTAATATACAAACTAAATAAAACAAGCAATAATACATAATACCTACTTAAATATAAACATCAGCTAGAAAGAAAGGAACATTTGAAATAAGATATCTTTAAATTTAGATAGTTAAAAATGTAGAACGATTCACGATTTTTTGTTATCCTTGTGCAGGAGCCGTGCTAATCTCTGTAACGTTTCAATCTTAGTATAGTCGCTTTCGAAGCGACGTTAAATATCGAGCAAATGTTGGCAACACCGCATCTATTATCATCTGTCAAGCAGTACCTCACTTCTAAAAATTTATAGTTCTGTGTGCATGCCTTACTGCAATATGTTGAAAATACAGTTTTTTCAATTTTTTTCCAAAAAACGTGCTTCTTTCGCAATTTTTATTGCTTTAAATCACATAACAGACCATCCTCTTTACCTTGATAACAAAATTTTCTCAAATCGCGTGGGGCGCCGTTGCGCAATAGACCCATACGGCCTCTTCTTTCGCCGTAAAATTAGTCGCCCTTTTTTTGGATTCCATTATAAAATTGCAAAATACTTCTTGACCAACAACAAAATTTGATGAATGTCAGAATTTGACATTCATAGACGTGATATTAACATAACCTGCATAACATTAAACATTAAAAACGAAAAGTAACTAGTTTCGCCACCAAATACCCTATATCCATTGCTACCAATCCTCTTTTGATCCAGTTCAGCTGATCCTTCCCAGAACGGAGTTTGTACAACGCGTCAACCGTTGAACCATGTTCATCGCTGAACTTAAGGTTACGTGATAGGGAGTTCACTGAGCGTTTGTACAACCGGTCCTAAGAGATGACGGGAAGTAAGTCCAAAAGTCTAAAGGTAAAAATCAAAAGGTCGCTATAAAATAAATTTCATATTAGAAGCTCCTGACGTTACCTTTAAACTTTTAACATGATTCAAAAAGAAAACTGGAGGAGCAAGCTTGCGCTATGGATGGCCTTGTTTTGATATCGTGTTTGGTTGTTAAATTACAGACTTTTGAAGAATGTATGATTTTGCATTGCGAGTTTTTTTGCACACTAAAAAATTTTTTTGAAAACATTGCTTTGAGATGTCATTCATTAAGGTCTTAATTATCACCTTCTGAAATTCTATGTATATAGTTTGAAAAACAAGTGAGTTGTGGGTTTAGGACCTATATATAGGGCCTATCATATGTGTATGTATTCAAAACATTTTTTTTGTACGTCTTTCCCGAAAAGTCACCCCCAACGTTTTGTTTTCAAATAGCACCCCATGGATTTTCCTACATAGTATATGGTATTTTCCCTATTTTATTCTTGAATCTTGTGGTACTTTTGATGTTATACGCAAACTTACTTACGTGAAATCATAAGCATAATATAGGTAAATGAAATAAGAAATAAGAAAAAAAACGGATAAAAAGAAAACTAAGTGGATTTTTAAATGACATATCATAATATATGCTTTCAAAAACAAATATCATTTCTTATTACGAAAATATTGCCCTTCAAACAAGTCTTGATTTTATTTATCTTATACCTATCAGTCTTATGGCCAGACGAAAAAGATTGGTTTGTGTTTAAAATCAAAGGTCATCATCATAGTCACAATGTCTTAATAGACATGTTGTCAGCTCGTAAAATGCATTTACACATTTTACAAGTTTCTCTTGGGATATCTTTAAGATCTTTAATGCAGTAGTTTCCCATTTGCTTTCTGCATCCTCATGTTGTTGACCAGATGGTATCTACTCATCATCCGCCTTTGAGGGCAATTCCTCACCTCAAGGACAAGAAGGCGTCCTGACTCTTCTCAACTCGTCCACCCGAAGCTGTTGGTTGAGAAGAGGTTACTGCTTATACCGACAGTAGTTCGGTGTTCCTTTTAGTCGCCTTTTACGACACGCAGGATATACAATGGGAGATATTCTAATCCGCCCCCACACGAGCTAAAATCAAAGGTACTATAAGATTTTAAATAAAAAAAACGACCTCATTTATGTAGGAAAAGATGTAGGGTGCTATTTGAAAAAAAGTTGTGGGTTGGTTTTAGGGGTTCAAGTACAAAAAAATGTTTAGAAAGCATGGTATGATAGGTCATTCAGATCCCTTGAAAGGCCCATTTAGTTTTCTTTTTTGTTCGTTTTTCTTACGAAAATATTCCGTCTCAAACAAATCTTTATTTTATTCATTTTATTCACTTTATGCTTATGACTTTACGGAAAAAATAGATTTGTGTATAAAATCAAAGGAACTACAAGATTTTAAATAAAATAAGGACTTAATTTGTGTATAAAAAACCATTGTGTGTATATGAAAAAAAGTTGGGGGTGAGTTTGAAGGACTGGAATACAAAAAAATGTTTTGAAAGCATGATATGATAGACCATGTAGTACTTGGTTTTCGTTTGAACTTTGTTTTTGCTACGAAATATCATGTGTCAAGAAAAGTCAGGGACACCTTGCATAGTTCGACAGTCATTAAGGATGCTTATCTTTTGTTGCTTCTATGCGGGCGATCATTGATTCAAAGCGTGAGTATTTGATAAAACGACAGATCTTTCTGTGTGTAGTAGAGAGATGAGGAAAAGATTGAGCTGAAGCAGCACCAATAGGATCGTACTATATATAAACGTATCGAGTTCTCTTAAGATGATATACGATGCTCAGTGGGCGGCAGTGCAGCTGTCATGGACGCTGCGCTGTCACGCTTTGAAGAAGAAAACGTGGAAGCTGAGGTTGTCCTTGTTATTTTAATGTATGTTCGCGCTCGCTGCATCGACGTACGTCGACGCTTTGAAAAATTCATTATGAAAATAAATGGCACTCAGTTTCAAATCAGGCTACAGGCAAAGCGTTATTCCCTCGATTGCATTTTTGAGCTAAGCGAAACAAAGGCTTGAGTTTAAAGAAACTCTAAGGCCCGATTTTATCAACATGCAGATTTTAACAAAGACTTTGACCAATCAGAGCAGCCCTTTCAAGAACATGCATCTGTCAAAGTACTCTAAAAATTATTGATTTCTTTTGAATTTGACCTTAAAAAGTTCAAAAATGACATACTTTATATATAATCGAGCATTGTAAATCATCTAGCATCTTTTCCAGTCTGATTTACCAGCCCAAATCGGTGAAAAATTGCATTTTCTTGTTTAATCAAAAGTTTAGCAATTGCTAATCTCAACCAATCAGATTCCAGATTCCATTTCCATTTGATCGCTGGTTTCATGCTGTATTAGATGATATAATGACAAGAAATTCACTCATTGCATTATTTGGATAAAACGATAATTTACTATCGATAATAATTATGAATACCTGCAATACATCTTTGTTTTATAGTAAAAAGAGGTAAAAATAGGATTTTGTTACATTTCAAAGATTACAGCTACTTCCCAAACGTATGTGCATTACTGGTTGCCTATCCAGAATCCCAGAACGCCAAAGCTTGCCATTTTATAATTAAAATTAAGTATAACCCTATTTGATGTACAATGCACCTGTGAATACTTCTATAAGAAGATCTATACCAAACATGCATCCAGTAAATGAAAGATTGATTCTTCATAAAAGTATGTATTTTCATATAATCCATCTGGTACTTACTACTTTTATCACAAATTATCGCAGTTTGCAATTAGTAATTATACAATAATTATAATGTAAACATGGAAAATGTGGCATTAATTTGCAAATCAATCGCTTTGTTCTGATATCCTGCTATGATTTTGATCCATGAATTTCTAAAATATCTTTGACAAAAGTGTCATCCAGCTTTGAAGTGTTGTTTTCAATATTGATGAAATACTATTGGATGATACTTATTAACATAGCCCTCAATACCCAATGGGAAGCTTTTGCTAAATAACATCCAATAGAAAAGCTTTGTTAAATTCTTTGTTAAATATGCATGTTGATAAAATCGGCCCTTAATGCAACAAACTAATTAATCGTTAGTTTTGATCATCTAGGTCAGTACCTATTTTAAAACAAAATTGACGCAAGGTCGTGATACGTGTCCAAACTTTGATTTTAATTCAATGCTTCAAAGTGTATGTGACATAGATTCCGTTACATAGATACATCCATACTGATGATCCTAATGGTAATAAAAGCCTGTTAATAACAAAGTTAACGACTCTTACACTTCCATTTTGAAGCAATCGTACGTGTCACCAGTGTGATAGTGATAGTATGCGGTTGCTTTTCCCAGCGCAACTACGTCACATTTTTCAAGATAAACCTGACGTGTTGTTTTCAATATTGATAATGATACTTATTAACATAGCCCTCAATACCCAATGGAAAGCTTTTGCTAAATAACATCCAATAGAAAAGCTTTGTTAAATTCTTTGTTAAATATGCATGTTGATAAAATCGGCCCCAAGTGTTTTCAACTAAGATAATAAACAAAAATAGGATACTAGGAACGTTCTTCAAGCTCCAAGGTTCAGCTGTGTATACTTAAACTGATTGATGTTCCTTATACTTATTTTTTACAATATATAATATCTAATATAATAATTTTGGTAAAACAGGTATAATAATAGAGATATTTATTTACAACCCCTTGCGGTAGCAAAAGATTCAGCATTCGTTCTACGTGTTCTTTCCATTTAGTTTTATTTTCTTTTATTTTTTCGTTTATATCCAAGATGTTTAATTCCATTCATACCTTTATCGTTGATAAAACGTGTTTTGTCCCATTTTATAATACCAGACATTCTACCCCAAACTATGACAATATTCTCGTTACGATAGATACATGCTCATATGTTATCAAATGCTATCATTACACTATTTAATTTTGTCACAAAAAAGTTTCGGTATACATGTAAATAAAAAACTGTTTAAATACACAAAATTTAAAAACCATATACTTAGCATTGGTTGAACCTCATCTGCTCTACGGAATTGTGACTTGGGGAGACACTTACAAAACCCATTTAGACCAATAGCAATTACTTCAAAAGCGATTTTTCAAGCTAATTCTAAAAAAGCCTCTGATATACCCAACAACAGATTTATATCAAGAAATAAACGTACTTAATTTAAGACAATTATACTTTCTAAAATCTGGTGTATACATATATAGAAATAAAAATTTATTAAGATGTTCATCTCACATCTATAATACAAGGCAGGCAAATACCAACTTCGTGATTGGATTTCAAACAAACCTCAGCGGAACAAAGAAATCTAAATTTCTTAGGTATTAAACTTTATAATAGTATTCCTGCAGATATTCAACAAATAAACTCCCTACCTCTATTCATTGATATTTTTAATGTTTTTGTATCAACTTTATTGTTTTTAATATTTGTAACCCATGCACAGTGCTTGAGCACTCCTGTGGGGTTAATTTGATGTTTATTGTCCAAATGCTTTTCACTCATTAATCATTCTTCTATATCTATATACAACTTTTTCTTTGTGGCTGAATAAACATTATTATTATTATCTCTATTTCTTAATCTGACTAATATTGTGCAACCTTTCATTCTTCTTAGAAATCTCATTTCTTGTGTTTATACCCTATTTTCTTCTTCTTCTGTTGTTGTCCATATTTCACCGCCGTATGAGAGGGTTAGAACAGCTATCGTCTTGTAAAATTTCATTTGAGTATCCTTATTTGTTTCTATAATGAAATAAAAGAGATGGTGCCTAGAGCACTCTGCTGAATAGTTTAGCTGAGCTTACAAGAACCGACATAAAACACAAATTCCAAAAAAATATCCATTCCCATGTGAAATATGCGAAATCTTTTTATCTGCACCGCCAAACTGAAAGGCGGGCGAATCACTAAGAGAGCGGTTGCCTAACAGACGGAGTCACAACATCAACAAACACAAGTTGCCGATGTGTCTCCGTCTCAGAAGATAGATGTGGGCGATAGAGAGTCTGACAGCCGGCCAAAGTAGCTGGTGTTCGGCCCAATTAATCTCTGGCCTCGATTAGCAGTCGCCGTCGTCTGTCGGCCTGCTCAAAAGCGCCGCTTAACTTAAGGCTGCTCTACACACCCTACTCTGCAAGCTTGCCTAATACACATAGAAAAATCTATCGTTTTGTCAAAGACTTACGCTTGGATTCAATGGGACGTTACACTGAGCATTCCTCAAATACAGCGATGTTTTACCCAATGGGAAGTGTATAGTTGGTAACGAATTATATCGTATTGTCGATTCAACTACAAGATGTCATTGGATGCCAATGAATGATTCAATTGCAGCCTGTCGTTGAATCGAATCTGTGTTTTATAATTGATTCTAAACTATTTTCTTTTCCTTGGACCAATTCATTTTATTGCGAGGATAGCTGATCGTTTCGTTTGGATGTTTAATAATAATAGTGTAATTTTGTATAAGGTTATAAGTAGCATGGTATAAGAATTAGACATAAGCCTGCACCAGTTGTTGCTTTTTACCTGAAATATAACTGACTATCTAAATACCTGCATTCAAATGTGGGTATTAGCCCTTCTAAGCCCCAATTTCTCAGTAGTTTAATATTTAATATATAACTGGACACATTTAAATTACACAATTGCTGCTGCAATACGCGAAACCACGAGATGACACAATACGGCAAACAACGAAACAACACAACGAAACAACCCGTTACCGAACAAACTCGTACATGTTGGCGCAGATAACGGATAACACTGAAATAATCCTCCTCTTCTTTATTTTTACGTTCATTGAATCGGGACATCAGTCCCGCCGAATACTGATTATAGTTCAGCGAACAACAAGGGCCATTGAATTCAATATATGATGTTGTTGGTACAAATACTACTTACCAATTTTTCTAACAGCATAGACAATGTTTTGAAAGCATGGGCTATTCTTCACGTAATAATTACCTTTTGAAACAAAATTAATTTTTATCAGATGAATTATCACGAACTGCTATTGCAGTAATAATTTTTGTACATTGAATAGAATGTATGCTTTGCTTAAATGAAACATAGGGTAAATTTCGAAAACAAAAGGATGCTTTGATTGCAATAATTTTCAATACTAGTATTAGAAGGATTATAGATATAATTAGAACGAATAGAAAACTATTTTGAATTTACTGGCATACCTGTGATTACTTCGAATATAAGGATTAAATTCTTTCAATGACATGGATTTGAAACAACTATAAATATATTTAAAGCGATGGAAAAACATCCAAATACTAACAATTATTTGAAAACGCAACAGTATTTTTTTCTATGTAGATCTTAGTTTATACACATGCAGAAAATGCTTGTGAGAAAGTTTTTCAAGGATGAGCCTTGGATGGTAAACTTGGTTCACTATTTTCAAGAATATCTTGATTAATATATAAAAAAATTAAAGACAGACTGTTAAGCGACCTACAGACGTTGATGTATGTTGCGATTCCCGAATCGACTCAAGGTTTCATGAAACTTGCATCAGTTGCATAAGTTTCTACTCAAATAGAAACCTGTTGCGATGCCTGAATTGACTTGATATTTTATGCGCGTTTCATACACTATAGGAAGAATAGAATCTTCTTAATATGCTTGGTTTCTTATGTTTTTATCTCTCCATGTGTGCACATGATGAATGTTTATGAAATCTTCCCAAAATTGTCGATCACTTTCCATCATGTAATTTACACACGCACAAATAAATAACTAAAATGAGTCGTAAAAATAGATATCGGCTTTTTTTTTGCTTTTTTTTTGGCTTTAGGACAATGCCATGCAGCCAGAAACTAAGCTTGCAAAAAGTCTAGCTAACACTATCGTTATGTCTACTTCTATTTGTTATCACAGGCAGCATCTTTTCAAAGGCTATGATTGTAAATAGTTAAAAAACCTAATCAATCTCTACAGAACAAAAACTATTTTTTACTCGGGGAAGGACACAGGTCACACTCTTCTCACCCAGGGGTCGGTTAGGGCAAATTTTACGGAATACATATAAGTTGGATCACTCCGCAAAAATATCAAAACGGCCTGCCCCTTGCCCCGTCTCCCCGGTACACCGGTAGCAGTGTACCGACGTCAGCCGGGAGATACGGGGCGGCGCACCGTAGAGGTTGAGCGTGTTTAACGCGAAGTCTATACAGCGTCTCAAAAATATCGGATTTTGTTATGTCGGATTTGTTTGCAGGAAATGGGATAATCTTTTTAGAAGTTTGAGAGTAATCAATTTCGCGAGAAAAGATATTTTGTGGTAAACCTTGAAATGTAAGGGATATAAATACAGGGTATTCCACGACGATTAAGACAAGAAATATGTCGGAACTGGGCAGTAGTAGAGAAGTGTAATTTTGGGCATGTAAATTAGAGCAGATGTTGTGTCTTTTTTTTGTCATTGTACTACCCAATGAGGTATTTTTTTTGGTCACATTATATTCGATTCAAAATTATTTATGACTGTGTTCCTCTCGATAAAACAATTCTAACAAACTAGCACACTTGGGGTCTAAGGTGATTAGTTCAAGAGCTACAGGTACTTAAAGGATTGTATCAAGCTAAAAGCGTATAGTGAGACAACATATTCATTCGGTGGTCTTACCATACCACCCAGGGACATTGTAAATTATATTTTAGAGCTCGAAAATATGTTTATTGATAACTGTAACAATTCAGTTTCTGCAGTAGCAATTGGAATGACACTGAAAGGCAAAATTTCAAAAATAAATAAATTAACATCTATGTAAAGCATTTCCACATGATTATCTTTTAAAATTGTACATATACAAGTTCGTATATACTATAAACTATACCATAAAATTTATAAACTGTGATCTCAAAACAAGCCAAATAAACAAAACATTAAGGTAAAAATACTACAGCACCTTGGAACCATCAGTTTTTACTTATCTACGAAATAGCTACAATATGTGAAATCATTTGAGATTCATTAGTAATAGTTTTACTACGCTTTATTTTTGATATCCATTTGTGTAACTTAGTGTATTAGCAAAATAAACGTTATATTTGTATTTGTATGTCTAAATCGGCCGTCAATACATAGTTTTTCAATGACCCTCGTATATACGTACAACCCAGGCGTTAGCAAGTCCCCGCTAAAAGACCCTCGTACTTGAGCATAAATCAACGTAAAAACTAACTGGCGCGTGCGGCCGCGGCATCGCTTTCATGTGAGATCTTCAAAGTGCCGACGGAGAGTGATCCAACTTATATGTATTCCGTAAACTTTGGTTAGGGCATTGATATATAGACATTACTAGGTAGACCATGGTTAGGAGGATATATATCACACAGGGAAAGACACAAAGGAAACGAGACTGACCTATTCACAAACTAATTTTTGATTCCTCTACAAAAAGCAATAAATCGTGTTTTATGCAACACTAGAATAGTAGGGTGGAGTTATTTATTTGCATCGAAGCAATACTATACACATTGAAACCTGCATCAGCGTCACCGACTCGGCGGCATGGCTCACCGACCAGACTCTGCATCCCTGCAAGCCGCAACTGATGCCAAATACGTGATTCAGTACACAGTACATACGCTGCTACTGGCATAATGAAACGTAGGAGTCGATGCCTGCATCAACGTCTGTAGGCCGCTTAACGTACGGCCGCTGTAAAGCTGCAGCTAACGCTCGTGTGTAGCCGGCTTTATTTTGGTCGCTGTGTGACGCGTCAGCGGACATGTTTGTACGCGTCCGCGTTCTGGATAATTTACGCGGTGCGGAGAATCGTCAGAAATTAGGAGAGATAAGCTCGAGCGACGCCGTAAATCAGAGAATAAATGAGTTGCGTTCCGAAGACCCCGGGTAGGTAGGTGGGTGGGTGGTGATATTAATGGACACATCCTGCCGAAACGATCTTTGGCCTACAGGGGTGACAGATGACAGCTTCCGCCGCCATAGCTGCCGTCGTATTAACTTTGGCGGCTTCTTGTCAGATGTAATGGAGCGATCTGTGGCGGCTTCCTTTCAACTTGTTACTGCTGTGACGTTTGCATATCAAACGCGACCCGGCAGATGTCATAATCTGGAGTTCTTCTTCTCTGCTTCTATCAGTGGCGGTTCTTCCTTAAACAAAACTGAAAAAAAAACTTTTTGTAGGTCTGTGTGTTTGTAATTTACAATTATATGTTGTTTGTTTCCTGACCTGTTAGTAGAAGACGCCATGATAGTATAGTTTTTTAAAAATTTTATGGAAAAATTGTTACGATTATTATAGCTGCATTAAGAATTTATTGTATATGCATTTGAAACTAAATTCTTTTTTTTTCTTCTAAATATGTAGAAAGCCCTGAAGATGGCAATAAGCATTGCCCAAAGCTTGGCTGTTACCACCAGAGTCTCCTCTATGATGTGACCCAGTCTCTTTTTTCAAAATTTTGGCCACAACCCCAAGATTTTCTCATCTAAATTAAGTTTTTTGGCCATAAACTTCCTCCGTATTTTAGTAGGTATGTATGCAGTGCTAGTAGTACCTATTTCTAGCTTCAATCGGTTGCCTGATTTATGAGTAGCACACAGTGCTCAGACTATAAAGATTGGCACTCGCTGCACACTAAGCTCGCACTTAACCAGTGCCTGGTCACATGATTGACTGAAGGCGCCAAGCCACGAACGGCACGGATAGCGGACTGAGAGCACTCCTATTGGTCAATCACACATCAACCGACTTTGAAAATGACCAATGAAAACCAAAAGGTTACCGATGACATACGACCCAACTCGAAGAGAACTTTTGCTGACATGCCTCAGTCACCTTCTTTTGTTCGTGTCGCTACGCGTTGTTCACATCAACAATTTTAACCTACTAAACCTATTATTTAAAATGGATAATCGGGTGGAAATAATGTACAATGCTTTGATAAAATGAGGCAGACGGCTGTTTGGTACAGTATGTAGCGCTGACGTGTTCAAATCAGGCGTTGGGAGTTCAATTCCCAAGCTAGACCACTTTCTTTCTTGGTTAGGCAGGATTATAATTCAAAAACTCTTAAGAAATAACATTTTGTGATGAGTGATAAGCAAAACACTCTTAAAAAGTGATTTGACTAGCTAGAAAGAACTTTTAAGAAATAACTGTTTGTAGATACTGAAAACTCTTATGTGCAGGGTGCAGCTGTCTCCTCAACAATCTCTGGTAGAGTGTTCGTGTAGTTTTTTCTATTTAAAATTTTCTTCTATCCTTATGGTTTCTGCGCGTTTGATAATCTCTACTTAGTTATTGGAGTTTAAACGTTCTATTAACCTTGATGAACGAGCCCTGACGAACTTCTTTTCTGGTTGCAGTTAGTTAGACTTGTAGAGTTGCTGTATGAGAAACACTAGGTGATAAGGAACATACAGATGAGGATTTCCCACAGTTTAGGCCACTTTACGTTATCAAATACCTTAGAATAGTACACGAAGAAGATAAAAACTGGAAAATAATGCTCTCTCGATTTTTTAATAATCTGTCTTAAGTTCAAGATCTTTTCACGCGTACCGCGTCCTTTCACGAAACCTGCTGCGCCTGAGAAATTTGCCAGCCAATAAAACCCTCCAAACGAGACTGTAAAATATATAGTAGAACCTTACTTGCATGAGAGATTAACGAAAATAGGCGATACTTGTCTGGATTTGTTCGAGATCCCTTTTTATGAAGTGGAACACAAATTGATGTGCACGATTCATCTGGCCAAACACCGGAGGATCAGACACTCTTAACAAAAATATCATGTAAATGAGAGATGCCGTCATCATCCAAGCATTTTAACGTTCCGGCAGAAATAGCATCAATGCCTGGTGTTTGCACAGAAAAAAATACTGTTGCGTTTACAATTAATTGTTAGTATTTGGATGTTTTTCTATCACTTTAAATATATCTACAGGAGATTTTAAATCCATGTCGTTGACAGAATTCAATCCTTATATTCGAAGTAATCACAGGTACGCCAAAATAATTTTATATTCATTATAACGATATGTATAATCCTTCTAATACCAGTATTGACATATAATGCAATCAAAACATCCTTTTGTTTTCGAAATTTACCTTATGTTTCATATGAGCAAAGCATACAATCTATTCAATGTACAAAAATTATTACTGCAACAGCAGTTCGTGATGATTCATCTGATAAAAATTAATTTTGTTTCAATGGCCCTTGTCGTTCGCTGAACTATAATAGTATTCGGCGGGACTGATGTCCCGATTCAATGAAGGTAAGAATAAAGAACAGGGGGATGATCTCAGTGCTACTATCGTCGTGAACTCGGACGGAACATGGACGAAGTTGTTCCGTTGTGTTGTTTCGGTGTTAGCCGTGTTGTGTCATATCGTGGTTTTGCGTATTGCATCAGCAATTGTGTGATTTAAATGTGTCCAGTTATATTTTAAATGGAGGACCTACTGAGAAATTGGGACTTAGAAGAGCTAGCACCCACATTTGAATGTAGGTATTTAGATTAGTCAGACAGTTATATTTCAGGTAATAATGCAACAACTGGTGTAGGCTTATGTCTAATTCTTATATCATGCTCTTTATAACTTCACACAAAATCACACCATCAAACATCCAAACGAATCAATCAGCTGTCCTCGCAATAAAATCTGTTGGTCCAAGGAAAAGAAAGTAGTTTAGAATCAATTACCAAACACAGATTCGATTCAACGACAGGCTGCGATTGAATCATTCATTGGAATCCAATGACATTTTGTAGTTGAATCGACAATACGATATAATTCGCTACCAACTATACACCTCCCATTGGAGACAACGTCACTGTATTTGAGGAATGCTGAGTGTAACGTCCCATTGAATCCAAGCGTAAGTCTTTGACAAAACGACAGATTTTTCTGTGTGTGGTGGTGTAACTCCTTTTAAATTATCTTGCAAAGGTGGGTCGCCCTGTTAAATAAAGGATAGTCTCGACGTGACGAGAGCGATGAATCTTGCGCGGAGCGACCATAAATCGTCCCGTAAAAATAGCGGGCAAACAAATTTTCGCGTGAAACTGGCTGCGCGGTAATTCAAGCCGCGACGGGAATTATTGTCTAATAAGTCAACGGCTTTACGAGGCTCTCGACTGGATCTACGATCTGCAGCAGCGGAGAGGCTGCTGCTGGTGCCATTTGCGCTCCACTCAACAAGCTTCCACCATTAGATTTATCTCCATTAATTCCGTCCCGTTCGGCTTTACAGCTGTTCAGATAGCGGGCCGTCAAGTCGCGCCTTCCAGGCGGGTGACGACGCCTCTCTGTCACTAGACGTGCCGCCACCGTCACCATTCGATGCTTCAGTTAGCTGGTTTCTTCTTCTTCAAGTTCCATCTCCTAGCGGAGGTTGGATATTATCATGGCAGTTTTAACTTTGTTTGCCACTGTTGATTTGATGTCATCCCAAACCAATCCGTCAAATTTTTCAGCCAAGAGGTTCTTTTTCTTCCTTGGTTTCTCTTGCCCTTGATCTTCCCTTCCATAATGTTTTGTAGTAAAGTGTATTTGGGTCCTCTTATAACATGACCAAGGTACTCAATTTTTTTTGTTTTGAGGGTGTTAATGATTTCTTCCTCTTTTTGGATTCTCTGCCGTAGTTGCACATTTGACACCCTATCAGTCCAAGAGATCCTCAACATTCTTCTATAACACCATCTTTCGAAAGCCTCCAGTCTATACATTTCTGCTTTCTTAAGTGTCCAAGCCTCGGCATAATATAGTAGAGTCGAAAAGACACAACACCTCAGCATTCCTAGTCCAAGCTTCAGGTTTACGTCTTTGCTGCAAAGAACTTTCTTTAGTTTTACAAATGCAGTTCTTGCACTCTCTTTTCTAGCTCTTATTTCCTGATATTGCTCAGCAGTTTCGGTTAGCCAAGTTCCCAAGTGTCTATATCTTCTTACTCGCTCTATTGACGGGTTATCTATTGTAATACTGGCGATTACGTTGTTATTTTTTGTAAATACCATCCATTTGGTTTTCTTTAAATTTATGTTCAGACCATAACATTTACAACAGTTATATAGCTTTTGTACGACCGCTTGTAGATATTCCACTGTATCGGTCACTATGACAATGTCATCGGCATAGCGCATAGTATTTATGATCTGTCCATTTATGGTAATTCCCGCTTGGCAGTCATTTAGGCATTCACTGAAAGTGGCTTCACTGTATACGTTAAATAAAAGTGGGGAAAGTATACAACCTTGTCGAACGCCGCGCAAAATCTCTACTTCATGAGAAAACTTATCTTCAATTCTGACTGTCGCCCTTTGATTCCAGTACAGATTTGCTATAATTGTGATATCGCGACTATCAATATTTTTTGAGTTTAGAATTTCTATAAGTTTGTGGTGTTGGACTCTATCAAAGGCTTTTTCAAAATCAATAAAGGAGGTTTGGGAATCTTCAAGAGATATTTTGAGCTAGCTATACCTGTATCTAATAATCAAAGGTGCCTATGGACTAAAACGTGTCCTCTCATTCCCCTCCAGCTCTCTTAAGACACAGGAACCCCGTGAGCATTACTTCTATGTCTTGTGGGAGATTCACACTCACTCAACAGCCGACTAGATCTCTCTGGATGACTGAAACTGAAATACATGGTTCGCAGAGATATACGAGGGAGTGGTGGAGGTCGTCGGATTCGATACCATGTCGTTGGCGCTGTGTATCGGCTATATTACGGGTCACCGTGGTATAGTTGGTAACGGGTCGGCCTAGAATGCCGGATACGCTAGTTCAAATCCAGCCGGTACCCTTCATTTTTCCGATTTTTCTTACCTTTTTTTAGCTTGTTTAGTTAACACAGTTTTGGCCACCATTTTTTGTACTGCTTTCCAACCTTCCTCACTAATTAGCATAGCTTCCGTCTATCATACTGAAAGAAAATGTATTCCTCAGTATTAATTCAATCGCAGTAACAACATAGATCGGTATCTGTTAGGTTGAAACGCTTGATCTCGATGATACAGTGTCTACTTCACCATGTTCGCGCTTTAAACTGTTACGTTAAAATTTACAAATATCGACACAAAGAGGTTACTATTCCTCCTTACAATGTTTCAATACGTAGGAGTAGCTATATCGCATCTTACATTTCAATCAATCCCACTTCTGAGGTAGTGACGTACCACTGGCCGTCTTGCATTAAGTCGCAGGAACAGAAAAGAGTTGAACACGAGGGGGAAATCGCCCCCCCCCCCCTAACGGAAACGAGGGGTGGCAGAGAGGGGCAACCGACTGTATCCTGTGACAGCGTGCAATTTCCGGTGGTCGCCAGTCCAAACAGGGTGAGCTTACACAGCCTACTATCGCTGACAAGGACACTTCCTTTGACAAGGCTCGGGAAGTACACGGCTGTAACGCAACCAATTAACCTTTCGAGAGGTCAGATCGCTATATCAAACGACGAGGCGCTCGACTAAGGTGTCTGTCAGTTTAACAGGGTGTATGTGGAGCAAAGATGAACAGTGAAGTGGAAGCAACCACAGATATAGCAAATACGTAGACAAATACTCGTATATTCGTGATAACAGTTGTATTTAACTTGCATCTTCAATTTAGTTTTTGACCAAAATGTCAATTTGAAATGTCGCTGTCAATTGTGACGACGAAACCTCGTGTCCTAGATGACTTGAGGATATTATTTACAAATCTGGCTGCTGTTTTGAGTTTCAAACTCGTTTAACGAAAATGGAAAATTTCGGACTCCCAGATCCTGAGGTTCACCCGTAAAAAATCTAAAATCTTTATTTGATCTTCTATGACGACGAAATTTCGTGTCCTAGATGACTTGAGGATATTATTTACAAATCCGGCTGCTGTTTTGAGTTTCAAACTCGTTTAACGATAATGGAAAATTTCGGACTCCCAGATCCTGAGGTTCACCCGCAAAAAATCTAAAATCTTTATTTGATCTTCTATGACGACGAAACTTCGTGTCTTGGATAACTTGAGGATATTATTTACAAATCCGGCTGCTGTTTTGAGTTTCAAACTCGTTTAACGAAAATGGACAATTTCGGACTCCCAGATTCTGAGGTTCACCCGCAAAAATCTAAAATCTTTATTTGATCTTCTATGATGACGAAACTTCGTGTCCTAGATGACTTGAGGATATTATTTACAAATCCGGCTGCTGTTTTGAGTTTCAAACTCGTTTAACGAAAATGGAAAATTTCGGACTCCCAGATCCTGAGGTTCACCCGCATGTACTATTATTTGGTGTTGACTTGAAACCTATACCCTACTTCCAAATATTCTCCCACCTTTCAAATTTTGCATAACTTGGCAAATAATCAGTTCTTCAAAAACTGACAAGAAAGGGTGTTGCACTATTCGAGAGTGCTTCTACGAGTATAAGTAGAAGAGTTGTCTCTCCCTGAAAAATTACATAATCCTTAAATTCAACTCCTCCGATTCAGACTTTACTAATGCATGTTCGATTCAGTTTTATATAAGGAAGTTCCTTTACCTTTCTCTCTATGAGATTTGAAAGCTGTATATCAGTGTATACGTATATTGCCCGTGTGTAGGGGTCAGTTAGAATATCTCCCATCGTATATCCTGCGTGTCGTAAAAGACGACTAAAAGGAACACCGAACTACTGTCGGTATAAGCAGTAACCTCTTCTCAACCAACAGCTTCGGGTGGACGAGTTGAAAAGAATCAGGACACCTTCTTGTCCTTGGGGTGAGAAATTGCCCCTAAAGGCGGATGAACCAGTAGATACCATCTGGTCAACGGCATGAGGATGCAGAAAGCAAATGGGAAACTACTGCATTAAAGATCTTAGAGATATCCCAAGAGAAACTCGTAAAATGTGTAAATGCATTTTACGAGTTCACAACATAACATGTATGTTAAGACATTGTGACTATGATGATTATATCTGTGTATATCTCAAACAAAATGACTTGTTGAATGTTCAGTGAGCGGTAATGACTATAATAAATCACGTAGTTGAAAATTGCAGCGCGAGCTGTAAGAGTGCTGCAAATAATACAACATAAATGATGTATGGCTTCCCTAACCACGGGTCTACGGGTGACCTCCTGACCTACGTCACTCACTTGTGGAGCAATTGAAAACCATGGCGATTCCCATGTTGTTGCACCTGACATATCGAAAGCCTTCAACAAAGTGTGGCATGAGGGACTTCTGGCCAAGCTCAATGCTTGTGGACTACCAGGTGGCGTGTGCCATTGACTGAATAGCTTTTTGAACGACCGATCCCTGTTTGTTGTAGTTGAATGCTGTTCATCAGGCGTATTTTCAATAAACGCAGGTATTCTTCAGGAATTTGTTCTATCCCCTACACTGTTTCTGTTGCACATCAACGAGCTGCTGGAAATAACATCCAATCCAATCTATAGTTTCGCAGACGATAGAAAATTAATGTCGTGTTTGGAAGCAGGGGAGCCATTATCATCCTAGGAGACAATAGGTTCTTTCCAACAGCCTATTTTGTACCGACCATTGAACCGTCACGAAACTGTTCGGATCGTTTGTGGTGCGCATGCTTTGATTTTGGATGGTTTCATCACCTTACAAACAGGAAAATCTGTTTGAACGGTTCTTTCTCTTATTTCACTGCACTCGCGTCAGTTCTGACAGCTATCAAAAAAAAACTGCGATTTCATTTCAAAGGCCATCGTCAAAAGCCAAGGCGCCAAGAGCTTTATTAAAATTAATCGGGGCCTGAGTTTTCTGACGATGACTTGGTGTTAGTCTATCAACCACAACCGAAAAATGAGGAATATTTGAGTAATTTTAGCCTTGAATAATGGTTGCCACTCACAACCAGGTACTCCTGCAGCTCTATAAACAAAGAACCTGGGTTATATTTTCCATAAAAATGACCTAATTTATCATAACATATCATGTAAAACATTATTGTTTGATTCCATTTCCATGTTTGGCTTTGGTGAAGTTTCGGCCAACAAACGAGCCAGCCAAACAACAAGCAACAGCAAAAACAAAAGAGGCAAAATCAAATCACACTCAATCTCAACACTCAAGACTCAAGGAAGCAAGAAGACAGAAGGCGCATAGAAATGACAAAATGAAATTGTGCGCCAAGCGGGCGATTTACTTTCTACTGCGCATGTCAGTCCTCACAGTCCTTACTCTGGACCAAGTACCGATTTGACCGTACAGAA
This sequence comes from Callosobruchus maculatus, assembly GCA_951848785.1. Classification (NCBI taxonomy): domain Eukaryota; kingdom Metazoa; phylum Arthropoda; class Insecta; order Coleoptera; family Chrysomelidae; genus Callosobruchus; species Callosobruchus maculatus. Next base: position 1,862,056 of record CATOUR010000030.1, read on the forward strand.
ACCGTCCCATGAACGGTAACGAAATCTGTTGGAACGCTTTGTGGACCGTTTCATGAACGGTCACAAAACGTGTTGGGATGCATTTTACGTTCTGCGCATTTCCGTGACGATACATTGTATGGTATTCAAGCCTGTTGGAAAGAACCTAATACATCGGCGACAGCAACATGCCTCACAGATCGACGTAGTGATTTTATGAATGACCCAGTGAAGCGCGACGGAAAACGCAGCTGTTTCCTACGGACGGAGTACCTATGTAGGGTGCGCGGTGTCTCCGCAAGAGGTCGCTGTCGTTGTCTCTCCGGTGGCCGTGCGGCGAGGACGCCCGCTCACATAAATTTCCCGGCAAGAATTTACCGAGTTGCAACTCGCGAAATATGACAGCCTCATAAATCCAGCAAGCCGTGCCGCGCCGGCCAGAGAGACGCGAGGCGGCAGGAGCAGCACCGCTCAGCATCGCGTCGTGTCGCGTCGTCGGAAAAGCAAGAAATAGCTCTCTGCTGCTCCTGTCCTGTCACGCCATTTCGCCCTGCTAGTCAACGAACGCACGGTGCACAGCTACACGGAGAGCCAAAAAATGTCATTAAGAAAGACAAGTAGGGTCACTCTAAGCTCCGCCCCCAATGTGGTCTTTCCAGCTGTGCTCTCGGATACTACGCAAGCTGGCGGATTCTGGCGCCCGGCGATCTCGAGCAGTAGCCAAACGCTAACAGCTGTGGTTTACAGGGTCAGTCCACCTAACACCACCTAACACGCGACACGGTGCACGGGATACAATCGGTCGGATCTACCGGGGTGCCTAAATAAGTAGTCTCTGTGTCTTATTGAGCGTTTTGCGCGTATTTCACAAAAAAATTCCGGTGACATGCTCTGTATATGGCCTCATTGTTTTTTTATATTTGTGCCTACTTATTCTCATTGATTTTTAAAATATCTGTTTTTAATACTTGAATTTTATTATTGACTTGTTCATAAATTTTGACTCGGTTTTCAATCATTTCGAAAATTTCTTGATTTATTCAGTCGTTATTTTCACGTATTTTATACGTCTTTTTGAATTTCGAGTCTTTTGTACTAGAAGTGATTAAGTCAATTAGTTCCTGAAATGATTGAACTTCTGTACTTTGAATATTCTTTTCAAATTTTGAGATGAATTTTTTATGATCTAGTCTGTTTACTTCTTTTCTATATTTTGTCGCAAATACTTTTATGTTTACACTTAAGGTTATTGACAACAAATTATGAATGATCAGACTGTTATTGTTACTTACTACTTGAATCGTACATTTCAAATTACTACATCTATCTGACAAAACATGATCTATAATACTCCTTGAGCTATTTGCCACCCCAATAGCTGCATCTGCAGTTATTGTGTTGAATGGTTTATCGAATATTAAATTATATTCTATCTATACTACAGAATTCATTTCTATTGACCCCGGTATAAGTAAATTAAACGTCGACCGTTGACGTCGACAATATCGCACAGTCGGATTCCCTGTAATTAAACGAGACGGCACGAAGGGAACCCCTCTCAAATCGAGGCGGCTCGCATTTGTGAGACTCACATCAAAGTCGGCACGGCGAGTGACCCTACTTGTCTTTGTTAATGTACGGTGTGTCAGGTTACCAGTAGGGATCAGCGATTATCACGAGACTTGATCAACTTCAATCATTTTTGGTTAAACATTGTACTAGAGTTTTCGCAGGTCCTTTAACGTGCCCGCGCACTTAACCGAAGCGTCGCGTACGGAAGCGGCGTGAAGAAAATTGTGGATTTCTCGACAGAGAAATTTACACTAGACTGCAGTGGCGACCCGTAGTCCTCTTAGCAGGGAGGTTAAAGCAAGTTTTTAAAAAATATTGAATACCGAAGATGCATCTACATGTTTGCATAATTGAAAAGTGAAAAAATAATATTATTATAATTCCGCAACAAAGTCTATTAGACCACCAAATATTCTACGATTTTCAAAAGGCTCTATTTCGTCGTGCCCTCGTAACGTCAGTTCAAAAGGCGCGCAATTTGAAATGTAGCGATTTTGGAACACAGTTTCATTAAAATCTCGAATAAATTTACGATATACGCTAGCAATTGTAACCATAGTACACCGAGCACCTCATGTATGTGATCGTTTTATATAGTTTCTTGTAAATATCTCAAATCAGAAAATAGTAGAAACACAACAAGACAATAGAAACCATATGTTGTTTCACATCCACAAATTCAATCCGCCAAATCGGTATATACACGAAGATCTTGTTCCGGTCTAGGTAGACCTGGTTCTAAGTTTCATCATCATCATCACAGTCACAATGTCTTAAGAGACATGTTGTGAACTCGTAAAATGCATTAAGTCGTAGCTAGAGTATTGCCAATGCGAATATTATCAATAGTTTTGAGAACTGTAGCTCGCCATCGTTCGCGATTTACTGTCAGTTTAGTGGCGTTCTTGATACTCATATCCAGCAACTATTTCATCGTATCCACCCAGCGTGTAGGAGGACGGCCACGGTGCCGCCCACTCGGGGCATGACCCTGAACTACAAGTTTCTCCATATCGCTTCTGTGTATATGTCCGAAGAATGTAAGCATTCTCTTCGACACAATGGAGGATAGTCTCTTTGGATTACCGACCTCATCCAGTATGGAAACGTTAGTTCGATGAGCGGTATAAGGAACTCTCAGCATTCTCCTCCACGTCCACATTTCAAAAGCATCTATGCGAGCTCGATCTGCCTTTTTAACAGTCCAAGTTTCCGAGGCATACAAAAATATGGAGAACACAAGAGATTGAACCAGCGACATTTCTGTAGCTTTAGTGATGTTATGGTCACGCCATATTTTAGTAAGCTTTGTCATGGCCACACGTGCCTGTTGAAGTTGAAGTTTGGAGTTAAAGTTTCATACGGCCTTAATTTTTTCACAAAAGTAGGAAAGAAGTTGCTATTCTAAATTTAAACGGCGCACTCACTGTAGAATTTGTTGGTATAAAAATTTAAAGGTTTTTTTTGAAACAGGACGCGATATTGACAAACCCGGATTTTCCCCGGACTAGTTTATTCATGCTGATTCCGAATCTGTATTTAGTTTTTTTCTAGCATCTCTGTAGTTTTGGGTATCTTTTGTATACGGACAGAGGCTCTGCATAAGCTCTTTTCAGTAAAGACGGGTTCTCACGATTCAGTTTCGCTGAATCAGTTTGACTGATTCAGTGATACTGAACAGATAATGAACGTGTGAACACCTTTTCAGTAAAACTGATCAGTGGGTTTGTGCTTTGTCAAACTGCAAGCCACTCCTAAGACGGGTTCTCACGATTCAGTTTCGCTGAATCAGTTTGACTGATTCAGTGATATTGAACAAATAATGAACGTGTGAACACCTTTTCAGTGAAACTGATCAGTGGGTTTGTACTTTCAGTCAAACTGAAAGCCAGTCCTACTTTTCATTCAGTTTGACTGAATCAGTATTGAAAGATGAATGCAAACGTTACTTTTATTAATGCTAAATAGGTTAAACTGATTCATGAAAACTGAACAGTGTGAACTAACGTCGCTTTCAGTATCACTGAATCAGTCGAACTGATTCAGCGAAACTGAATCGTGAGAACCCGCCTTTAGAATTAAAAGGAAGATATCCATCTTTTTTCCAGTTCTGTTGTAAATTTTACCTTGGCGTGAAGTAACCTTGTAAATTTCCAAACTGACTTCCTGTTTCCACACGTCCGTATTTTGTGTGTCTCTCCACCGTGTACCTCGTCGTAGGTAGTTTATCTCGGCTGACGCCTCGCGCCAAAAGGGCTGTTGGTGCCATTATTTTTCGTTTTCAAGAAGTGGGTAGTTTGGATGGTGCCATATTTTTGCGCGCTGGCGGCATGGCAACCGGGAACTGGGAACTGGGCTGGTTAATGTGATTTATGTGCGCTCAGATAACTCACGCCGCGCCGTCTGCGGACTGATAACGCCGCGCGGCGACTTATCACGCCACCGAAGGCGACGCCTGACTTTTACGGCCGTTAAGGCGCCCTCTTTACCGCACGACAACCACTCCCAGTCTACAGGGTGTAATCAGCTCGTAATTTTTCATTTCATTTAAATATACACACATAAAAATAATTTCTTAGATGGAGCACAGATGCTTTAATTCAAGCATACCATAACTTCCTATACGCGCAAAGTTATGCTAATCTTAAAGTGAGAATACGATATCTTTGACCATATAAGTGTTACATTGAGAAAATATCTTCAATGCAAAACTGGGAAATTCTTGATAGTAAGAATACCAAAATCTTAAATCAAGCATATGGTAATCTTGACCGAAGTATTTCATAATCTTGACTGAAGCATTTCATAATCTTAACTGGGAGCATTTCATAAACTTGACGCAAGTAGCTCAACTTCATTCTAAAATTGTGATATTCTTGGATGAGGAATCTAATAGTATTAATTTGAGCATTCAAACTCTTCTATGAGCATGTAGAAATTCTTCTGGAGAAATAGTTCTGCAAAATTTCTTAAATCACATTTAATATACTTAGTACTTATCTAGGAACACCTGAGTCAGGTCTTCGCATCCCAATTTTTTAATAGCTCATTCATGGTTGGATAGATCTAGTGATAAGGAAGCTGATGGGAACTGGGACGCGACTCAAATGGCGGTGGACCAGCACTACTGGCAGATTCGATGACTGATAGTTGACGGTGGTATCACGGGTATTATGCAGGATCCAGGCCAGGGTGCAGGTATTACGCTACGGTGCTAAAGACGGCGGCGAACACGACAATCCGCAAACCGATAATGGCGGCGCGGACACGGACGGGCAACAGGCTGTTGAGTTGAGAGGGTGGACACTGTGGACAGGTTAGAGTTGACTCGTGACACGCTGCACGCCTGCGCACTCCGACGTTGGTAGACGTCAAATAAATGATTTACTTGATACAAAATATAGAGTGTGCTTATAAAACAGCGTTCATTTTCAAACCAAGACTATCATATCGTAAATGAAGGTTCGCATTTGCAAGCTGTCTATATTTTTGATAGAAGTAAACTGGACAACGCTGGAAAAAATGATAATCTTGATATAAAATTATGAAATATTTGTTATTAAATTATTATAGCCTTGGTTGCAAAGAAAATTGTATTTTTTTCGGAGCATATTTCTTTAAAATAAGTATATAAATCAAAAATATATTATTCTTGATACAAATTTTCTGTAATTTTCTCATCAAATATTCTTTTTTAGAGTGAGAACCGATATTCTTGTTGTGAGTATGTATTTACAAGAATATCACAATCCTTGACTTGAGAATTTCTTTTTATGTGTGTAGACACCCAAATAATCAGACTCTCAAACTCCATTGTAATACAGGAAATCACTGAACAAGAAGTAATTAATTCAATAATACTGCTGTAAAATGGCAAAACACCTGAAATATACAATTTAACTGCTGAAACACTCAAAATTATAGCACATCTTATGTCGGAGCCATTCACTAGAATAATTAACTGTTGTCTGGAAAAAGGGTACTTTTCCATCTATACTCAGTGCGACAGTGATGCCTGTACATAAAACTGGTGATGAATATGATTTATCCAATTATAGACCATCTCACTTATCTCCTGTTTGGCAAAGGTTTTTGAATATATAATAAAGAACAAATTGACAGAACTCTTAGAGAAATATAACATACTTTCTGATAAACAGTTCGGTTTCAAAAAAAAAATAAATCTACTGAAGATGCGGTGGCATATATAATAAGAGAACTGTGCAAAAATGTGGACAGAAATATTCCATCATTATGTGTCTTTGTGAACCTAGCAAAAGTATTTGACACAGTTGATCATATGATACTCATGAAAACAAAACAAAATTATATGGTATACGGGGTCAAATCTATCATCTAATTAAAAGTTACTTAAGTAATAGAACACAAACTGAAGTGATAAATAAATGCTCTAGTTCTCCATTGCCTATAACATGCGGTGTTCCTCAAGGAACGGTACTGGGACCATTATTCTTCAACATATATTTGCAGTTGATGTGAGTGGAGATGTAGTGAGTTTTGCAGACGATACAGCTGTTATATTTTCCGCTGAAAGTTGGGAAATATTAAAATCAAAAGCTGAACGTGGTTTTAAAAAAATGTTCCACTGGTTCAGTGGTCGACTTTTAACAGTCAATTTCAACAAGACTCACTTCGTTCCATTCGCGTCGTACGCAAACGGCTTACCGAAATACACCAACTTACAAATCAGTTGTAGATAGGCAGCTCCTATATCAATGGTCACCAGTATCAAGTACTTAGGAATATATCTAGATTGCCATATCAAATGGAAGGAGCACAAAGAATATGTTGTCAAAAAGATACGTTACGTTATAAGCAAATTTAAACTCCTTTCCACTATACTCACCTACGAACAGATGATCATTGTATACGAAGCACTTGTTCATAGTCATATACGATATTGCATTGTGGTGTGGGGCGCAGCATGTAAAAATAATATAAAAGCAATAGAAATTATACAAAAACGTTTAATAAAAATTTTATATAAAGTGAAATGTACATATCCTAGTGAGATATGACCTAAAACTCTGTGTTGTTCAAGCTTCACTGTTGACAGTTTTCTTCCCATTTGCTTATTTCTTTGTGATTGACGATATTTATTTTTTTATGCTTGGCAACACAGCGTTGGTGCTCTTGGTGAGATATTTCGTAAGTTGGACCCTCAGTGTAACAACTGAACACAGAGGTAGTAAACAACTAATTCTAATAGGCCGACATCTTTTCTTACGTTGTCATATTGACCACCAGATACAATTACTATCGTCTTAATTGTATAGTATTTTGATTGTTCAGGAATGATTACAGCAAAATCGATAGATATGTTGACCTCTACTGTGTTACTGCATATTTCTTCACCATAAACGCAAATTCTGAAGTCTTACATAAATTTTGAGGAGCTGGTAACGCCGATATAATTTTCATGAGATTTGTTTACGGTAGAAGCTCAACTGTCAAACGTTTGTTTTGTTTGTGCGTCTTTTGTGCTTGGTCAGTAAAATCGAATTAACTATTTGTTGGTAACTGTAATAAAGCTTGACGGACTTACTGTGCTATATTCGAGTTTAGTTTAACAGTTTTTCGCCACAAAAAGTGTATTCGACTAAAATTACACGAAACGTCGAAAAATGACTTCTGTGAAGATGAAAACGAGTGTTTTGATTCCATCATTCAATAAATCATCTGCAACAATGCGTTCAAACTAACACGAACCAAACATTTCAGTCATTTTAGCGAGAACATAAAACATCCCGAAATGTTTGGATAAATCCGAGAAATTGATGTTTTCCATTCCACTTTGATCCGTTATTTTTATTGGAGTGGCTGACGGATCGTTCGAATCTGACTTTTTAACAGCTAATTAGGCCGCGAATAATCAGTCACGGCGCGTAAACACCAGCCGAGTAATGTTCTGGTAAATCACTTTATATGAAACATCTAAAGGTGTTTCTGTTAGAAGCACAAACAGCGGGCGGGCGTCTCCGTAAACAAAATCGCAGCGTTTCAACGCCGTATCGTCGACAGTCGATTAAAATAATACCCGGCGATTCCTTTGGCTTTGGCTTTCAAACAGGCCGCCGGTCTGTATACATCGTTAAAATCGTTAAAACATTTTTATTAACGCGCTAACGGATGTACGCGCCGCGCCGAAAACAGACGACGATCGCTGCTTTAGCCAATGGCGTAACACTCAGAGTAACAACTGAACATAACAACTAATTCTAATACCAAGTGTCACCAAATACGGCAATCATAATTATTTACTATCGTCTTAATTGTATAGCAACCAGAAATATTCTATTCTACGTTAAAAAAGACGGTATTTTTATGGTTCAGGAATGATTACAGCAAAATCAATAGATATGTTCACCTCTACTGCGTTGCTGCATATTTCTTCATCATACACGCAAATTCTGAAGTCTTAATAAATTTTGAGGAGCTGGCAGCACCATATTAGGAACAATAAAGCCAACCCATACAACATGGCTGCCTATTCTTAGCAACATGGCTCCTTCCAACCTGCGCCGAGAACATGCCCTGATTAGAAGGTTCAATAAAATTATGAGCAACCCACATCTGCAAGTTTTTTTTATAACTGAGCAGACCGCGCAGGCAGAGGCTAAATACCAGAGTACCGCGGCTGCTGTGAAAGGGTTATGTTAGGGGAAGGTTGTTACCGCGAGATTTGAATGGGCCAATATCCGCAGGCCCAATAAATACTTCTTCTGGCAGTCCATTCCAAGCTTTGGACACCCTGGGAATAAATGTGCGGTTGTACCGCTCAGTTCTTGATGTATGAAGAACGACCGTCCTAGGATGAGATGCAGCGGTCGCACGGGTACATCTGATAGGAGCGGAACGATAGAGGATAGCTCAGACGAGCAGATTCTGTTGGAATATCGGTAGAAGAGTGAGAGGTCACCAACAACACGCCGGTGAGAAAGTGACTGAAGGTGGCGCGTTAAGTCCGGACCGCCAATTAGTCGAATTGCCCTTCTCTGGACGGCATCTAGTATAGACAGAGTACTAGGGGCAGCAGCTCCCCAGACATGAGAGCAATACTCCAGGCAAGGTCCCATCTGGGCTTTATATAGCGTGAGGAGGTTACATGGTGAGAAATACTTTCTGGCTCTAAATAGGTACCCAAGCTTTTTACCAGCAGCTGTTGCAATTGACGCGACGTGTTCGTGCCAGATCAGATTTTCGGTACTGTTGACTCCTAGCAGCTTGAATGAGTGAGCCCCCTAGCGGTAATGGTATCGAGATCCTTTGAAAGTGAAGCTGCTACTGCCAGTCTTCTGCGTTCCAGCTCGACCACAGAGATCGTTCTACTGCTCATGATGCCTGCAAGCAGCGTACTGTCATCCGCAAAACTATGGATTGGGTTTGTAGTGCTAGAGAGTAGATCATTACTGTGAAGCAGAAACAATGTCGGAGCCAATACCGATCCTTGCGAAACCCCGGCATTGATGCTATGGAAAGAAGAGGAAAAGCCGTCTACCACCACAGAGATTTTTCGACCTGAGAGGAAGTCTGCAAGCCAACCGCAAAGCTTAACAGGAAGCCCATAAGACAGGAGCTTGTTTAGGAGAGCTGCATGTCAAAGTTGATCGAATGCCTTTGAAATATCGAGAGCAACGACGTGAGCCTCGCTAAATGACAGGATGAGTTTGTTCCACACATGTGTGATGTAAGCCAGGAGATCTCCAGTTGATCTTTGGTGTCGGAATCCATATGGTCTGTCGTTGATTAAGTAATGGAGCTCTAGGTATTTAATGAGCTCTTGGTTGACGCATTTCTCCATCACTTTACTGATTACAGAAAGCAGAGCTATAGGTCTGTAGTTGGTCGGATCAGTTTTGGATCCCTTTTTTAGCACCGGCTGGATGCAAGCTGTTTTCCACCCTTTTGGGAAAATGCCGGAATCGTAAGACATCCGAAACAGGCGGTTAAATATGGGAGCAAGCTATTAATGTCAAGTGACTGCAGCACCTTCCGAACTATTTTTGTTTTGAACGTTATTTCGTTCATGGCTTGGGGTACTCTCGGTATGGATGGTAACTGGGCACTGGATGGAACGTTTACAGTGGAGTTTGCTGCAAATGTCTTGGTAAATATTTCAGCTTTGTCTTTGGAAGCAGTTGCTACTGTTCCATCCGCACATGTGATCGGCGGGAAGCTACTCCTCGAGAAGATACCCTCTATTTCGTTCGTGGTGATGTTCCGGGCATCCAGCAAAATAGACTGCGATCGAGATACCCTCTATTAAAGACTGTTCGTGTACTCTACCAAACCAACTTTGACATAAATGAGCGATGGAGAGAGAAATGGGAACTGGAAGTAGCTCCAATGTATCACCAACGAACCTACAGGATTCGATCTTCCTCGCAGAATTTGGACATCTCTTAACCGAATCAGAACTAACTGTGGAAGACTCGTTACACAGGTGGGGCAAACTTCCTCCAGCCGCGTGCTTTTGTCTAGCCTATAGGCTGACCATGAGCCACACAGTGCAAGACTGCCTTTTAACTAAATTTTCTTTAAAGGGTAGCCTCGCCGCAAGGGCTCAAAGCCTATGGTGCTGTAGAAGAGCTGCGAGAAGATAACTGACTGTGCACGTTAGATTTGAAATGCTGCAGGTTGCAGCCGTCGGGAAACAAGTTCACCGACAGCTCATTCCACAGCATCGAAGTTCTCCAAAAGAGGGAATGCTGGGGGTGCCTGGTTTGGAGAGTAGGGACCTGGACCTGGTAAGGATAAGCTACCAGAGCCTCTCTAGTGTTCCTTGTTCAGACGGCCTTCGATGTTATTATCTGGGATCTACACGAAGGCAATCGTATATGAATATTGAATTTAGAATTTAGAGATTATAAAGAAGATTCATGTAGATAAATTAGATCCATGAAAACTGGGTTCAGATTAGAATTGTATTGTACTTATAAATACACCTCCCTCTTTGGTAAACATCTAACAGTTGTTTATTTAGATGTTATTTACCTACATGACACCTCCACAAAACTCTAAACGTGTAAAAACAATAGTAGCTCTTCCCACAGTGTCGAAATTCACCAAAAGAAGGAATGCTAGAGGAGACTGGTTGGGGGAGTAGGTAAGGATGAGCTCGCAGAGCCTCTCTAGTGTTCCTGGTTCGGACGGCCTTTGGTGTTATCATCTGGGAGAGCTCATTCGAACATCTTCCGTGATAGAATCTGTAAAACAGGGACAGGTCAGCCACCCTACTTTGATGTTTCAGGCTGTGGAGGTCCTTTGTGAGGTTAGGTGTATCGATTAGTCTAATTTATCTCTTCTGGATAGTGTCCAGAGGCTTTAGAGAGTGCTTCGGAGCACATTCCCCCAACGATGGTCGGATCTGTGCCTTGTAGAGCAGCAGTAGTTGCTCTGGTGTACACAGTTTCCTACAGCAGAGCAGAACTCCAGGCTATATGGTTTTTTGTGTGCTTCACTACGCCACTGTTTGAGTTCTATCATAGGAATTTGAAAATGTGCATTCTGGTTTGTGTATTATTGCCAGTCAGATGCTCGGCGGCCTTTTGGAGGGGCACCGTATGCGATTATGGCCGCGTTAATGTCGCCAAGATGGCGGCGGAAAAATCTCAAACACGACTGTTAAGGTGGAGTTGAACGATTGGCAAGTAGGACGATTTCCTCTCGTGTTCCCCGATATGGAAACATTGCCGATGAAATATGCGACGACACGCTCCTTAATGACGCGCGAACGACGAATGCATTTTACGCCGTTTACCAGAAAAGCTGTATAGTCAGGTGATGCCCATCCATTGGTCCGTAGAACTTGGAAACGCAAACGGTTCGAGAATTTTAATTCTCATTCTACCAAGGAATATTCAAGGCTGAAGAATAGTATTATAAATAAGAAGACAAACAGAATTTTTTTTTTTTGTTTTTCTGTATCTTTTCTCGTGACCGCAGTGTACTGGAGCTTGGTAAGGAATTTAATGAAATAAGGAGAGAGGCTTTTCGGTGACAGGAATCACCACGAAAGTCACAAGCTAAAATCACATATATTTATTTCTGCTTGCAATGCTCCAAGAAAGAGGGAGTGATCTAAAGACACACAGTTCTGTCTGATTGTTAAAGCCAACAATTTCTCCATCTCAAAAAGGTTGAGGATCTGAGCAGGGTTCTTCTCCGTCCTTTTACCTTCGGGAGGGTGTAGTGATACTATTTGGGTATTTGGATTTCCTGCTTCCATGCGTTTCTGTCTTGTGCTAAATGTATTGCCTCGTATATTGAATGGCCGGTCATATCTTTAAGTCTATCGGTCCATATCATTGGGGACCTTCCTCTAGGTCTTTTCCCCTCAACTTTCCCTTCTATCATGAGGCTTTCCACCTCACATCTTCTTCTTGCTATGTGTCCAAAATAACTGAGGTATGTCTTATTGATTTGATTTAGTAGGCGCTTTTTGATGTGTAGCTCTTGTAGAATAGAGGCATTGGTTCTATATTCCATCCATGATACTCTCAGAATTTGCCTGTATACTCATAGTTCGAAGGCCTCAATTCTTTTCCGATCTGCCTTTTTCAATGTCCATGTTTCAGAGGCGTAGGCGGCAATTGGGAAGATCAAGGGGTTCGCTAGCATTACTTTCACTGTGAGAGCAGACAGAAAGAATTCTGCTGGTGCGCCACCTGGTACCCGAAGGTAACGGCAACCAAAGAAAGTCGCTGCTAAAACAGCAGCCTACTTCTTGGTGGAACGCCACGGCGCGTCCTCTTTGAGCCACCAGAGAAGCGCGGGTTCTATATGCCGCTGCATATTAAAGCCGATGTACGAGGGTTGCTCTATATCTCCGTCAATCCACCAGTACGCAAACAGCTGTTTCACGCTTATTAGCGATCATCGGTGCGCCATTGCCAGTCTTCTTTTTACTTCTTCTGTGTAGCCCCCATCTTTGGTTAACAATGATCCCAGGTACACAAACTTATCCACCACATCATATTTCGCTAGCTTTTCTATACTGGCTGTGTCGTTGGATCTATCGATGATCATCACTTTGATTTTTGTTTCGTTGATTTGAGCAGGGTTACCATCATACAAAAATGATTTCAAGGATCATCAGCAACGCAAATAACGTCCAGGAAAGATTTAGAAGTATGTTCGCAATGAGGCAGTGAGAGAGTGAGATAGTACAAACCAGACCTGGGTGCTATTTTGAACAAAACTGGAGGACACCCTTAAGAAATAAGATCTAGGACAGGTCATGCTAGAGCTGCATTCACAAATATGGAGAGAGTATTCTGGTCTAGAGATATGAACATAAAAGTTAAGGTCAGACTGGCCAGATGTTACGTTTTCTCAACCCTCCTCCAGGGGATGGAGTCTTGGACAACAAAGCTGATCTGAAAAGACTTGAGGCTTTCGAAATACGGGTATATAGACGCATGCTCAGAGTTTCTTGGGCGGGAAGTGTCACAAATGTTGAAATATTTATGCGTAAGAATTAAGAAACAGATATAGCAGAAACTGTAAAAATACTAAAACTAATAATACAAGGGAAAATACATGGAAAAGGAAGTGGAGGGAAAAGACGGACTTCATTGGTGAAAAATAGAATAGAATAGAATTTATTCATCACAACAGTATAAAAAGGTACAAGTGATACGTCAATCATGTGAACAAAAAATAAAATCAACACATAATTTAAAAATCAAAACAAATAAAAATAGTACATAAGTGCTCACATAGCAATCGCAGGTACAACAGGATGATCACAGACAAACGGGGTATCTCTAAATTCCTCCAAATTATAAAAACAGTGATCTAAAATAAATTTTTTCACAGTCATTTTGAAGCGGTTTTTGTCAAGGCTCTTAACAGCAACAGGTAGAGAATTATATAAATCCACTCGCAACGAATTTTTAACTAACTTTAGTAAGTTTATACCCAGGCTGTCTGAGTACATTCATAGATGTGATTATGAATCTCAGCAAAAACTTACGCGAGTGATATCAGTGTACAACATCAATAGAATTCATCCGAGCACCAACATCTAAAGCAAACATCGCCATGATAATAGCTCACCTTCTTATAGAGGAGACGGCACATAAAGAAGAAGAAGCTGACAAAATGTTATCTTTTTTATTTCATAATATTTTTTAAACCACCATTATTTATACCAGTACATTACGCACATTTCAAGGTGAGGATAGTACCTTTTCTGGCTGTAGTTTCTAACGCGTCAAGTGATAATTCAAAACCGTCAAGTTAATTTTACAACTCGTCAATTGTAAAATCAAACTGACAGGAATAAATTACACCTGACAGTTTGAAATTACAAGTAACGAGCTGGAAAAGTTGAATTTGAATTATCACTTGACGCTTTAGAAGCTACAGCTGAAAAAGGTGTAGTTTACGTGACATTTGTCTCCTTGAATTTGGAAAATTACTATAAGACTACAAAATTACAAAGTGCTTACACAGTATGCTCTTAGATATTTCTTCCAAGAAGAACAAATTCTTGAACTATTTGCGCAAAAATCATAAAATGCTTTAGTCAATAGTTTAGTATCCTATGTCTGTTAGTTATATTCATCGTTTTTCTTTCAAGGTTTATATTATGCTTGATTTAAGACTTCGGTAATCTTATTTTAAGACTTTTCCAGCTAATAAGGAAAAAATTACATCCCTTATTGAAGATTGCGATAGCTTTGCGCATACAGGGTGTATCAACGATGTGTGGGTGACGATAACTGCTTCCCTATTTGACATAGAAAAAATGTTTCAAATTAAAACTGTAGAGGGCAATAAAATATATATATTCCCCGTTCTAGAATTTATTTTTATGTTTGTTGATCATGAAGTTTCTGCTGATAGATCTTTTCTAACTGGTATCTATACCGTTCTAGATAACTTTCTTGTTGTTGGCAAGTGATGGTTTATTTCGTAGCGAGTCGCCGCTGTGCGGAGGATCTCGGCTTGTTTACGCTACGGAAAATGAACAGCATGAGCTCCGTTGACAGATGGAAGAGATCATCCCGATAAATATAGCGTTAACGCGGATTGACACGACGCGAATGTTCGCGTCACGACGCGCCGCCTCGCACCGCAGCGGCTCACGCTTATGACAGCTGACAGTTGGGTGTCGTCGGCTTCACGATGACAGCATCATAGTAGGCAGGGTCAGAACGTGCACACTGTTTCGTAAACGTCGCGACGTTATGTTACATTAAGCTACCAGATTTAAGACCAAACGTGGAATAGATTTTCAGAAAACGTTTTGTCAAAAACGCTAGTTTTCCAATGAGAGATATCCTTTGATGATATAAAACAAGTCAGATTTCATTAGTATATAAAGACGAGGAACAGTTAGTAAATGTAAATAGATGATAGTATTAATAATTGCAAACAAAACATTAGTCAAGAGCGTTGAGTACGCCATACGAGTTTTCGTTCTGATGGGAAGCCAGATAACGATTTTTAGATATTTAGAAAGATCCGAGGATATAAAAATTACTGATCTTCTTTATAAAATGCTGAAACTCAAAATAACTGGCACCCTCAAACTATGCATCAACGATTTTTCCTCCTGATATAGGAAACCAAATAACGATTCTATATTTTTTGGGTGAACTTGAAGATTTGAGGGTTTGAAAATATTTGATTTTCTTTGCCCGAGGCTGGAACTCAAAACGACGGCCGGATTTTAAATTGGCACCCTTAAGCTATACACTATACTAGGTTTTGTCCTATGGAAAGCCAGATAACGATTTTAGATTTTTAGGGTCAACTTGAAGATCTGAGAGTCTAAAAATTTTTGATCTTTACCCGAGGCTGAAACTCAAAACAACGGGCGAATTTGAAGTTGGCGCCCTAAAACTATACACTATACGAGTTTTCGTCCTGATGGGAAGCCAGATAACGATTTTAGGTTTTTAGGGTGAACTTGAAGATCTGAGGGTCTGAAAATTTTTGATTTTCTTTACCTGAGGCGGAAACTCAAAACAACGGCCGGATTTGAAATTGACACTCTCAAACCATACACCATACGAGTTTTCGTCCTGGTAGGAAGCCAGATAACGATTTTAGATTTTTAGGGTGAACTTGAAGATCTGAGGGTCTGAAAATTTTTGATCTTCTTTACCTGAGGGTGAAACTCAAAATTACGGCCGGATTTGGAATTGGCACCCTTAAACTATACACTATACGAGATTTTGTCCTGACGATGGGAAGTCAGATAACGATTTTAGTTTTTTTTCCTGTGAATTTGGAGATCTGACGGTCTGAAAATTTTTGATCTTCTTTACCTGAGGGTGAAACTCAAAACAATGGCTGCATTTGGAATTGGCACCCTTAAACTATACACTATACCAGTTTTTGTCCTGATGGGAAGTCAGATGGCGATTTTAGTGTTTTACTGATAACTTGGAGATCTGAGGGTCTGAAAATTTTTGATTTTCTTTACCTGAGGCGGAAATTCACAACAATGGCCGGATTGATACCCTTAAACTATACACTATACGAGTTTTTGTCTTGATGGGAAGTCAGATGGCGATTATAGCTTTTTACTATTAACATGGAGATGTGAGGGTCTGAAAATTTTAGATTTTCTTTACCTGAGGCGGAAATTCACAACAACGGCCGGATTTGAAATTGGCACCCAACTATACACCATACGAGTTTTTGTCCTAATAGGAAGTCAGATAACGATTTTAGATATTTAGGGTGAACTTGAAGATCCGAGGGTCTGAAAATTTCGATTCTTTAGAATACGTTGCATGATATACAGGGTGATCAATTTATATGCCAACTTCGTTATTTCAAGATGTAGAAAAAATTTAAATAAAAGTTATAGCATACCGTTTGAATACCGGTAGAAGATTGAGTCGCTAACCGCACCCCGGTAGGATAGAGGCTGGAGGTAGCGCGTTAAGGCCGGGTCGCCAATTAGTCGAATTGCCCTTCTCTGGACGGCATTAAGTATAGACAAGGTAGTACAGGCAGCAGCTCCTCAGATATGTGAGCAATACTTCAGGCCAGGACTTATCTGGACTTTAAACAGCGTGTGAAGTACTTTCAGATATTCGTGAAACACCCTGTATAACAAACACATTTGTCCTCGCTGTCTACGGCTATATTTGCAGGTGCCAAATAACTCAAACCCAACATCCCAATTTAACTTTGAGTAGGCAAATATTGCAGCCCCCACACAAAGCGACCGCCTAACCAACACACAGACACACATGCAATATCCTCTACGGCGATCCTCCTATATTATCCAGAGTATTAGGCGGACGTGCTTATTTTATATCACGTGTTCCTCCGCTTCCCGACTCCCAAAGCCGACGAAAGCCCCCGGAATCGCCGCTTCGTTCAAATTATCCCAGTGAACGTAGCAACTCTCATTATATCCTTCCTACCCTATTTGCAGTTTATTTAAATTACGTTCAGATCTGAACGTATAAAGTGTTATTCGTATATCGGATTTGGATAATGGCCCGAGCGGCCTTCCTCCTCTAAATTGATACGTTTTGTGGGAGGTCCTATAAGATAAACGCTACACTCTATGAGGTGATATGACCAACTAGTTTTTTCTCTAGCGAGTGGGTTAGGGTCCAGCCAAGGGGATCAAACAGAGTCCCGTCCTACGAGTAAGTTCCTTGCGAACTTTGAGATGCATTGGACCATGCTCTTCTGTCTTGCCCCATGAGAGGGAGTTCTGCGCCTTCCTTGGCATATGTATCGCTCCTCTCATTATCACCCTCTCCTATGTGAGTAGGCGCCCAAGATAATGTTACCTTGTGAGTCTACGTCAGTATTTTTAAGATACCAAGGCCATCAGAGCCGCCCGGCTGTAATACATAGATGGTGGCAGTCATCAGTTCTTCACTTTAGAGAAAGTCTGAGCTACTGATTCTAAATTTTCACTGAAGATCGAATCCTCAGATCTTCAAGTTCACCCTAAATATCCAAAATCGTTATCTAGCTCTTCTGATCAGGACTAAAACTCGTACAGTGTATAGTTTGAGAATGCCAATTTCAAATCTGGACAGTGTTTCGAGTTTCGGCATCAAGTAAAGAAAATCAAAAATTTTCAGATCCTCAGATCTTCACGTTCACCCTAAATATCTAAAACTGATATTTGGCTTCTGATGAGGACAAAAATTCGTAAAGTATATAGTTTGAGGGTGCCAATTTCAAATCCGGACGGTGTTTTGAGTTTCAGCCTCAGGTAAAGAAGCTCAAAAATTTTTAGACCCGCAGATCTTCAAGTTCGCCCTAAAATTCTAAAATCGTTATCTGGCTCCCCATCAGGATGAAAACTTGTATGGTGTACAGTTTGAGAGAGCCAATTCCAAATCCGGCTTTTGTTTTGAGTTTCAGCCTCAAGTAGAGAAAATCAAAAATTTTCGGAACCTCAGATTTTCAAGTTCAGCCTAAAAATCTAAAATCATTATCTGGCTTCATATCAGGACGAAAGGTGTATAGTTTCAGGGTGCCAATTTCAAATCCGGCCGTTGTTTTTAGTTCCCGCCTCAAGTAAAGAAGATCAAAACTTTTCAGACCCTCAGGTTCACCCTAAAAATATAAAATCGTTATCTGGCTTCCCATCAGGACGAAAACTCGTATAGTGTATAGTTCGAGGGTGACAATTTTAAATTCGGTGGTTGTTTTGAGTTTCAGCCTCAAGTAAAGAAGATCAAAAATTTTCAGACACTCAAGTTCACCCTAAAAATCTAAAATCGTTATCTGGCTTCCCATCAGAACAAAAACTCGTATAGTGTATAGTTTGAGGGTGCCAATTTCAAATTCGGTCGTGTTTTAAGTTTCAGCCTCAGGTAAAGAAGATCAAAAATTTTCAGACCCTCAGATCTTCAAGTCCACCCTAAAAATCTAAAATCGTTATCTGGCTTCCAATCAGGACGAAAACTCGTATAGTGTATAGTTTGAGGTGCCAATTTCAAATCCGCCCGTTGTTTTGTGTTTCAGCTTCAGGTAAAGAAGATCAAAAATTTTCAGACAGCAGAAAATGCTGCTAATATATGACAATACGTATTACCATTTATTTTAATCAACAGTATTACGACAAAGGTAAACGAGCGCCACCCCGCGTGCTTGTGTCCACATACTTGACCCTTATCCCAAATATTTTGCGCGTTTTTGACCGCTGGTTTAGGACCAATCTGACCGTGGTACGCTAGTGTCCTACGGCCCTGTACGAGTATATCATAAATACTATTGCTACGTTCCAAAATCCCATCTATCCAGTGAGCAGATGAATTTTCGAGGATAGTCACGTGATTCCAGATGTTAGGGATGTTGGAATGTTCATGAAACGGCAAAGATCTTTTTTTGACAATTTTGACATATCACATAACCTGTGCTGTTTTCTCAGATTCAGAGTGTCAGAGTAGTCGTTCCCATCAGAATGTCAATACATACAAATAAAACAGAATAGGTTATGTTAAGTTGTTAGCTGTCAAGTGAAAAATATCTCTTGACAGTCTTGACACAAAGGTCGCTAAAATCTCAATTTGATTTCCGAGCAAAACGATGACATCCATGGCCTCGGAAATACAGTAACGGAACACAGATTTTTGTTGACAGTTTGATGTTGAGTGAATACTGATACGTTACAGAGCAAATCGAGGTTTTTAATGGGATTTTGGAACGTAGTATATAGCGTATTCCACAGAGTGGAAGGAGCTGTTGTCATGGCATGGCGATGTCAGTTCAAAGTAAGCCCGGTCGGACTGAGACCGTTTCCCGGATTACTTTAATCGGTGGTGCGCATTGTGGCGGACCGGCCAGCCAGCCAATCAGAATTTATAGTCACGTGAGGCCGTAAAGTGCGCCGTCGTTGCGCAAGTAGCCGTCATTAACGTCACTCGTTCAAAGTATTATGAGGTTGTGACTGTCCCGAGCTGCATTAACGCCGGCCCCTAACAGTCGCTTGACTGAAATATATCGGGAATGGCCCGTAAATATAAAGCTACTGTGCACCGGTACCACCAGTACCACCGCGCCGGTGCCACCGTAATCCGAAGGTATTTGACGTGCTCCGCTGCGCGAGTTCAAGCTGACATGCCGTAAGATACTTTAAGTCATGAAAAGTTGTCCGCGAGATAACGATATGCCCGACCATTTATTTGCAGCAAACGAAAATTTATATTCATGTAAATCAGTTACATTGCAAGTATATTGGAATGTATAGTCAAATACCCAGTGAAACTGCGGAAACTGCCAGATTTTGAAGAAACTGAAAAGTCCTTAAGCGGACGAAGAAGAGTGGCAATAGCGCTATGGATGTTGGCTGGTCAATATTCAAATTAGGCTCCCTCTAGAGATGTTAACTCTGTGGTGTATATATTCCGGTCGACTGGTCAGTTAAGACTGTCCAGGCGACCGGAGAAGAATCACATATATGTTCGTCCATGCGTCCGGCCTGACGTACTCAAAGGCAAGTCTGAACGTGTGTATGGCACAGCCGCCTGTCGGGACATCAGGCCGTCAGGTGAAACACTTCAGTTTAGTACAGAAGTCGACTGTTCTCAGAAAAATTAATAATTTGAAGAGTAGTTTTCGAAAGAAAGCAAAAAATTGAAGGATTCAATGACGATGGGATCAGGTGCCCATGATGGAGACTGATATACATCAGATTCACCTGAACATGTGCAGGGTCGTCAGTCCATCAGGCGACCGGTCTTCAGGCGAACTGTTCAGTTCGAACTGACAGTCCTGCCGGATAGTGTGTAGCCGGCATTACACACGGTTGAGACCAACGACGCGACGCTCAAAAAATATAGACATTTCTGTTGACAATGTAACGTACTGAAAAGATACACGGAACATCGATCAATGAAAACGGTGTTGAAGGTTATTCACTGGTGATCATAGCATATTCTGTATCGTCTTTTAGAGATTTCGGTATCTTTAAGTAGGGAGAAAAATATTAGCTAAAATGACAACAACACTGAAAAAGAAGTCTCACGATGGCTTACCAACTGTGGAAATGGAGGGTCACCCAATAGTCGAGTCAACTTCCGTCAAGCTTTTGGGGATCAACATCAACAATAACATGTCCTGTTACGACCACGTCGTCCATATTGCTGAAACTTGAAGTTTTGTTCCGCTGTAGGAAGCTGTATACACCAGAACAACTACTGCTGCTCTACAAGGCATAGATGCGATTATCGTTGGAGTATTACTTCCATGTGTGGGGATGTGCTCTGAAGCACTCTCTAGAGCCTCTTGACACTATCCAGAAGAACAATTAGACAAAGGATCTCCACAGTCTGGAACATCGAAGGAGGGTGGCTGACCTGTCGGAAAATCGGAAGATGTTCCAATGAGCTCTCCCAGATAATAACACTGAAGGCCGTTTGAATGAGGAACACTAGAAAGGCTGTGCGAGCTCATCCCTACCAGGTCGAGGTCCCTACTTCTTGAAGCAGTCTCCTCTAGCATTTATTGTTTTGGAGAACTTCGACGCTGTGCAATGAGCTCCCGGGGAATTTGTTTTCCGCCGGTTACAACCTGCAGCGTTTCAAATGTAACGTGCACCGGCCCTTATCCTCTCGCAGCACTTCTACAGCGTCATAAGCTTTCAGCCTTTCCGGGAGGCTGACCATAAAAAAACTACTTTCCGATCCTTAGCCCGATAAGACTTGAAGACGTTTGCTAATTTACCAGATTCAATGGACTAGTATCATAAATTTTTTTGGTTGCATATGATAGAGTACGTCATAAAAAGCATCTTATTTTTTTCTCCGATTTTTTTGGGCACAGGAAAGCCGTGAAAATAAGGAAAATATTTGAATTCTCCTAGGGCAGTGATGTCACTGCCTTAAAAACGAACAACCAATCAAAAGACAGATATGTGTGTTGTGTTGCCGCATTCTGATGGCGTGCGAAATGCCGGAGCTGTACGCGGGCTGGCTCATCTATCTTGTCTTCTGTTCCCGTCTGCGAGTTGGACCTGTTCTTGGCAACAATGCACTGCTGATGATTCGCGTGGTTAGCACTGATTGGCTGAACTTGAATTCCTTTCTTTAAACTTTAGAATTGAAATACGAAAAATGATGTAGAAAGTAACGAAATGCAGCAGTACGTTTATTTTTGTATGCACTAAGCGGTTATAACAATTAAATCATTTGAGAGCAGACAGAAAGAATTCTGCCGGTGCGCCATCTGGTACCCGAAGGTAACGGCAACCAAAGAAAGTCGCTGCTAAAACAGCAGCATTCTTTTTGGTGGAACGCCACGGCGCGTCCTCTTTGAGCCACCAGAAAAGCGCGGGTTCTATATGCCGCTGCATATTAAAGCCGATATACGAGGGTTGAGAGGTAACTGCAACATGTGTGCCACTGAAGGAAGATGGCGGCTGTTTACCTTGTCAATATATAGAAGGACGTTTCATGAATGAGTGGAAAGATATCGATCTTATCGATATCGATTTTTTTATCGCCTGGATGAGATGTATCATGGCCATTCAACCGTGACATAATAATCACCGATGTTGGAAGTAAAAGAAGGTACTTCTTACTAGATAAGTCCTGCTCGACCTTACTAAATGAAATTTTGTTTAGCTCTTGACAATCCATTCGTCGCTGTCGCGGATTTACTTCCCTAAACGGTGAGGGTTTTTCGACCCTGTAGGAACATACAGAGATATCATATAGACGTAGACGGGGCGAATCTGTCCGGTCGGTCGGTGCCAATTTATGGTTTTTAATACCGACGGAGCGAGCGAGCCGTGTGCCGTTTTTCTCTTTTCTCATAACGTCGGCGTGGCGTGCGTTAGATCCGAGTCGGCGTCGGCGGAAGCGATTGTTCTGGCGCATCGGCATGACGGATGGCGGGCGCACGTTGCGCCACCGCTGGATTGAACGCAATATGTCCGGCGCAACGCGGTGAGGCAAGCGAGGCGAAGCGAGGCAATAACAGTTCGGTCGGTCGGTATTGAGAAAACTGCCCCGTTCCGACGGTGCCGGGGACCAATAAAGGCAGATTTATCGGCCTCGCTAAACGGAATAAGCATAAACCATACAACTTGTAATTTTTCGGTTTCATCCGCTTTCCCTATTACTCTCTCTCTCTCTCTCTCTCCCTGATCTGTCGTTCGTTTGCTTTTCCTCATTCTGTTTATGATTTACGTGCGATACCTACCGTCTCGTCCGTTATCGTTTTACATTATGTCCCTGTCATTGGATTAATGATTAAAAAAAACCGTGTTGCACATACTACATTACTAAAATAAACACATCCAGGGTAAGAATTATGTAGGGTTTTTTTAGTAGTTGGGGGGTTAGGGTTCACTTGCCCTAATCGTTTCCGCTTAGGCTTAAAGCTTATTGTACACCCCCAATGGCCCTAATCAAAGGGATCAAACACAATCTCATCCTAAGTTCTTTGCGAACTTTGAGATGGATTGGACCATGCTCTCCTGGCTAGTAGATGCACCCAGTTCTACCCGGTTCCACCCGGGATTTCGTCAGGTCACAGGACCAGTTCTGAAAAAGATGAGACACGGGTTTCGGTTCCATAACGGTGCCGCAAGAAATTTAAATTTCGCGCGCCCAGTCTCGGGTTTTGTAACTAGATGAGCCGTGGGTTGTGATTGGTGCGCCCGTAGTGACTAACACGTGTGCGGAGTGAGTGACTCCTTGGCAGAGCCTGGTTGTTCATTGTGCTTGGGCACTTCTTGTTTGATAGCGTACAATACTGGGTCTTGGAGCCATTAAATTTAACCATATTCTTAAGCCCCCAAGCGGTAATGGTATCGAGATCCTTTGAAAGTGAAGCTGCCACTGCCAGTCTTCTGCGTTCTAGCTCGACCACAGAGATCGGTCTATTGCTCAAGATGCCTGCATGCAGCGTACTGTCATGCGCAAAACTGTGGATTGGGTTTGTAGTGGTATAGAGTAGATCATTAATGTGAAGCAGAAACAATGTCGGAGCCAATACCGATCCCTGCGGAACCCCAACATTGATGCTATGGAAAGAAGAGGAAAAGCCGCCTACCACGACAGAGATTTTCCGACCTGAGAGGAAGTCTGCGAGCCAACCGCAAAGCTTAACAGGGAGTCCATATGACGGGAGCTTGTTTAGGAGAGCTGGATTTTGTCTGTCGTTGATTAAGTGATGGAGCTCTAGGTATTTAAGGAGCTCTTGGTTGTCGCATCTCTCCATCACTTTACTGATTACAGAAAGCAGAGCTCTAGGTCTGTAGTTGGTCGGATCAATTTTGGTTCCCTTTTTTGGCACCGGCTGGATGCAAGCTGTTTTCCAGTCTTTTAGGAAAATGCCGGAATCGTAAGACATCCGAAAGAGGCGGGTAAATATGGGAGCGAGCTCCGGTGCGCACTTCTTGACAACAATGGAGGGGATCATATCGGGCGCATTCGCCTTATTAATGTCAAGTGACTGCAGCACCTTCGGAACTGTTTTTGTTCTGAACGTGATTTCGCTCATGGCTTGGGGTACTCTCGGTATGGATGGTAACTGGGCACTGGATGGGACTTTTACAGTGGAATCTTCTGCAAATGTCTTGGCAAATATTTCGGCCTTGTCCTTGGAAGCAGTTGCTACTGTTCCATCCGCACATGTAATCGGTGGGAAGCTACTCTTCGAGCAGTTACCCCTCTATTTGTTTGACCAGAGTCCAGTTGCAGTTTAAAAAGGCTTTTCTGAATATACAGTAACGTCACTAGTAGAGCTTTGTACACTTAGAGTTAGCTTGCCGAACAAGGTTACAGGAAACTAATTATCCCAGCGAGCGGCTCATTAGGGCGAGGTTAATCGAGGTAGAGATTTAACACAGGTGAGAGAGAGAGATACCGACGACATGACAGAACCGCGGGACGGGACGGGACGGGTCGTCGTCACCCGTCAAACCCCTGATGAATTATTCGGCGTGCGTGCCCGCGTGCGTAACGGGGAAGTTTATCAGCGTCGAACAGCCGTCCGGCGTTGACGCCCATTCATCGTCATTTTATATCTATATTATCCCGGTGACGTTGATGTATGGCTGGCGGGTCGACACGCCGACGCCGACGCGCGACGGTGACGTTGACGTCGCGACGGCCACGCTCTGACGGATCGCACCTGGTTACACGCGCCAGTTACAACGCTGCGACACGTAAAGCGGCCTACAGACGTTGATGCATGCTGCCATTCCTGAATCCACTCAATGTTTCATGAAACTTGCATCAGTTGCATAAGTTCCTACTGTAGTGAGCAACTGGTCACTGTCAAAACCGATACCAAATTTAGAAATAGCCAAACGTCTAGTGGTGGAATTTAGAACCCAATGTGTGCCCGTGGTAACCTGATTCTTTTAGCATGCATGTGTACCAACTCAGAGAGAATGAAATCAAAACACAGAAATGTGATGATATTGTTTTTTTATTATTTGTTTCTTAACATTTGTTTTGTATTTATTAATCATGAGTGCTGAGTGTTCATGGTATGGTTTCATTACTTGATTCTTGTATTTATCAAATCATTAGTGCTTTGTATTTCATACAGGGTTGAGATAAAGTATGGAACCAAGCAAATAACTTTGGAACGGAAAGAGTGATATTGCTGAAAATTTGCAGGCAAGTGTAGTGACGTCTAATGCATCCGAAGACATTATGTTAGCTATTAATGTATTTCTGGTTTAACCGGAAGTACCGTCAACTTTTTTAATTTAAATGGGACACCCTGTATATTTTTGCAGGTTTTAATTCATTTTTTTCCGAATACGTCATATTGCGTTGCTTCCTTAAAAACCGCTGCTGCTTTTGCGCATGGTACAGTTTTCTATGACGTCATTCAGCGCAATAGTGCGGCCGCCATTTTGCGGTACCGCTTTGGAGGAAACCAAGGCCTTAGCGCGAAGTAAATTACTTTGGGAGTCCACAGGGATCCGTTCTGGGGCCCTCGATGTCAGATTCATTTCATGGCAACTGGAAAATCACGATCTTGAGAAAAATTACACATGTGCTCACACACCTGTGCAACTGCTTATTACTAAGACAAAGACATAGGAAGTATGGTGTACATCCAATTATTAGTCAAAACTTTCTCAAAAAGCAGTTACCAGTGATGGGCGGTGGGCAAATACCCAACGGCTAGGTAAATACAAATAGGGTATATACCCGATATACAGGGTGTTAAAAAAATATGCGGCAATATTCAAGGGGTGACTCCTCAGGTCATTCCATGAAAAAAAAGTTCATGTAGACATATGTCCAAAAATGTATGGTTTCTAAGATACAGGATGTTAATTTTTTTTTAAATAACGTTTTTTTTTTTAAATTCTATCATCTTCTAACCGATTCTATTGAAATTCAGTAGCTTGTTTTTAGTAGTAAGGAGGTGATTTTCACCCACAATTCCGATCCAAACGTTCAACGAGAACTGATGCTGAAAACGATCTTCAAATATTGCGTGTGGATTCTCATCACACCATAAATGATTATTAGGGAAATTCCTTATCGCATTCCTTGAAAAAGTCGCTTCATCTGTAAACAGAATCAGCATCAGTAGTTGAGGGATTTCAGCCATTTTTTGTAGAAGCCATTGACAGAATTCAATACGTGGAAGAAAATCAGTAGGAAGAAGCGCTTGAACACGTTGGATGTGGTATGGATATAACATATTTTCTCTTAAAATTGTCCAAACAGTACCATTAGAAATATTTAGAACCTCAGCAATTTTTCGAGTAGAAGTACCTGGTTCTTCTCCAACCACGTTCAGAACATTCTCTTCCAGCGCTACCGTTCTTGTCGTCCTTGCTTTCCCCGCTCCTCCATTTCGTTTTAAGGTCCCTGTTTCTTGAAGGCGTCGATGAATGCTTTCGAACATCTTCCTATCAGGCGCAATACGCACAGGAAATCTTTCGATGTATAGCATTGTATAGCTTCTAATGCATTGCCATCAGCAAGTCCATAAATGAAGTGCATGTCGGTCATATCGGCATTCGTATAGCGATTCATGTTACGAAACTTCAACAACTTTGACAAAGTGAATGAAAGCATTCAAATAACATCAACGCTACTGATTTTTAAACTGACGTGCAATTCGTAAGTATTCTTGGAATCTTAAAAGATGTTTTCGTATGATAAATGGACATAGAATCGAATATTTTTTATTTTTTATTTCGCAAACAAAGCAAGATACAAGAAAAATTCAGGTAACAAAAAAGTTGTAGTTGTAGTTGGTTTACCTTAACAGTAAATGTGTCAGTGGCGTACATTTTTCCGCTTATCAAATTGCCACCTGTAACGCCACTGGACATAATTTTTTTGTCTAGTTAGGGCAAAATCACCCTCTTACTACTAAAAACAACGCTACTGAATTTCAACAGAATCGGTTAGAAGGTGATAGAATTGTTTAAAAAAAACGTTATTTAAAAAAATTATAACATCCTGTACATCCACCCAATCAGGAACTGTCGGTAAATTGCCAACTCTTGAAGACATCAAGACATTGACGGGATTTACTTCGTGCTACCGACTGAAGAGGGCGCCATAACTTGACAGCCATGAGCCGATAAGGTAATAATGAAGTCGGTGGCATAGCGCGGCGTCAACAGCTGGAATCCGACGTGTACAATGTACATATATACAAATGATCCCCTAAATTAATTACCAACAACCAACCGAGTGACAGCACGTTGCAATCTGACGCGGAGCGTTGGGCGTCGAGCGTCGAGGTGTATATCGGTGTCGAAAATAAACCTGCTGCTTGCTAGCAGAGTGTTTGTTGCCGCCGAATAATTTATCGGCCTGTTTGAACAGCCACGTTTAATGGATGGCTTTTATGGTGTTCCGAAAGTACGGGCTTGAAAGCCCTATAATAATAAAGCTACATTATTTACCGTCGCACCGGGTAATTATTTAGCAGGATTTAGAAAATTAACGTGACGATATGGCCTGCCGCGATGGATCACTGTACCACTGGTTTGGGGTTGTTTTCGGATGGTATCGATTATTTACACCTTTTGATCGGTAAAAGGTATGGCCGAACGGAAGAAACCAGGCGTTATATTTTTAGGTACTATCTAGATAAAATAAGATGTCTATTTCATCATCCTAAATTCAATTAAAAACCATCCAAATAAACCATTGCCAGAAAAATTGGTTCATGTAATTGGATGTCATAGCCATAAATATATGCTATTTGCAACTACAAGGTGGGCCAATAGTGCGTGGACGAAGGATTGTGGGCTTACTAAAAAATATTTTGAAAATCTGTCACTTGACCATGGTAGGGACCCTTGAGGGCTATAACGTAAAAATATTTCCACTTAAATTTTGACGTTTATACAGGGTGATTAATATCAAACTTAGATTTTTTTGAAGGGAACCCCCTATATATTATTGCACATTTGGATTCCTTGATCAATTCTAGTGTGACTTTATGTATCACACATGGAACTTTAAACGAACCGTTTAGGCGCAAATCACCTTTTTTGGTATAAGTAGGTATCAGGAAAAAATTGAATATCGCAGCAATTATAAAACTTAGAAGGCCGTGACTTTGCGGTACGACTAAGCATGAAATGATTCACCTTAGGTCAGACGGCTAAACGTGAATTCTTTTTATACTTTGAGAAATCAGTAGATTAATTAAGGAAATTTCAATAACATATAACATGATTTTTTCAAATGGGAATGCCTATTTTGGTTTAAAGAATCAAATGTAAAATTTGATTACCTTTCTAACGATATAGCATTCTCTATATGAGTCTTTTTTGGTTTTCATTTTATTACAAATTTTCAGTCAAATAGGTGTTTTTCAACTTTCCTGCGTGCAAGCAACCTAGCAAGCCATTAAATAAAAACAAAAGCTCGTTAATATTGAAGAAACTAACTAACTTAGTAGACAAATGCAAACTAACTAGAGCAACAAGGTAAGATTATGAAAATTCCTTACAACATGTTAGCTCTAACCGGATACAACAGCGGCAAGATATCTAATGTCAATGAGTAGCTGAGCTATGACAGAAGTGTTTATTTTTCACAGCCTACTAGCTATTGAGGTATATTAGAGCTTGACAAGTTTCCAAAACGATTAAAAATTTTGAAACAAAAGAAAAGCTATCAGCGACTTTTGCTTACAGTCTAACATGTTTAGAAAGTCATTTCACATTTAATGGGATAAGAAAATTAGTCATTTCCGTTTAGTTAAGTCAAAAGTGAAGATATGTCCAACTGGAGCATTCTGAACATCTATTGAAATAATTGCTAGAATTTTTTAATTACGCTATGTTGTAATTGTGTTTATTTTATGTAGTTTTCTGCAAACTAAATTGTGTTTTACAATTCAGACAGACTGCAATTCAAGTTTCATTTTCCGCGATTTTGCTAATGAGTAGAAGTACCTACTGAAGAATTTGAAGGGTTCCTGTCAGAGGCATCATTACTTTTGATTTGCGGAAATGGCTACTTTTTTATAGCATTAAATTTGAAAGTTTATCCAGAAGATATAGATATTCTACTGCCAGCAACAATCACTAGTTGTTTTCCTTTGATTAAATATTTTTTTACTGACTTTAGAAATTGGCTAATAGCTAGTAGGCTGTGAAAAATGGGCGTTCTTGTTACCGTTATTGTTTCTGGTTAGAGCTAATATGTTGTAAGGAATTTTCATAATCTTGCCTCGTTGCTCCAGTTAGTTTGCATCTTTCTACTAAGTTAGTTGGTTTCTTCCATCTTAACGAGCTTTTCTTTATTTTTCATCGCCTGCTAGGTTGCTTGCACGCAGGAAAATTGAAAAACACCTATTTGGCTGGAAATATGAAATAAACTGAAAACCAAAAAAGACTCATATAGAGAATGCTATATCGTTAGAAAGGTAATCAAATTTTACATTTGATTCTTTAAACCAAAATAGGCATTCCCATTTGAAAAAATCAAGTTATCTGTGATTGAAGTTTCCCTAATTTATCCTCTGATTTCTCCAAGTACAAAAGGAATTCAAATTTAGCCATCTGACGTAAAGTGACGCATTTCATGCTTAGTCGTACCGCAAAGTCACGGTCTTCTAAGTTTTATAATCGCTGCGATATTAATTTTTTTCTGATACCTACTTATACCAAAAAGGGTGATTTGCTTCTAAACGCTTCGTTTAAAGTTCTATGTGTGATACATAAAGTCACACTAGAATTGATCAAGGAATCCAAATATGCAATAATATATAGGCAGTTCCATTCAAAAAAGTTTGATATGAATCACCCTGTACAAACGTCAAAATTTAATTGAAAATATTTTTACGTTATAGCCCTTAAGGGTCCCTACCATGATTAAGTGATAGATTTTTGAAATATTTTTTAGTAAGCCCACAATCCTCCGTCCACGCACTATTGGCCCACCCTGTATAACAAAGAGATATTCGCATTATATAGTACACATTTGACAAGATCGTCATCTACCACTAGTGGTCCTTTTGAAACAGAATGCGATCCACTCGAGTTGAAGATCATATCTTCAGCATCTAATGCTTCCACTCACTGAAAATCACTGCCGCTAACGGTCTTATTGGTTGGATGGTTTGGGGTGCCATTGTATGCAACAGCAAGTCATCTTTACTGGTGATTCGTGGCACAATGACTGCGCAATGTTATGTGACTGGAAGTGAGGTGTTAGAACCAATTGCCGTTCTATATGTCCGAGCAAGACCTCGAAGAGAGTTTCTTCCTGCAGGATAATGCGCGTCCTCATATTGCAGTATTCCCCTAGCCTTCGCGATCACCCAATTTATCGCCAAAAAAGGTATGGGATTGGATGGGTCGATACATATGCGATTTACCCAATTTTCTGACCACTTTGGACAAACTGGAGTAAGCTGTGGGGGCAGATTAGGAGGCTGTATCTCTACAGTTTATGAACAACCAGATTACGAGCATGATGTCGCGTAGGCTAGAGGAGTGCATTCTTCAACATGAAGTCCCCATCCTTTATTGATCTGTTGTATTTTTTTATAAAGTAATTATAGAAAATGAGTTCCCTTATTATTGTCTTTGGTCCTGTCGCATTTCATGTTTTATTCTTAGTTCACATTTCAGTTGCGATCAGTACAAGTCAAATATAGCTAAGTAGCTTAGCTAAAATTACTAAAACATGTTAAACTAACTCGTTTCTCGTTATAGAATTGACTTCAAATTGACATCGCGTTATCCTCACCCAGTAACAAAAATATCAACCGTAGACGACATCTGAAAAGACAACTTATGCTAGGAAACGGAGACATCGAACAGGCGTGAATAGACGTGGAGATGAAAGATGAAAGACGCCTCGACGACATCGACCATAAGCTCAACCAACACTTCATTAATCAGCGTTCTGAACACATTTAGGCCAGACAAATTAGTGTTGGTCCTATAAGCAAACACACAAAAGTTGAAAAGGTCTTTTTCAGTTGACAGAGGGCAGTATGTTTCTGTCAAACATGTGAACTCGATACGATAGGTTTTATATCAAATGCGTTAGATATAGAAGTAGATTTCCACAGGGTTTGATTGTGCTTCTACCATTTTACCAGTTATTTATATACATTTGACACAATTGATCATATGATACTCATGAAAACTTTACAAAATTATGGTATACGGGGTCAAATCTATCATCTAATTAAAAGTTATTCAAGTAATAGAACACAAACTGTTGTGATAAATAAATGCTCTAGTTCTCCATTGCCTATAACATGCGGTGTTCCTCAAGGAACGGTACTGGGACCATTATTCTTCAACATATATATAAATGACCTATTTGCGGTTGATGTGAGTGGAGATGTAGTGAGTTTTGCAGAAGATGCAGCTGTTATATTTTCTGCTGAAAGTTGGGAAATATTAAAATCACAGGCTGAAAATGGTTTTAAAAAAATGTTCAACTGGTTCAGTAGTCGACTTTTAACAGTCAATTTCAACAAGACTCACTTTGTTCCATTCGCGTCGTACGCAAACGGCTTACCGAAATACACCAACTTACAAATCAGTTGTAGACAGGTAGGTCCTATACCAATGGTCACCAGTATCAAGTACTTAGGAATATATATAGATTGCCATACCAAATGGAAGGAGCATACAGAAGATGTTGTCAAAAAGATACGTTACGTTATAAGCAAATTTAAACTCCTTTCCACTATACTCACCTATGAACAGATGATCATTGTGTACGAAGCACTTGTTCATAGTCATATACGATATTGCATTGTGGTGTGGGGCGCAGCATGTAAAAATAATATAAAAGCAATAGAAATTATACAAAAACGTTTAATAAAAATTTTATATAAAGCGAAATGTACATATCCTAGTGACTTGTTATTTTCTAAAACAAAAATTCTAGATATCCGCCAAACATTTTTCATGTTATTAGGTATTCACCAATATCAAAATAAATCAAACTTGACAAAACACGAACATAAATATGACATAAGATATGCATGTAATGTTGTACCAAAAGCAAGAAAAAATACTTTATTACGATGTCATACATTTCTTGCTCCAAGACTATACAATGAGATACCAGAAAGCTTAAAATGTCTAGTGCCTTTAAGTTCATTCAAGTATGGTTTAAAACAATGGATAGTAAATAATAATCGCATTAAAATTCACCAACTTGTAGACATATGTAGTACCTATTATTACTAATATCTATAGAATACAAATATTCCTGAATTAACCCTTATTTGTTGTTTCTATTTTATAATAATTACCTTGTACCCAAGCACAAGTTTTTAACTTTTTTGGGTCACTTGTTGTTTATTGTATTTTATTTATTTTATATTTACAATAAACGCTATACTACTACTACTACAAAGATCAGAAAATGAGAAAATATCGAGACTGGTGGTCTAGTGCTGTAGTATATGAAAGGCAATGGAATATTTATTTAAAAATCTTCGGCAACTGTCCTCTAAAGTGCTCTTCATTCTGTTCAACCACTTGTCATAAACTTCCGAATTTTTTTTTTTCGATACTCTGATGTTTAATATACCTACTCATCACACACAATCATGCAATTTGTAAAATTATCTTTATTTCTTTCAGGTTAGTTTTCTGTGTTTTTTTTTATTCCAATACAGTTTTTATAAACAGCGTCATTAAATAAAAGGACTTGTGTTGTATTGTAATGAATGAATATATCTCAGGCGTGTCCCTACTAAACTGACTGGACTAACAGAAGGTCGAGCGAAGACAGACGGTTAGAGCTTTTGACGCTTGAGCTGATGATAGTTCACAGGAAACTGTTAATGAGCTATCACGCTCAAAGGATACCGAGAAGGATGTCGTGTCATATAAAATAGATTATCTCCCGAAGTGTTGGCGGCTTTGGGCTTTAGTAGTTCGCGTGAAAAATTATTTGCAGTCAGTACTGGGTACAAATGCAATGAGTGTTTCTTTGAGTGTTTCTTCGTATTTCTTGACAAGTACACCGCCCTCATCTGATGTTGTCTTTTATAGTATGATACTAAAATGGATAAAGGAATGTGGTTATGTTTTCCCACTCTTTTTTTAGCTTTTGCCTTTAACTGTGATTTAAAAATGTGTCCACTGTCAGGACCGGTGAACTCCATTTTATTTTAACATGTTGTTGGACACAACGGCTATAGCCGTCTGCGGGGAGTGATCGTGATACGCCACGACGGTTATATCAGTCAAAAAGCTATCTACTTGTTACGGCACAACGGCGACGACCGTCAGAATGTCGGTATACTTGCCTTGTTAAGCAATGTTAGTGCCGTAACATAAAGCTCTTCGTTTCTGAAATTGCCAAATTCTAACCCACTATATGCTATCACAACTATTCATGTTCTAAGGTACATGGGTAAAACGGCACGACGGCTATAACCGTCCATAACCTCCAATGTGACGCATTGACCACGTGTATAGCTGCCATATTGCAAGTGTGTTTTTGTTTGACTTTCATGTTTTCAATACTGATGGGAGGTAGGTAACCAGATATTTTCATCCTAAACAGATATTCGTCGTCCACCTATTATACATATAGAATATATTGTTTCATATCAATACAAAACTCGAAGCACGTGTGAGAGATTTTCCAGAGAAGCTGCCCCTACCAGAGGATCATAAAATAAAATCATATTTTCTTAGATGCAAACAAGGTTTTAAGTCTGGAAAATGCAAAAAAACTAGCTATAGATGCAAGCGAGGATGCAAGGGTTATAAAAATAAACCTGCTTTGTGTCCAAACTGCTTTGAAGAATGGCGTCAAACATAAATTTGTGCCTAAATTCTGTTTTGTTCGGGGATACCTCTGTTTGCTAATAAATTTGATTTTTTGTTTTTATACCGTCTATATTCTGAGAGATGCGTTTTTGTTTATAAATTTGATACAATAAAATGTTGTTTTTGTTTTAGCTTTTGTCTCGAAAATTGTCCTTTTCTTCCCACAAGATGTGTTTTACGATTACACTGATCAGACGGCTATAGCCGTGGTTGCCATTCTAGAACATAAAGTCTGTTGTGATATGACACGACGGATATAGCCGTCTTTTTTTATTGTCACCAAAAACCTCAAAAATGGAAAAAAAAGTCAAAAATGAACACCCCTAAAATATTTTGATAACGCAAATCATGTTTCAAACGCAAAAAAATGGAAATGTTTTGAGGTGCCATATTAGGAAGCCTCCCGGCCAGCAGAGTGTCCAACAATGTGTTAACAATTTTTTTGCCCTGATATGAAATGAACTTTGGAAATTGTTTATCATTAGTTTATGGTCTTTGGAAAACGTTTATGATTAGTTTATGGTCCACATGTTTCACTATCGAATCCGACTTATTTTGTATTTGTAGAACCTCTACTCAGATTAGTACAATAAATGGCTGCCATTTTATTATGGTGGGAGAAAAAGTACTTATGATTTGTCGATACAAAATACTGTATTTCATCCCCCTAAATTCTCCGACACCGATGACTGGACACACTGTATAATAGAATCGGCAACCTATTTCTGTGGTGGCAATATCTAATCAATTAGTACTATTTTAATTTAAAAACCCGTTATTTCAAATACGTTTTTAAAAATGGTGAAGAGCTAGTCTAAACAATATTAAACGTCCCTAAGCAAACAGTTTGTAACCACAGAGTTAACATCTATAGAGGGAGTGTAAACAACAAAATGCACAGGTCGCTGACCAGCCAACATGTAACGGAAATTTTGACAGCTTGAGAGCATTACCAGTAGCGTGCGGCTTTATATTAAAATTGGATGTTCATTAATAGATTCAATTATTACTGTGATGTTACAAACTGACACCAATAAGTTGTATTAGTATTTAGCTATACTTAGAGAATTACTCTTATTATAATTTCATTGTAACAGTTGATAATTTATTATTACCATGAAGTGTTTTTCAAAACATATCTAACAGTGTTCTGAAAGGTAGCCTGTTGGAATGGCTGCATCGTGTTTTTACTTCAGCAATAAAATATAATAATTGCATTAGGTAATATCCAGTTCTATAAAATTATCATAGATAGATTTTCTGTAAGTAAATGTGGCATACATTTTTGCACTTCACGTCTTCAAATAGTGTAAAAAATGGAATTTGGAAAATTCATGTTGATTGGCATGAATGTAATGCGTGCACAAAACATACATTAAACAACCATTATTATTCCTCAAACTGGAGTGAAGTTACTTTTGTTCCCACTTATCCCCATATATTACGCTACTGAAAACTAATACAAAACCTATACTCACCTATGATAAGAAGTGTTCACCGATTCGTCGCTATTACAGCAAACTATGCACTTTTTATGTTGTCTCATCATGCAATTATGACAATATTGTTCATAAATAATTTAATTCGCACCACAAATAGTCACAAAGTCAGTCAAATATACACTAAAATCACAAAAATCTCGACACACGCAATAACCGCAACTACAATGACAGCCACATGACAGCTTAAGGGCACGCCGATTGTAGGTTGCTAGATTTATGACATATTAGAAGTTATCGCGACATTCCGCTATGAAATTTACCATTTTTGAGATTTGATTAAATCAATACAAATTATCATCACGTAAATCAGTTACATTGCAAGTATATTGGAATGTATAGTTAAATACCCAGTTAAATACTTTGTGTTCAAACTGCGGAAACTGCCAGATTTTGAAGAAACTGGAAGCGGACGAAGAAGAGTGGCGATAGCGCTATAGATGTTGGCTGGCCAATATTCAAATTAGGCTCCCTCTAGAGATGTTAACTCTGTGTTTGTAACCATTTCTTTATCAATCAACACTCTTATAAAGGCTCAAAGTGTCAAAGCAAAAACAAATAGCTTCAGTAGCATTCACCTTTCGTAAGGTATCTCAAACAAAGCATCATCAAAATACCAAACAAAACTACTGCTACTGCTTGCTAGTCATTGAAATTCAAAAGTCGGGATATAACATCTACATAATAAACTGGCAGACCGGTAATCTTTATTCTTTCCACAGCGGGCTGTTATTTCGTGTTTTCTCGTCACACAAACACATTATTTACTCCTGTCGAGATATATCATGTAATTTAAGGACGCGCCCATACACAACGTTCAGATGCCCATAAGATATGTTAATTTTTGACTGCTCGGTACCCCGCCGCTGAAGCACCGTGATGATGGCCTTCCGAAGATACTATATCATTACCATTACCTGCCGGCGTGATAAATGGGCCTGCACCTCAATAACATATGCAAGAGATCGTTTAGCGGCCATACTAGGATAAAAGAAAGTGATTTTCTCCACTACCATTGGCCGATTTTTAATAACAGAAAGTAAATGCAAGAATGCAAAGCAAGGATCAATTGAATCGGTGAGTCCAAGAACAGTACAAGTCCAAAAACATAGTTTTGAGATAAATGAAAAATACATACAGGGTGTCCCACGACGATTAAGACAAGCCATACATTGGAACTGGGCAATAGTACAGGATTATAATTTTGGGGGTTTAAATTAGAGCAAATATAGGATCTTTTCTTATTACTGTGCCCAATGAGGTATTTGTTTTTGATCACGTGATGTTCGAATCAAAATTTTTAATGAGACACCCTGTATATTTGTGACTTTTTGTGCTCCTCTCGATAAGACTATTCCAACAAACTAGCACACTTGGGATCTAAAGTGATTAATTCAAGAGTTACAGGTACTTAAAGGACTGTACTGCTACCATTACGAAACTACCAAAGCAATTTAACTGTAGGGGTACATGTTATAATTAATGGTAGTGGTACAATCCTTTAAGTACTTGTAGCTCTTGAACTAATCAGTTTAGACCCCAAGTGTGCTAGTTTGTTGGAATAGTCTTATCGAGGGGAATATAAAAATTTACAAATATGCAGGGTATCCCATTAAAAATATTGAATCGGACGTCACGTGATCAAAAACAAATACCTCAATGGGTGACACAGTAATAAGAAAATATACTATATTTGCTCTAATTTAAACCCCCAAAATTTTAATCCTGTGTACTGCCTAGTTCCGATATATCGCTTGTCTTAATCGTCGTGGGACACCCTGTATATTAACTCCAAAACGAGTAAAGTTACTGTGTTCGCCATCATATAAAAATTGTTGTAATTTCATAGACCAATGAGAATCCAACATAATAGATCCAAAGGTCTCACCCTCCTCCAAGCTATTAAAAAAAAGTTGATGCCCTTGTACTGTTCTTGGAATCAGTCTTCTTTTTTCAGGCTTTTTTGTATTTTTTTTTTAGTTTCAGCATATGATAAGGTTATATCAACGTCAACAGAGGGTGCTAAGTATGTAAAAACTGTTTTATTATTATTAATGATATCGCAAATTGTGGCTCTGACAGCCAACAATGATATACGAGGGTTGCTCTATACCTCCGTCAATCCACCAGTACGCAGGCAGCTGTTTCACGCTTATTTGCGATCATCAGTGCGCCATGGGTCGATTGACGGAAATAGAGAGCTTCAGGTCTTTCATGTTAACCAAACATGTGAAACATATGTTAGCAAATGACAGAAAGTTCTGCCGGTGCACCATCTGGTACCCGACGGTAACGGCAACCAAAGAGAAACGCTGCTAACAGCAGTAAACTCCTTGGTGGGACGACAAGGCTCGTCCGCTTTTAGCCACCAGAGAGCGCGGGTTCTGTACGCAGCAGCGTATGAAAGCCGATACACGAGGGTTGCTCCATACCTCCGTCAATCCACCAGTACGCAGACAGCTGTTTCGCGCTTATTTGCGATCATCAGTGCATCTTGGTGAAGCAATAGACTCTGACACCGATATTTATGCATAATTTTTGTATTTGTGATCTATCATATATTATTATATATTATGAAATAAAAATGCTTTGAAGTGTGTTACAGATTTTTATTACCATTGAAACCCCAAAAGAAAAAATTGCCTAAGTCCATTTTGGAAAAAACAAAATCTTGTCTTACTATAAAAGCAATAAAATACAAGATTATAGCAAATCAAATGATTATTCGAAAAAAATAAAATATAAACTTTAAAAGAATTTTTCTTAAAAACAGAAAAATGTGACTTAGACACTTTTTACGTTGGATCCTTCGACTACTTGTCATGTTTTGCAATACAGTTTTATTAATTTTATCAAAATAATTCCCTCTACATTCAGTTCACTTCTATATCCTCCCAAACCACCCTTTAAACCAGTTCTGCCAAATGTCACTAGTCAGGAAGGCTGCTGACCAAATAATTTTAGGATCATGTGTAGAGGAAGTCCAAACAAATACAAAAATAAATAATTTAGAAAACCATTTTTTTGAAAGTTTTGACACAGCATAGTTAACAACCAGAAGAATATCTCTCAGGATTTCCTATATAAAAATGGTTTCCACAGAATTTGACCTTGGCATGATTTTACGAGTGTGAAGTTTGGGTAGAGATGCGAAAATGAAAATATCGAAACCGGTACCAATTCGATATTTTTTAGCCAAGTAGGCGCGTTTGGTTCATACAGAGAATTTTGTGCAATTGATCACACCCCTCAATAATTATATAATTTATTATTTTCGATACCGATACCGCTACAAAAGTACCGATACCAGCTTGGAATCGCTCAAAAAGTATCCAAGATAAAAATACTCGATATTAGTGCATAAGT
This sequence comes from Callosobruchus maculatus, assembly GCA_951848785.1. NCBI lineage: Eukaryota > Metazoa > Arthropoda > Insecta > Coleoptera > Chrysomelidae > Callosobruchus > Callosobruchus maculatus. The sequence goes on from CATOUR010000030.1 coordinate 1,900,708, forward strand.
ATCGATACATTTCAAGTATCGAAGTATCGTTAGCATCCCTACAAATAATCATCCAAAAGGGGGGATGCGCGTGTAATTGCCGCCAACCTGAGATATTGTGCTGATTGTTTACTATGCTGTGGTTTGGATTTTCTGGCCCATTTTCTAAAGTTCATATATACAGATAAACAGTTTAAATGTGGTATATATTTAAACTGTTTATCTATATACATGCAGGGCAATACCCATTTTCCTGAGATCCATTGGTGCATCATCTTGTAAACCTTTCCTAGTATTCTTTATGCAATCCAATGCTTAGCTTGTCGTTAGCTTAAAGCACTTGATAGCCTATAGCCCATAGAGTTAACATCTCTAGAGGGAGCCTAATTTGAATATTGCCCAGCCAACATCTATAGTGCTATTGCCACTCTTCTTCGTCCGCTTAAGGACCTTCCAGTTTCTTCAAAATCTGGCAATTTCCGCAGTTTGAACACATGTTCCTCAAAGTATTTAACTGGGTATTTAGCTATACATTAAAATATAATTGCAATGTAACTGATTTACGTGTATTGATTTAACGAAATCTCAAAAATGGTAAATTTCATAGCGGAATGTCGCAATAACCTCTAATATGTCGTAAATCTGGCAACCTACAATGGGCGTCTCCTAAAGCTGTCATGTGGCTGTCATTGTAGTTGTGGTTATTGCGCATGTTGAGATTTTTGTTGTTTTAGTGTATATTTGAGTGACTTTGTGACTATTTGTGGTGTGAATTAAATTATCTATGAAAAATATTGTCATAATTGCATGATGGGACGAAATAAAAAGTGCATAGTTTGCTGCAATAGCGACGAATCGGTGAATACCACTTATCACAGGTTAGTATAGGTTTTGTTCTGGTTTTCAGTAGCGTAAAATATGGGGAAACACTTCATGGTAATAATAAATTATCAACTGTTACAATCAAGTTATAATAAGAGTAACTCTCTATCTATAGCTAAATACTAATAAAACTTATTGTATCAGTTTGTAACATCACAGTAATAATTGAATCTATTAATGAACATCCAATTTTAATATAAAATCGTACGCCACTGGTAATGCCCTCAAGCTGTCAAAATTTCCGTTGCATGTTGGCAGGTCAGCGACCTGTGCATTTTGTTGTTTACATTCCCTCTAGAGATGTTAACTCTGTGCTATAGCCCTTGTCTACTGTCTTATGCAGGTCTTGATATGTCCGCCCTTAATGTTCCTTTGCACAATTCCATCAATATATAAGAAAGAACCATAAATCAGCCAAACGATTTTGTTATTGGTTTGCGCCCAACAGCAGCATTTATCAGCGTACCCATCAACTTGTACCCGAGTGATAAATACACGTCCGACAATAGCAAATAAGCCAAGGATTAATACGTCCAATAAAGCGGAATGAAATATGTCCGCTTCTTCGCCATCTTAGGAGGCGAGAATTAGTGGAAGAGGCACGGCTGGAAGACGTTTATGAAGTGGGGCCCGGTCGGGCGGCCTGTAATTAACGACGTGTAAATTAAAAGGCTGTAGCCGTTTCGAGAAGAGATTTCTCTCGGGCAGAGGAGGATATGCAAATGAGACGGCGGGCATTGTAAACTATTCTGTCTCTGCCACCGTTTGACTCAACCGACATTTGTCTGCTTCCTGCGCGTCAGGGTCTCACACCGCCCGCCCGATACGCCTAATTACTGTCCGTGTCGCCGCTGCGATTTGTCATCCGGACGCTTTTGAAAAATTACCACCGCCCCTTTGACAAACTCCCTGTCACTTTGCTACGAGATACGCAGTTACGTTGTTCTGATGACGCTTCTATACACTTGGGAAGTAGGCTTGACAAGTACTGAGTGCGTTCACTTAGTACAACTCTCTTTAATCTCAATTGAACGACACTGCTCCACGCTCTATATTGTCAAAGTTTACGGAATAGATATAAGTTGGATCACTCCGCGCCCCTTGCTCCGTCTCCCCGGTACACCGGTAACAGTGTACCGACGTCAGCCGGGAGATACGGGGCGGCGCAAAGTAGAGGTTGAACGTGTTTAACGCGTAGTGTATACAGTGTTTCAGAAATATCGGATTTTGTTATCTCAGATTTGCTTGCAAGGAATTGATAATATTTTTAGGAGTTTGAGAGTAATCAATTTCGCGAGAAAAAATAATACCAATCCATTTAAATTTATTAACGGATGGAGAATGACAATCAGATCCACCCTTATTTTGTGGTAAACCTTGGAATGTAAAGGATATAAATACAGGGTGTTTCACGATGATTAAGACAAGCAATATGTCAGAACTGGGCAGTAGTATAGAATTATAATTTTGGGGATGTAAATTAGTGCAGATGTTGTGTCTTTTTCTGTCATTGTACTACCTAATGAGGTATTTGTTTATGGTCACGTGACATTCGATTCAACATTATTAATGGGACATCCTGTACATTTGTGCCTTTCTGTATTCCTCCCGATAAAACAATTCCAACAAACTAGCACACTTGGGGTCTAAAGTGATTAATTCAAGACCTACAGGTACTTAAAGGATTGTATCACGCTAAAAGCGTATAGTGGGACAAAATATTCATTCGGTGGTCTTACCATACCACCCAGGGACATACTAAATTATATTTTAGAGCTCGGAAATATTCTCATTGATAACTTAAAAAATTTAGTTTCTACAGTAGCAATTGGAATGATACTGAAAAGAAAAACGTCAAAAATAATTTACTCAAATCCAAGTAAAGCATTTCCACATGATTATCTTTTAAAATTGTACATACGTGTTCGTATATACTATACCATACATTTTATAAGCTATGGTCTCAAAAATAAGCCAAACAAACAAAACATTAGGGTAAAAATACTACAGCACCTTCCTACCAATTTTTACTTATCTATGAAATAGCTACAATATGTGAAATCATTTGAGATTCATTAGTAATAGTTTTACTAGGTTTTATTTTTGATATCCATTTATGTAACTTAGTGCATTAGCAAAATAAACTTTATATTTGTATTTGTATGTATAAATCGGCGGTCAATACCTAGTCTTTCAATGACCCTCGTATATACGTAAAACCCAAGCGTTAGAAAGTCCCCGCTAAAAGACCGTCGTACTTGGGCAAAAACCAACTAGCGCGTGTGGCCGCGGCATCGCTTTGATATGGCATCTTCAAGGTGCCGACGGACAGTGATCCAACTTATATGTATTCCGTAAACTTTGATATTATCCACAAGCTCAACTACTTGGCTGTTGCCTAGCAGATCGTCTCTGCCGTAACAATCAACACGATTTTTTAAGGGGTGTGATTCTCCACCAAAAGGAATTTACAAAGATCTTGGACACAACCAAATCGCAGAATATGAGGGGCATACCATAATGGTTGCTAGAAAAAACCACATAACTCCGAAATATGTCTTCAACAAGAAATTCGAGACTATAATTGGAGATCGAGAACTCTGTGAAGTGAACAACCTGCAACAGAAAATAGTCTGGTATACAGATGGATCAAAGACAGAGTAGAGTACAGGAGTGGAAATCGTTGGAAGAGGAATTAGGCACAACATTCCATTCGGAAAATACGCTTCGGTATTTCAGTCAGAGGTGTAAAGTGTATACGAAGTCACTTGGAACAGCAAAAAATGCTTGGGCGGCATCTCCTTTGTGAAACGCGGCAGCATCGATACTCGGTTTATTGTCGGTGCGCGGCAGGTATACAGGGTCCCGGGGGCGTTTCACAAAGGAAAAGCCGCCCAAGCATTTTTTGCTGTTCCAAGTGACTTCGTATACACTTTACGCCATCCTGCATTGTGCAAGGATAAACAATGAGCGATCCTACAAAAACAAGAGAATCGCGATACTTACAGACAGTCAGGCCACAACACTCGGGGCATTAGATGGTTCCAAAGTTACGTCTGCGTTAGTCTGGGAATGCCTACAAGAACCGGGAAGGCTGGCAGAACACAACCAAGTAACTTTGGAGAGGATGCCAGGACATTCAGGCATAAGTGGCAACGAAAAAGCGGATGAGTAAGCGAGAGTAGGCTCGTCTGCTCTATACCTTGGAGCAGAACACGGCCTGGGGGTGTCTAATTGCACAATCTGACACCAGGTCGTAGAATGGATGAAACATCAGCACAAGGAGCATTGGAACTAGTTGCCGGGATGCATTCATGGTAAAACATTAATAAGAGCTCCATTCAAGAAAACAGCTGAAACACTGTTCTCTTTGAGTAGTAGTCAGCTTCAAATACAGATCTCCTCAAGGGACATTGTGGCCTGAAGGAATACCTGAATAAAATGGGACTCTACAATGGGGACTTCAACTGCAAACTATGTGGTACAGGGACTGAGTCAGCAGTCAGCAGTAATTGCTTTGGTGTATACAGCTTCCTGTAGCGGAATAAAACTCAAGCTCCTGGGATGCTGTTGTAACAAGACTGACGACGTGATCGTGCCAGGACATGTTATTGTTGATGTTTATCCCCAAAAACTTGACGGAAGTTGACTCGACTATTGGGTGACTCTCCATTTTCACAGTTGTTGGTAATCCAACGTGAGACTTCTTTGTCAGTGTTATTGCCAGAGTGTTCTTACGTTAAACTGTCCTTTATTTACTAATCACCACTTGACAACTATTTTGATATCTACGTTGAGCTGTGAGGCATGTTGCTGTCGCAGTCATACCGTCTCCTGGGATGATAGTGATTTGCCTGGTTCCATGCATAATATTAATGCATTGTCATCTGCGAAGCTGTAGATTGGATGTTATTTCCAACAGCTCGTTGATGTACTGTATAGGGGATAGGACAGATCCCTGAGGAACACCGGCGTTTATTGAACAGCCTTCGTCTACAACAAACAGAGATCGGTCGTTCAAAAAGCAATGCAGCAACTGGCACAGACCAGGTGGTAGTCCATAACCAGCAAGCTTAACCAGAAATCCCTCATGCCACACTCTGTCGAAGGCCTTCGTGCAACAACACGGGATTCGCCATGATTTTCAATTGCTCTGTTCCACAAGTGAGTGACGTACACCAGGAGGTCACCAGTAGGCCTATGCTTACGGAAGCTATACTGACGATCATTTATGATGTTATTGTTATCCAGGTATTTCACTATTTACTCATTAGAGGAGGAGTAATGTGGTTGTGAAACACCGATGAAGTACTAGTTTCATTCATATTCATCTTTCATCAGTAAGTAAAAAACAGCTCTCTCAAGATTGATACCGCTGTCAGACCTAGCATGCAATTAAGAAAACGTGAAATGACTAATGAACGGCAATGGCCGTTTTATTTTATAGTCGCCGTTCCAGACATTCGAAAATGATTAAGTTCTGTAAACTTGTTTGCTCCCAAGTGCTCGGCTCGGCGCAGTCTCCGTCGGTTTTCGCAGATGCACTTAATCTGGCGCTGCGCGGTGCGGCGTGTTCAAATCTCCATGTTAAGGCTCGTATATCATTATCCGTCATAAAAGTCGCCCTCATACGGGCTGGTTATTTATGAGGGACGTGCTGCGGACTCAAGATTTACACACGTTCCGGCTGAGGTGAGGCGATGAGAGAAGGAGACGGGAGGACGATAGGGACTGCTTGTGCTTCTATACAGTGCTGGATTTAGATCTTTGCATCTGAACACATGTCGCCAGATACACTAAGGCAAACGTACTATTAGATAACAATTCAAAACTAATCATCAAAACCATATATTTAGGCCCGATTTTATCAACATGCGCATTTTAACAAAGACTTTCACCAATCAGAGCAGCCCTTTCAAGAACATGCATCTATCAAAGTAAAAATGACATATTTCATATACAGTCGACCATTGCGAACCATCTAGTATCTTTTCCAGTCTGATTTTCCATCCTAAATGGTTGAAAAATTGCATTTTCTTGTTTAACAAAAAGTTTAGCAATTGCTAATCTCAACCAATCAGATTCCAGAGAAGCGGTACATGTGATCACTGGTTTCACGCTGTATCAAATGAGACGATGACAAGAAATTCACTCACTGCATTATCTGGATAAAACAATAATTTACTATCGATAGCAATTATAAATACATGCAATATATCTTTGTTTTATAGTAAAAAGGGGTAAAAATAGCATTTTGTTACATATCAAACGTGAAACAAACGATTTAACTGATAGGCAAGCTATCTTCCAAGCGTTCATATGCATTACTGGTTGCTTATCCAGAACGGCAAAGTTCACTATTTAGCTACGTATAACCTCATTTTATGTACGCTGCACCTTTAGATCCTCTGTGAATATTTCTATAAGAAGTATAAGAAGATATATAACAAACATGCATCCAGTACATGAAAGATTGATTCTTCATAAAAGTATGTATTTTTTTTCTAGTCCATCTAACTGACGGAGGTGGGATTTGTAATTATTAAATAAGGTAGTTGCCGTGATTGATACTAGGTACTTTTATGATTCTGTCACAAATTATCGCAGTTTGCAATTAGTTATTATACAATAATTATAATGTAAACATGAAACATGGCATTAATTTGCAAATCAATCGCTTTGTTCTGATATCCTGCTATGATTTTAATCCGTGAATTCTAAAATATTTTTCACAAAAGTGCCATCCACCTTTGACGTTTTGTTTTCAATACTGATAAAATACTATTGGATGATACTTATTAACATAGGCCTCAATACCCAATAGACAACTTTTGCTAAATAACAGCCAATAGAAAAGTTTTGTCAAAGTCTTTGTTAAATATGCGTGTTGATAAAATCGGGCCTTAATTAATGCACTTACTTTCTCTCATGTAGGCCTTGAATCCAACGTTTGACGTTTACTAGAGCTTAATTGTTGAAATGTCACTGTTTTGAAAACATTGTGGTAGGGATATTAAACAGACTATCAATAAATCAAAACAAAACAACTTTTTTTTAAAAAAAGTTTTTATTTAAATGTTCTAAAAAGAAGAAAATAAAATGTTTCTTTAATATGTTAACTATCAACTTATAGCCTCATTATACGCAATTTATATGATCATAAAAGCTTATTATTGGAAAATCCTTACCGCGGATCTTCTTTACCACTCACGCCGCGACACAGTCCACAGTCATTCATGTACCCCCTGCACTGCGACACACCGGCTGTCCGGTTCACCCTCCGTGGCTGCTCGCTGCACCAGCGGTTCGTTAGCTACCCCCTAATCTCACGTCGATATCGTCACCGTCGTCGATACAACCTGGCGATGAGCAATGCGTAGGTTGTATAAAGAAACTCATACAATTTGATCCAGAATCCCTGTCACTACTGCCAGATTGTTGCTCACACGGCAAGCTTCTAGTTGGGCGCCAAATGCAAAGACTCCCTTCTCTCAGGTCGCAAGCAAGGTTCATGCAGTAATAAAACAACTCGCCAACTTTGAATAGTATATTTTCCCCAAACTCTCACAACAAAATATATGTCGTTGTCAGTACTGAAGTTGAGTTCGAAGCCTTTAATGTAGTTCGAAAGCATCCTAAGCCTATCAGAATTGATTGGGAGGTAATGTCTGTAGAACGACGTATGGAAAAATAATAATAATAGAATATTTAAAAGATACAATAAAATTCCAGCGTAACACCCTGTACCATAAAATTTGTTTTACGAGGGTGATACGAAAAGAACTCTGATACACTCGAATAGTCAGGAATTGAAGAGACCACTTACTTGGTGTAAAGACGACAGGAAAGATCTGCTGGACAAGAGGTGACGGAAACAGTCGGAGACAGGCCTGTATTTTGAAAACGCTCATGAGTAACTTCCACATTCAACCGCTACATTACATGCACAAAATTACTGTTATGTTAGTCTGCTCTGATACTGATATTATCTCCCAATCAATGCTGAGAGGCCCAGGATGCTTTCGAACTACATCAGAGGCTCCGAATATAGTTTGAGGATGATCTCAGTATTTTCTAAGATATAAGGCACAATCCCTCAGTACCGCCACTTTGGTACTCGTCCGTTATATGTGCACACCAAAGGAGAGCGCAAACCCAAAGGTGCCACACGGACGGCAAAAAGTGTGTCTTGGCTTCACAACTGACCACACCCGCCACATCGATTTACGGCGCCTTACCTACGAATGTGACTCGCAACTCATATCTGCTTAGCGATAGATCTATCTAGGTACGCACCTCTATAAAAAAGTGAAGACTTTGACCTGAGAACATGCCCTACAACTGACACAGGTAGAATTAGTGCGATCCACCTCCCATATCAAGGAGAACGGTAGCTTCCTACCGCATGGAAGACCTCCAAGATATGAATCCATGAGTGCAATGGGCGGACAGCATCCTACCCTCACGAATTGTCTAATATATCTTGTTCCCAGGCCGGACAAGTACGCCAGCTAGTGATTACTGCGGACATGATGAGGTGTTTATATTACTAACCACCTTCACCGTGCTCCTCAGGAATCGTCTGATTGTACCCAACTGTTTCAACTTTATCCCAGGTCATATTAGGGGGTTGAGACAGTACCCCAGGTCATATTAGGGGGTCCTTAATTCATTAATTGAGCTGGAGCCAGACAGGTACGCTAATGTCAATGATTACTGCAGAGACGATGAGGTGTATTTCATCGTGCTCCCCAGCAATCCCATGATCATACCTAACTGTTACTAAGTCCCAGCTCATATTACGGACTTAAACAGTACCCCAGGTCCCATTAGGGGGTCCTCCAAGTCAATTAAAATAGTGGGCTGGAGATAGACAGGTACGCTACTGACACTGATTACTTCGGAGAGGGTAAGGTACCCTGCTCCCAGTAATCTCACAATCATACCTAACTGTTTCAACTTGATCCCAGGTCATATTAGGGAGTTGAGACAGTACCCCAGGTCCTATTAGGGGGTCCTCCGCAGAGATTCTGTGTTAGCTACCTTGTATCTCAATATTTCAATCAATAATAGCTTCAAAGTAATGGTTAAAATATGCATGCAATGATATACGGACAAATGCAGAAATATACTCAGTGAACAACTCACCAATTGCAACCACAAGCAAAACTCACTGAACCACGCGTCACGAGGATTAGAGGGACACTGTGTTTACTTTGTTTTTTCATATTTTTCTCACAGGCATAAGGCGTAAGACCCTAAAGGCCTGGTCAAACAGAGAACGCGGCGGTCCGGCGTTCTCTAACAATACAATGGAACGCCGAACGCCGCGTTCTAGACCGCCGCGTTACAGCGTTCCATTGTATTGTTGGAGAACGCCGGACCGCCGCGTTCTCTGTTTGACCGGGCCTTTATCCTATCTTTATTAAGTGCCTCAGAAAAATAAACATATGGCGTCCAACAAACTCTTCGTATACATAGGCGGGTACTTACAGGGTGAGTGTCATGCAGAGAGATGGTTAAAATATAGTATGCTTACATGTCAGTATTATAGAGGCATCATATAACAGTATTATAGTGCATGTAATGTAGCGGTTGAATGTAAGAGGTACTCATGAGCGTTTTCCAAATACAGGCCCATCTCCGACTGATTCTGTCACCTCTTGTCTAACAGACCTGTTGTCTTTTGACCAAGTAAGCGACCTCTTCAACATCCTGACTATTCGAGGGTATCATCTTCGTAAAACAAATTTTATGGTACAGGGTGTAACGTTGGAATTTTATTGTTCTTTATTTATTCTATTCTATTCTATTATTCTACATCTTCGTTCTACAGTAGTTGATTATAATTAATTTTCAGATGACAGATTCAAAACTGGCTCTATAAGGAATATTCAAGAGTGTATAGAAGAAGGCCGACAATGAATATAAACGTTCGAATGGAGCCTACGCGTTACCGTTCGACATCCTAATTAGTAATAAACTATAACATAAAGCAGTCGTGTTTCGATCGTGAGTAACATAAATAAAGGTTGTCGGTGTCTGTCAGTCAGTTACAGAGAGCGAGAGAGAGAGAGAGAGCAACAGGCAGACCGTTGAACCGAACGTGAAACCTTTCGCAACAATCTGCACACTTTCTGTCACTCAACTCTACCGCCGACGGACGACGAAACGCAACGGCGTTGACGGATTTATGATTGCACTCTCACTACAAAGGCTCAGACGAATACTTTACTAGCAAGTCACTGCATTGAACATATACACGTTCACTAGTGCTAGTAGGTTTCAGAAAAAACAGCTCAACTTAAACAATTCAGAATTCAGATGTATATCTCTCTGTTTATTGTTTTTTTATTGTTAATGTTTACTATATACTTTATTCTTTTGTACTGGAAAGCAATAAACATTATTATTATTATATTGAGTCTGTGAATGAATCTTCAGATAAAAACCTATTTAGTGTTTTCCGGACTTTACGAAAGCGTTCAATTTAATATCTTATTGGATAAACTATCATACTATCGTTTGCATATGTCAAATCTAAATACAACACAAAACACTACGAATCTTTGGAACATGAACATTCCTTTAGAAAATTTGAAACAAGTGGAGTACCTCAGAGTCCAGCCCTTGGACCGTTACTATTGTTTATCTATATAACGATCTACCAAATTGTACCAAAAACCAACAATTTTTTTGTCGATGACAACGATGATCAATAGTGGCTGTTCGATAACTTCATTACTAGACTATAACCGTGTACAATGTACATAGAGAAAACTTAAGAAATTGGTTAACTATTAAAAAGTTTTTATTATATTAAGTATTAATAATTTTTTTCTGTGAACCAAATGATTGTATTAAGTTATCGTTAAACGAGTCCAAGTCTCAAACTCTAGCCATCGCTTTATTTTTCAGTTTTTAGGAAAAAGTTATTTGAAAAAGATGTTTATTTTAGCGACCTCTATACACAGTTAAAAAAATATCAACTTAGGATTCACCCTGTATAATACACGAAACATGAATAACCTCTTTCAGCCCCAAAACCATCCGCAGAAAACAAAATTAGTCTCTTAGCTACTATGCAATCAAGCTTTTTAGTACTCTCTCTTTATTTGATAATAAACTATTTAAAATTAAAAAAAATGTGATTTTAAACCACTTCACGTACGATATTTTATACTTTTATATCTGATTGTTATATTTATTTGTTATTAACTATATGTTCCATGTATACTACTTTACAATTATTTTACATTGCCTTGCTCATGTTTTTTGAGAGGCGCGAAAACAATGTAGTATGTAGCATCAAAAAATAAATAAAAATGTTTTGAGCACAATATTTTTTTCTGCAAATACTTATACAAAACCGACATCAGTCCGTTGAGACACCACTGTTTTCCCCTGGTTGAGAGTGGATTTTATGTTAAGCTATAAAAACAGAAATTTATAGCCGCCGTAAAATGTTTTACGTTGCCTTTTTATATCAAATGGCTTGATATGCACTTGTATTCACTTCATCCGTTATTGCGCATTTGTTTGACAGGTCGAGTAACGTTGACAACTTTACAACTATTTGACATAGCCTCGCTTAGAGTGCAACATAGATGAAATCATTTTAAACTTGATGGGGAAAATATCTTTATTGTTTTATCTGTTCTATTAATAGTGTGCTAAGTTTTCGTTGTAGTTGACTCTTCCCTATAGACCACTGCAATTTTGACCTTCCCCAATTTTTTTTTTTTGTAAGATGTTCATTGATCTCAAAAATAAGGCCACCTGACAAGATATGGAATAACAGCTAATATATTCAAGGCAGATAAAGAAATTTAATGTGTAGTAACACCCTACAATACATTTTTCGTAAAGTAAAAAGTACAACAACAACGAGTGATGATAATAAACAAGCCAAATTAAAAAAACTCTACAACAATTAGCACATACCAAAAGACACCGTTTTTCACCTTGATACACAAAAAATATTGTAGCAAAGGTGAACCGATAAGAGTTTTTGTGATATTGTGAAAATTTTCCATTTTGAGATAATACGCTTTTTGGACATTTCATGATATCTACATAACGAAAATCCACGTTACTCATTTCCGTCGGTTTGTCCGTCCTCGTTTTTCTAGGCTCGCATTCTGGGTAGCGATATGCTGTGGGGTCTAGTAAGTAACGCTTCTATAATTTTGAAAATCGGTGCATGGGCAGCGGAGTAATTAGCAAAAAATTAAAAATAAAAAAATAATCCTCAAACTTCGTTTTTAGGCATTTCAGGGGTTTCTATCATTTTCTACTTTTGTTGAATGGGGGTTAAATTGAGGTGGTTGGGGTGGTACGGAGTTTTAAAACTCAAAGATTGTTGTATTTATAATAGGTTCCTCATCGACCTGTGAAAGAAAAACCTTGCGGCAAAAAACAGTTTTTTAGGTTCATTCGAACATTACAGAAACCAAGGGACTTATAATTTCTGATGTATACATAGGTGTAATGGTTTTGGTCGTTCTATATTGAGTAATGTGGAAATTATTAAATTGATTTTAACTAAAGTTTGGCAGAATATTATTACCATGGCTAGAAAATGCGTATAGTTTTTAGGAATCGTATCAGTGGCGGCGCAGCAATAATAAAGAAATTAAGAATATAAAAACAGATCAAATTTCTTTTGCAGAATAAAGGTTGTGTCGTCCTATAGTCTGTCCACTGAAGAAAAGGAGTAAAAAATTATTTCAAACCCATATTTTCGGGCTCTATTCGGATAAATCGAACTTAATTTTTCTGTTTATAATAACATCACTGTTCTCAGTATGCAGTTTTGTAGACGGTGTGCATATAACATTTGACCATACAGTAAAAATTTATATATATTGTGCATGGTTACTCCGTTTGTTCGGTGGATAAGGTATAGTTCCTACGGAGGGAGATGTAAGAAACTATTTACGAGAATTTTTGTGTTGCGATGATTTAGTTGCAAGGAAATCTCAAACTAAGCTTCATGGAATGGGAAAAATAGTAAAATGGTATCACTGTTACGTGTGGGAAGTACTGGGTCAATCAACTGTAGGAGCGATAATAAAAAAATTAATTCTGGGCGATTACTATATAAGTATTTAATAAGATAATAATTCAAATAAATCAACAAAATAAATTAGGTAAGAACACAATTAGATATTTAAACAATAACTTACTAGAACTATCTAATTTAACATCGATAAAAGGTTGGGCCTGTATCAGGAAAAGCGCTCGAGACGACACATCTGTAAATTAAATTAAAAGACACCTGAGTAACCAATCCATTGAAGAATGATAAATAAAAAGAAATGGGTTAACATATGTTAAATTAAAGAACGTGTCGTTATTTTATATTGGGGTAATTGATAAAGCAAGCAGAATAAATAAACACACAAATATAAACAGATAACACAGCAAATATATCTTTTAACCCCAAACGGATAAAATCATATCCACATATTATGTGGTCATACAAATTACACGAAACATAAATCAAACATCATATAACACAACTCGAGAACAGCACTTGGGTCTTTGGTATTAAGGGTCAACACGCGAAATACCTCTCCAAGAGCTCCAATCACTAGGGCGGAGAATTATCATGATAACTGTGAGGCCAACTCACTAAGATACTAGGGGTCCACTCGCAAAGCATCCACTCCTTTGTACTAGTTCAGCACGAAGGGTCTACTCGCGACGTGCTTCGAGATTGTTATCTGTTTTCATATCGCAGACATTCAGTAGTTGAATTATAGATCCATTAATGATAGAAATGTGTGAATCAAGGTTTATCAATTGTCTAATAACAAGTTCTCAAATGAATTAATGAAATAAATCAATATATCAATAAACAAACAGACAATTAGTAGAATTGGGTACTCTGTGAGATAAACTCACCCAAGCCGTTGCTCAATCACCAACAATTCACAAGAACACTTTATTGTACGAAGTATAACTAGGTACTAAATGAAATGATTTTTGTGGTCAACTAGTCTGAAGGGACGGACGTATTTGCATGCAGGTATCAAGTAAACATTATCCAACTTTGGACTTTATTCTAACGTGACGAACCGCCTAAATTACTGTGACGCTCTTCAAACTGTTTAGAAAATAATAAGGGCCAGATGTTTAGTTGTTTATCTTACATAGGATTGAAATTCCGTCTTTCTAGCATTTTAAGGCATCGTTTTTACGTTGTATTTTTAACTACACTCTTGGATAATAGTATTTTTGAATTATAAAATTTTGTCACCCTGACACAACTTGACTACATTTTTGAATTTGAGTTAGCTAAACCAGCACGAATGATCTCTACCCTGATTTAGCAACTCCATACGTCTGTCAGCCTCAAATAGTGTTTAAAAAAAGAAAAAAAATGTCGGACAACAGCAACTGACGCATATGCCACATATCTCATACCGGTACACCGACAAAAACAATATTCGCCAATAAAAACAAGCTAATGAGTCCGAAAAGGGTATCGCTGTAGAAATCCAGCAGGCACATTGCAGCAGCAGCGGCGGTCCAAACGTGAAAGCAGGAGGCCCGACCGGCCGACCGTAAGTACCCTAATAAAAAGTAACGGTGGCAATCATGCTGTCACCCTAATGAAGAGTTGTCGCATATAAATATTAATATTGATGTGTGAATGGATGCGGTAGACAGTTCCCTCAGTTCCCTGGCTGCAGGCCGTTTATTTCAATCTGGATAGATTTTAATAACTACATCGTCGCGTCGGTGTTGCTGCTACTGCTGCCTGACACGTCGAACACTGGCGGCGCTCCCTGCCTCAGAATGTTCGGGTTTTTGCTAATAGAGTTGTCAAAGATAAGTGTTGGGCTAACGAAACGTATCAAACGCTGAGTCAAAGGTTACTAAAATTATCATCATCATAGTCACAATGTCTTAACAGACATGTTGTGAACCCGTGAAACGCATTAAGTCGGAGCTAGAGTATTGCCGACACGAATATCATCAATAGTTTTGAGAACTGTGGCTCGCCATCGTTCGCGATTTACTTTCAGTCCAGTGGCGCTCTTGATACTCATATCTAGCAACTGTTTCGTCGTATCCACCCAGCGTGTAGGGGAACGGCCACGGCGCCGCCCACTCGGGGCATGACCCTGAACTACAAGTTTCTCCATATTATCGCTTCTGTGTATATGTTCGAAGAATGTAAGCATTCTCATCGACACAATGGAGGATAGTCTCTTTGGATTACCGAGCTCATCCAGTATGGAAACATTAGTTCGATGGGCGGTATAAGGAATTCTCAGCATTCTTCTCCACGTCCACATTTCAAAAGCATCTATGCGAGCTCGATCTGCCTTTTTAACAGTCCAAGTTTCCGAGGCATACAAAAATATGGAGAAGACAAGAGACTGAACCAGTGACATTTTGGTAGCTTTAGTGATGTTATGGCCACGCCATATTTTAGTAAGTTTTGTCATGGCCACCCGTGCCTGTTGAATGTGCCGTCGAATCTCATTCTCACAGCTACCTGAATTGTCATCAAAGAACCGAGGTACACAAAACTTTGAACTACCTCACAACGACCTATTGACTTTATTTCTCGATGATTGTCATGCTCTCTATCTACGATAATAACCTTGGTCTTATTGTAGTTAATACCAAGACCATATGCTCCACTGTGTTGTTCTAAAACGTTCGATAGAGCTACTAGTTCTTCCTGAGAAGCAGCAATAAAGGTTGTATCGTCAGCAAATCTTAAGTTAGATATTTTGCTTCCGCCAATAGTTATACCGTCACTCCAGTTGTCCAATACCTGTCTCATCACAAATTCATAGTAAATGTTAAATAACATCAGAGATAATACGCATCCCTAACGAACTCCTGTTCTGGTTGCTGTTTGACCAGACAGGTCACCATCGATTCTTATACGAGCTGAGCTAGACTCATAGAGTTGCTGTATGAGAAATACTAAGTGGTGAGGGACTCCCATGGAGATAAGGATTTCCCGCAGTTTAGGCCACTTTACGTTACCAAACGCCTTAGAATAGTCCACAAAGCAGATAAAAACGGGAAAATAATTCTCTCTGGATTTTTCAATAATCTGTCTTAAGTTTAAGGTCTGTTCACGCATACCGCGACCTTTTACGAAACCTGCCTGCGCCTGAGAAATTTGCCAGCCAATAAAACCCTCCAAACGAGACTGTAAAATATATAGTAGAACCTTGCTTGCATGAGATATTAACGAAAGTAGGCGATAATTGTCTGGATTTGTTTTGGAGATCCTTTCTTATGAAGTGGAACAAAAATGGATGTGCACCATTCATCAGGCCAAACACCGGAGGACCAGACCCCTCTTACAAATATTATATAAAAGAGAGATGCCGGAGCGCATCTTCACACATGGGAGCAATACTCCAGCGATGGTGGGATCTAAGCCTTGTAGAACAGCAGTAATTGCTCTGGAGTATGCAGCTTCCTACAATGGTAGAAAACTTCAAGCTTCTGGGATGCCGTTGTAGCAATACTGACGACGTGGTCGTGCCATGGACATGTCATTGTTGATGCTGATCCCACGAGGCTGTAAAATATATAGTAGAATCTTACTTGCATGAGAGATTAACGAAAGTAGGCGATAATTGTCTGGATTTGTTGGAGTTAGGATGGCCAGTACACCGAATAACAGATGTTATTCTATGGCCAATTAGATCTTCCAGACAGAAGTGCAATTCGAGATTGTTTTCCACCAAAATTTTGACAGCTATTCATCTTCGGTTACAGCTAATTCTAAACGGACGTGCGGTATCTCATCTCTTTCCTTATCTAAGGGTTACACAATAGGCCTGAATCATGGCCGACCTCACTCACAAGGCCGGAGCATGAAAGATGGCAACACTAAATCAGCGGGCCGAGTTTTTATTTGTTGTTATGTCATGTGTATTCTTCCAGGAGCAGAAAATATGGTTGGAAGGTGATTATTAATGTGTTTCTAATTATTTACCTGCACAAACGAAACTATAAAGATAAGAAGATGCCTGCAAAGTGTGTAGTACCAGGAATAGAGGACATACCAAACCATGGCCGAACATAGCCTTCCAGAGTAAAAAGAACATTTCAAGGTGATTTTTAATGTGTTTCTAATCATTTACCTGCACAAACGAAACTATAAAGATAAACAGATGCCTGCAAAGTGTGTAGTACCAGGTTGTACTAGCAATTGTGCTTCCAGTAAAGGACATAAACAGAAGTGGGTGAACAGCACAAGTGAACAGTATTCCTCGTATGGGCTGGTTATATTTATAAGAATAAAGACAATACTTTACAAACATTTCAAAGGATAAGACCTATTTTAAAGCACAATGTGGTACCTACAATGTTTTCTGGACCTACCAAATATCGCAGAAAAATACAGTTAATAGAACTTATCTGGGCATGCATCATGCATCTGGGCATACCTACGAAAAGATTTGATAGTGAAAGGGAATCAAGACTAGCAAGAATGGCTTCACAGTGACCTAATAGTGAATTTTTCTAGCTCAAGTGACAATTTACAAAGTAAATTGAGTGTTCATTTAAGTGGAAGTGGAAGTGGCAGCAGGAAACAGGTTGCGTTTATTTTTATTTTGTAGTGTTTGACTACGATGAACCAGACATCAGATGTAAGTGGTATTAGTAGTAGTAGTTCTAAAAAGTATTTTTCTTAATTTATTAACCGAGATGAACTCTAATACATATAAAATGTAATAATTATTCTGAAACTATAGGCCCACTATTTGACAGCTAAGCCACGTTGCCACATCTAAGGCTCCGGCCTAGTGTAGAGTCGGCCATGTCTGAAGGCTTCAGTATTGAACGGTGACAGTATGGTCGGACGGCTCTTGTAAAAAAAACCCCATAGTAGAACGCATCGAAAGTATAAGTCTCAGAAGGTGCACAGCCCGTTCTGGGGCGCCGTCCATGAGAGCGGTAGGTCGTCAGAACGTCATCGCGATTGAAATACAGCCCGATAGGGTCCGGAACGGATTTATCAGGCCCATAAACCACGACGGCACGGCGGTGCGGCGATGTCAGATCCGCGCCAGGCCACTAAGTCAAATAGATTTAGGTGTTTTGATCTAGGACAGGAGCTCGTTGATCATGCGACATCATCGATGCAGATACCGAACGTCGTATATCATCCAGAAAGGAGCAGCTGTCACGACGCTATACGACGTCAAATACGTTTTGTGCTGCGTATGCAGTACGAAGCGACACCGAAATAGGAATATACAGGGTGTTGCCTAAGTTGGGACTCTCCTTTATAGGGCATATAATAGTACTCGCCAAAAGAGTGATTTTTCTCAGTCAGATATTAGCGAAATGTTTAGCGATATCAACGAAATCCTCATTTCTAATTCTGTCCCTGTGCGTTAGATCAAAACAGAAGCAAAACACGAAAAAACCTAGTTCACTATGGAGCATAGATGTAGGTAGCAGCGTGCGTTTGAGGTCTCTCGAGTTGTTGACGTGCTACATCGGATTTTAAAAACAATAAAATGGTACACTATAATAAACTGGTGGTTATGAGTTTAGTGTAGGATGAATGTGGTCAAAATGCCTCTCGAACTTCTTGAGTGTATGCTGACCTGACCATCCTCACCCTACACTCCGTCGATTTGTCTATCTCGTGCAACTAGCTAGAGACACAGGATGTTTGTATCCACATCATGGTGGACACGCTGGACGACCTAGACAACCTCGAATGGTCCAAATTGAAGAAGAAATATTTTGCTTTTCAGTCTCGCGCGTGAACTTCGAACAATATATTATATAAGACTCATACTGCATACTGAATACTGTTTATTCATCCATTCAGACCTATAGAGGTATTGGATAAGTCATAAAAAGATACAGATACAACATAGAATGTATAAATAAAAATGCAGGATAAAACGCAAGTATAGACAAAATAGACAAGATAAAATTATTAAATAACATTATGCAACTGGCTAAAAAAATCGATCACAGAGTAAAATCATTTGTCTAACAGGAAGTTCTTCAATTGTTTATTGAATAAACGTTCACCGGAGATATTTCGTATATTTGCAGGTAAAGAATTGAGAATCTTATATCCCATATAAAAAGGACTACTTTCATATAAAGCTGTGTTATGTTTAATAGACCTTAATGAGGTGCTGCCACGCGTTGGATATGTATGCAAGTCTGAGTTCTTCTCATGCGCATTTAAGTGACGCCTTGCAAATATTGCACATTTATAGATATACCTATATGGCGGGTAACGTTAATACATTATTATTTTTTGAAATATGCCCGACATGACTCATTGTACTTTAGACGAAATGAAACACGCAAAATTTGTTTTTCTGCAATAAAAACTCTAGCGGCGGAGGGTGAATTACCCCAAATCGCAATGTGATATGATAAATGAGAATATACTAGAGAAAAGTACACATTTATCAGCTGGGGAATATCTAGGCAGTTTCAGAGCTGGAGTATCGCATAGTAACTCTTACTGATTCTTTTACAGACTAGTTCAGTGTGAACTCTCCATAAGTCACACCTTCATCTAAATTCAGACCCAAGAATTTTGTGGTTTCTGAGAGGCCCACGGTGTCTGTATTGATATTAATGTAGAAGTTTTCTTTATTCAGTATCTAGTTTTATTGAAAAACTGCATAGCACTTGTTCTGCTAGAATTGGCAATCAAAGCATTCCGCAAACACCAAGATGTAAATTCTGAAGCTATATAATCCAATTTTTGCCTTAACTCTTCCACAGTTTCAGTATTAGCAGCACTTAAAACATAGCACTAAACGAATAGTAAGTATTTTCATACATTTTTTTTTATTCTTCTGCTGCTGATTTACCGTACATTAGATTTGTCATTTCAAAGGCAGTTGTTTCTGAAAACGAAAGTCTCAACTTTGATGTTGATACGCTATAATTGGAACAGTTCAAATAATACGTCCTAAGGGTCTAATTTTCAAGATATAAGCCAAAAAATCTATTTTTTCCAAGCTTGTGGCCTCTATTGTTGCTACTAACGCTAAGGGTATAATAAAAGTGCTTACTGTGTTTAATAATCTGGAAATATGTTAGACATAACCTCGCTTTCTTTGTTTGGTACAAAGAAAATGCCCTCTTAATTTCAATGCGCACTGTGTGTGTAAAGTAAATAGAAGTTCACCATTTCACACTTCGTACAAACACCCTTGAACAAACACTTAGTATAATGGAGAGAAAGTTTACCGTTACTCATTTCTTTTAATCTACAAGCTTGTTTGACTTGTCTCAGGTTATTTATGCCGCCCTAAACGTTGCACCTGAAGCTCGTGTTGGTTTTCAAGACAGCCATTATTATGAGGTATTTGTGACGATGATAATTTTCATTTTTTCAGGTGTTTATCTTTAGACGAGTCTCTCTCAAAAATGGTAGGTATCTCAGTTGCGGGAATGTGGAAACAATTATTGAAAATGTAGATCTTAACAGTAGCCTAACCGAAAGAGCGACCAGTGTAACATAAAAGAGAAAAGAAGAAATAAGGAAAACATTATTTAGACAGAAAAAAAGTTGAAAGAAATACTAGAAGAACTTATTATACCATTACTGTGGTCACACTATGTTGACGGTGTATCCGATATATGGCCACATAGTACTATGAATGAATTTCTTTTCTACAAAATAAACACCAAAGAATCAACAACGCAACACACAAAGGAAATAGAAATAAACGGACATAAATATTGAAGGCAATGGCAATCGGTATACAGGGTTGAGATGAAGTATGGAACCAAGCAAATAACTTTGGAACGGAAAGAGTGATATTGCTGAAAATTTGCAGGCAAGTGTAGTGACATTTAGTGCATCCGAAGACATTATGTTAGCTATTAATGTACTTCCGGTTTAACCGCAAGTACCGTCAACTTTTTTAATTTAAATGGGACACCCTGTATATTTTTGCAGATTTTAATTCATCTTTTTTTTTCCGAATATGTCCATAGTGGGTTTAGCATTAGTTTCTGTAAAAACGGGAAAGATAAAGCTTCTTTATCATTTCAGGTGTTTAAAATGCCGGTCATTCAAAGTCGGTTTTGGCGATCGCGTGAGAACTCACAAAGAAGTGTGTCAACTTTTAATGATTTACGTCCCGACAGGGGTCCTATAACACGTTTGACGGTGACTAAAAAAAAAAATACAAAAAAAATTACCTCAAACGGGAAGACCGCAGACCGCCACGGACGAATTTGTGAGACAAAAAAAGATGAATTAAAATCTGCAAAAATATACAAGGTGTCCCATTTAAATTAAAAAAGTTGACGGTACTTCCGATTAAACCGGAAGTACATTAATAGCTAACATAATGTCTTCGGACGCATTAGACGTCACTACACTTGCCTGCAAATTTTCAGCAATATCACTCTTTCCGTTCCAAAGCTATTTGCTTGGTTCCATACTTTAGCCCAACCCTGTATAGAAAAGTAAAAGCAAATTGCATTTTGAATCTCTCATAAGACAGACGAACAGCGACTCAAAACTGGGTTTTTTCTAATTTATCAATTTTTTAAAACAAACGTCTTCCTAGAGAAACTATCAATGGGCCGCTATGTCAGTGGTCAGTGGAGTTTAATGAATCAAAGGAACTGGTAAAGGGTAGATTTTGGTCGAGGTATGAGAACCAGAGTCCACTGCAACCAACTCAGTCTAATCTAAGCCTCAGAAATTAGAGTTAACTGCTTTTACTTCCCACACCGATAGGTGAGGGGAGTATTGTGATCGCGAAAATTTTCGATTTTGAGATAATATACTTTTTGGGCGTTTTATGATGCCTACATAACGAAAATCCACGTCACTCATTTCCGTCAGTCTGTCTGTCTGTCTGTCTGTCGGTCTGTCTGTCTGTTGGCGTTTTTCTAGCCTCATAGTCTCAGTAACCGCTGCATAGATTTCGATGAAATTTGGGTAGTGATATGGTGTAGGGTCGTAGTAGGTAATGTTGCTACAATTTTGAAAATCGGTGCATGGGCGGCGGAGTAATTAGCAAAAAACGAAAAATTTAAAATATGCCTCAAACTTCGTTTTTAGGTGTTTTAGGGGTTCCTGATCATTTTCTACTTTTTTGGGGTGAGGGTGAAATTAGGGTGGTTGGGGGGGTGGGGGTTGTAAATCTGAAAAATTTGTTGTACTCATAATGTGCTGTCTACTGACCTGAGAGAGAAAGACCTAGCGGCATAATACACTTTTTTAGGTCCATCCGAACATTGTCTTGCCGACTACAGAAACCAAGGGGCTTGAACTTTTTGATGCATACAAAATACATACGAGTATTACTTTGGATCGTTTTGTATTTTGTTACGTGGAAACTTCTGAATTGACTTTAATGACATTCTGACACAGATTTATTACCGCGACGAGTATGGAAAGCGCATATGGTTTTTAGAAATCATTTCAGTGGCGGCGCGGCAATAATAAAAAAATTAAAAATATAAAAAACACCTCAAACTTCGTTTTAGACGTTTTAGGGGTTCCTGATCATTTTAAAAAAATTTTTGGTTGAGTCATTGACCTGTGAAAGAAGCACCTAGTAGAATAAAACACTTTTTTTGCGGTCGGGCTAGCGATGATTTGATGGCAGGGGCATCTAGACTATAGTTTCATGCTGTGGGAAAATAATAAAACTGGTATCATCGGAATGTGTGGGAAGTACTGAGTCAACCAACTTGACTACATTTTTTAACTATACTATTCCGATCGAAATGTATTGACTCTTCTGTGATGATAACGTCAAAGTAGGTAGTATCGATCCATAAGTCTGAATTTTGGCTCACGCTGTTGATGTTGATGCGTAATTTCTAATCGAGAGCACATACTATCTGCGGGCTACGATAAACTGGGAATGTTTATGAAGAAGAAGCACTGTTGCTGGCGGTAATTGGATGATTGGTCGCCAGGTCGGCCGTCATTACCTGGCCACTGCCGACTCTGATCATGGTAGCCATGGACGATAATGGTATGGTGTGCAGACGGATGCATGCTCATCTCTCTCTCATAAGCCCTAACTAATCATCATTCATGGCGGTCACAATTTACTGTCGAAGAGTCACTCAACGCCGCTCGCTTGCTAATTATAGCAATAGTCAAGCTTGCTTCTTCCAGAACAGAACAGGAATACCAACTTTGATATTCCGGAGTCCACACTAACTGTAGGCAGCTGATCAAACGAGATACATTGAAGATCATGAAGTGAACACAGTTGAAATGCGTACAAAGATAGGAGGCCAAAGAGAGCCAGAGAGAACAGCTAATTAACTAAATTACAATATACAATGTCAGTACCCATGTCAAGCCAATACCTCATACAAGGCGTAGCCTTCGAGGTGGCAATATTTGTATTGTATAATTAAATAAAAAAAAATAAAATAAAAAAATACTTCAGCAAGTGGAAGCTAAAGCTAAATATGAGCAAAACAATAACATCGTGTTTTCATCCTAACAATAAAATGGTAAAAAGAGAGGTACCTTGCTACCCTATCCTATAACTCCACACCCAAATACCTAGGTGTTACACAGGATAGGACACTGTCTTTTAAAAAACATATTCAGTCCATCAGAGCCAAAGTAAACAGCAGAAATAACGTCATGCAAAAATTATATGGAACCTCTTGAGGTGCCTCCGCTTCTACGCTTCGTATTTCGGCCCTGAGCCTCTGTTCCTCTGAGGTTGAATTTTATTCGCCAGTGTGGCTAAACAGCACACTTACTATAGACTGATAGACGCCCAGTTAAACTCCTATGTGAGAACTATTACGGGATGCATCAAATCAACCCCCAAACTTGCTATCAACACTCAGCCAAATAGCTCCACCACCCATCCATCGAGAAAATGTCCTTCTAAAAGAATCTACCAAAATCAAAACAAATCATTCACTGCCAATCAACGAAGATATACCTGATCTCTTCTTACGCAGATTACAGTCCAGAAAACCATCAATTATTGCAACAGCTCTTCAATTTGAGTCTGATGGTTTTAACCTTGCAATTAAATGGGCAGAAATTTGGGCGATCTAAACACCAGAAGTGAACAATAATCTAACTGTTGGTCAAGAACCTCCTGGTTTTGAGCTCCTCCGGAAGGAATGTTCGACCCTAAACAGATTTCGCACGTGGCATGTAGTGTGCGCTGATTCGTTGTTTAAATGGAACAGGCGTGAATCCCCACGATGTGACTGTGGAAAGGAATACCAAACTGTCAAGCATATAGCAAGAATATGGCCTTACATAATATTCAGGCAACAACAATGATTTCCTCCAAGCCATCAGCCGTAGAATGGATTTCCAGGCTCAATATTACTGATTACAATTTTGATCGAATTTTTTTATCTTAAATTTCCTTAATTTTGTGTTGGCTGTCTTAACTGTTTTACCAATGAAGATTTGATTGCAAATTTAACAGGATATTTGACCGTTTAAGTTAAGTTAGTTAAACAAGAACCTGAAATAAAAGTGGAGTGAACACTACCATAGAAATCCATCCGGAGCGACATACAAACAGATCCAACAGAACATAAGAACAGAGCCCTAGTTTAAGAGAGAGAAACAAATAGATCACTTTTGAGAACCCTTTGCAGATTGAGGTGTGGACATTACTTAAGCCCTCAACGCAAAACTAAAATAGGTTTGGACAATTGCCCTCACTGCAGATGTGGAGAGATTGGTATACTGCTCAACACTGCATATTAGAATGCCAATTGATCAGTAATGAGGTAACATACCTGAATCACAGATTGTCAAACTATATTCCGTTACATGCTAATATGATCTCTATACTAGCTGGTGAAAACAACTGTGCATACAAACTACTATAAAACTTTTACACATAAAAACTAAAAATAATACTGTAACTTTCAACTATAGCTAATATAAAACAATGTAATCATTATTAAGAAAAAATACATGTTTATCCACGATACAATTCACCTACAACTAACCAGTTGATCTCAGATCAGAGCTATTAACATAATTAAAATAAATTTGTAGTTCTTGGGTTTTTAGGCCGGCGTCGTGTAGGTGTGTAGGTAGCCACGTCACCATTAGCAGGTATAAATACAGGTGCAGATTCACCAGCCGTCAGTATTTTGGAAGTCGCCGAAGTGAAATAGCTTCTGAAGATGCCATCCACTCGTGGTGGCGAAACGTCAAGCTTCAACGCTAAACGACGCCGGCCTAAAAACCCAAGAACCACAAATTCATTGGACGATGGCCGCGAAAGCCTTACACAGTATAATTAAAATAGTTAAGTTAGGTTGAGTATTTAAGTATTGCATACACTATCAGTAAGTCGAGAAAAATATGGAAAATTCGGAAAAAATACTTTGGGGTAAATCATTAAGTGTCGGAAAAAATATTAAAAAATCGACTAAACTTGGGAAAATACGGGAAAATTGGGAAAGCTCTCGAGAAATTGGAATACATCGTGAAAAAAAAATACAAAAATCGTGGAAAATCGCTATATATAGTAAATATTTTTTGGAAATGTTGAAAAAACTCTGTAATAATCGAGGAAAATATGAAAAAAATCTGAAAAAATAAGGAACAAGGGATCAGCAAACATGAGGGTAAATTGCTAAGTATCGGAAAAAAATTTGAAAAAACCGGCAAAACTTGGGAAAATACAGGAAAATTGGGGAAAATATAGAGAAATTGGAATACATCGTGAAAAACATGAAACAATCGTGGAAAATCGATATACAGGGTTGGGATAAAGTATGGAACCAAGCAAATAACTTTGAAACGGAAAGAGTGATATTGCTGAAAATTTGCAGGCAAGTGTAGTGACGTCTAATGCATCCGAAGACATTATGTTAGCTATTAATGTACTTCCGGTTCAACCGGAAGTACCGTCAACTTTTTTAATTTAAATGGGACACCCTGTATATTTTTGCAGATTTTAATTCATCTTTTTTTTCCGAATACGTCCATAGTGGGTTAGTATTTGTTTCTTAAAAAAATTGTCTCACAAATTCGACCGTGGCGGTCTGCGGTCTTCCCGTTTGAGGTAATTTTTTTTTGTATTTTTTTTTTAGTCACCGTCAAACGTGTTATAGGACTCCTGTCGGGACGTAAATCATTAAAAGTTGATACACTTCTTTGTGAGTTCTCACGCGATTGCCAAAACCGACTTTGAATGACCGGCATTTTAAACACCTGAAATGATAAAGAAGCTTTATCTTTCCTCCCGTTTTTACAGAAACTAATACTAAACCCACTATGGACGTATTCGGAAAAAAAGATGAATTAAAATCTGCAAAAATATACAGGGTGTCCCATTTAAATTAAAAAAGTTGACGGTACTTCCGGTTAAACCGGAAGTACATTAGTAGCTAACATAATGTCTTCGGATGCACTAGACGTCACTACACTTGCCTGCAAATGTTCAGCAATATCACTCTTTCCGTTCCAAAGTTATTTGCTTGGTTCCATACTTTATCCCAACCCTGTATGTAGGAAAAACCTGGAAAAAATTGAAAAACTCAGTAATAATGGAGGAAAATATTAAACACTTTTCTAGCGCAGCCTTTAAGTGACTGTTTTGATTCTACAGCACTCAAATAACGAGCCCCCTACTTAAAATGAACGTGCCTTCCCCGACATCGACGGATAAACATGTATCTACCGCAACCGCCACGTACCTGACACTCCTGACAGGTTTATCAACAAAACATGAATTTCACCCCAAGTCAGCTGTCGCGCATTGTCTGATAAATTGAAGAACTAAAAATACAGCGAGTGGCTGGCAAGCCAAGAAATATCCACCAAACGGAGCGAGACATTAAAGCACACTCCAAGTTAACGAGGGGACATAACTTTTGGAAATTTAAAAGCAGCCTCGCTATCTGTTAGGAATCCCGAAACAAATTATAACGTTCGCCGCGGTATTCAACGCATCAATCTTCTGGTGTCTCAGGTTTATCTTGAAAAATGTGACGTAGTTGCGCTGGGAAAAGCAACCGCATACTATCACTATCGCACTGGTGACACGTACCACTGTTTCAAAATGGAAGTGTAAGAGTCGTTAACCTTTTTAATAATACGCTTTTATTAGGTTCATCGGTATGAAGCTCATAGTTTGCACACGTATTAAGAACCCGTTACAATTTTGTTTTAAAATTCTCACCAGGGTCATCAAAACTAACGATTAATTAGTTTGTTGCACCTAATATCTCTATCCAAGACACGAAAAGGAAGATCGTCCTTAAAATGGAAGCAGTTTTTCCTATTCCTCAATACCACCCTAGACCAGAGAGGACAAGTCCATCGCTTCTGCTCCTAAAGAAAAAGCAGACATCTTAGGAAGGCTTTTCGCAGCCAATTATACTGTAGACTTCCAAGGCAGTACTCCGACTACCACTATACAGGTGAACTCGAGAATGGTAGAGGCCAAATTTCAACATCGAGATGTAAAAAGCATCCTCCAAAAACTAAACACGAAGGAAGCTACTGGTCCTGACCAAATTCCAGCCATTTTCCTTAAACGCTGTGCCGCTGAGCTTGCACCTATTCTTTGCAAGCTCTACAAACTATCATATCAGCAAGGCGTGTTTCCCGCTTCATGGAAGATTGGCTGCGTACAACCTATCCCTAAGAAAGGCAAAAAAAACCGATCCTACTAACTATAGACCTGTGGCTCTTCTCAGCATCATGTCTAAGATTATGGAGACTATCATTAACACACAGATCCTGAAATACCTGAACAACAATAACATCATTAATGTTTACCAGTATGGCTTCCGTAAGCACAAGTCTACGGGTGACCTCCTGGCCTATGTCACTCACTTGTGGAATAGAGCAACTGAAAACCATGGCGAATCCCGTGTTGTTGCACTTGACATATCGAAAGCCTTCGTCAGAGTGTGGCATGAGGGACTTCTAGTCAAGCTTGCTGCTTATGGACTACCACCTGGCCTGCGCCAGTTGCTGAATACCTTTTGGAACGACCGATCTCTGTTTGTTGTAGTCGAAGGCTGTTTATCAGACGTATTTTCAATAAACGCCGGTGTTCCTCCGGGATCTGTCCTATCCCCTACACTGTTCCTGCTGTACATCAACGAGCTGCTGGAAACAACAACAACAAACAATTGTCGAGTGGGGATTAGTAAATAAAGTACAGTTCAACGTGCAGAAACCTCAGACAACAATACTTACAAAGAAGTCTCACGTTGGCTTACCAATAGTGGAAATTGAAGGTTCACCCCATAGTCGAATCACCTTCCGTCAAGATTTTGGGGATCGACATCAACAATAACATGTGCTGGCATGACCACGTCGTCAGTATTGCTAAAACGGCATCCCAGAAGCTTGGAGTTTTGTTCCGCTGTACGATGTTGTATACACCAGAGCAACTGCTGCTGCTCTACAAGGCACAGATCCGACCATTGCTGGAGTATTGCTCCCATGTGTGGGAATGCACTCCGAAGTACGCTTTGAAGCTTCTGGACACTATCCAGAAAAGAGCAATTAGATTAATCGATACGCCTAGCCTCACGGGGGACCTCCACAGCCTGGAACATAGAAGGAGGGTGGCTGACCTATCCCTGTTTTACAGATTCTATCACGGAAGATGTTCGAGTGAGCTCCTCCAGATAATAACACCAAAGGCCGTCCGAAGCAGGAAAACTAGAGAAGCTCTGCGAGCTCATCCTTACCAGGTCGAGGTCCTTACTCCCCGAACTAGTCTCCTCCAGCATTCCTTCTTTTGGAGAGCTTCGACGCTGTGGAATAAGTTGCTGAGGAATTTATTTCCCGAAGGCTACAACATGCAACGTTTCAAACCTAACGTGAACCGACACTTATCCTCTCGCAGCGCTTCTACAGCGCCATAGGCTTTCAGCCTTTGCGGGAGGATGACCATAAAAAAACAACGCATTTTGCGAGTTTTCAACATGTCTGTTAACGCTGCTCCGACAATCCGGAATAGTTTCCCCGGAAGATGCGGGGAGCTGAAAAGGAACCGACGATGGGCTTGATAAATAAACAGGTGCGCGCTACACTAGAAAGAAATGGAAACAGTCATGTTAGCGCGTCGCCCGAAATTTGTAAAATTGAAGAGGAAGGCGATTTGCAGATGTTTTTTATCCCAATTCCTGACGCTTCATTTTCCAATATTTTTACATGAAATTTTCACATGATATTTAGAAGGAAATTGTCCAGAATGATATCGAAGCACTTTTTCATTTCTGCTTCTGGGCTTTTCTTAAAAAAAT
Source organism: Callosobruchus maculatus (assembly GCA_951848785.1). NCBI lineage: Eukaryota > Metazoa > Arthropoda > Insecta > Coleoptera > Chrysomelidae > Callosobruchus > Callosobruchus maculatus. Next base: position 1,929,808 of record CATOUR010000030.1, read on the forward strand.
TACAAAGTTGACGAAGAAAATAGGCAACTTCAAGCGATCATATTTCATGTTCAATGAATTTTTTTTTAAAAATGCTTCGATAGCCCCCTGTATAATTTCCTTCCAAACTTCATGTAAAAATTTCATGCAAAAATATTGAAAACTAGAGCGTCAGGAATTGGGATGAAATCACTTGAAAATGACCGTTTATGCTCTCCGTAGGAGCCGCCTTAAGACATCTTCTTACTTCTTACTATCTTTGGTTGGAATGTAGAAATATCTATGTGTACGGGTCTATGAAACGTGGTGGACTGTATTTAGGAAACTTATATTACGAATAGTGACTTATAATAGATGCAATTTGATAGTCTTTATGGAGTACAAAAATTCACGTGTGCATCCCGGCGATGCTTCGATGCGTCTTGTTTTTTCGCGGTGCTGCCGGGTCCTTCTTCAGTGCGCACCAACGCTAACACTGCACTGAACACTATGTATATGAAAACATATCTCATCTAACCCCATAAACAACATTTGTTTCTCGAGAATCCAGTCAACAGCTGCATCTCATCCCTGCACCCCTTTGTTTACTCTCGGCGATCGCTCAACCCCATTCTTCCTGGCAAGGGGGTGGTGACGTGGCAGGTTCGACAAGGGGCAACCCCATCGCCGTGAAGCCCGGAGCCTGTCTGTCCGCCCGGAGCGAGCGAGCGGACCATGAGTGATGGATGGATCGTGCCCGGTCTCTACAGCGGTCATCATCAATTCGCGTCACCCGGGGGCCCCGCAAAAGCCTCCGACGACGTCCCGGTTATCCTTCAGGACGGCCACGGACTGACGGATGCCAAGATGCGTCTGGAAGTCGATCCAGGGCACGCCACGCCGACAGATGCTATCCGTCACTCTTCATACCAGATCCTATACGTTCTATAGTACGGTATGTGTAGCGCCAACAACTGCATTAAAAAAATAAGTTTTTTTGTGATAAATGTAAAGATCATATATATGTCTTATAGCAAAACTATTTTTGTTTTCTTTTTTTGTAATAATTCGAAAGCTGTAACAAAATAACAATGGATTTTTGAATTCAGCAACGGAAACACGCCGACAGCTTCAACAACATATATTTACACGTATGTTAATAAAACCATTGCAAAAGTAGAGCGTTCACATGGTGCCATTTTGTCATTTCCTTGTCGACATCGATCATGGAGGAAGTACTACTATGGTCAATTTTTGCATGTTCTCTTGTGAAGAAAATGGCTTTTGAAGAATATAACACTTTACCCACGTCAGATTATTACGTGAATTACGTGATAAACCTAATGATTGGTAAAACTATTTAGTTGATTAAGACAGGGGTTCCCAATCTTTCTCAACTCGCGGCGCACTTTCAAGTTTGGCATTTTGTCACGGCGCCCTACCTTAGACAGCTATTTTAAATAGATAGGTCCTGTCGACACAAATAGGTATCTACAATAATAGTAGACACAAAAATAAAAACTTCCTCAACAGGAAATGAAGTTTATTTTATTACATTTATAAGAATTCAGAATTGAAACAGAAAACAAAAAGAAAGACTTAAGAAAAACAAAAATAAAATACAACAGTCAAATCAATGTGACAATTGGTGATATCCGCCTAGTTTTTCATAACGGGGAATAAAATTCGACACTGCAACTCTCATTTCTTGCTTCTCATTGATCCTTAAGCGATATTTGTTCTTGATTACAGCTACGGCTGAAAATCCAGCTTCACATAAATATGCCGTTGCGAACGGAATAAAAATTCTTAAAGCTTTTGAAGTTAGGTTTGGATATTCAATTTGAATCGATAACCAAAACTCCACCAAATCGGATTTGGAGAATTCTGGCGGAGCTTGCGTATGAAAGGGATCTTGGATCCACGCAAATTTTTCGACATCATCATGTGTATTTCGAAAACCATTCAGTGAGCTTCCATAAGTGTTCCGTGAAAAGGGTCTTGTGAGACAACCAGTTTATTGGATCCCGCATCTTTATACAACTGTGGAAAGCAATCTTCACCGCCGCCTTCATTTGTCTTTTTTACCCAAACTTGTAGTTTGTTCCTGAACGTTGTAGTAGTGGTTTCAAAGTGTGACGAGCGTCAGAATAGGTATTGTTGCTTTTTCGGCACCCACAAATATTTGTGTTTTAAACTTATAGGATCGACTCACAGCGCCCCTCTTTACTTTCTATGGCGCACCAGGGCGCCGCGGCGCACAGGTTGGGAACCCCTGGCTTAAGAAGTACAAAAAAATGAAATAGTAGAAATATGGCTTGTAGATATTGTACTGTCATGTCCTAAATCGACGAGGTTTATTTTTGCTAACTCTTTTACGTAAACAGTCCTTTAAGAATTAATTTTCTATCTGCGTTCAACATTTTTTTTTTCAGTTTTTCTACCAAAATCTAATATGCCTGCCCTTTTTTGTCTCTGTCACTATATTTGGTGGATAAGATACGCCAAATTCATTGGATACTTCCATACAACGCGATAAACTCAGTCAAAAGCTCCCAGGAAATTATCGAAGGTGTGTCATTCGCGAACAAAATGTATCGAAAGACGGAGCCAATGTCTACACGCACCGACTTATCTGGGGCAGTTCATGGATAACTATATGCTCACCAACTGAGTTATCGCTGCAACTGTTCTCAAAAATGCACTGTTTTTCTATCTGCACGCAACGTTTTGTCTGCAAAGTTTTGAACTGCACAGACAAAAGATGTTGGAAAACGTAACATCTGCACTAGGCTTAAAAGAAATTCTTGCCGAAGCTTAAAAAAATGGTGAATGTGCACCTACACATCCACCTGTTTTTAAAAACAAGGCAATTGGTATCATGGGTTAGTACTCAAATCAAAAAAAATATTACAATAACCAAACGCCAGACGTCTGCTTTGTATGGCCATGCCGCAGTGGATTACTCATACAAAGAAAAAACACTGAGATTAAAAAACTTAACAAATTCTAATTAATTTTGATAATATCACAGACCAGTGGTAAGTTACATATTTTGGCTGCTGTGTGTAATTGTGTATGTCATAACTGAAACACGTTGTAGGATAATAATAATTGGTAATCCTGCCCGTCAGTCTCCCTCCATCTGTCATCAGTCATTGGCTGTTACTCATTCTTCCATCAGATGTTATTGATATTCAGAGGTGTCGAGGAGGAAACGAAATAGGCGGGAGAAAGGAGAAGACAGAGGGATGGATGGTTGTCGTCTTGTCACCCCCGTTCACCGTAAAACGGGTTGAGGGTGACAGACGAGACGGTTGGTGCCGCGCCTCCCTATATTTTATTAAGGGGTTCACCTGTCGCTCCGATCAACCAGTGGCGCAGCAGCAGGGGGGGGGGGTTAGCTACACGAAGGCACCGAAGGTACGCGAGACAAGAAGGGTCACTCATAGCGCTGGTTTCATAGGAGAAGACAACTGATGGAATTCTAAATTAACGATCGATCGATTGATAGAAGATTTAGATAACACAATCATCCTCTGTCCCTCTTTCTGTTCCTATTCCAGCTACACGTTGGTCCACGCTGCTTGCCGTTGGCTTGCCAGAGATTGCCGATACAAAATAATTTGGGATTTTTTAATAACAGGCTTCTCTGCTGCGATCTAGTAGTATTGCTAACAGTAGTGTCGCCACTATTGTCTCACGTGTTTTTAATTTGAGATGCACTGAAACAGCACATTTTTGGGCAACCTTCACCCTTTGATGATTTTTTTTAAGTTCGTTATCGAATATTTGTATGACATTTGTAATCCACACATATTACACCTTGCGTTTGTCTGATCAATATCTAAGAAAAAAATCCAAACTGGGCTGCTCTTGCTTCTCATCCAACAACGTTTAATCGAAAAGCTCATGATGTCATTAACTATCGCTTGATCACAAACAAACTACTTGCATTAGGTTTCGTAAAGGCACTGACTCGTGGCAACCTAACAACCAACAACCACCCATAAATGAAATATAAAAATGATTCGAAACAGTTTTCTGAAGCACGCAATCCTACTGGCACACCCTGAATCGCTGCAACCAACAATAGGGTACTTGCAGAGGTCGTGAATCGTCTCGGGAGTATACATAGCGCAAAGAAAACCATATCAAGAAGCAGTAGGAAACAAAAAACATGATTTTACTGACGGCCAAAAAAAGATATTTGCAAAATAAAATAAGGATATACTCAAATTTTTCCACGTGATTTAAAACAAGGGCTGACGTCACAGGTATCTTATCGATATCGACAATCGATACTGCTACAGGTTTGCCGACTGCGCATTCGACTAGAGATGATCTGAATTCTTTAACAATGCGACTCAATTTATTGATACCTAAACATATTTGAAACAGGCAATTAACCCACTAGCATTTTCGTTGCAATACATTTTTATATCTGATAGGTGTAACAGTTCATCCTGTTTGTGACCGAGATTCACAACTAATCGAAGCCATCATTTTATTTCGGCGCATCCCATTATGAATGAATCCAAAGATAGAATCTAATTTAAGCCCATCCATACAAAGTGAATTAGTAATCTAGCCTAACTTTTATTCTTTTGACTTTTGTAGTTTTGTGTGTGACTGTGTTTTGTGGTTATAATGATCAATGTCAAAATGTTAGGTTAGCACTGGCTATCGATATCGAACATCAATAGTTTACATCCCATCACTATAGGATATCACTGACGTCAGAGGTTGTTTGCGCGGTATTTTCCGGCATTCGAAATAATTTTTGGAATATCTCTCACAGCTGATTCCAAAAAACTAAACAAGTGATTTTTGTCATGTTCACTAGGCTCTAAGGAACGCGTAAACGACATAATATTTTTTTTCTGCAAGTACCCTATTCAGGCCTACCAGCTGCCGGCCGTGCCTGTTTGACTGAAACAGATGTTTTGGAACAGTTTGGAACTGAAGCAGCTTTCCTGAAACAGGTATTTCATTCATGAAACTGGAACAGTTTGTACCTGTTGTTTTAAATAGCCTGTTCCACCCATTCCTTGTGGTGATACACCATCAGGCCCGATAGGTCTCGACGGTCCCAACTTTGCGCTACAACCTTGGGCATCGTATCCGCCAGATTTAGTCCCCCTCGGTTTATTTCGCGTTGGGAGACGCGCCGCTGGCAGCGATGTCGCCGTCGACGTGTAGCGTCGAGGCCTGTCTCGCGCCGGGACGGGTAATTACACGCTGACAGTGACGCAGTGTGCGGTGCGGCGGGTGGCTGTTGCATTTTTAAAACTTCCAACTCACTTTTCCCGCTGATAAACTGACGCGGCGCGACGCCAGCCGCGAACCGTGGGACAACATCACAGTATATCCAATAATACAGTAGCGCAACTCCCTAGAAATCATGCAGACAATTGAAGGGTTTTCTCATAAACAACCAATGTCAAAAGTCAAGCATTTTCAGGAGGCACAAAAACGTTTATAAACTCCATATCAATCGACTATTCCCATTCTCAAATTTATTATATGTGAATATATATCCCTCTGACTGGTTGCATTGCAAAATAAATAATAATAATAAACGATCGGTACAAACTATACTGGGACGTTGAAATAGATACAGACAAGACTATCCCAGCCAATAGACCAGATATAGTTTTCCAGTCGAAAGCAGATAAAGTTACCTATTTAATAGATATCGCTATTCCCAACGATGTGAATATTCAAAACACCTACGCTGGGAAGATATCTAAATACACGGACCTTGCCATGGAAATAAAACGACTTTGGAAACAAAACAAAGTCACAATTGTCCCCCTCATTATGTCTGTCTCAGGCCTCACACCAAACACGTTTACACAACACCTTCAACAGTTGGGCCTGGACGAAAAGTTACACAAAGTATTTCAAAAGTCTGTAATCCTGAAGACCTGTAATATTGTGCGATCCTTCCTAAATTCCGATCAATAATAGTCCGGGTGTTGACTTGGCACAGCCCGTCAACACTTGTTGCTACCGCAATTATGCGAGAGAAACTTAGAAGTCAGATAATAATAATAATAAATAATAATATATTTCTGGATTATATTTCGTTCGTCAGAAAAAAAAAGAAAACCCTGTGACATTGGTTGTTTTTGCAGATAATTGCAGTTAATGTAGAGTTACTGGTAAATGATTTATTATCAAATTTATTAACAATGATTAAATACAATGCAATTTACTTCACTAGCGTCCATCGCTGTTACCATCTTCAGTTCCAAATATCAGAACAACGTTCTACTAACAACAGCAACAGAAGCAAAACTGACCAGAGTTTACTGGCATAAACTACCAATATTTAATGACATTGGCTGTCCTTGACATAACCGTCTATGACATCGGCTGTTTTTGCTAAAACCCTTTAACTTTGGGGTTCGATTTATTCACTGACGGTGGTAGTTTATGCCTTAATAATATTTTCAGCTGATACATATAACGCTTCTGGTAACAGTGGTGCCAATATCTAAAATTTAAAAAAAATGACATTGGTTGTTTTTGATAAAAACCCTTCAATTTGTCTCCGAAAAACTGGCCTCTCATAACCCCACGTCGGCTCCTCAGCACGAGCCGCGAGTATTGCCGTTTACATTTTCAGCACAGGATCGGCTTAGCAATAGCGAGTGAAGAAGCGTAATTGTGATGCAATAACTTTAATGGACGTGATATATAACGTAAATAGAGTAAATTTTGAAAGCAGTGTAGTAATGTTGTGATATTCATCGAGATTAGGAATTCTGTATTACAATTTTAAGTTATATCCATGCATTCGCATTTTTTTTTATTTTTTATTTAAAGTCGCTTTATAACAGCAAGGTTTTTAGCGACGACATTATACAGATTTTAAATGAATGTACAAGAACATTATAAGGAAGACAACAAAAACAAACAAAGGTACATTATATAAACTGAGTAGCGTTGATGGCTTTAATGAATTTAAGAGTTCTTAGACAATCGGCCGTTGATTCTAGGTTACTGGTCACGGATTCTTGGATGTTGAACTGCTCTCTTGCATTCGCATTTATTGTACGTGAAAATGTTTTGTACTGATTCCTCTAAGTCATCATGGATTCTTTGCATATAAATGTGGTGTCAACATTTTTTTTTAGAAGCAAAAGCAAGAAATAGTCGGTATATGAAAGAAAATTGTTAACTCCGAGAAAATAGGTGGCTTTATTGTTTGTAAGTAAATTACAAAAATGCGAGATTTATTCAACTTTATTTTATCTTATCTTACTTAACCTTAAACATTTAAATAAATATAAAAACTTTATAATATCTTACATGATTCAAATATGGGTATATGTAACGACGTAGCGTCCAAAATAACATTTATGTCTAGTTATCCCACAACCAGAGCTGTCACAAGTACTAGTAAATAGTATTTCAAATACCAATTACCAATTACCAGAGTCGCATGCGTCAAAGTACAAGTACCAAGTAATTTTATTTTTGAAAGTACTTCAAGTATCAAATACTTTAATTTGGTACTTGATTTTTCAAATGAAGTAATTCAAATACGATACTAATATTTCAAGTACTTAAAAAAGTAATTCAAATACCATACTAATACTTGAATTACTTGATATAGTATTTCAAATACGGCGATAGATATTTCAAGTATTTCCGGCTAAACCAAAATAAGCATACATTTGTTTTCTCATGGCTATTGTGCATCTCCGTTAACCATATAATTCTCCAAAATTTCAAACCTCCATCTAGGATTGTAAAAGAAGGGAGCTCTGTATAACGATTCCATTGCCACCCGGTATATGAATTTTTTCATAAAGAGATGCTTGAGAAAAATTACCTTTTTACATCTGCAATTCATAACCACCACGACAAAGTACAGAGTTTTGAAGATTGTTATTATAATGGCAGTAAATTCACAGCTCACATTCACAGATTATTTTAACCTCAATCAACATCAACAACGCATTTTGTTGAACACAACAAGACGAACTGATATTTTGTGATTGTGTCGATTGTGATGAGACTGTCCTGTAGAGTCAGAGTGTCGCGTAGACTATCCTATGTGTACGACAGAGACAGAGCGCAAGGCGACGCGATGCGTAATGTTGATTTGTCCATACTTGTCTAGACTTGAGCATTTAATGCTTGAAATGTGTATTTCAAGTATTTTTATATTTTCATCGAGCTATACTAATATGTATTTCTTACTCACTTTAGTATTTCGAGTATAAATGTATAAATTTGAATTATATTTTTTGTGTGGAAGTACCAAATACAAATACTTCTTATAGCATTTGGGAAATAAAATTAATTTGAAATACAGTACTTCAAATACCAGAAAGTAATTGAAATAAATTTTTCAAGTACTTTACTTCTTTAGTATTTCAAATAAAAATGCCAGGTATTTGAAATATATTTTTTGTGCTACAAGTACCAAATACAAATACTTCTTAGAGAGTATTTGGGGAATCAAGTACAAATATCACAAAAACAATGTATTTGAAGTACAGTACTTCAAATACCAGAAAGTAATTGAAATACATTTTTCAAGTACTTTACTTCAGTTCCGTACCAACCTTCGAGCGGTGTACATCGGGCGAAAAATAAGTGTCGGAATCGAAGTATAGGTGTATCTATAGGATATCTGTATAAGTGTATTGCTGATTTGGTGAATAAATGAGTGTTACTAGCGGGGGGTTACCCCCCGGGAAGAAACGGAAGGAGGATTTTTCCGAACAAGATGAAGAGGACAACGTACAGGTCAGGGTAGGACATCAAGGCTACCAGGATCTTGGTGGTAATAAAGATCTCGATACATGTCCTTTTGGTCCGAATATAAATTGTGATACGGTAAGTCAAAATGTTCCAATGGAAGAAATATATATAAACACTGAAGCGCAAAAACGAGCTGAACGGCAGACTTTTTATTACAAACAAACTGATAAGGGGCCATATCATGTGTATGTAGAAAATAACTTACCTGATTTTAATGGTAAATTAAATCCTGTTAAAGTAGGAGAAATAATATTGAATTCATTGCCACAAATCGATAACCATATAAAAATTATTGATTCCATCGGAAGAAATAGAGTAAGAATCACTTTTAGTAATCCCAATGCAGCAAACGTTTTGGTAAAATCTATTAATTCTCTAAAAGTACATAATTTAGACATCTACATACCAAAGTTTATACTTTTTAGACAAGGCATTATATCTGTATCTAAAGAGTACTCAGAAGAATATATCTCAAACAAAATTAAACCCTTTGAACAACATTCGAATTTTTCCGTTGAATCAATAAAACGTATGCAAAGAAAAGTTATTGAAAATGGGGAAACTAAATATATTCCAATTAATAAGGTCATAGTATCTTTTCAATGTCAAGAATTACCTAAACATGTGTCTATAAACCACGTAGTCTTTGAAGTTTCGAAGTATATCCAGAGAGTAATTCTCTGTCATAACTGCATGCGATATGGTCACCTGGGTAAATATTGTAAAAGTAAACCTAGATGTGCGAGATGCTACGGGGGACATACAACAAGTTCTTGCCAGGATGATACAACAGATCCAAGATGTTTTCATTGTGAAGGAAATCATTACACATTCGAAATGAAGAAATGTGATGAGTTCCGAAGACAGCAGAATATTAAAGCATTTATGGCAACTACGAACTCGTCTTACAAAGATGCAGAAAAATCTGTCCCAAAAATCACTTATGCCAAAATAGCAAGTCAAACAGACAGAAACAGTGACATAAGTACTACAGAACAACATCCATTCTCCGGACAACAACGCACGTTAATTGACAATTCTCCATCAACTAGCAATAATACCGAAAATACAGGAAAGAGAACAAGTAGATTTACTTATCTAAAGACTAAATCAGCTAAACAAAATATCCCTACTTCACCAGATGCTACAGAGATTTCTAGACGTGAAGTCACTAAGCAATTAGGTACCCCCAATAGACCCGGAGGAATTTTAGGCAACTCTACGTACAGTGCACATATAAATGAAAATAAAGAAACCTTTATAGAAAGCGTCCTAGAAGCGGTTATATATGTTCTAACAAACATAAATCAGTTAGATATGGAAAATTTAAGAAAGTCAGATATAATCAATATCCTCAAAGATCGTTTAGATAATGATCAGGAATTTTATTAGCTCACTAAAATTTTTTTTTTAACTTTTCTCTTTTTTGTTTTTTTTTTACACAATAATATAAAGGTGTTCACCCATATTTTGAATAATCCAACAAATATTTACATAACAGACAATACAAGATGACTAGCTTAAACATATGTCAATGGAACTGTAGATCTGCAATAGCTAATAAAATCAATCTAGAGCACCTTTTGATTACGGAAAATATTGACATTGCACTCTTATCAGAGACATGGTTTAAACCGAATGTATATGTAAACTTCCGTGGATTCAATACAATCAGACAGGATCGTTCAGATGGTAGAGGAGGAGTAGCGATACTACTCAAAAACAACATAAAATATACATACGTTCCGATACCTCAATGCGATCCAATAATGAGTGTATGTGTCTCCATCTCGTTACAAGATAATACTAAGGTATATATGGTCTCACTGTATATCAAACCCCAAACAAGAATATCGTTGCAGGAATGGTCAAATTTTTTTAACTCTCTTCCCAGTCCTTTTGTTGTCGGAGGGGATTTTAATGCCCACCATAGGGCCTGGGGCTGCGAATATAATGACTCTTACGGAGAAAATCTTATTGAGACTTTAAATCGCCAAAATCTTATTTTCCTCAACGACGGGACACCCACTTATATAAATCATAACAGAAAAACTGCTATTGATTTAACAATATGTTCCCCTCAAATCCAGCATCAACTGGATTGGAATATACTATCAGATCCGTCTGGCTCAGATCATATTCCAATAATAGTGAAATTTAACTCAAAACCAGAAATAATAACCACTAAGAATTATAGGAGATGGAATGTAAATAAAGCAAATTGGGACGACTACTATTTACAACACACAAACACATCACACAATGCTATTATAGATTACAACACATTTATTCAAGTTGTAAACCAGGCTGCTGAGGCGACTATACCAAAATATAGTAACAATGTACAAATCAAACGAGGAAAACCGTGGTGGACGCCAGAATGTACAGAGGCAGTAAACAAACGCAAAGATAGTTTCAGGACATTTCAAGAAAATCCTAACTTAATTAACTTGACAAACTATAAAAGACTAGACGCTAAAGTTAAACAAATTACTAAGAAAGCGAAAAGAGATAGCTGGCGTACATACTGCTCCTCATTAAGTAGCAATATACCTCTTAAAAAAGTATGGCAACAGGTCAATCTTTATAAAAATAGAAGACAGAAAAACTATCACGCTATAGACGCCTCAGCAGAATGGGTAGAACAATTCCATAATAAGATAACCCCATGTTATGTAGCACCAGAACCTGTAATAAAGACATCTGGAAATAATAACCACGATCTACTCAAACCATTTACATCACAGGAATTGAACCTAGCACTCAAACAAAATAGTAATACATCTCCAGGCAAAGATCAAATTCACTATTCCATGCTATATCATTTACCTAATGACACCAAAATCAAACTTCTTTCAATATATAATGACATCTTCAGCCAAAAAAGTGTAATCCCAGAAGATTGGTTCGAATATATAATCGTTCCTATACTGAAACCTAATAAACCAGAAAATCATCCCGATTCCTACAGACCAATTGCTCTAGCATCATGTGTTCTGAAAACATATGAAAGGTTAATAAAGAACAGATTGGAATTTTACCTAGAAAAGAACCAACTTATGCCAAAAACACAATATGGATTTCGTAGGGGATATTCTACTCAGGAGCTATTAGGAGATCTAGTCACAGACATACAGATAGGTTTTTCCATCAATGAACATACATCAGTGGCCTTTTTGGATATAAGCGGTGCTTATGATAACGTCAACTTATCAATATTAACAAACAAGATGGAGAAGATAGGCATCCCACATGAGCTATCCTGCCATCTTACAACATTATATAGTAATAGGAAGATATATATAAGAACCAGTGATAGATTGATTGGACCCAGAGTATCATCTATTGGATTACCTCAAGGGGGTATATTGAGTCCAATTTTATACATAATTTACTCTCATGACTTTGAAGAACTGTTCATATCCTCAAGAATAAGAGTGTATCAGTTTGCTGACGATTTTGCCATAAGCACACGTAACAAAAGCATTCAAAACTCAATAGTAGAATTAGAATCTGCTATAGCTACTACCGCGACTTGGTTTGAAGAAAATGGGTCTTCCATAGCACCCAACAAGTCTTCAGTATGTACTTTTACAAGATCCAGATACCAGCCACCAGATTCAGTACAGCTAGCAGGACTTACATTCAAATGCAAGACAACGGTGAAGTATTTGGGAGTCCTACTTGACAAGAAACTCAACTGGAAGGATCATATAAACCACATCGCAGGAAAAGCAGAGAAGGCACTGAACATACTTAAAACGTTTAGTCATCGACAGTGGGGAGCAGATCCTAATATATGTTTAACATTTTACAGATCTTTAGTCCGGTCTATACTGGACTATGGATCTATACATTATGGGAATGCTTCTGATTGCCACCTTAAGAAGATAGAGCAGATAAAAAACAAAGCTCTTAGACTAAGTATAGGATATCTCCACAGCACACCTATTAACGCGATGGAAGTAGAATGCATTGAACCTCCACTACATATAAGACGTCGAATGCTTAGCGATAGGGCTACAGTAAAACTCATCAACAAGGCAAAAACTGATCAGTTACATACACTATTCATCGCCGGACTAACCAGCAGATATTGGAAACTTAAGAAACTACCCTTGATGGTGGATAGTTATGAGCAGTTGATACCTATCAAAGATAAGATCCATCAAACTAAAATCAGACCATCATATTCAGTGGATTATACAACGCTACAAACACCTCCGGAAATAGTTTTTACAAAGTACTCCGAAGAAAATTCCTGCATTCAATCACGCTTCAGAGAAGACCTGGAAGAGCATTGGAAGAATTGGGATTGGATTTTTACAGATGGCTCTAAGAAAGATCACTTAGTTGGATGCGCTTTCTATCATGCCAGTGAAGAGTATTATGAACGATACCAGTTACCAACTCAATGTTCGATATATACTGCAGAACTGGTAGCAATAAAGAAGGCTCTAGAATACTGTTTAAACAATAGCCAGAAACCGCAAATTGCCATATTTACAGATAGCAAAAGTTTATGTTTGAAACTGAGTAATTACAACACCTCAAGTAAACCAAACCATATCATAGTAGATATTCTGCAGTTAAATACACAAATAAAGATGTTAAATAAAAAATTGAATATAGTGTGGATTAGAGGACATTCCAAAATAACACAGAATGAAACTGCAGACAAATTAGCCAAAGAAGCAGCCATAGTCGGAGAACCGATACCCGATATCAAAATACCTTTCACTGACATAAACAGTTTAATTTCAAATAAAGTAAGACATTCATGGCGAAATCATTTTCAGGAACAGACTTCAGGATCATTTTTTAAAAAGATCCAAAATGATATACGAATACAACCCTGGTTCAAGGATATAGACAAAAGACCATACATAAGAACAATATGCCGACTCAGAAGTGGACATTGCTTAACCCCTGAACATAAGTCAAGAATCGGGATCGGAGATAACTCCTACTGCGCCTGTGGAGAAATTGGTTCGTTGCAACATTGCCTACTGGAGTGCGAAATAATTGGTACCAAAACCAACGAACTTTACTTTAGCCTTTCAAGATATCTCACACTACCAACAAATATAGAATTAATATTAGGATCTGAAAATAAAAATGTATATCGTATTTTATATTATCATTGTAAGGAATGTCATTTAACCATTTGATTAAGATACTAACAACTTTAGTAATTGTAAAAAACTGCTAAGATAAAATTATGTACAGTAAATATAAGCATGGGAAAAAAAACGAAAAAAAGAAAAAGGAAAAAAAAAAAATAAATAAAAAAAAAAAAAAAAACAAACAAAAAAAACAAAGGAAAAAAACAAACAAAAAAAAACCGCTAAGATAAAATTGGGTAAAGTAAATATAAGTATACATAAAAAAAAAACTGCTGAGATAAAATTAAAAAAAAAAAACAAAAAAAAAAACAAAAAAAAAAAACAATTGAACACAAATACTAACACACTAACAAATATTGTTAACACTGACTCTACCATACCATCTCCTGTATATAGATATGAGATATAACCACGTTTCTGGCCAGTTGATCAATGATCAGTGCCATAAAAGTAACAAAAAAAAAAAAAAAAAAAAAAAAGTACTTTACTTGAAGTAATGACAGCTCTGCCCACAACCTTTAAATTTATCATCATCAATCATCATAGAAAAACGTTTAAGGCACGAAAACGTGGTAAATGTCAAAACTAATGAAAACTTGTTAGGTGCATATAAAAAATAATGATCAATATGTTTATAACAACGATAAAATATACTAAACTGGTCGTTATTCATAAAAAAATTGCAAAACTGTTTTTCATCTAGTTTACCAAGACTACCCTTCCTTCTGTATTTGTATATTACATATGAATAGGCATATTGTAGAAAAGAATCCATGTTTATAGAGGAAAATTATATATTTTTGAAACTAGCATGTTGATTCTTTTTATTGTAAACTATTTGAGCATCCATTAAAATGCACTTCACTTCCTGCTTGAAATTTCATAACGTTGGAATACATAATCACATTCATTTTGTTATATGTATATGTCGTGAAAGATCTTTTGAACGTTGTGGTGCTGTGAGAAAACAGTGAGAAATTATTAGGAAAGCTGGTAATAAGTGGCTGTATGTCATGTTATGTATACTATTCGAAAACATGATTTTCAAAATGCAATCCACACAGTGTGTATGATAGTTTGTACAGATCATCTTTTTCTAGATGCCATAATCCAAATTCTTGCCCTGTAAGGTCAAAATGGTACCAATATGAAACATTAATACGTAGACTAGAGCAGATTCAGCTGGCTGGCGCAATGCTTAGTTGTAGAAAATAAATAGTTCATGAAATTAGCTTTGAGAATAGGTCTACCATTTATTTTAGGTTCATAATCAAAGACCGAAAACACAAAAATTCATGGATGTTGAAGACATTTTATTTTTCTCGTCCAGCACGTTGAATCGGCGGACACAACGTGGCTAAATCCGCTATATCGGATGTCCCATTTCGAATTTTGTGATTCTGACTTTAGGCTCATAATTAAAGAACGACTTTCCGTAACCTCAAACTATTCTAAAAACTGAAAAAAAAAACACAGCTACCGTAATACCCGACAGACTTTGTTAGAGACAGATGGGGCTATGCTATCACACTTTAATATTATTAGGTAATAAAGGAGCATATTAAACATTGGAGGAATCACTTACCTGGCAGCATCTTGAGGAAGCTTAAAAAACTATAGTCATAGTTTTTGGAATTGTTAATACAGCTTACAGCAGCGCAACATTTGACTTCACGCGTCCCGATATCCATATCAGCGTATCACCAAATTCCTTAATACGGTTCTGTCAAAGACGCTACCTTCACTCTCGTAGACTGAATACGACTCAGGCGATCGCCGTGCTAAACATCCTGCGAACGATGCGCGGGATGCTATGCGCGAACCACCAAAATTCTGGAGAGTTGCGCTACTGTATAATTGGATATACTGTGACAACGTCGTAATTCGGTTTCGGGCGTCGCCAGATAGCGCTGCGGTCGCCGCCGCGCCATTAAACTTTCACGCCCACGCTGTTGTTTGTCGCCGGCTCTGCGATTATCGGCTTATAACTTGCTCTTTCCGCTCGCCACTCTAACCTCGGTCCTTGCATGCGCGCTCACGATCCTCGTTTATCTTCACCTACCAAACTTGCCGCAGGCTTAACGCCCTATAACGCCCAGGATTAAAATACATTTTTGCCCTCTAACCTAATATTTAGTGTCTTCCATTGTTTCAGTTATGCAGGTTTCAAGAATTTTAATCAAAAATACAACGGTCATTTAAAGACACTTTGGTTATGGTAGAAATGGCTACAAAAAGACCCAGCAACGAAAGAAAGAACTAATCTTCCAGTTACTGGAACAATGGGCCTATACCACATTTTTGGTTTATTGGCTTAAACAAACCCTGACACCACGTAGATGCCATAAATAATTTTACAAAATTTTTCTATCGTATTTATAACCGAAAAAAATTGCTCTAAATATTGAATTTTTTGAATCCATACACCTCCCGCCCAGGTCGTGACGTCACCTGTAGGGAACCAATAAGAGCTCACTGGTACAAAACAATAGCATCCGCTCATAGTCATCGGACCACGAAAGGACGCTTCTCATTGGTTCCCTACAGAAAGGACGCTTCTCATTGGTTCCCTACAGGTGACGTCATCATCGGCTATTTCAAATTACAGTACAATTTTCTTTTTAGTGTTATTCTCATTTGGATCAAGTTTTCTGCTGACTTTTTACAGTGAACGGTCCTACGTATCATCAAAAATAATACTGCAGTAAATAAATTGATCAATTTGAGATCACGGTATACGCCCATTGAGCTACTAATATTCTATCTGAAGAACAGCCGTTTTCAAGAAAAAAAAACGATTTTACACGTAGGAAGAAGTATTACCCATGGGACCATCGCTATCTACAGTCGTAGCCAACCTTTACATAGAATGGTTCGAATCGTTTGCCATTAAAAGCTCAAACGTCAAAGTTACGGATTCGCTATGTGGATGATAATTATGTTCACAATCTGGAACCGTGGAGATCACTCGAAATGCTCTTTTCCCATCTTAAGAACATGAAACCATCCATAAAATCCACACAAGAAAAAGAGATCAACACCCTTCCCCTTTCGGATGCCCTGGAAATGAGGAAAAATACTGGAATAGAAAGCAAATGTAAGGAGGAAACGAGTTATTCAAACCTTCGTCGATTGAGTCAAGAACATTTCTAATACATAACAGGGGCTGGAAGAAGAACCACGTCACATTAAAAGATCTGTCAAAGAACGCATGTCCCATCAACAAGCTAGTGGAAGTAGATACAAGGGAATGGTACCAGCAGAAATATATAGGTGCTGAGGAACACAGACATTTACACTATACCTTACGTGGAAGGATTATCAGATTAAGACAAAATACTAGGGCAAGGATATAAAATTTAAACACGATCCTCAAGAATCACCAATCTCTGAGGTCTACTAATGAAAACAAAACCTAATAGTGAACCTCAAGAAACAAAAAACTGCGCTATGGAGTGCCAGGTGAATGCGGCAATACATTGGAGAAACGAAAAGCAAAAAGACCTTCAGGAGCGAGAAATAAGCACCACCGACTCAACACCGTCCTAGCGAGCAGAGACAGGAAAGTCCGAAATAGCAGGTCACGCAAAAAAATGGGAAGATGCTAAAGTTATTGACAGATAAGCTCACTGATATCACCGGAAACTGAAAGAAGCAGCTTATAACGCCAGCAGCAAAAACATGGACTGCAAGCCTAGTATGGAAATTAGACCAATATGGCAGATCTTCATAAGGAATATATACATATTATAGACAAACTAAAATTAGACAGACCACAAAGATGATATAGATGACATAGCATTAGGTATATTTCTCTCCATGGTTCAAATTTGTGGATGCACAATCACTGAATAATAAGAAATATTGCAAAAACCACAACATATAAGCAGCTCTAGTTTTGTTATTGATATTTCACCACCTAGGTAGCTTTAACAGTAAAACAAAAATTGATCAACATTGAGCATCCTACGAAATTAGAAGTAGAAGTATATCCGAGCAAGTGCCATACCATTTTAGAATTTGGAATGCTTGCTCCAACTTTTAGGAGTACCTATGAATTAGCATAGTACAATTTTTTCCATTACAGTCAGTTTACACGAGGCGTAAGTATTATTTTATGGTTCCTGATTCGGCAAAGAGTGAATTTTTTTCTAAACTACAGCCAGAAAACCATATTATTGGGGTCACAATACATGATGAAAATAAATGAAAACGAAAATTTGTGACAGCAGCAGTTGGAGTGCATCACGGGGTATAAATATTTCCGGTACCTACTTAAAAAAAATGTCTTAATTTTAGATTCCCAAATTTTGATTTTTTTAATACTCTTCCGATAATAATTATAGCTATCACGAATTATAAGTTTGGCCATTTCAAAGACTGCTATTAGTCTGAAAATCCTACCATCTAATATAACAGAAACTACTGGCGAAAAATACTCCTATAGAAAGATCGCAATTTTTAAGAAGGACTGAAACATAAAAAAGAAATAAAAATAGCACTATGTATCTATAGATAATGAATATATTCATAGTGAAAAGGCAAACCTGTAACATCCAATTTCCAACATCCATGTTCCACAAAGACATCATTGCCGTTTGTCTTTCTCCTTTAACACTGTTTTGACGCAGGTTTACAGGTGTTTAGGTTTAGGTACATCTTCATGTAGAAAATAACCAAATCTTTATTCACTGGTCCTCCAGGTGATCCAGGCATCCAGCTGGAAGAAAACAACTAAATTTGTATGTGGCACCCATAGGCAAAATTGTGCACACGGCGTGTTAAGGGTTGCCTATCCATGGCTATTACAAAATAGCATAGAGTATGGTAACTCGAGCTTTCTAATTTGTTAAAAGAAATGTGATACTACTTTAAGTATCGTTTAGAGTGCGGTAAGGTAAGAGGTAACGTAAGACGTAAGAAAATAAACCTATGGAATCAGATGAGAGTGTTTATAGTCGCAACGTAAGAAGAAACGTTACGACTATAAACACTCTCATCTGATTCCACAGGTTTATTTTCATACCTCTTACCTTAACTCTTACGTTACAGCACTATAAATCGTCCCTTATCGTCCGAAAATAGATTATGTATGAATAACAAAATAGAGAATACGATAAAAATAAAAATTCAAAGGACTTCATAATATTGATAAACTCCTCGGCCATCTATTGCATAATATTTCAACTACACCATGTCTACAGAATTGAAGAGTAGACCGATCAATACCGTGGTAGGTTCCTAAATCTGTTTTAGTTAGTTTCTGATTTGCTCGCACAGAGGGCGCCATGCGTATGAATTTTGAATGGGTGTGGGCTGCAATTTAAGTATAAAATAGAGTGCGGTAAGGTAAGAGGTAACGTAAGACGTAAGAAAATAAACCTGTGGAATCAGATGAGAGTGTTTATAGTCGTAACGTAAGAGGTAACGCAACACTCTCATCTGATTCCACAGGTTTATTACCTTACGTCTTACGTTACCTCTTACCTTACCGCACTCTATTTAGTCCCTAAACCATTCAATACTATATTATATATCCATATATCCATTATTTTTATTAAACTACATGACGAGATAACAACGGTAGAGATACGAATTTAAATATTATCGAAAAGTTCTACAGTACCATCTAGTGGGTAATGTGACAACAACGCAATGTTTTACAGAATACAGAGTCGATAACAATAAAGTGTATGCTTTTGCTTCATAGATGACACTATAGGTATGAAATCACCAGTTGTTTGAGGAAATCATTTTGAATTTGAATTATCACTTTACGCTTTAAAAACCACAGCTGGAGAAGGTGTAGAATTATGTTATCTTTGCTTTTGAGTACGATTGCAGTCCATGTTTTGATGTTTACCACCAAAGACAATCATTCATCACTACTAGACGAGATAATACTATCTAAAGTGGTTTCGAAAAAAAATTGTTGAACAGAATAAAAATGTTTACATATACTTAAGATAATATCATGGAATGTGAAGTTTGATGGCTAATAAGATTCTAAAAAAGTAATGGTTTGCCTAAACAGATAGATAGGTATTCTAAAAGTAAAAAAATCCCTGTCATATTTATACCATTTTTAGAAGATGTGCTCTTTGAGGTGCAATAAATTAAATAAATTTCGTGGTGGGGTCAGTAATAACGTTTAATAGTAGTAGTAGTGCTTATGGTTCTTCTATCACTTCCCAGGAACACCATAACAACTAGAAATTTTATTTTCCATACGATATATGCATAATGACAACTTTTGATTTTCACATGAACAAGGTTTCTTGGTCGTTTTAAGTCTACTATTCATTTACGCTTGTGTGTGAAAGATAAGGCTCTCATATGGCATTTTGCGTATGATAAAATTATTCTACCTTTCAAAAATGCACCAGTCTTGTTATATAAACATATATCCTCATATTGAGGCTCTTAGGTCATTAAACAACAGCCCTTTACCAACAAGATTGGCGAAACATTTTAACGTGAAAAGCTATTGTCAGATGAGCGCCCTCACCCTTAGTCGTAAATTGTTATTTTACATAATGCGAAATGTTCCGGTCCCTAGCACACGTGCCTTGTATACCTCCCTATTTTCCTTTCCAAAATCGCCCTTCTTCACGTACCCAGCCACTTCACGCTAACAATGCCTTATGATGATACGCATTTGAATACCGAACCTATGGGCCCTTCACGTTGTTTTATCTCCTCATTTTGCCTTTCTCCTTCCGTCTGCTCTGTTATATAAATACGATGATTCGTAATAAGCTTTGTATATATAGGTACACATGCAAAGATAATACCATAAGGATATAACTTCCTTTAAAGGTCGAATTTTATGGCACACAAATGAGAAATGAAAATCTGATCCTGCTCAAGTAGACTTTCATTTAACATTGTATGAATTAATAGTTTCGGTATTTTTTTGACATAAAATTTAATAAAATAGAATTACATATTTTAAGATATCAATATACAGGGTGTTTATTAAGTATGTTAACAAACTTTAACCACGAATAGTAGGTACTCCGAAAAATAGAAAGAAAATGTCATATGAACATGGGTCCGGAACAGTGACATGCTACGTATATAATTGTTGTATCCTTATTATTTTCTGTCTTATAACATTGAGAGAAACTCTGTGAAATAAATAATTTCGATGTTGTTTAAATCATATGAATCGATCTGAAATTTTAATCACATATTCTGGAGCAAAAGACGCAATATCAGAGTACTAGGATCATTTTTGCAAACAATATTGTGAAATTCCGTTTTAAATAGATTTTTGTCCATTTTTTGCAATTGCATAAGCAATAAAAAGGTTTTCCAAAATCTAAAAACTTAAGACAAAATTTGACCTTTCGCACCCTTTATTTATATAAATACATAATTCTCACGCAGCAAATAATAAACTTGTCAGATTAGTGGATGAATTAGCATCCCCATCCATGCTTTTTTTGCTTATTTCGTTGGACTCAAAAAACGACTAGAACCTTTGAAATGATTAAAAGGTCATATCTAGATGACAGTATAATATCACACTATTGAATCTTCCTCCTTTGGATCTGGTAATTCAAGGGGAAGCTAGAAAAACTGGGTTCCCCCTGGAGTCAGGGTAGCTGGACTTTTATGAATCCAGGCAAAGGATATTCGACGATTCTAGCAGAGTTGCATGAGGATAGTCCTATTTTGTTGGCGAGGAGCGATATAGTTTCTCCTACGCATCGCTTCAATCGCAAATTTACGGTGGTGTTTCCGTCAAGGGAAGAGTCGGAGTCTAGGAAAAGACAGCTCATCGAAGGAGGAGGACAGGTCTGCTAGAGAGGGCTCGGGCTCGGGAGTCTACGGACCCCATACAAGACTTTCACTCCCTCTTGGGGGCACACCACAGTATTCTAGGCTGAGGTCTATGCGATACTTGCTTGTGTAAATCGTATTCGGGAAGTTGACGGGTCTAGGAGGCGGATTACTATCTGCTGACAATCAGGCAGCCATCAAAGCACTGAGTGCTTGGAAAACAACGTCGGGACTGGTCCTGGAGTGCAGGAGGGCTCTTGACGACATCTCAGCTAAACACAAGGTATCACTGATGTGGGTGCCTGGGCACGCTGGGGTAAAGGGTAACGAAATGGCGGATCATCTGACTAGGATGGGATCGGGTAACAGTTTTATGGGCCCGGAACCAGCCTTAGGACTATCTGCAAACTTGATTAGAAAAACAACAGGAGAGTGGATCCAGAATCAACACTCTCTGAGATGGAACAACATCTCTGGTCATCTCCGTCAAGCTCGGGAACTATTAGCAGGGCCTGCAGAGAGAATAGGACGATTTTGTCTCTCTCTGGATAGGAGTAACTTGAGATTGCTAGTAGGCCTATTAACGGGTCACAACATCTCCAGGCGTCACTTGTTCGTGATGAGGGTGGCCAACGACCCAACGTGCACGTGGTGTGGTGAAGAGGAAGAATCCTTGGCACACATCTTGTGTCGCTGTGAAACCCTGGGTTATCACAGGCAGACTATGGTGGGCTCAAGAACCTTGGAACCAATAGATATAAAACGGATAGGACCTAAGAATGTACTTGCCTTTGCCAAAAGGGCAGGTCTTAGAAACTAGCACAGATAGAGGCGCAAAAAGGTCCATCGTGTGGCTTATGCACCAGTCACATTCTGTGCTGGATAGCCTCTGGTCCTTATTCATTTATAATATCAAAATGTAGAATATTTGTTGAAGTTGAACCTTGTCCCCATCAACCACGAACTCCACGAACTGTCACAAAAATGCAAGGCAGGAAGTGCACTTAATTAAGTCCAATTATCTGAGGCTCCACGCGAGAACTTCCATAATTCAGAACTCTTTTTGCATGTAAATACTCCGATTACTTACACCAGCTAACATTGACGAGTATATTAGTTTTAGCGGAAGGTAGAAACAGTATGCCGTGCCTACATTTCACTCAACAATCATCGTTCAAACAGCGCAGCGTGCCTCATATCTATCAGCAACCTTAGCGTAGCAACTCATTCTGTTTTATCTTTTGATCAGGACGTACCGCTTCAGCCTTATTACTATACATAAGCCTCATTATTACAGTTAATAAAGGCCGAAGCAGCAGCAGGGGTATTGTTTTCAGGGCAAATATACATACACATGGTGGTTTATTATGAACAAAGGTCGTTCGCTACTGTATATGAAATTATGGCGGAGGCACAAAAGCGGCTACAATGTGCTACAATACCTACCACTGGGGAAAAACAAAAGAGGATTGCTTAATATTCAACCTCTTGCGCGGCTATAGGCCATTGAGTTTAGCGCGGAATCATTTTACTTGATATTAAGCCACGTTTCGGAAGATGGCACATAAAACTAGTCTTAGAGAAAGTACTTTTCACCGTGTAACCTCCTCACGCTATATGAAGCCCAAATAAGACCTGGCCTGGAGTACTGGTGCGCCTGCTACACTCTCTATACTTGATGCCTTTCAGAGAAGGGCAATTCGACTAATTGGCGACTCGGCCTTAATGCGCCACCTCCAGCCACTTCCTCACCGGCGTGTTGTTGGTGACCTCTCACTCTTCTAGCGATATACTGAGCTATCATCTTTCGTTCCGCCGCTCACCGCTCCTATCAGATGCACCCGCGCGACCGCGGCATCTCATCCTAAGGCGTTGGTTCTTCATACACCAAGAACTGAGCGGTACAACCGAACATTTATTCCCAGGGTGTCCAAGGCTTGGAACGGACCGCCAGGAGATGTATTTATTGGGCCTGCAGGTATTGGCGGCAAGCGACCGCCATGAACCTGGAAGAAAAGTTAAAGCGCCACCAAGAGGGCCAGGCAGCCGTTATGCAAGCAACCGTCGTGAACCTTGAAGAAAAGTTCAAGCAACATCAAGATGAGGCAGTCGCAGGTTTGAAGAGTGACTTGAAAAGTGGGCAGGAACTTGTGATGGCTAGGCTGGAGGAACAGAAGCAAGCGGTAAGTCAGGCATTTGAAGATCAAGACCAACGTATTAGTGCAATAGAGACTCATATAGTGACAGTAGTGACGTCGCAAAAGAACGTTGAGGAACAGCTGCAGCAAGTGGAAGATCGTGTCAAAGAAATCGTCACAGAGAAGCTGAGAGAGCTTAGTGCAGGTGGGAGTAGTTTAACTGCAGTAGCGCTCGCTTTACCTGATAGACACAGTGGTGTAGTTGCAAAACCCTATCCATACAACGGAAAAACATCTTGGGACATTTATCATATGCAGTTTGAAAACATCGCACGTATGAATAACTGGTCGAATGAGAAAAAAGCTTGTGTGCTGACATCCATGCTCAGAGATTCTGCAGCAGCTATTTTGGAAAATCTCTGCTCATCAGATTTACGTGACTATGATAAGATACATCTGCACTAAAGTTACGTTTTGGAGATGCACACTTAACAGAGCTATTGCATGGCCAGTTGCATAACAGGACACAACAAGCCAAGGAAGATTTAACCACATTTGCATACGAAGTCCAAAGCTTAGCTAAACGAGCATTCGTCAGCAGTCCCGTCGAGACACAGGAATACGTTGCTGCTCATCACTTTGTAGAAGGTATTGCGGACCTAGACGTTCAGCGAATCGTGAGACTATCCAGGCCCAGAACCTTACAAGACGCTTTGGTCAAAGCTCTAGAAATTGAAGCTGCCACAAAAGCCACGCGAATGACACGGATGGTGCGCTCTGTAGAACAAGGTGATGAAGTAGAAGTCAGGGCCACATCGTTCGTTCCAAGAAGAAGAGGTGGTACCTTCCAGAGAAACCCAGTTCACAGAAATCTAGGAGGAGCTGAGAAGTTTGCCTGCTGGAGATGTGGGCAGAAGGGGCACATTACAGTAGGCTGCCGGATACAGGCCGATAAGATGCAGGTGGATGTAGAAAAAGCAGATGAACATGCAAGCAAAACGAATACTATGCAAGGCACGATAAACTCAATGAAGGAGCTGTTTGACAGAGACACGAAGAATTTGATGAAGAAGAACGAGGAAACTATCGCTAAGCTTCAAGGACAACACAGAGTAGCCATGAGGGAACTTACAGCAGACCGGGATAGGCTAAAGCAGTTGCTTGACTCTCAGAAACGAGAATGTATGGGTATTAGGAGCAAGTTTGAAAGGGACAAAAAGAATCTGTTGAAGAAGAGTGACCAACACGAGGCAGCCTTGAGAAAGCTCAACGTAAAACACGACAGATTTACTTGTGTAAATCAACTAGTACCTATTCAATTGACTAACTTGAATTTTCAGTTTAATTAAATTCTTATAGGTACTTACGTAAACCTCGCCAAGCTTTTATGATCATATAAATTGTGTATAATGACGCTATAAGTTGATAGTTACCACTTTAAAGGAACATTTTATTTTCTTTTTTTAGAACATTTAAATAAAAGCTTTTTTTTAAGTTTTTTTGTTTTAATTTATCCAGATTTAGAGTCAACTTTACCCCAATATATGATATACATGCATCAATCTCATTATGCCAAGTTTAATTTTTTTGAGTCGAAACGTTGAAAAAATTAAATGAGGGGGAAGAGCACTGGAGATCCTTTTGTAAGTGTAATATACCTTTTACTGATGCTTGAAAACTATTCCACTTAATTGTTAAATTTTGATAGCCTCGTGTCTACGAGCTGACCTAGCAAGCACATTACAAGGCAGAAGTAAAACGTGTGTGGCAGGTGTCCCGCGAAAATGAAGAGCAACGTTTAGTAGTTTTAAAAGTATCCCGTCTCTTCTTCCGTTTTACGACATTAACCTAATTTCCGTTTTTACGAGTGTCCACAGGTAAGCAGTCATATAAGTTCTCTTTGCTCCATTTCAGATGCTCTCGTTCCTTTTAGCACGTAAACGAAGTGCTCATCACCCGGCAAATAAGGTCAGGTGCACCTATGCGCCGAGCTGTCGTACAGAATGCTTTAAAGAGATGGACGCGAAGTTTTTTCTTCGTTTTTGACGACAAAACTAGACAGCCAAATAAAATAAATGTTTTTTTATTACTCAAAATCTTCAGGGCCTCCGTATAGGTATCTGTGTCATATGACAATAAATACCCAGACAGCACAATATATTATTCTAGGAACATTCTAAGAATCACCATTTTGGAACATTGTATCATTCCATGAAAAGTCCATGAATATATAGATTATCTGATGAACGTTCCAAGAATGTGAAAATGGGAATCCAAAAAATGTGCATAGGTATTCCCTCAGAATATTCTACGATTATTATTAAGATGTATGGAATATTGTAGGAAGATTCCTGGTATATCTTTGAAGAAACATACATAGGTTATTCCCTCAGAATATTCTACGATTGTTATTAAGATGTATCAAATATTGTAGGAAGATTCCTGGTATATCTTTGAAGAATATACGTTGAAAGAAACTAATACCTTTTGTCACTTCATTTCATTTATTTGTAAGTCTTGTTGTCTGCCTAGGTACTTAATGCGAATAGTATAAATATATAGCCTAGTATCCAACTGTCATACAGTGTTTTGGGCAGCATTGATTTAGGCACACACTAATTATAGGGATTGATGAAAAAAATATATATAAAACGGAACACGGAACCTGTATTTATAATTGCATAAGTTTAATATGCACATTAAAAAAAAAAATTCCTTGCACGGAATCGTCCTCCTGTATTATCCTGAAAAATAAAAAAAACCGTTTTATTTTAAAGCATACGATGTACATTCAAATACACTTCATTAACTACAATGCTAGATTTTCACCAAAATGTTGTCGTTGTATTTTAATTAATTTTAGTAAAATAAACACTGGAAATTCATAGTCACAAATATAGCAAACGTGTTGTTAGTGGTTGTTATTATATATTAATTAGGGTACCTACGACAAGTAAGACTAGAACATAGAGATTAGGCTATGAACAGGAGAGTTGCTACCACATGGTGTTATAAAGTCGATAATTTACAGAGACAAAATACCTAGTTACACTCACCCTTGTCGCTCCTAGATGAAGTCTTAAACTAAATTACAAGTGAAAATCACGTTCCAAAACACAGATAACTATCCAATTATCACAGGAGAAAAATGCATAAGCACAAGCAGGCACCACCGACCACCGCCACCGTGACGAATGAAGCTAACCTCAAATTTCTCAAGCCTAGCCTAACCTGTAACGGTGCCACGTCTACATTAAGAATCATGCCAAAAGGCATATTCATACATTATTCTTTAGATAATATTAATTTATGAATATTATCAGAATATTTTGATCGACACGTTCATAGAATAATCATGGCGTAATATTCCTCGCACATCCTCATGGGAATGAAACCAGTAAAAACATCCATAGAACATTCTGTTAATGTTCTGAATATTCTCAATCTATTTTGGATGAAATAAGGATATTCCAGGAATATATTGTGCTGTCTGGGTACCTACTGTTACTTTTGTAATAACGATAATAATAAATGTTATTAATGTAAAGTAATAAAACAAATAATTAATAAGAATTTCAATTAGGGCGAGGTTCAGCACATGCCCTTAACGGGAATGGCTGCTCTACCACCTAACCCCATAAAGAAAGAAAGGATAACACAGGATAACCATTATATGGTTTAGTACATAATTATCCAACTTAAATAATTTTGTACACCATTGGAAGCCGTTTCAGCAATACTGACGACATGGTCGTGCCGGGACATGTTATTGTTGATGTTTATGCCCAAAATATTGACGGAAAGTGACACAATTATTGGATGATCCTCCATTTCCACAGTTGGTAAGCCAACGTAAGATTTCTTTGACAGTGTTGTTGCCTGAGTTTTCTGTACGTTGAACTGTACTTTATTTGCTAATTCCCACTCGACAATTGTTTTGATATTTGCATTGATCTGTGAGGCATGTTGCTGCTTTTTGTTTTTGGAGAGAGTGAAATCAGAGTGGTTTGTTATTGTATCCATAAAATACTCTACATTGCACTGAAAAAAAACGACTTTGATGATATCGTGAGCTTTCTACACCTATTCGAATGTTGTCTTTGGATTTTATATCTATGGAATAATTTACATGAAATGGTAACAGAGCATCGTTGTTGAAACTCTTGCCAGTAGCCGAGGAGGAATCTACAAAAAACGCAAAAAAATTAAAATCGCTCAAACTTTGTTTTTAGATATTTCAAAGGTCTCTGATCATTGTCTACATTTTTGATGAGGATATGGATACGGATACTACGGATAGAGAAACTAAACATTTTTTGTTAGCAGCGATAATGTGTGAGTACAGACACTTGCTTAAATTTTTCACTTGTATGAAAAGTACATCATTATTCTTATATATGCTCGTACATCGATAACAAAGGATCAATTGAATAGATAAACGATATAATATATCGAAAAAAACACGAGTCTGCACAGCTGTACACCCTTGAGAGGAACACGGCTTATCTAATTCGCGATAGAAATTCATCCCATAACGTCGGTCTGTCGAGTTGTGAGGTGATTTTTCGCGATGGGGTCCGGGAGCCCTCAAAATGGGAACGGGGGGGTCCGGTTCGACCCCATGGCCGTCACGTGGACCGAAAAGTACGACGCGAAAATATCGAAAGTTTGGAACAAACTGCCGGACACTCTCGCGAAATTTATAGCAACCGTTGCCACGTTTATGGTGGGGATTTCCATCAATGGTGAGTTTTCATATCAGGATGGCTTTTATCAGTATTATTTTACAGCAGTACGGTTTCTAAAAAATCAAATTGCATTTCTAAAACATCAATTGTAGTTTAAATAGTCAGATATGAATATTCTAAAACGCGGAATGTATGTAATATCAAATAGTCAATTTTAAATTATAATGCGTCAATCATAGTTTCAAATATTTAATAGAATGATGTTTGAAAAGTCTATAGCTACCATTTGGCAGTTGCGTCGGGTAGTCGGCGGAACCTGGGGCCTTAAACCCAAGGTCCTAAACTGGCTATATACGGCAGTATTCAGATCTAGGATCCAGTATGGCTGCTCGGTCTGGTGGCCGAGCGTATAGAGAAGGTATCTGTTAGGCTCAAGCTCGCAAAGATTCAGAGGCTGGCAGCAATGAGCATAACAGGTGCCACGAGGACAACACCCACTGCTGCCCTGGAGGTACTCTTGGGCTTGACGTCACTACACCTCTGGATAAAGAGAGAGGCGATGTCGGCCTGCCTGAGAATGCGTGACGGGGGAACGTGGGTAGCACTAGAACCATTAGTTGGCCACACCAGAATAGAGCGATTCGCCGAGAGTAATATCCCGATATCGTCATTCAGGGTGGGAAAAGCCAAAGACATCTTAAATTTAGATAAGGGATTCACACTAGTCATCCCGGAACGAGACGACTGGATGAGAGAAAAAGTCAAGTTTCCGCCCAATAGTCTGGTATGCTTCACTGACGGATCGCTCTTAAAGGAGTCTGGATCCGGGGGAGCGGGCTTCTGTCTGGAGGGTAAAGAAGTGCGGCGGAGCTTCGCGCTGGGAACCTGCACGACTGTCTTCAAAGCGGAAGTGTATGCGATATTGATGGCGGCATACTCGACGGGAGTCGAACAGTGCTCTGAACAGAGCTTGTATTATGCTCTGACAGCCAATCAGCTCTGAGAGCGGTGGCAGCTCCGAGGGCCAGATCAGCGCTGGCTCAAGAATGCTCGGCCGCCCTTCAGAAATTAGCAAGCCATAGGAAGGTGACCCTGTTGTGGGTCCCCGGACACATTGGTATACCGGGTAACGAGAGAGCGGACCGACTAGCTAGGATAGGGGTCAGCAGCCCCTGCATCGGACCAGAACCTATGCTGGGAATTAGTAGACGCCAGGTCAATGTGGCCCTGGACAACTGGGCCTACAAGGAACTGGCGAAAGTCTGGTTAGAGAGAGACGACTGCAGGCAAGCCAAACGATTCATAGCAGGCCCTGATAAGGGCCGAACGCTATGGCTTTTGAATAAAAGCAGAAAGACGCTCAACCTTCTGGTGGGGGTTCTTACTGGCCATTGCCGGCTGAATAGACATTTGTCACTTATGAGAGTGGTAGGGGACCCCATTTGCTCCAGATGCTGGGAGGAGAACGAGATAGTGTTCCACTTCCTGGGCAGATGTGCAGTTTATCGCAACCTTAGGGTTCAGATATTCGGCACGACGGAGTTTGGGGAGGAGCCACTATATTCAGCGAAATGGTCGGACATACTGACTTCCGTCAGGAGGTCTGGTAGGTTCGACAAGGAGCTTTCTAGGGTGTAGAAGTTTATTGTTTTCAGTGATTGGTTCAGTGGGGTTGGCAAAAAGGGCCAAAGCTGGCCTACTTTCCTGGCTTCGCCTCCCCATCACTACTACTACTACTATTACTACTACTACTACTAATAGAATGATAAAAAAATATTTTTTTATGGTTATCCTCTCCCAAAGGCTGAAAGCCTATGGTCTATGGATAAGTGTCTGTGCACGTCAGATTTAAAACGCTGCAGGTTGTAGCTGTCGGGAAACAAATTCCCCGGCAGCTCATTCGTCAGTAATTGCTGGTGGATACAGATACCTACAACGGAACAGAACTCCTAGCTTCTGTGATACTGTTTTAGCAATACTGACGACGTGGTCGTGCCAGGACATGTTACTGTTGATGTTGATCCCCAAAAGCTTGACAGAAGATGACTCGACCACTTTCACAGTTGGTAAGCCAACGTGAGGCTTCTTTGTCAGTGTCGTTGACTGAGTTTTCTGTACGTTACGTTGTGCCTCTTTGATATCTACGTTGATCTGTGAAGCGTGCACAGACTATCAAAACATGGTTTACTATAAGTGGATAAAGCTACTAGTTATTGAAGATTTTTAGATCCTCGTATTTGTGAAACCATTACGACTGAAGTTTACTAAAAATTTGCACGTGAAGTGAGGCGGTACATAATCACCATAATGAAGGTTTCCATCAAAGTTTGGCATGGTAGCCACAAGGGTGCGTGTCTGGTTTTTCGTCGGTGGCAGGACGGGCGAGATCGTTTTGAAAATCGATGGGCAGCCATGATGGATTCGTTAACGTCCATCGTAAAAGGTAGTTTGAGGGAGGCAATTTCGTGCAGCATTTATCCTCAACCCCAAAATACACATAACAGTTAACTGCTGCCGCTGCTGCTCAATATTCCGCAGCTCGTTGCCAGGTCGGGTCGTCACGATACACCCGGTCATGATAGGCTTTTACCATACCGATGCCGTCATTCAAACTTCGATTACGACTTTAACGGCAGCGGCAGTGGCATATTAGCAAATAATTACTTTGAACGGTTTCAACTAACCGTATACATTTTACATACATGCTTTATTGCCAAAGATATATAAAAAATCTTACTGACAAAGCAAATAAGTAAATAAAAGTACATAATGAAAATACATATACATAAGAATTAAAATACAAATACATAAAAATAAATAAAATACTTAAAAGTCAGACATTCACAAATTAAAAATTTTACCGACACCCCATAGATGAAGGTTATTTTTATGTTCATCAAACACTTGGGGCAATAGTTGACTAACTCATTGAGTGAAGGAAAATTCAAAATATTGGTCCAGCGAGTAGAATGCTTGTGTTATTAGTATTTTTTTTAACGCTTTACGGAACTTCATAATATTTGGGATTGCTTTAATATCCGATGGCAAGTAGTTATATATTTTCACACTATTATATATTATGGAATTTGGCACGAGGGTAGAATGAGGTATTGGTAGCGGAATGTCATGTCTTCGGCGAGTTGCATAAGCTTATTGATGGTCGGAGAATGAAGAACGATGTTTGTGTATTAGGCTCGTAGTCTCTAATATGAAAAGAGATGGCAGTGTAAGGACTTTGTGACGAATAAAAGGCAGTCTGCAAGGATCTCTCCAAGAAGTACTTACAATATATCGTATTGCACGTTTTTGCAACTTAAAGACAGATTGGAAAAGGAACTGGCTACAACAGCCCCAAAATGGTAGACCGTAGGACAGATGGGATTGCACCACCGCGAAAAAAACTGTCCTAGCAATCGAGATGCCCAAGTTTGTTGCTGCAGCTCGTATGCAATAACAGCCTGATGCAAGCTTTTTGTTCAAACTGATAATATGTTTTTGAAATTTAAGGTCAACGTCAAGCTGCAATCCAAGAAACCTAGTACATTCAGAGCTTTTGATGGAAAATTGTTCACAAACGATGTCATTGATATCAACACGAAATCCAAGAACTTGTGTTTTTTTAAAGTTAAATAAAAGCCCATTTGAATGACACCAGGTTTTGATAACAACGATAAATCAGTTCTTTTCGGCATCATCTTATAAAGTGTTTTTAGCATGCTACGTTTCAATTTATATGTAACCATCTTAAGTCATATAAACAACAAGGTTTTCTTTGGTATTATTCTAAAGGAAAAAAGCAATATTTACCCGCCTCTTTCAGATGTTTTACGAATCCGGCATTTTCCCAAAAGTCTGGAAAACAGCTTGCATCCAGCCGGTGCCAAAAAAGGGATCCAAAACTGATCCGCCCAAATACAGACCTATTGCTCTGCGTTCTGTAATCAGTAAAGTGATGGAGAGATGCGTCAGCCAAGAGCTCAGTAAATACCTAGAGCTCCGAGCTCCATCACTTAATCAACGACAGGCAATATGGATTCCGACACCAAAGATCAACTGGAGATCTCCTGGCTTACGCTTACACATGTGTGGAGCAAACTCATTCAGTCATTTGGCGAGGCTCACGTCGTTGCTCTCGATATTTCAAAGGCATTCGATCAACTGTGGCATGCAGCTCTCCTAAACAAGCTCCTGTCTTATGGGCTCCCTGTTAAGCTATGCGGTTGGCTCGCAGACTTCCTCTCAGGTCGGAAAATCTCTGTCGTGGTAGACGGCTTTTCCTCTTCTTTCCGTAGCATCAATGCCGGAGTTCCGCAGGGATCGGTATTGGTTCCGACATTGTTTCTGCTTCACACTAATGATCTACTCTCTAGCACTACAAACCCAATTCGTGGTTTGCGGATGACAGTACGCTGCATGCAGGCATCATGAGCAATAGACTGATCTCTGTGGTCGGGCTGGAACGCAGAAGACTGACAGTGGCAGCTTCACTTTCAAAGTATCTCGATACCAATACCGCTTGGGGGCTTAAGAATATGGTTACATTTAATGCCTCCAAGACCTAGTATTGTACGCTATCAAACAAGAAGTGCCCAAGCCAACACCAGAGTCTAATGAACAACCAGGCTCTGCCAAGGAGTCACTCATTCAAGCTGTTAGGAGTCAACATAACAGAAAATCTGATCTGGCACGAACACGTCGCATCAATTGCAACAGCTGCTGGTAAAAAGCTTGGGTACCTATTTAGAGCCAGAAAGTATTTCTCACCATGTAACCTCCTCACGCTATATAAAGCCCAGATAAGACCTTGCCTGGAGTATTGCTCTCATGTCTGGGGAGCTGCTGCCCCTACGACCCTGTCTATACTAGATGCCGTCCAGAGAAGGGCAATTCGACTAATTGGCGATCCGGCCTTAACGCGCCACCTTCAGTCACTTTCTCACCAGCCTGTTGTTGGTGACCCCTCACTCTTCTACCGATATTCCAACGGAATCTGCTCCTCTGAGCTATCCTCTATCGTTCCGCCGCTCACTGCTCCTATCAGATGTACCCGTGCGACCGCTGTATCTCATCCTAAGACGGTCGTTCTTCATACATCGAGAACTGAGCGGTACAACCGCACATTTATTCCCAGGGTGTCCAAAGCTTGGAATGGACTGCCAGAAGATGTATTTATTGGGCCTGCGGGTATTGGCCCATTCAAATCTCGCGTTAACAAACTTCCCCTAACATAACCCTTTCACAGCAGTACTCTAGTATTTAGGCTCTGCCTGCGCGGTCTGCTCAGTTATAAAAAAAATCTATATTCCCCAAACCCTCTCATACATGTGACGATAACGGTATGGTTTTCCTACACACATAAAAATATTTCTTAAGAATTCAGATAATCTTGTAATCACATGTTTAAGACAAGAACATCTGTTCTCCCTCTAAGAAAATGTACTTTTGGTGAGGAACTTATGGCTGATTTGAACCAAGGAAAATATATTTTTGATTTTTACCCATTCTAAAGAAATATGCTCTGACCAAGAATAATAATTTTCTTTACAACTAAAATGTCCATACTCTTTTTGCACATCGCCCCTTGAGTTCCTCAAGGCCTCCCATGACGCGAAACCGTAGACCT
Organism: Callosobruchus maculatus; assembly: GCA_951848785.1. NCBI lineage: Eukaryota > Metazoa > Arthropoda > Insecta > Coleoptera > Chrysomelidae > Callosobruchus > Callosobruchus maculatus. The sequence goes on from CATOUR010000030.1 coordinate 1,963,913, forward strand.
CCCCCCCCTCCTTTTGCGGGACAAAGTCGTAACAGCGAAACTGCCAATCGGCGCGGAGGCCGTGTGACAGGTGACATGACAGGTGACTGACGTCGACACGGGGCAGATCGTGTGAGGCCGACGGAGCTTAGGCTGCAGCTTTGCCGCAAATGCACACATTTACATCGAAATGTTTTTATTTTAAGTGGACACGGGACCGCGCGCTTATTCATATTTATTGTGCTGCTGCCGCCGTCCTATTTTTTCGCAAAGTGGATTTAACGTCATGCGTTTTATTGCCGCCAGCCAGATTAAGATAAAAAACTTATCCAAGGACCAAGGGAAATGAATTATGTTATGGCTATTACGCTGTTCTGACTGACTGAGTGTTATTCAAACTGCTTCACTTATATGACTCTATACTCTAATTTTAACTATAACAATTATCATATAAGGGGATAACTCGTCTGTCCCAGGAAAAAACACAATATACGAAAAAAAATATATTCTGAGAAATTGGATGTGAAAGTTCCTTCCTTATAACGATCACAATTAAGTTTATACTTATATTAATTTAAGTGAAATAAAAGAGCAATGCCTTGATTTAGTTATATTAGAGCTCTGCTCAAAAATAAGCAGCTTTTTAGGAAGAAATGCATATACTGTGTTTTGATCTTAATAACTTTTTAGATAATATAATTAACGAAAACAGTAACTATATGCTGTGTTTTTACTATATCGCATGTAAGTATGCATTCATGGAAAGATAATAACAGCATTAATACAGTAAAATACCACAATGTTTATTCAAAATGAACATTTATTATACAGGTAATCTAACAGGCAGATACAAAACATATAATCACCTTTATAATAATCTTAATAATGGTGCAGAAAATAAAAACTGGTGACGAGAGTAACAGTGTGTTAAAAAAACTACTATGTGTTAAAAAAACTACTATGAAACAATAAGTTCTAAACTAAAAATTAACAAAAATGCTGGCTCCCCCCGTGTGGGGGCGGATTAGAATATCTCCAGGATATACGATGATCCTGCGTGTTGTAAAAGGCGACTAAAGGGAACCGAATAACTATCGGTATAAGCAGTAACCTCTTCTCAACCAACAGGTTTGGGGTGGACGAGTTGACAAGAGTCAGGACACCTTCTTGTCCTTGGGGTGAGAAATTGTCCCTAAAGGCGGATGAACCAGTAGATACATCTGGTCAACGGCATGAGGATGCAGAAAGCAAATGGGAAACTACTGCATTAAAGATCTTAAAGATATCCCAAGAGAAACTCGTAAAATGAGTAACGTGAGAAACTATTGATAATATTAGTGTCGGCAACACTCTAGCTCCAACTTAATGCATTTTACGTGTTCACAACATGTCAAGACCCTTGATTATAGTAGATTTTTACTTCCCACACCGATAGGTGAGGGGAGTATTGTGATCGCGAAAATTTTCGATTTTGAGATAATACGTTTTTTGGGCGTTTTATGATGTGTACATAACGAAAATCCACGTCACTCATTTCCGTCGGTCTGTCTGTCGGTCTGTCGGTCTGTCGGTCTGTCTGTCTGTCGCGTTTTTCTACCCTCGTAATCTCAGTAACCGCTACATGGATTGTGATGAAATTTGGGCAGCGGTATGCTGTGTGGTCGTAGCAGGTAATGTTCCTATAATTTTGAAAATCGGTGCATAGGCGGCGGAGTAATTAGCAAAAAACAAAAAAAATTAAATATTGCTGAAACTTCGTTTTTAGGCGTTTTAGGGGTCCCTGATCATTTTCTACTTTTTTTTGGGTAGGGGTGAAATTGGGGTGGTTGGGGGGTGGGGGGTTGTAAAATTGAAAAATTTGTTGCTTTCATAATAGACTGTCCACTAACCTGTGAAGGAAAACCTGGCGACATAAATAACTTTTTTAGGGCCATCCGAACATTGCCTTTGCCTATTACAGAAAGCAAAGGACTTAGAATTTTTTTGATGTAAACATACGAGAGTATTGCGTCAGATCGTTGTAACGAGGAAACTGTTGAATTGATTTTAATGAAATTTCGAAACGGCATTACTACCATGGCGAAGATGGAAAACGCGTATGGTTTTGATAAATCGTGCCTGTGGCGGCGCAGAAATAATAAAAAAACTAAAAATATAAAAACAGCTCAAACTTCGTTTTTAAGCGTTTTAGAGGTCCCTGATCATTTTCTGCGTTTTTTTTTGGTGGGGGTGAAATTGGGGTGGCTGGGGGTTGGGGGTTGAAAAATTAAAAAAATTCTTGTACTCATAATAGGCTAACCTGTGACGGAAGATCTAGCGATACAAATCACCTTTTTAGGTGCATCCGAACATTGCCTAGCCTATTACAGAAACTAAGGGACTTAGAATTTTCTGTATACTATACGAGAATTTATTGGTCTAAATCGTTTTGTATTTTGTAATGTGGACACTATTAAATTGATTTTAATGAAATTTTGACACAGTATATTGTTACCGTGGTGGGAATGGAAAACGCGTATGTTTGTTAAAAATCTTGTCAGTGGCAGCGTAGCAATAATCAAATGACGCGACAAGTATGAAAGCAACTCAAATTCGGTTTTTAGATGTTCTAGGGGTTCCTGACCATTTCCTACCAGTTTTTTGAGTGGGGGTGAAAGTGAGGTGATTGGGGGGTGGGGAGTTGTAAAACTGAGAAGTTTGTAGTACCTATCGATAATAGGCTGTCCATTGACCTGTGAACGAAAGACCTAGCGGCATAAGACAATTTTGGGGGGGGGGGGGGGGTTGGCAATAATTTGGTTGCAAGGGATCTTAGACTAAAGCTTCATGCTATGGGAAAATAATAAACTGGTATCAGCGTAATGTGTGGGAAGTACTGAGTCAATCAACTTGACTCCATTTTTTCTCTGCATTTAGGCTCCTTTAATTGTCTATTTTGTCCAAGTTAGCCTCTCAAAAACACTACCGTTTGAGCCGCCAAAACAAACTAAAACCCTACTAAAACAAATGTCGAAACACAGCATCTACAATGGCCGTTACAAAATGATCTCTGATTGGTTGGTGCATTTACTGTGTTTTAATATCTAGCTGGCACGCAGATACTGTGTTTTGGAATTTTGATAATTATTGTTGTTGTGTAGATACTGAGCTTTGTCAGTCAAAATCTCCGTTATTCCGGTATATATTGAAGTTTTGACTGTTCAAACAGATAGATCATGGCCCAGTATGTACAAATTCGTCAAAACCTCAATATATGGAAAAAATGTATATACTGTGTTTTTCCTTGGGACAGTCGATTTGATCATGTCTATTTTCAGCTACTGCGATATATTATATTTTTCCCGCCTTGATGCATATACAAAAAATTGTGTTCAAATTGTACAAAATAACAGGTTTGTTTGTGGGTTTAAACGTTTTGACAATGTTTCCAACAGTACCCTTGGAACAATATGAAAGTAAAAACGCCATAAAAATCATCTATATATCTATTAAATCTATTTAAGGCTCAGTTCACAAAGACAATTCCAAAACCAAAATTTCTGTATAGAAGACAGCATCTGCGTAACAATATCTAAAGATTTCCATTGCCAGACATATCCTTGTAACCGTTAACCTTTACCTTGCCACTTAAGTACCTACTAATATCTTATCAACTTTCGACATAATTTTGCACACAATTGATTACTTTGTATCAATGGAATAAATACATTTTTCTAAGAGCACGACATTCTCTGAGAGGAGCAAAATGCACATCTATTTTTTTTAGCTTCAAGAAACTCTTGCTTGCACTATTACATCTTTTGCAACAACTACTTAAATTAGATTTGTTAAATGAGTATAATAAACGAAATTTTGCAAATATTGTATAAGTCAGGACACTTCAAACCAATCAGGATTTAGGCCAAAGACACATTTGTCGGGGTTGATTTTTTTGGTGTATTTACAGGAAAAGCAGTTAAAGCCTATATAAAATAATCGAGTTGAGATCGTAGAAAAAAGTTACTTTGATGTGTGACTAATCCTGTGTAATTATTTTGTTACTGCTTAGTAGACATTTTAAAATTGCAGAACTTCTGTATTAAACCATCTTTCGATTTTAAAAACAACCAAGCCTGTCAAAATTACCGGGTATTTATTTTGGACTATGCGGACCTTAATTACGATAGAATATTGAATTGATGACTTAGAAACTATAGGAAACTGTAGGAAGTTATGTACACCAGAGTAACTACTACTGCTCTACAAGGCACAGATCCAGCCATCGCTGGAGTATTGCTCCCATGTGTGGGGATGCGCTCCGAAGCACTCTCTAAAGCTTCTGGATACTATCCAAAAGAGAGCCATTAGACTAATCGATACGCCTAACCACACAACCCCCACACATGGGAGTGATCCTCCAATATAGTTAGTAATGATTTTACTACCCTTCTTGTCACAGTCTGTTTGTAACGTTAAGAGAAGTAACTTCTTCTGTAGTTAGTGTGTGCAAATATAAAGACCAAAATCCCAATATCTAAGACACACGCATGTACTTAATTTTAAAGAACCTGGTGACTACCACAACTTTTAGCAAAAAGGAGCCCTGAAGATGAAAATATAATTTTTGAAACGTTGGCAAATTTGAGCTAAAGTTGTGTTTATTTGGACCCTATCACCCAATAAAAAAAGACGGTAATAGATCCTCCAATGATGGTTGGATCTGTGCTTTGTAGAAAACAATAGTTGCTCTAGTTTATGTAGCTTCGTACAGCAGAAGAGAACTCCAAGCTTCTGAGATGCCGTTATCAGCGATACTGACGACGTGGTTGTGCCAGGACACATTATTGTTGATGTTGATCCCCAAAACTTTGACGAAAGGTGACTCGACTATTGGGAGACCCACCATTTCAACAGTTTCAACAGCCCAACGTGAAACTTGTCATTATTATGCTATGACACCTGTCTATTTCAATTTATCCATGTATGAATGAATGAATAAGGACCAGAGGCTATCCAGCACAGAATGTGACTGGTGCATAGGCCACACGATGGGCCCTTTTGTGCCTCTATCCGCGCTAGTTCCTAAGCCCTGCCCTTTTAGCAAAGGAAGTACATTCTTAGGTCCTATCCGTTTTATCTCTATTGGTTCCAAGGTTCTTGAGCCCAGCATAGTCTGCCTGTGATAACCCAGTGTTTCACAGCGACACAAGATGTGTGCCGAGGATTCTTCCTCTTCACCACACCACGTGCGCGTTGGGTCGTTGACCACCCTCATCACGAACAAGTGACGTCTGAAGGTGTTGTGACCCGTTAATAGGCTTACTAGCAATCTCAAGTTACTCATATCCCGAGAAAGACAAAATCGTCCTATTCTCTCTGCAGGCCCTGCTAATAGTTCCCGAGCTTGACGGAGATGACCAGAGATGTTGTTCCATCTCAGAGAGTGTTGATTCTGGATCTACTCTCCAGTTGTTTTCCTAATCAAGTTTGCATATAGTCCTAAGGCTGGTTCCGGGCCCACAAAACTGTTGCCGGATCCCATCCTAGCCAGATGATCCGCCAAGTCGTTACCCTTTACCCCAGCGTGTCCAGGTACCCACATCAGTGATACCTTGTGTTTAGGTGAGATATCGTCAAGAGCCCTCCTGCACTCCAGGACCAGTTCCGACGTCATTTTCCAAGCACTCAGTGCTTTGATGGCTGCCTGACTGTCAGAGCCTCCTAGACCCGTCAATTTCCCGAATATTCCATGTAAGAAATAAGCTAAAAGAACGAACGATGAGTCTATAGTATGATCGCAGAAAATTCGAAATAACTGAACGCATAGCAACTGGAAGGTATGCAGACTTTGCAGAAGTTCTGAGCGACCGCAATCACGGACAAACGTGGAGAGCGAATTTTCGAGTGAAGCGGCACTTGTTTGTCGTAATTAAACTATTAGCACTCGGGGCGTTTTAATTACCGCTATAAGTGCCGAATGGTGTCAACAGACATTCTATCGAATCATTTTTGAATGGACGGACACTGCGGTGTGTGAAACGGTGCGGGATTCCCTGAATGGAAACAACGATTACAACTTTCCCTAATGACTGCCTGCGATGAATTATTCTGTGCTGGACGATTGTGTTGCATGTCACCACCGGAACTTTTCAAGGCTTTTCTATCGTCCGTCTGGGCTGCGTACTGAATTTTATGGAACAATACAACTGGTTATATTCATTCGGTAGATTTTGTTAGATATTATTTGTATTATACAGGGTGGTCCAATAAGCGCGCGGTGCTCTCTAGCAGTCTTACCGTTTTAGAAGGAATGTTTCTTTTAAAATGGTCTACTTTCGGAAAATAATTTCAAAGATGGCGGACATCTGGATATACCAGAAGTAGGTATCAACTTCCTTATTTTAAATAGAACACCCTATACATTATTACGTTTTTGAATCCAGCATTGATTTTTGCTCCAGTTTGTTAACCCTAGTTTATATCTATGAAGCCTATTTTCGAAGTTATTCCGGAACCTTTAGAGAAAATTTGACATTTGGAGTACTTTACAAAAGATGTTAATATCTCGGAAACTAAGCACGACACAGAGATGCGGTTTTCGGTTTTAAAACGAGGAAGAAACATATTTGTGTATCGGTAAGATCGTTGTTTCGAAAGCACGTTTTAGTAGACTAGCAATTATCAAATTTGAAAAGTTTAAAACGTTAAAAACTTTTGTTTTTCAAATGCGATGGTATGATAAGTTTCACATTGGTGGATGTTGAATAAAATTCTCTTTCACTTTTATTTTGGGATATGTGGTTCTCCCTTTGATGGTTTTCAAGATATTTACGATTTTGTAATTGTTCCGTAATGACGCGTAGGAATTGGAAAAATCGTAGATAGCGTGGCTCGCAGACAAAACAATTAGCAGGAAACCTTTTACCACCCCAAATGTTTAGACTCTATGCTGGTTGTCAACAAATCTCTCAAAATTTGGATTTACATCGGTGTAAAAATGTAAATTATACCATTTTACATGGCCGTTAATAACAACGGTGAAGCTATATTTCATAAGAAACTAGAATTCACCAAGGAATCTGAATATGCAATAATATACGGGGTGTTCCATTTAAAAAAACATAACTTTGATACATTTCGTGTTTTTGGGACACCCTATATAACATGAAAATATTTTTAAAATGTAGCCTTTATGGGTCTCTATCCATCCGAAGTTATTATTTCATTTTTTATCAAATACTTTAGCCATAATGCTCCGTGGCGAATAACGTGAATAACCCTGTATAATTATTTTCGATATTGGAATGCCTCAAAAAGTATCGATGACAAAAATACTCGATATTAATGCAGAAGGATCGAAGTATCGTTAGCATCCCTACAAAAAATCATTCAAAAGTGGGGATGTGCTTGTAATTACTGCCAACCAGAGTTATTGTGCTGATTGTTTACTATGCTGTGTCATAAATATGCCCTTGAAATTACGGTGTATCATTAATTAACACCCTGCATACGTATTCGTCATTATTTCCACGACGCACACTTGACAGGCTCGAAATTTGTAGATGATTCCTTGACGTTTAAATACCTAACACCTAACCTAACCCAACCTAACCTGTATTGTTGACAGCAACGTCATACATGACAACAATAACAAACAAATCCCTAATACTATAGAGTGTGTTACACCTTTCATAGTAGTTAAGCTTTCTCACATTTTTCTAAATTTTCTAATATTCTGTATAATTTTCCTTAAATTTCTTCCCGTAAGAACCATCTACGAAGTAACAGAAAACTTGTAAAAAAAAGATGGATGAAATTGGTAAAGCCACTCTCACGTGATGCCGTGACCAAGGGAAAAAGGGATTCATTTTTATATATAGAGATAAGAAAACTGCATTCATAAACAACACACTGTTAAAAAGGAGCACATCTTCTTGGACTCAAGCACTTAGCTGCACGTGATACGGATTCTATATGTTCTTCGCTAAGACCATGTTTACACATGTTTGACCAATGCCCAAATAGCGACTAATTTCTGCTGAGTACTGCTTTGCGGATCTTCAACTACAACTGCGAGAACGTCAAACTCACTATCTTCATTAACTACATGTTTCCTTCTCTCATATTTTACATCGTGTTTTATGGAGTCGCAACATACCAAATGTATGTCTTTTTCAACGGAACAGTATTGACTTATATAGGGGGAAAATTCCAAAATTATACTGATTTTAATTTAAGGTACTCGTCGCTATGGTCAGACTGTGTACCATTGCTAAAAACATTTTCTTTTTCAGGTGACTGGCTTGGCATAATGGTCCACATGGCGAAACAGTTCGGTTACTTCAATTCGACGTCACCCGCTACCTCTTTTCACTGGACGGACCTAAGCTTGGAGAATTTAAGAATGAAGAATCTATTCTACTTTTGGTTCACGTCCTGTCTTATATCTTACGTCTTGTACTTCGGGATTGGAGGATTTATTCATGTAAGTCGATCCGTATACATGTTAGCTCTGTATCATTAGACCGATAATTTACCAATCTTCAAAAACAACGGATTGTAAAATTGTACGACAGCTCAAACTTCGTTTTTAGGCGATTTCTTACACTTTTTTTAGAGGAGGCAAAATTGTGGTAGTTTGGAGGTGTGGGGTTGTGAAACTGAAAAATTTGTTGTATTCGTAGTCTGCTTTTCTTTGATAATATACTTTTCAGCTTTATCCGAATGCTGCTTCACCTTAGACAAAAAATAATTTTTGAAACTATATTGCTGTAGTTAATTATGTGATTGTGTAGCTCATCATTAAGCTTTCAGCAATGGAATTTTTAAGCCGTAACGTGGGCCGTGGTAGAGATCGATAAAGTTATGATTTTTTAAACTTGTGTTAGTGGCGGTGAAACTACAATGAATTTAAAGAAATAGTACAAAAGTCCTTCAAATTCTGTGTTTGGGTACTCTAGGGATCTCTGATCATTATCTTACTTTTTTTTTAAATAGTTTCCCAGGGCGTTCAAGGCTTGGAATGGACTGCCAGGAGATGTATTTATTGGGCCTGCTGGTATTGGCCCATTGAAATCCCGCGTTAACAAACTTCCTTTAACTTAACACTTTCACAGCAGCCGCGGTACTCTGGTATTTAGGCTCTACCTACGCGGTCTGGTCCATCGTTGGCGCACTCTCTATAGCTTCTGACACTATCCAGGCGAAAGTAATTTAATCGATACGCCTAACCTCACAAAGAACCTCTACTGCCTGGAACATCGAAGAAGGGTGGCTGACCTGTCCCTGCTTTACAGATTCTATCACGGAAGATGTTCAGGTGAGCTCTCCCAGATGATAACACCAAAGGTTGTCCGAACGAGGAACACTAGAGAGGCTCTGCGAGCTCATCCTTACCAGGTCGAGGTTCCTACTCCCCGAACCAGTCTCCTCCAGCATTCTTTCTTTTGGAGGACCTCGACGCTGTGGAATGAGCTGCTGGGGCATTTGTTTCCCGAAGGCTACAACCTGCAGCAGGCTTACAGCGTTTGCGGGAGGCTGGCCATTAAAAAAACCGATTTGAAGAATTTTTGTATTCCATTTTAGCACGCGGACGATGATTTGGTTGCATACTGTAGCATCACGCAAGAGAAGAAAATAATAAAATGATATCATCGTTATGTATGGGAAGTATAGTGTTTACGAAGTCACTTGGAACAGCAAAAAATGCTTGGGCGGCATCTCCTTTGTGAAACGCGGCAGCATCGACACTCGGTTTATCGTCGGTGCGCGGCAGGTATACAGGGTCCCGGGGGCGTTTCACAAAGGAGAAGCCTCCCAAGCATTTTTTGCTGTTCCAAGTGACTTCGTATACACTTTACTGAGTCAACCACCTAGACTCCGTTTTGGATCAAGTAATGCTTTAACCTAAAAAATTCAAAAATGCGCTAGGAAATCGGAACGTAGTAGCGATAGCCTGTAATTCGTTTGTAGGATTCGTCGAAGTGGCCTCTAACCTTTAACCGAGTGACCGCAGCAGCAGCAGGCCAAGTAGTAATATCATCGATGCATCGCCATCGGTTCGTTTGAGGGTAACGAGATCAAAGGGCCGAACGCATGATTGGGGCTGCGCCCGCGGTACAAACATTCGTGTGCCGGCCATTATCCGTCTATTCGGGTGCACTCGGCCGGCCGGCTGTCGGCTGGTGCGCGGCACGTAAAAGCGGGCTAACGGCACGCCACGCTCCTAAAGCCCTGCTTGGACGGCCAAAGAGCTGGACCGCAATTTTCGTAAAGCAGAGTTTTCCTATACCGTATTCAAATCCAAGGTGCAGAAGATTGTAAACAAACAAGATACCACGCACGCCGCCCGAGTAAGGCGGCATTCATTGTGATTGGCCAAAAGGCAATAAACACCTTGAAGGCTTGCCGGTCTGCCGCCCGTCTGGGTCGTTCAACAGAGTACAAGGTTGTATTTTATTCAATTGCTCCGTGTGTTTATCATTGTATATGACGCGTCGTGTTAATGATAGCTTTTATCGCATGCTAATGATGCTTTTATCATCGCATACCTGCCGTGTTGTTGTGCGAATTTTAGTGTTCTCTGTGTTGTACTGTTGTTTTAATAGCTATTAGTGGTGTTTGTGTTATTCCCCGATAACTTGAAGGAGATATTGGAGGATGTCTAGTAGTACAGACGCTGCAGATGAACCCATGGATGTGGCTACAAGTCAGGATTTGAGTCTTGAGAGACTTAAGGAGGTAATATTAAACGTATATAAATACGAAACCCAGAAAAAATTATTAACAACTGCTGCTGACGATATTGTGGAAGAGGTTGCACTCAAAATAGCTATCTGCAAACGGAGTGTCTATAAAGTGGTGCGAGAATACAGAACCAGGCACTCTTTTGCTGCACCTTTAACTAATCAGAATCGCAAACGTTGCATTGACCTTGTGGACCATGGCGATAAAAGTGCAATTAGGAGAAAGGTGCATCAGTTCTTTTTCCGAAATTAACTTCCGACTATTGACAAAGTCCTAAAAGAGGTGAATGACGATAATTATTTGCCCAATTTTTAGCGGACCACGATTTATAAGCTATTAAAGAAACTTAACTTCGTGTTTGGGAAACGAGGAAAGAAAAGTATTTTCAACGGTAGGGAGGATATAATGGACTGAAGTATTGACCCCTTCTCAACTTTACCCCCAAAATGAAGGTTCTTAAGGTAAGAATAATATATAAAATCTAAAATATATCAATTCAGCTGTAATGGAAAAATATGATTCATAAATGCTACTCCACATCCGATGATATGGACAAAACTGCGACTGGATTTGTAATCAGCACCTTGAAATTATCCGAAATCCGAGGTTTCATCTCAATAGAAAGCCAAATAAAGATTTTCGATTTTTTTAGACACACCCGCCAGCCCGACAGATCTGAAATTTTTTATTTTCGTCAAACAAGACTGAGACTGCAAACTGCTGCTGGATTTGTAATCAGAACCTTGAAATTATCTATAATGCGAGGTTTCATCTCAATAGAAAGCCAAATAAAGATTTTAGATTTTTTAGATACACCCGCCAGCCCCAGAGATCTGAAATTTTTTATTTTCGTCAAATAGGACTGAAACCCAAAACTGCGACTGGATTTGTAATCAGCACCTTGAAATTATCCGAAATGCGAAGTTTTACCTCAATAGAAAGCCAAATACAGATTTTCGATTTTTTTAGGTACACCCGCTAGCTCGAGAGATCTGACATTTTTAATTTTCGTCAAACGAGACTGAAACCCAAAACTGCGGCTGGATTTGTAATCAGCACCTTCAAATTATCCGAAATGCGAGGTTTCATCTCAATAGAAAGCCAAATAAAGATTTTCGATTTTTTTAGATACACCCGCCAGCCCGAGAGATCTGAAATTTTTTATTTTCGTCAAATAGGACTGAAACCCAAAACTGCGACTGGATTTGTAATCAGCACCTTGAAATTATCCGAAATGCGTTCGATTTTTTTAGATACACCCGCCAGCCCGAGAGATCTGAAATTTTTTATTTTCGTCAAATAGGACTGAAACCCAAAACTGCGACTGGATTTGTAATCAGCACCTTGAAATTATCGGAAATGCGAGGTTTCACCTCAATAGAAAGCCAAATAAAGATTTTCGTTTTTTTTAGATACACCCGCCAGCCCGAGAGATTTGAAATTTTTTATTTTCGTGAAACGAGACTGGAACCCAAAACTGCGGCTAGATTTGTAATCATCACCTTGAAATTATACAAAATGCGAGGTTTCATCTCAATAGAAAGCCAAATAAAAATTTTCGATTTTTTTAGATACACCCGTCGAATAGGACTGAGATCTAAAACTGCGACTGGATTTGTAATCAGCACCTTAAAATTATCCGAAATGCGAGGTTTCACCTCAAAAGAAAGTCAAATAAAGATTTTCGATTTTTTATAGGTACACCCGCCAGCTCGAGAGATCTGAAATTTTTGGACGTGACGTAAAATGTCACGTAAAATGTGCGTTGCTAGGAAAACCCTGCTTAATCAAATTTGCTGAGCGTTTTTGTGCCGCTGAGCATTTTGTGACGTCATGTCAATTCGTTCGGCGCGTGATTAAAAAAGAGAAATAGGTATTTTCGTGTATATAACGCTAGGCGCATCTAAAACACTTGCCATTTTGTGGCTGCTTCGCCGCGTGACCCCTATGCCAAACTAAATATGGCATAATACATAGGGTGCCTCATTTAAAAAAAGCATGTTTTCATCACCACGTAGTTATGGATCACCCCGTATAAATCAAAATATTTTCTGAGCAAGAAGCATACCTTGGTTACGACTTTTATCTAGAGCTTGTTTCGCTGTTTGGTGTTATCGACCGATCCGGTACTAAAGACTCACCCTATATACCGTTATAGAAGCCAGGGAAGAGTTACAATATTTTAAAAGGAGTTTCCATGTGCTAATCATCTACAAATAATATGTAATTTAAATTACTGTTCTATTTCTTCGAATATGCGAGATAGTTTTATCGTGGGATAGTATTTTACTACTACAAAATATTAGGCGGTCCGGCAAAAATTTCAAATCTTTGAACTCCATTTTTTGCACAATATTTCTCCTCACTCTCAATATTTTTGGGTAAACACGACATTTTCGATGTCTCTTAAGTAAATAGAATTATTGTGGGTTTACTGCTTTTCTGCTATCAAAATGTTATTTGCTAGCACAGTAGAATGTATAGTTGTTAACCTTCAACTACTGGTTAGTCGCTACGAGTACAGTAATTAGTAATTTCAATCAATAGTCCGAAAACTCTGTTTGACCACGCATCGGGCGCTGTGAGACAGCCTTTTGGTCACACAGTTCCAGTTGCCATATTATTTTGTACAATGTAGGGCAGGAGTTAGTCTGATCAGCGGCGGACGATACATTACTATGTTTTCGTCCAAACCGAACTAAATTAATTAGAGTTTCTAACATTACAGCAAATACAGTATTAGTGCTCACCCCGAGAGAGGGAGAATATGAAACAGGGAAATATGAACCACCGATTACTGTTTACATTCCAATTTAACTACATACAGCGCCCTATTATAAATGTGAACGGTTTTTATAAGTTTGGCAACGGTAAATTAATAGGCGGACTGTTGAAGGTATTGAAAATAGTTTTAGCATCTACCTATTTGTAAAAAATTGATTATACAGGATTTGCCATACGGTACGAAACTTTCATTAGGACGGTAAGCCATAATTTAAAACCCCAATTCTTCAATTGGATGGTCCAAAGCAAGAAGTACCTGAGTCACATTTTCATCAATAATTATAGTCTATCAGTGACATCTATGCGAACTTTTTGTCACCTTTCTGGTAGTACATATAAAATTGTTGTAAGGTGCGCCTAAGTGATTATATCAGCATATGAGTTTTTTAAAACAGTTCTCAGTTCAGTGCAACTTGTGCTTTAGTCCAGCCAAATATTAGATAAAATACCTTCAATGGAACAGGAGTACAAGTACACGGTCTGTTAGTCACTATAAAAATGTCCACTAAAACGCAAAAACTGACTTAGTCCTCTAGCATATTATTTATGCTTAGTTTGCGGTTTAGCATTCGTTTTTTCATTCACTGACAGAAGCATTCTCCTAGTGATTTATTATTTCACTCAATTTGTCTAATCCTTTATAGTTGGACAATTGTGGAGAAAAAATACAAAAAACACAGGTAAGCGAGTTTTTTTAATATTGTCGATAGCATTCTGTTTGTGCATTATTATGCTGAGATAACCTACAAATTTTATCATATAAAGAAAAACTGTCAATTTTACCGCATTTCTCTCGTATAGATATCAGATATCTGACCTACACATCTGATATGCGTCCTGGCTCAGAAAATGAAGTTCTTGATGAAGCAATAGACTCTGATACTGATATTTATGATAACTTTTGTATTTGTAATGTATTTTGTTTTCATATATTATAAAATAAAATTACTTCAATGTATGTTTTACAGGTTTTTATTATTCTTTAGAAATCCGAATAAATTTTTGAAAAAAAAACAATCTTGGAAAGTATACCAATAAACTGGCTTTTACTTAAAGTCGCTCACTGTAAAAGTAATAAAATACAGTATTATAACAAATCAAATGGATATTCGAAAAGGTAATATCTCCAGAAAGAAAAATAAACTTTAGAAGCGTTTTTCTCAAAAACAGAAAAATGCGAAGCAGGTAGGCACTTCTTACATTGGTCTCTTCAATTACTGAAAAAATTATTATTAATATACATTGAGAAAGTCACAGTAGAGGTATGACCACAAAAGCTTCGTTTTCGACATGCCGTGTTGCAATTTGTTCATCATTTATCTTTTTTGTTACCCACGACAAACCCAAAAAGTGTGACCAGAAGTTCGGATACTTGACGAAAACTTTGTACGTAACATCATTTATCTTCATACATGAGTATGCTAGTGATTTATGGAAAAAGTCCCAAGCAGTACGATATTTTTGATGACGACACATAGGCACAAAACACTTGAAGGTTTTTACTTTCGCTTTAGCAAAGTCCAAGTAAGCTTGTTCAACAAAATTAGCGAATTAATTTGGTGCGATATTTGCAACGCGACGGTTAAATTGGAATAATTTGGGTGCATTTGTGTGACCGGCGTGTGTATAGAACGAATTAGGAAGTTTTTGCAGAGTACGTGTTCATAATTTCTAACGGTCAACCCATAATTCGAAATAGTTCAGTCAAAGAAGAAGCTTGGATTTTGGAATATGTTGCCTTAAGTATGTGATGTGTGATGAACAGAACTGAAACCATTGATTAACACATTTATACCTGAAACTGACTAGAATTTACTGGCATAAACTACCAATGTCTAATGATTTTGGCTGTCCTTGATATAAGCAACAGTGACAATGGCTGTTTTTACTAAAACGCTGTAACTTTGGGCTCACTTTATCCATGGACGTTGGTAGTTTATGCCTTAATAATATTTTCGGCTGACACATATGACGTTTCTATTTACAGTGGCGCCAATATGTAAAATATGACATTGGTTGTTTTGATAAAAACCCTTCAATTGTCATTACTTTATTTAAAATCTTGTAGTGCCTTTTATTTCATACGCAAGCAAATTTTTTTCGAATGCGAAGCATAAGATAAATAAAATAGGGATTTGTTTGAAGCGTAATAGTTTCGCAATAAAAAATGAAGTCAAGTTGATTGACACAATACTTTCCACAGATTACGATGGTACCAGTTTATTATTACCCCAATTTCACCCCTCCTCCCCCCTCAAAAAAGGTAGAAAATCATCAGGAACCTTTAAAATGCCTAAAAACGATGTTTGAGTTGTTTTTATATTTTCAGTCTTTTTATTATTGCTGCATCGCCACTAACACGATTCTAAAAATTATAAACGTTTTCCATCCTCGCCACGGCAGTAATACTTTGTAAAAATTTCATTAGAATCAATCCAACAGTTTACACGATACACATTACAGAACGATCGGAAGCAATACTCGCATGTATGTAAATCAGAAAATTCCCTTGGATTCTGTAATCGGTAATGTAATGTTCGGATGGACCTAAAAATGTGTATTATGACGCTAGATCGCCAAAAAATGATCAGGAACCCTGGAACGCCTAGAAGCGAAGTTTGAGTTTTGTTTTTTGCTAATTACTGCGCCGCCCATGCACCGTTTTAAAAATTATAGGAACATTACCTACTATAACACCTCAGCATATTGTTGCCCAAATTTCATCACAATTCATGCAGCGGTTACTGAGATTACGAGGCTAGAAGAGCCCCAACAAACAGACTGACAGATAGACAGACAGACCGACGGATCTGGGTGACGTGGATTTCGTTATGTAGAACCATAAAATGCCCAAAAAGCATATTATATAGGTACTCCCCTCACCTATCGGTGTGGGAAGTAAAGATAATAAAAAAGAGTTTTTTTTGAAAGCATGTTATAATAGATCATTCAGTACCCTTAAAAGCTCACGTTCTTTTTTATCCATTGTTTGCAAAAACATTAGGCGTCATAATGTCTCTTCAAAATATTACGGTCAAAATCATCAGTGAAGAAAAGGCTACAAATAGAAATTAGATATTATGGAATGCAAGAGGTTCTACATATATCCTGCAGATATCCTGACACATAAAATGAAGCAACTCAAACACCAGTGTGACAGATAGAATGAACCGAAGTAGCAGCATGTAGGTTAGAGACATAAATTTCAGTTGTATATAAATTATTTCAGCCAATACTCTACACAAGGCCTAGCCTTAAGAGTTGCACTATTTGTATAGACCAATACGAATAAAGTAAAGTAATTTATATTAGGCTTCAGATCTTACAAAAGAAGTTTGCGTATAACGCCAAAGGTACCACAAGATATTAAATAAAATAGACACTCTGTATACATATAGAGAGATACATGTACACAAATACAGAGTGTCACTTGAATAAGTATCACCTCGTGCATGAGATATTTCTTCTAAGCACTGGGCTGTTTTTAAAACACGCGGCATGAAATTATTACGCAAAACTACTCTAATCTCATTTCGTACATCCTTTGTAAGTGTATCATTTCTCTCAAAATTTGTGTAGCCACCTTGTCTGTGCTATTTGTCGTGAGTATTCGACCTCTGGTAATTTAGTGCTGGTTTTTTCTGCACCGGAAAGTAGTTCCTAGTTCTAGTGACGTCTATTGTGTACATTAGGCGACGCCGAGCTCCTAATGACCACCGATTTTCCAGATACAATCTCACGGAACGAATTTTTCTGCGAAATTCCGGGATAATTTTAGAATCAGAACGTGACCAATAGACGTATGTGGCAGAGCATATAGATTAGTAGCAATTTTCTCACTATATAAACTCACAATACGTATCAATATCTCATTGGCTTAAAAAAAAAGTGTAAACAGATATTTTAGTATTGTCTGACACTATGACAAGCTGAGGCTTCCCTTCATCCAGTCAGAATTCTAAGATATCAGTCATGTAACTCAGTCATTTACATTGTTTAATAGGGTCGTTCAGTGAAATTCCAATAACCATATTTATGCGCATTTTCATGAAGTATTACTTACATATAACAAACAAAAAAAATGTCAACTTAATTGGATGAGATTTGAAAAAGTTACGCGCCTTCAAAGATTAAAATATTTCATGCACTCAAAATTCATCATTGTGACGTCATTGGGTCTGTCGGCGAGCCCAGACCGGCTAGCGGCTGTACAGCGACAGCGCCCAGCATACGTTTGTAATACGTTCAAGTGCTTTGGTTGACGCTATGTTTTGTTTGATCGGGTGGTTTTTTCTAACACATTCAAAAATCCAGATTCTTCTACAATCATTTTATCTATAGTTCTCAAAATGAGTGACTGGGTTCCTTGTTGGATGATCCGAACTCGAACCACTGGTTAAGGAGTAACATTATTTTGGGATATGTTTTAATGGCATTTGCTTCTGCCTTCCCTTAGTGGCTGCCTTAGTATATTGCAGTCAACATATTTTGATATAACTTTGGCATTTATATTGACTTGGACTCACTTATCTGTCTTCCAACGTTCCCTCTCTCTTTGTCTTCAGTACATTCTAGTTCTACTTGCGAAACATTGGTGCTATAATAGATTCGCTGCTTGGTGACGAACATCGAGTTTATTTTGTGCTGGTACTAGGTTCATCTTAAATCTCATTTTCGTTGTCTTAAGGAAAACATTCCGAGGATGTCTAGCGTGTAAGGCTTGTTGGTCTTTTTGACAAACAAAAATGTGCGGAACTACTTCCGGTTTCATCTTAAGTTTTACATCTTTCATTAGTTTGTAACACATGTAATTTTCAATATCTTTCTCAAAATTAAACAAAATATATAAGTCTGACTGAGATACACATTTGAAGTAGGGATATTTTGTAGGCTAAGTATCCACGATTTTCTAC
This sequence comes from Callosobruchus maculatus, assembly GCA_951848785.1. Classification (NCBI taxonomy): domain Eukaryota; kingdom Metazoa; phylum Arthropoda; class Insecta; order Coleoptera; family Chrysomelidae; genus Callosobruchus; species Callosobruchus maculatus. The sequence continues at coordinate 1,982,314 of CATOUR010000030.1, forward strand.
CCAAAATACAGAAATGTGAGACACAAAGAACTAGATAGTATAATATAAAACAATTTTTTCTACATAATCAAAATACATATGAATTTTGGTTACATCAAAGGACTGAAAACAGCCTTTTACATATTCCACGTATCAACGAGAATTGATTTCTCCAATGCTTTTATAATTGTTAGGTATATGATTAGTTCAGTATTTGGATTAAAAAAATCTACTTGTATCTCTTACGTTTTAGTGTACCAGTACCAACAAAATCTGCTAACAACTGACGTCAATATACCTCACAAATGCGGATTCTTGATTATAATACAATTCACTTAGTTATAAAAATACTTATCCTCACAGAGTACTTTGTTGACTTATCGCTCACAAATTCATTCCTACGCATAGCTCTCTGCCACTTTTTATATTTCGTGGCAAAGCAATAAAAAATTCATCAGGAGTGGTCGCTGTCGTATTTTCACATTGGAGAACCCTACAATATTTATAATTTTTCTTCATCTGTCCTCCTTCCATTATTATACTCAGTATCAACGAATTCGAATAGCTTGGTAAGTATCTAGTGACGATGAAACAATTAAAAAATTATCCAATAGACGCGTATGCAGTTCACAAAGCTTGCATAGCAAGTAGGATGCGCCGCAGCGTTATTATTTACCAAGCACCCGTATAATGCGTGGCCAAGATGCCGCGCCGCGCCGGTCGGAGAGGTATAGTGACGTCACCGTCGCACACTCCCAAGTGCCGCGCGTTTTCAATTTGCAGCACTTTGATAATTTATTAGAATATGAAATCGAGCTCAGAAAATTCTGAAATTTTGCACAGCTGCTAAACTCAATACGCCCTTTTAGAATATGCAGTAAAAAAAATATGCTGAACGAGCCTATTTGTACTTAAGACTGAAGTAGCGAACAATATAACATTATGTCAAACTAAATTTTATAATAATAATTTATCTGTATATAGATTGATTATATATACAGCTACTTGAAAAATCACAGAATCTGTATGCAGCAAAAAATACCATGCTCTTTTTCAGCTACAGAATAACAGCAGCGAAAGTAGCGGAAAACTCCTAAAGAAACTTTTGTTTGCTCTTTACACATTTTTTACTAAAGGCGTCTTTTTATTTTTCTCCTCCAGTAACCTTGCGTTCTCATTTCATCGGTTATGAACTTCATAAAAAGAATGATGTTGGTGAGACCGTGAATTCGTTTAAAAGTACTTTAACAGTTGAGACGTAACCTATATTTTAGCTTCATTGCTCAGCGATTAAGGGATTATCTGTGAACTTTTCCATTTAGCTACTGCGCTTCGACCTTTTTGCTTTTCATTCATTTTTACTAAAATGCTTTCATTAGACTCGCTTTATTCCAAGATTGAATTTCATTTGGCTATTGTTTTGCTGTAGCTACTTTTGCCTATTCTATTTACTCAGACAATTTAAAAAAGATATGAAAAATTCGTCAATGAGAGAGTTTAGTGAAAGACATTAGGTATATGCAGACGTTTTTTGCAGTACTTCATAGAGACAACCATGCATTACTCGTGACCATGTTGAACAGCTATGGTATCCACGAGTAGCTGTTGAATTGGATAAGTAGTTATACTTATGTGACAGATCTACAATGGTCGTATATGATGAATGTACATCTCGCAATATCATCGTAACTTTCAGAGTAGTACAGGGCTCTCATTATGGCCCGTTGTTGTTTAACACATTTATTAACGATATAGCGAGAGGAGTGGGTAGTGAAATTCTTATTTTTGCAGTTAATGTAAATATTTTTAGAGTTGCGTTATATGCGCAGGCCGTTATTTATGGGGTTAGTATTCTGAACTTTCAAGGAAATACTCCGACCACCACCATAAACGTGAACTCGAGAATGGCAGAGGTCAAATTTCAACATCGAGATGTATACAGCTACTGGTCCTGACCAAATTCCATTGTCCTTGAACGCTGTGCCGCTGAGCTTGCACCTATTCTTTGCAAGCTCATCAAACTTTCGTATCAACGAGGCGTGTTTCCCGCTTCGTGGAAGATTGGCTGCGGACAACCCATTCCTAAGAAAGGCAAAAAAACTGACCCCACCAATTATAGACCTGTGGCTCTTCTCAGCATCATGTCTAAGGTTATGGAGACTGTCATTAACACACAGCTCCTGAAATACCTGGACAACAATAACATCACAAATGATCGCCAGTATGGCTTCCGTAAGCACAGGTCTACAGGTGACCTCCTTGCCTACGTCACTCACTTGTGGAACAGAGCAATAGACAATCATGGCGAATCCCGTGTTGTTGCACTTGATATATGGAAAGCTTTCGACAGAGTATGGCATGACGGACTTCTGGCCAAGCTTGCTGCTTATGGACTACCACCTGGCCTGCGCCAGTGGCTGAATAGCTTTTTGAACGACCGATCTCTGTTTGTTGTAATCGAGGGCTGTTCATCAGACGTATTTTCAATTAACGCCGGTGTTCCTCAGGGATCTGTCCTATCCCCTACACTGTTTCTGCTGTGCATCAACGAGCTGCTGGAAATAACATCCAATCTAATCTACAGCTTCGCAGATGACAGTACATTAGTGTCGTGCATGGAACCATGTCACATCAGCATGCCTCACAGATCAACGCTGATATCAAAACAATTGTCGAGTGGGGATTAGCAAATAAAGTACAGTCCAGCGTACAAAAAACTAAGGCAACAACACTTACAAGGAAGTGTCACGATGGCTTACCAACCGTGGAAATGGAGGGTCACCTCATAGTCGAATCACCTTCCGTCAAGGTTTTGGGAATCAACATCAACAATAACATGTCCTGGCACGACCACGTCGTCAGTATTGCTAAAACGACATCCCAGAAGCTTGGAGTTTTGTTCCGCTGTAGGAAGTTGTATACACCAGAGCAACTGCTGCTGCTCTACAAGGCACAGATCCGACCATCGCTGGAGTATTGCTCCCATGTGTGGGGATGCGCTCCGAAGCATACTCTAAAGCTTCTGGACACTATCCAGAAAACAGCGATTAGACTAATCGATACGCCAAACCTCACAAAGGACCTCCACAGCCTGGAACATCGAAGGAGGGTGGCTGACCTATTCCTGTTTTACAGATTCTATCACGGAAGATGTTCGAGTGAGCTCTCTCAGATAATAACACCACAGGTCGTCCGAACCAAGAAAACTAGAGAAGCTCTGCGAGCTCATCCTTACCAGGTCGAGGTCCTTACTCCCCGAACTAGTCTCCTCCAGCATTCCTTCTTTTGGAGAACTTCGACGCTGTGGAATCAGCTGCCGGGGAATGTGTTTCCCGACGGCTACAACCTGCAGCGTTTCAAATCTAACGTGAACCGATACTTATCCTCTCGATGCGCTTCTACAGCGCCATAGGCTTTCAGCCTTTGCGGGAGGCCGACCATAAAGAAAAACAAAAAAAGAACGTTGCGATTGGCCAAAAATTTTTTTAAAAATACATGCAAACTGACAATTATTCTACACTAACTTATCTATTTTCGTGTGATATTATGCGTAAAAGCGAGGTTAGAAGCGGTTCTGAAAGGAAACGGAAGGAGTCACCACCTATAGTGTTTTTTTTTATTTATGTTATTTGCTCTGATCAGAGATCAACTGGCCAGTTCTAACTTATAGGGGTTCAACAATGGGGTTAAGCATAATAAAAACGAATGACATTGATACATATCATAGTTGGACCTCCAAAAAATGTATAAAAAACATCATCCGTTTCGAACAATATTAACAATTTTTTAATGATTTTTAACGAATATGACATGAAAATCGATCTTTAAGCTCAATTTTCTCATAAACTGCCCAGCAGCAATGGATGACAGTATTTTTGTGTTATCTACAAAATAAACAAATAATTTTCCATCAAGTTCTGACCGGTTTCGTCGCGATTCTTTTTTTTTTAATGGTAGATTTGGGATTATGATTTTTTGGAATATTAATATTATTAATATTACTGTAACGATTTTTTTCCACGTTTTAACACCCCTTTATCTCCGATCCCTCCCATTTTGGTGTCATGGTACAATAACAAAAAAATTTGCCTCATCTGGTTTTTTCTCGACACCAAAATTCCGCGTCATTGCTTTGAATATTTAAACGAAGCCACAACTAGAATACCTAGTTAAACTTGGCAATGGATTTATACCTAGTAAAGATATATTTGAGCCTAGTTTTGATGTTTTTAAAAGTCTTGTCAACAGTACTCCGAATCTGTAATGTAACAAGGGTTTTACCTGTTTAATGATAAATAAATAAATAATTTTATCCTTGACGAATCTGCAATATCCTAGGTATCTGGGTATGGTAGGTAATGGAGATGTAATATCTTCTAAGAGTTCCTGATATTTTATCTATGACATTGTGGAAAATGAGGTAAAATGGCAATTGTTATGGGTACTCTCAACCGTCACAGTGCCCTGGGGATATGATCGTGGATGAAAGCTCAGGGTTAACATTTAACGCAAGTTCCGTCCAGAAGTGAAAAATGTTCTAGTGACAATGCCTGTGGAAGATTCCAAAGCAAGCCGAAATGTTTGTGTTTGCAGTAAGCGAAAGGATTCGATCCGGGATTTTACGATTCGACCTCCAATTGTCCATGGTCCAGGCACGTGGCCGATCGTGTCGTCAGTTTATATGTAACGCTGTAAAAAAAGCAATCGACACCGTCCCGTCGTACGTTTTTATTCTGTCCGCCGAGCGGGAAATCTCGAATGGTTATTGGCTCTGGTTGCAGAACCCTATCCCCTTTTGATACACATACCACGGTCAATCGGCAAACGAAACAAAGTATACTAAGGCGAATCTGTTTCTCAAGATATCGACACTCCATCGGGAGGAAATACTGCGAAAGGTTGGAGGATGTAATCCGGAAATCTGGCCAACTGTCGCTGAAGTGGCTTGTGAACACATTCTGACGAAAGCCTCTCACGAAAAAAGGGCATGACACGAAACAGTGTACGATCGTTCAGGTTCAAGTATACAGGGTTATTCACGTTACTCGACACGGAGCATTATGTCTAAAGTATTTGAAGAAAAAGAAAATAATAATTTCGGATGGATAGAGACCCATAAAGGCTACATTTTAAAAATATTTTCATGTTATACAGGGTGTCCCAAAAACACGAAATGTATCAAAGTTATGTTTTTTTTTAAATAGAACACCCCATATATTATTGCATATTCAGATTCCCTGGTGAATTCTAGTGTGACTTTATGTATCATATATGGGACTTAAAGGGAACCGTTTAGGTGTAAATCACCATTTTCGGTATAAGTAGATATCAGGAAAAAATTGAATATCGCAGAGATTATCAAATCCGGAAAGCTGTGACTTTGCCGTATTACTAAGCATAAAATGCGCCAGCTTTGATGAGGCTGTCAAATTTAAATTACGTTTACGCTTGGAGAAATCGGTCGATTAATTAAGGAAACTTCGATCAGCGATAACTTGATTTCTTCAAATGGGAATGCCTAATTTTTTTTATACGGTGAAACGTAGAATTTGATAGCCTGTCAAACTAGTCTACATTGCCGCTACATTGGACTTTTGTTTCCAGTTCCATTGATATGCCTTGATAATGTTAGTGTTAGTATAGAAACATTTTTTATACGACCTATAAACTAGGTTTTCAGCACGATATTTTATAATGGTGAATGAGTCAACTGAATCATATGGAACACATCCACCATTCCTTAACATTCCCGTGGCTTTATGAGAAAAGGACTTTTGATAGAAAAATTGTATTTGTCACAAAACAAAAAACTTTTCTTGTTTTTGAACATAGAGTCATGTGCTTAATGTTACGAAGCAATATCAAGTTGTTTCATACCCTCAGGGTCTATCCAACATACGATTCGTTGCGTATATGCCATTTTTAATGGATTCCTTAGGATGCAACCTTTCCATTTTTGAGTTTTTTCTCTAACCCATTTTGCGTAGAGATTCTACAAAAACGCTACATAAAGTGGAAAAATGTAAATAATATCTCTTATACCAGGGTTTGGGAAATGTTGATCTAGAATGTCAGTAACTGGGCATTTTCTTCTTCTACATACTATACTACACCCCTATAGATACTTTTTTAGTTACACTTTCTTCTGCCTCTATAATTTTGGGATTCACACTCTGATAGCTGTGATCTTTACAGTTCAGGAACTATATGCCTTTTCAGTTGTTAGGAACGATTTTAAGATCTATAAAATGTTTACCATGAGTGGCTGAAAAAATTGAAGGTGTAGTCATGGGAAGCTATCTAAGCCCAGTAGTAGCGAACTCTGTAAATGGAGAAGATCAAACAGGCAGCTTTGAAAAGCGCTCAATACAAGCCCAGGATATGGTTCAGATACGTGGACGATACGTTCGTTATTTGGAACCACAAACATCCAGTTCTCAATGGAAGTAGAAGAATACAAAGAACTGGCCTTCTTTGATGTTCTTCTAACAAGAAATGGAGCTACATTAGGACACAGGGTATATAGAAAACCAACTCATACCGACCGGTACCTACATAAAGAATCAAACCACCACCCATCTCAGAAGTACGAAATTATTAGAACTTTAACTGAACGGGCTAGAAAAGTGTGCGAACCAGAGGAACTGGACACCGAATTGGAATATCTAAAGAACGCTCTCGAGGCGAAGTAACGAGAACAATGAGAAAAAATAGGGCAAAACAACAACGTGAACCTATAGCAAGCTTTTCTACACTATATGTTCCTGGAATAACGACAAATGTTACAAAAGGAAAACGACAAGACCATCTACAAGCCCACAAGAAAGCTAAAGGAGTAGTTGAGGACGCTGAAGGATAAAAAAAGACCCACTCACAAAATCGGGAGTGTATCGCATACCATGCACATGTGGGAGTGTATGCCTAGGAACAACGAAGCGATCGATAAACACAAGGATTGTAACACAAACGCTAACTGTGGACTAGGCTATACAGACAAATCAGCGGTAGCCGAACATGCGATTAAGGAAGGAGGCCATAAAATCAGGTTTGAAGAAACTCAGGTTCTTGCCGTAACGTCTTCATACTATGCCAGACTTAACAGAGAAACCATTGAAATACAAAACACCACAATAAGCTCAATAGAATCGAAGAAATACAGAAAGTCAATCGGACATTGGTACCCTTAGAGGACCTGAAGACAGTACCATATTATGAGGGGCAAGCCTACCTGGTTGGTCCACGTCACCATGATCATGTATGTTACATTGGTAACAAATAAAATTGCTTTTTAAAAAATTTTACTTTATTTTTATTGACGCACTCGCGTCTTCAAAATGTCACAAAAGTTTACAAAGTTACAAACGTTTCTTAAATACTGACATGACGGAGTCTAACCGGGTTTATGAACATCGAGTTATGGAAGGCTTTTATAGTTTTTAAATGCTAACTCAGCATCTGTGTCCTCTAGGGCACCTTAGCTAAACAAAGAGATGCTGTGAGAGCCTGTCTACTTGGGAAGTCGTTATCTCTGCTGACTAAGCGTCTGCTACAACACTGTTGCAAATAAAGAACCATTTTGATAGATCAAATTACGTCTATTGCAACAATGTTGCTAACAATAGGGTATCTGTTAAAGGACCATATAATATAAATATAATAAATATAGGTGCAGATCCGCCAGCCGTCAGTATTTTGGAAGTCGCAGAAGTGAAATAGCTTCTCAAGATGCCATCTGCTCGTGGTGGCGAAACGTCAAGCCTTAACGCTCAATGACGCCGGCCTAAAAACCCAAGAACCACAAATTCATTGGACGATGGCCGCGAAAGCCTTACACAGGACTATCTCACTGTTATACAACATCCTGCCCTTATATTTCATGACGTGACAATTGGTTCTATGAGTTAAATTAGTATCAAGATCGATCCCCCTGATCGTGATGTTATGTATTTCCAGTGGTACTACTACGTGCGGCAGAGGGATCGCGCCTCCGAATGGAAATGCCAGCCGAACAAGTGGCTGTCGCCCGATCTGGAACGACACGAGATCCTGCTGGGGTCCTGCACGCTCTTCTGCAACGCGTCGGTCTCTGCGATCGTCTCCTGCTACCTGGCCAACGGCGGATACAGCAGGGTCTATTACGACGTCTCCGAATACGGCTGGCCTTGGCTGGTCTTCTCTACCATTGTTTTCTTCATCTATCAGGTTAGTATTATTTTTTACTATACTTTTTTAGGGTGTTATTAAGGCCCAGTTTCACAATCGGCAGTTAACTAGAGGTTAAAATAAAACTAGTGGTTAGCGAAGCTCTGGTTATCCAGCAGTTAAGGTAACCCAAGGATGGATGACACATAAGCTGGCTTTGGAGGTTATAAAAACATGCATTTTGACATTGACATTTCACAAATGCCTCAAAAATCAAGAGACCTAGATCCAGATGGGTGAAAGAATGATTACAGAATTTTTTTTTTGAAGTGGCACTTCATTCGCTAGACACGTTTATAATAGCCATATAGTATTTTCATAGTTTTATTTTTCCATGTGATTACCGAAAAGATATGAATATTCTATCGTGAATTTTTATTATCAGAATTACGCCTACACCGTAGTGATGACTGGCGTAATTACTCTAGAAGGAACGAAGACACTTAAGATGGGTTCTCACGATTCAGTTTCGCTGAATCGGTTTGACTGATTCAGTGATACTGAACAGATAATGAACGTGTGGACACCTTTTCAGTGAAACTGATCAGTGGGTTTGTGCTTTCAGCCAAACTGAAAGCCAGTCCTACTTTTCATTCAGTTTGACTGAATCATTATTGAAAAATGAATACAAACGTTACTTTTATCAATGCTAAATAGGTTAAAATTATTCATTAAAACTGAATAGTGTGAACGAACATCGCTTTCAGTATCACTGAATCAGTCAAACTGATTCAGCGAAACTGAATCGTGAGAACCCGCCTTTGTTTGGAGTTGTTGGCTGGTTGTAGTCCCCTGATAAAAACGTGGTACTTAAATAAGACCAGTTATAACAGCTCATAAGAAATTGAGGTTTTGAATTAAGAAAATAGTACTTTTTTGTGATAAATGGAAAGATCATATATAAGTTTTATAACAAAACGGTTCTTGTTTTCTTTTTTTTTTGCAATAATTCAAAAGCTGTATCAAAATAAAAATGGGTTTTTGAATCGAGTACCTACCGAAAACACGTCGACGGCTCTCGAACCCGTGTGACGTCACCATGGCGGTAAAGATGCCCCTTTGACCAACGACGTCCTACTCCGATACTAGATTCTAGATTCCCAGCCAATCGCGAAAATACGTACTGCTAAACTGGTAACTAGTGTATATTTGTTGCAACACAGTCGATGAATGAAGTTTGCAGCTAGAAACGAAGTCTACGATCGAAATAAATATGTTTTAGAATGTTTGAAGTTGAAGTCAGATTACAGATTCCAGTAAGTAAATACCTAATCAAATATGTTTCGTTAAAAAGATCTCCTCTATCGAAGGATTGCCTAGTGGTTAGAGAATCCGCTGGTTGATCTCAGGGTTTTTGGATCAAAACCCAGGCCTTCCAACTTTTTTTATTTTTTTTTTTAATCAAAAATTTTATTGATGTGCTTTTTGCACTTATTACGCACATTTTTTCTACGATCAACATAAATATGTGTATGAATCAAATTTTGTTAGACATGTTACTTGCACTGCACAGTGCAAAAACTAAGTACAGGAGGCGGTGGACAATTCAAAAAATCAGTGGAAATGAGGTTTGTCCATCAATTTCAATCGCCATTATTTTTTTATATGTAATAGTTGGTTAATAAAACAAAATTCCTTCATCCATTCAATTCATTCATTTTTAAGTTTTTTAATGTAAAAAAAGTAACTCAAACTTGTAATCACATTCTGTTTATCATTTGGTATTATTATTTATTTAACTTTGGGCAATGAAGCTTAACAATATTAAATTTTCATAAAAATTTAACAAGCACTGTGCAGTGCAAGTAATATGTTTAACAAAATTTGATTCAAACACATATTCATGTCGATCCTAGACAAAATGTGCGTAACAAGTGCAAAAAGCACATCAATAATTTTGATAAAAAAAATAAAAAAAAAAGTTGGAAGGCCTGGGTTTCGATCCAAAGACCCTGAGATTCACTAGCGGACTCTCTAACCACTGGGCCATCCTTCGATTGAGGAGATCTTTTCAACGAAACATATTTGATTAGGTACTTATTGGAATCTGTAATCTGATTTCAACTTCAGACATTCAAAAACATATTTATTTCGATCGTAGACTTCGTCTCTAGCTGCAAACTTGATTCATCGACTGTGTTGCAACAAATATACACTAGTTACCAGTTTAGCAGTACGTATTTTCGCGATTGGCTGGGAATCTAGAATCTAGTATCGGAGTAGGACGTCGTTGGTCAAAGGAGCATCCTTACCGCCATGGTGACGTCACACGGGTTCGGGTGCCGTCGGCGTGTTTTCGGTACTCGATTCAAAAGCCCATTTTTATTTTGATATAACTTTTTAATTATTGCAAAAAAATAGAGAACAAAAACAGTTTTGTTATAAAAATTATGTATGATCTTTCCATTTATGACGAAAAAAAATGTTGATTCAAAACCTCAATTAACGGCTGCTCTACGGTTCTTGGTAACGGGCAGGACTTATGAGGATCTGAAGTTTCCAACTATAGCATTGCCTCAAGGACTGACTTGTTTACTCTTCCCCGTGCAACTGTTAACTGCGCACGCCAAAAATCAAGCAGTGCTTGATTCCCAACGACTTAACTGTGTACGTCACACGCTTTCCCATACACAGTGAGAGTTTTAGCTGTGCTCTGTGGCGTGCGCATTCAAGTCTTGAGTTATCTCTCTGTGTGAGTGGGGGCCTTAAGTCGTTGTTGGACGCCTATGGGAATGGGCATGACGAGAGCGATTAGACACGGAACATAAACCGTAATTGGTATCCCCGCTCCCTCTCCAGCGCAAATCTCCAGCGGACTCTAAGAATCAATTTACCTGGCGGCTGAGATATATCGCCGCCGCATTACACCGAACCGGATATAGCAGGTGGAAAAAAAACGTATCAAGGCAGAGCGCTTCCTTCCAGATTCAATACGGGAAGTTGATGGTTTTGTGGTCGCCGTAATGTTATGAACATTTTAAGACTTCAAACTGAACTAAAAGTATGAACCCTTATCGAAACTAATAGCGTTGAGACTGGTCCACAAAGAAGCAACAAGGAGAAGCATCCTGGGATGACTTTGTCGAGGTATGTTGCTTGTTGATGAAACGTCGCAAGAATTGCAAACAAAGTGTCCACATACAAGGTCACTATTTTCATGGAGTCTCTGGTAAAAAGGAAACAATGCGTTAACACAGTATAATAAACAACCAGCATAGTATCTCTGAGGATTTCCTATATAAAAAAGGTTCCCACAAAATTTGACCTTGGGAGGATTTATGGATGATTTTACGGCTGTGAAGTTTGAGTAGAAATGCGAAAATAAAAATATCGATACCGGTACCAACTCAATATTTTTTAGCCAAATAGGCGTGTTTGGTTCGTACAGAGCATTTTGTGCAACTGATTACACCCCTCAATAATTATATAATTATTTTCGATACCGATACAAAAGTATCCATACCAGCTTGGAATGCCTCAAAAAGTATCGATGACAAAAATACTCGATATTAGTGCAGAAGTATAAGTATCGAAGTATCGTTAGCATCCCTACAAAAAATCATCCAAAAGTGGGGATGCGCCTGTAATTTTCGCCAACTTGAGTTATTGTGCTGGTTGTTTATTATGCTGTGTCGTTAATATAGGAAACATAGTATTCACACAGAAGAAACATTGCTGATATTGGAAAAGGATTTTGAGTTTAAAAACTATTCATCGTAAATATGAATAATGTGGAATGAAGACTCGGCAATATTTTTCAGTGCATCGAGTCTTTTGTTTGCGTTTTTGTGATCGAAACTTTCGGATCCAACAAACACCCGGCCTCTTTATACGGGTGGGGCAGAAAGAACTCCCCGATTTGAAAACCGTCTAGCTACCTCCATGGCGATGGTAGCGTAGTGCTGGATATATCATTTGACATGTGCTTTTATGCCATGCTTAGTGTGAATCGTGGCTTGGTCGAAACTGCACCGTGCTTTCGTCGTGGAAGAGTCAATTTGAAATGGCGGCTCGACGATAATTACTCAGTGTGCCTTTCGCATTCACTTTGAGCCAGTTCCCGATAGGAAGACAACAGGTACTGGTCTGAACATAACCCTCGGGAACTTCAAGAGCGACCACTTCATAGCTCTAAGGTTATAGTCAGGAGTGCCATTTCTGAATGTGGTGTATGGATCCATACTTTTTTGAAGAAAATGTTGCTACTGTTACGATAACTGAAGATCGGCATACTGTGATGTTAGAGAGCTATCTACGGCCCAGATTCGATGCTGTTGTCGATTAATATGGACACGAACATGTGTGGTTTTAACAAGACGGCAATTCTGAAAGAAATGTGTCCTGGGCATGTTGTCTTTTGGCATGGTGGCTCGTTAGATTTGATCCGTCTGATTTCCTTCTTTGGGGTTTTCTTAAGCAAAAAGTGTATCAACACCGTCCCTAAACTCTGGCTCTTAAAGAGATGATAATTCAGGAAATTGCTGCCACTCCGCTTGAAATGATCCACAGATTGGTGGATAATTAGCGTGATGTAATTTTTAAAACCCATTGATTCAAAATGGCAGTATGTATTCTTATTATCGAATAAAGTTTTTTCATATCTTGCTTACTTTAGTTTTTATAAGCCTTTCAAATCGGGAAACTCAGAATAACCGTATAAACCGAAACGTCTTATCATTTGTTCGTTTCTCTTTTAGAATCATCAGCCACTATCATTGACAATCGTTTGTCGAAATTTATCTCGCAAGTCACAGCTTGTCGACGTTTACCGCTTGGGAGATAAAAAAGCAACAAGAAGAAACAGTTGATGAACTTGATGATATGATCATTGAACTTTGTTTCTAGAAACAAATGATGACAGATGTTGCTTTTTATCACTTCTGTCTAGATTAGTCTTTACAATCATTCATACCTTGCTTTCAACATATCGACCAGGATTATCAGGGTTAATCAATAATTACTAATTTGAGAACTTGCACCATTTCTCAAAAAACTCCGGTCGAATCATCTAGTTGGCTCTCTCACCATTAAGAACAAGGAACATCAAGTTCAATAAATTTGAATGAGTTTTAAGAGAGTTGTGTGTAACGCATGTTTTTTTTATAACTGTGAGTACCTTTTGAGCCCTTATACCATTAAAAGTACCCTTAAAGGACATGATGCCTTTAATTGAGACCCCTAAATTTTACACTTTGGTGTTAAAATATATTTACTATACTTACTTAGCAACTCTATGAGTCTAGCTCAGCTCGTGTAAGAATTGATGATAACCTGTCTGGTCAAACAACAACCAGAAAAGGAGTTCGTCAGGGATGCGTATTATCTCCGATGTTATTTAACATTTACTCTGAATTTGTGATGAGAGAGGTATTGGATAACTAGAATGGCGGTATCACTATTGGCGGAAGCAAAATATCTAACTTAAGCTTTGCTGACGATACAACCCTTATTGCTGCTTCTCAGGAAGAACTAGTTGCTCTATTGAACGTTTTAGGACAACACAGTGCAGCATATGGTCTTGGTATTAACTACTACAAGACCAAGGTTATTATCGTAGATAGAGAACATGACAATCATCGAGAAATAAAATCAATAGGCCGTTGTGAGGTAGTTCAAAGTTTGTAAAGGATTTTGACCTACTGCGATGAACTTCAGTTACTTTTTGTAGGATAAGGTCATTCATACAACAACTTATTTTTCTATTTGCGACGTTTCGACTTATATTAAGTCATCTTCAGGCAACTAAAAACAATTGATGGTGTACAAATCAGTAAACTACAGACAGGATATCAACGCCTTAAGCAATGTGTATCATAATTTGATCAAATAATTGCCTAATAGATGAACCAAAGCCTAACTCTACATCATTTTATCTATTTTCCGTACTCCGCCTATGGGTTTTGGCTGAAAAACACATGAAAGTATTATGTTTTAGACGGAAAAACGCTTAATATCTTCTACCAGATCATCCACCTACCCGTCCTTGGTGTGTAGGCACATTGCTGTTTTCATTCTGTTCCTGTTTGTTATAATTTTATTCGTTTTTATTGTACGTGTCTTGTGGCATTATATTTTAATACCGTTGGCAGTGTTTATTAATCCAGTTGTTTATCTAGTCAAAATCTTATGATTTTTTTTCCTAATAACTATAAAAACTTCGATTTTCTGGTAAGTCAACTTTTCTTGTATCTGACATATTTGTGCATGTCTTATAATATTTTTAACATAAATCAAATCACTCGAGCGTTTCAGCAAGTGGCATCCATCTAATTTTTTTATTTTAAATTTTTTTTTATAAAAAAAAATTAAAAGTCAGTGGTAGGTTCCTTCTGTATATAACTGTTGTTTAAGTTTAAGTAAATCTGTGTATTTGTGTATTAATAGCCTACACCATCAATTGTTTTTAGTTGCCTGAAGATGACTTAATATAAGTCGAAACGTCGCAAATAGAAAAATAAGGAGTTTTTGTATGGATGACCTTATCCTACAAAAAGTAACTGTAGTTCAAAGTTTTATGTACCTCGGTTCTTTGATCGTCAATTCAGGTAGCTGTGAGAATGAGATTCGACGGCGCATTCAACAGGCACGGGTGGCCATGACAAAGCTTACTAAAATATGGAGTGACCATAACATCACTAAAGCTACCAAAATGTCACTGGTTCAGTCTCCTGTGTTCTCCATATTTTTGTATGCCTCGGAAACTTGGACTTTTAAAAAGACAGATCGGGCTCGCATAGATGCTTTTGAAATGTGGACGTGGAGGAGAATGCTGAGAATTCCTTATACCGCCCATCGAACTAATGTTTCCATATTGGATGAGCTCGGTAATCCAAAGAGACAATCCTCCATTGTGTTGATGAGAACGCTTACATTCTTCGGACATATTCACAGAAGAGGTAATATGGAGAAACTGGTAGTTCAGGGTCACACCCCAAGTGGGCGGCGCCGTGGCCGTTCCCCTACACGCTGGGTGGATATGACGAAACAGTTGCTAGATATGAGTATCAAGAGCGCCACTGAACTGACAGCAAATCGCGAACGATGGCGAGCTACAGTTCTCAAAACTATTGATAATATTCATGTCGGCAATACTCTAGCTCCGACTTAATGCTTTTTACGAGTTTACAACATGTCTGTTAAGACATTGTGACTATGATGATGATGATATTTACTATCCCAATGTGTTGACTGGCATATACTACTTTTATCCAACCAAAAGAACGAATGAAAAAAAAAGAGTTTCCCGCATGCATATTTGCGTTCCACCCTGTAACCGTCCCTGGGAATAATTGGCCATTTAAATCGCAACCACGATAAAAGAATTAATTTAGCCCGAGGGGAAGATACATCGTCGCATTAAGGAGGCGGCGAATATATGGTCCGTAGAGTGAAAAGGAGAGAGGAAAGGTAGTGGAAGCCTTCCGACGATCCATCCTCATCCTTTAGCCGCGCCGGCTGATTTACCGGTACGCCCAAGTTGGGGGCCTGGGGCCTTGTAGGGGCCCCCATGGGAGCCCCAACACGATATTCGTCTTTCTTATAAAAAATTTTGTTTATGAAAATGAAACGTGCGAATGTCTAACATGGATACACGAGAGGGGTGCTGGGAAAAACAAAATGATAGTTGCCTTTCTGAAATCGAGTGGAATTTTGGAAAGTGTTATTCTGAACATAAAGAAGGCAGGCAGAACTAAATAATCTGAGCAGTGCCTGTTACATAACATTAATTCCCTACAAAAAGCTGTCTGGAGTCGAACGCGGTCGGAGATCAATGCCGACTCAACAAATTTCCTTCGATGCCCATATACGAGGCTTATATACAGGTAGATAACGAGCAGCAACCCCTAATATAACGACTGAAAACAAAGTTTGAGCTGTGTTTATATTTTATTTTTCTTTGCTTATTGCTGCGCCGCCACTGACACGACCGGCGACCCCTAAAAAGCATTCCCGTTTTCCATCTTCGCCACAGTAATAATACTGTCTCAAAATTTCAGTAAAAGCAATTCAATAGTTTACAAGCTACACAATACAGAATGATCTAATGTTCGGATGGACCTAAAAAAAGTGTATTATGCCGCTAGGTCCTTCTTCCACAGGTGAATGGAGAGTCCATTATGAATACAACAACTTTCTCAATTCAACAACCCTCTACTCCTCAACCACCCCAATTTCACCCGACCTAAAAAAAGTAGAAAGCGATCAGGAACCTCTAAAACGTCTTAAAACGAAGTTTGGGCTATTTTTATATTTTTATTTTTCTATCATTGCTGCTCCGCCACTAGCACGATTTTTAAAAACCACATGCATTTTCCATTTTCTCTAAGCTAATAATACTGTATCGAAATATCATGAAAATCAATTCAATAGCTTCGACGTTAGACAATACAAAACGATCTAAAGCAATACTCGTATGTATATGTTGTACTCAATAACAGAATTCGGTCACTGCCCGAACTGTATACTCAGAACGCGTTGTGGATTTCGCTAATTTCTCACACCGCGTTGCCGGTAATCTTTGTTTGCGCAGAACGCGTTGTGGGTAAATTACAAATACCCACAATGCGAAACTCCGAATACCATCGGAAGCACACGACCATTTTCGCATTATGGGTAATACAAATATAGCCGCAAGACGAAATTTTATAATCAAAAAGCTGAGCTTCGTGCTACCAGGAGATGGCGAAGGTGGAACCGTCAGTGGGCGTGAAGAGAATTCGGGGCTTCTTGAGATTGCTTCACCGGCTGGGTTGACACGACCGCCATGGCTGAGCTAGTAAGAGCATCGGACTAAAATTCCGAAGGCGCGGGTTCGAATCCCGCTGGCAGTCGGTTCTTTTTCCGGCATTTTCTGGGGGCACCTAACAGTGGATGCAAATAAGCCAAAGATTTCATAGCCAGGCTGAACACATCCAGATCAGCATGGCTACAGAGCCAAGGATAAGGGGCAATTAGAAACTTCGTGGGTGTTCTGACGGGGCACTGCAGGCTCAGGCGGCATCTATCACTATCAGGAATTGAAGAAGACTCCTTATGTATGGGCTATCGAGAGGCCAATGAAACGGCCTACCACTTCCTTGCGGATTGTGAACTGCTAGGCGGGCTGAGGTACAAAATCCTTTGACTTCAGTCAGAGGAATTACCCTTCCTAAGCTGGGTCGACATAATGGCCCTTGTTAAAAGGTTATCAATTTTTAAAAAACACAGACAGACGAGCCTGCAGGGATTATCGAGGTATAAGCGTGATGTGTTCGGTAGAACTTTTATATTGCAGAGTATTAAAATGTAGAATTGATGATCAGTTTATGGAGTTGGAAAAACAAAATGGATTCAGGGCAGGAACGTCATGTATCGACGAAATTTTTACTCTGAAAAATCTAATCGAAAAACGTGTTCTAAGAAAAAGATCAATCCATTTGATATTTATTGATTAGCAAAAGACATATGATACTGAGCCATTAAATAAATTATGACCATGCATGAGAGATAATGGTATCGCTAAAGCCTATATCGACGCAGTCAAGACATTAATATTCGAACACTACGAGTTCTGTAAATACTCCCTTCACCTATCGGTGCGGGAAGTAAAAAAATAGGCACACGTCTTTCTCAGTATTTCAAAGTGACTAAAGGTGTGAGACAAGGCTGCTCTCTTGCTCCCCTGTTGTTCAAAATATATCTTCAGGAAGCTTTAAAATCATGGACACAAAAGTGCAGTAAAATGGGTTTGCACACAAATGACGATACGCTGTCGTTTGCTGATGACCAAGTTATTATAGCAGAGGATGAAGATGATGCAAGATATATCTTCCGCAAGCTGTAAAAGTGCTATAAAAACAAGGGTCTAACTATTAATATAAAAATTAGTACATGCTTGTAGCAAACATATCAAAGAAATTTGGATGATAAACACTCTTAGTACCCTTTGTATATGCTTTGCGTGGTGAGTAATAAAGCCCTGCGGTGTCGGGGGATGTGACGCTCCGCCGCGTGACGGGGCGTCGTAACGAGAGCGATAATATTGAATCGGCCACGACGGTGCAGTTTCCGTACTTTATGCGATTGTTAAACGGGCCAATTACGCGCCTTATTGGCAGCAAAACACCGCGAAACGTTTGCGTATAAAACGCTATGAAAACGGCCTGCAAACGACCCAAGCGGCGCTACGCGGCGGTTTCAGTTACATCGTCCGACGCTAGGCGTTAAACAATTTTACGTATACGATTATGATAGACATTCTTCGATAATGCCTTCTTTTCTAAAGGGTGGACATACGATTTATTATTAATACAAAACTGCATGTATTAAGGACCATTTTAACGCTCACTTGCGCAATTTGGCATATACGTACAATAGCATAAATGTGATTTTCCTTTTTTATGTATTATTTTATAGCTGATTTTCTTTTTCTATTATTGAAAGATCCTATTCTTAACCTCTAAAGTGTTTGTACACTTGCAACTTTTATATGTTTGTTGTTTATAGCACTGTCCGGTAAGAACAAAGTCGTTGCCACAAACATGCATGAGGTCCCATTGCTATTATACACCTTTGGTCCAATCCACCTGCGTCAAATCAATATAAAGACCTGCAAAACGATGAATATGGAGATGGGTTTATATCCTAAGTCCTCTGTCCCGCAAATGCACCTCCATGGGTATACCTCCCGTGACACCTAGGAGAGCCTGGACTATTGAGTTTGGAGCGTCTGCAGAATAGAGTGGTATTGACAACTGCCTGCTATGTGACAAACAGCACCGATCCCCTGATCCGCTTTGTGCCAAAGCACGAGAATGCGGGTAAAGGAGCCGTTCTTTTTAGCACTGCAAAACGAGCAGCCAAGGAGCTCAGCCTCACACTCGACTTCACGCAGAGGTATCAGCAGTCCATTACGGAACCTGCTACCGCACAGTTAAAATCCGACATTAAAACAGCCGAAGTCGGCTTCCTTTTAAGACCTCATAAAGATAGGTTAATGCATGGAATCTTCTACAAACTTCTAGAAGAGCATGGCTTATCTGAGCAGTGGACCTTCTCTTTCCTAAAGACTAGTAGGTTAAAGTTCTAAACTAAGAGCTTTATGATGGCTTGCCAAGATGGTATATTTAACACCTCGGTGTAGTGTAGTAAGGTTATGGGTGCGGATGTACCCGACACCCGTTGTAGAGACTGGCGACAGGCGCCAGAGATGCTTATGCATCTTTTGTCGGCGTGTAAGACGTACGCTGGGATGGCCTATGTCCATCGGTATAACGCGGCTCTATGAGTGCTCTACTATCATTTAAGGCACTCACACGATATAGATCAGACACCGATGTTACCATATGCTTCAGGGGATATGAAGAAAAGATGCCGAATTTACTGGAACTACAAGTTCTCCGTGCTCGAGCTGGTAAAGGCAAGCCCAACATAGTACTCCTCGACCAACATCAGTAGACGATATTTGTTATAGAGTTTTCGGCACCTGTCATGGTGAAAATCGCCTCTAAATAGAAGAGCAACTTCGCAGTCCTTCGCAACCAGGTGTATCGGAGTTGGGCTGCGCCTTTTTGTTTTGAATAGAATAATAAACCCCTTTGTTGCAAATATAATTCATACAGTACAAGAAGCGGGATTTACTTTATGCTCTAACCCAAAAAAGCAACAATTTATAAATAAGCGCAAACTAAACTTGAGAGAAAAATATATACCTCGCAAAAACAATCAAAAGTTAAAATAAATGGACGAACTAAAATTATCTTACCATTTTCTCCTCGCAAAGCTTTTGAAACCCGAAAAATTAACAAGGCAAGTGTATAAACGTGTCTGAAACGCCTGAAAGTTTGCACTTTGCCACAAAATGAGATTGTACCTCGTTCAGTTCTTACAAAATGGGTAAATTATAGTTATCTATCTATCTCTGTTATGCCTAATTTACGAGGGTTGCTCTATATCTCTGTCAATCCACCAGTACGCAAACAGCCGTTTCACGCTTATTAGCGATCATCAGTGCGCCATAGGTCGATTGACGGAAATAGAGAGCATCAGAGTTTATCGACTCTCATATGCAGTTGGCATAAAAGCGCGCTCTTCTGGTTATGTGAAGCGAATGCGCCTCTGTGTTCTGCCAGGGAGTCTGCTGCTTTTTAGCGGTGACTTTCTTTGGTTTGCCGTTATCTCCGGGTACCAGATGGCTAACAGGCAGATCTTTTCTGCCGCCTACTCTCAACAGTGATATAATTTAATATTTCGTACATGGTTAAGACAGTGATGACTTCTCTCTAGAGCTATTTTGCGGTTCTTCAAGACCCGACCTAAACTTCCCAAGAAACGCAATCGTACGGACATACAGCTAGCTAATTCACCTCTACGTTATCGAAACTGGGATGGCAAATCTTTTGTCGTCGCCGTCGTTCTATAATAAAGGCGAGGATATCGACCACATAAATAGCCGATTCCGTTTGAACGTCGCCGGGTTTAGAGTTGTTTTTAAAGAAAGTGCCAGTTTCACGTTCACTTCGCACATTATTGCTGACATCAACCGAGTTTATATCGCTTTTTCTACGGTTATTGCCTAATAAGAAAAGAAACAAGGAACTTTTCCTTATTTGTAGCTTAGCTTATTGTCGCTGTTGAGTGCACACAACCAGCGTACTTTACGGTCAACGAATGTTGACCGCATTTGCGACGGGCGCATTTACAGACGAACAACATGAATTTGAACAACGTTTCCTACCGATATTCGTCTTGAAAGAAAAATACCGTTGACAATAGTCATTATTATCACTCGCATAACTTGTAAATTGTAATTTAAGAATACTGTGTTAAACCAATTGCTATAATTTTTTACTTGCTACAAGTAAATAAAAAATGTGATAGATAGGTATATTAGATTATTTTGTTATATTATCACGACCATGCATTTTGATCCCATTTTTTTATAACTGAGCAGACCGCGCAGGCAGAGCCTAAATACCAGAATACCGCGGCTGCTCTGGAAGGGTTATGTTAGTGAAAGTTTATTAACGCGGGACTTGAATGTGCCAATACCCTCAGGCCCAATAAATACATCTTCTGGCAGCCCATTCCAAACCTTGGACACCCTGGGAATAAATGTGCGGTTGTACCGCTCAGTTCTTGATGTATGAAGAACGACCGTCTTAGGATGAGATGCAGCGGTCGCACGGGTACATCTGATAGGAGCAGTGAGCGGGGGAACGCTAGAGGATAGCTCAGAGGAGCAGATTCCGTTGGAATATCGGTAGAAGAGTGAGAGGTTACCGACAACAAGCTGGTGAGAAAGTGACTGAAGGTGGCGCGTTAAGGCCGGATCGCCAATTAGTCGAATTGCCCTTCTCTGGACGGCACCTAGTATAGACAAGGTAGT
The DNA here is from genome assembly GCA_951848785.1 of Callosobruchus maculatus. Taxonomy (NCBI): domain Eukaryota; kingdom Metazoa; phylum Arthropoda; class Insecta; order Coleoptera; family Chrysomelidae; genus Callosobruchus; species Callosobruchus maculatus. The sequence continues at coordinate 2,003,861 of CATOUR010000030.1, forward strand.
AGGGGCAGCAGCTCCCTAGACATGAGAGCAACACTCCAGGGAAGGTCTTATCTGGGCTTTATATATAGCTTGAGGAGGTTACGTGGTGAGAAATACTTTCTGGCTCTAAATAGGTACCCAAGCTTTTTACCACCAGCTGTTGCAATTGACGCGACGTGTTCGTGCCAGATCAGATTTTCTGTAATGTTGACTCCTAATAGCTTGAATGAGTGACTTCTTGGCAGAGCCTGGTTGTTCATTAGAACCTGGTGTTGGCTTGGGCACTTCTTGTTTACTGGGTCTTGGAGGCATCAAATTTAACCACATTCTTAAGCCCCCAAGCGGTAATGGTATCGAGATCCTTTGAAAGTGAAGCTGCTACTGCCAGTCTTCTGCGTTCCAGCTCGACCACAGAGATCGGTCTATTGCTCATAATGCCTGCATGCAGCATACTGTCATGCGCAAAACTGCGGATTGGGTTTGTAGTGCTAGAGAGTAGATCATTATAGTGAAGCAGAAACAATATCGAAGCCAATACCGATCCCTGCGGAACCCCGGCATTGATGCTATGGAAAGAAGAGGAAAAGCCGTCTACTACGACAGAGATTTTCCGATCTGAGAGGAAGTCTGCGAGCCAACCGCAGAGCTTAACAGGGAGCCCATAAGACGGGAGCTTGTTTAAGAGAGCTGCATGTCCCAGTTGATCGAATGCCTTTGAAATATCGATAGCAACGACGTGAGCCTCGCCAAATGACTGAATGAGTTTGCTCCACACATGTGTGACGTAAGCCAGGAGATCTCCAGTTGATCTTTGGTGTCGGAATCCATATTGTCTGTCGTTGATTAAGTGATGGAGCTCTAGGTATTTAATGAGCTCTTGGTTGACGCATCTCTCCATCACTTTACTGATTACAGAAAGCAGAGCTATAGGTCTGTAGTTGGTCGGATCAGTTTTGAATCCCATTACCATTGGGTGTGTTTATATAATTTTGCGATGTGAATTAAACTTTCTAAAAATAAATGCAGGAAGTCAGTTTTGGACGACTATCCTAGGGAAACAAATATATTAGATATATGTCGCATGAGCTTCCTTTGTTATTCAGCTACGTGTCTGTGTGTCTGTGTGTATCGCGTATAAACTCCCCTCACGGATCCGTTCTGGTTTATGGGTCATAAAATGCGACCGACGTACTTTTAAAAACTCCACCGGGGCGATCTGTATATGTATGTACACAGTTTTCGTGTTTGCTGCAGCACGTTTCTGATGCAGTAGTTCGTTTTCGTATGCTTCTCTTTTAAACTTCTTTGAATTATGTTAAGTCTACATACACTATATGAAAATAATAACAGAAATTGAACCTTCATGCGATAAGCTAAGCTGGACCTGTGAAATTAGATCCTTGAAATAAAAAAAATATGTTATCTTGCGAATAAAAGGATATTTCCGTGAACCCAGGATTAATTCTGGAATGAAGATAAAAGTTTAAAGAGTCAACGTTATAGTAACTTTTATTCATCATTTCGCTTGCTACCCTTGAATTTGAGGTAAAATAAATAAAGGCACGAGTATGTCGGTGATATATTGGTCAATTTGAATGGAAATTGAGGAGTATTTTAAAACAGTTTAACCTAATATTAAACATTCAAATTTGACAATCTAAACAACTAAAGTCGCACAAATATTTCCACCCTCAAAGGAAAACTGACGATGCTGCAGAAGCGCTGCGAGAGGATAAGTGTCAGTGCACGTTATATTTGAAACGCTACAGGTTGTAGCCATCGAGAAACAAATTCCTCGGCAGCTCATTTCACAGTGTCGAAGTTCTCCAAAAGATGGAATGCTGGAGGAGATTAGTTCGGGGAGTAAGGACCTCGACCTAGTAAGGATGAGCTCGCAGAGTCTCTCTAGTGTTCCTAATTCGAACGGCCTTTGGTGTTATTATCTGGGAGAGCTCACTCGAACATCTTCCGTGATAGAATCTGTAATGCAGGGACAGGTCAGCCACCCTTCTTGGATGTTCTAGGCTGTGGAGGTTCTTTGTGAGGTTAGGCGTATGGATTAGTCTAATCGCTCTTTTCTGGATAGTGTCCAGAAGCTTTAGAGAGTGCTTCGGAGCGCATCCCCACACATGGAAATCATCTGTGCCTTGTAGAGCACCAGTAGTTGCTCTGGTGTATAAAGCTTCCTACAGCGGAACAAACCTCCCAGTTTAGGGGGTGCAGTTTTAGCAATACTGACGATGTGGTCGTGCCAGGACTTCTCACTGTTGATGTTGATCCCCCCTAAAGCTTGACGGAAGGTGACTCGTTGATATACAGCAGTAACAGTATAGGGGATAAGACAGATCCATGATGAATATCCGCGTTTATTGAAAATACGTCTGATGAACATCCTTCAATTACAACAAACAGAGATCGATCGTTCAAAAAGCTATACAGCCACAGGCGCAGTCCAGGTGGTAGTTCATAAGCAGCAAGCTTGACTCATGCCACATTCTGTTGAAGAGATGGAAAAAACGTAGTTATGAGTCATTAAAACAAACTTCGTTTTCGAGTGTTTTCGAGATCTCTGATCGTAGTCTACCTTTACGTGGAAATGAGACACTTTTAACATGATTGCAATGAAATTTCAGCTCCTTGTTAAAAAAAATGTGGGTCAGATTGCTATGTAAGTTCATACGACCACAATTTCACACTCTCCCGAAAAGACCTGGAAAAAAAATAAAAATAATTCTGAGATTTTCGTCTTACAAACCGATAGAATTCTGTTACAAAGATTTTCGTAGTGTCATAAGTCATCCAAAAAAGGATTTATATTAAGATCTAAAATTGCTTTACTTTCCTCAACTATACAGTGCCAAGTAAAAGGAATAAGGACAGAATAAGTCTGTCGGCTCTTCAATAGAATACAAACAAACGCAATATCGCCTAAACTTTTAGTTAAAAAAATCTTTGCTGTTCATTACATAAAGTCAATAGGCCGTTGTGAAGTAGTTCAAAGTTTTATATACCTGGGTTCTTTGATCGATAATTCGGGTAGCTGTGAAAAGGAGATTCGACGGCGCATTCAACAGGCACGTGTGGCCATGACAAAGCTTACTAAAATATGGCGTGACCATAACATCACTAAAGCTAAAAAAATGTCGCTGGTACAGTCTCTTGTGTTCTCCATATTTTTGTATGCCTCGGAAACTTGGACTGTTAAAAAGGCTGATCGAGCTCGCATAGACGCTTTTGAGATGTGGACATGGAGGAGAATGCTGAGAGTTCCTTATACCGCCCATCGAACTAACGTCTCCATACTGGATGAGGTCGGTAATCCAAAGAAACTATCCTCCATTGTGTCGACGAGAATGCTTACATTCTTCGGACGTATACACAGAAGCGATAATATGGAGAAACTTGTAGTTCAGGGTCATACCCCGAGTGGGCGGCGCCGTGGCCTTTTCCCTACGCGCTGGGTGGATACGACGAAACAGTTGCTGGATATGAGTGTCAAGAGCGCCACTAAACTCACAACAAATCGCGAACGATGGCGAGCTACAGTGCTCAAAACTATTGATAATATTCGTGTCGGCAATACTCTAGCTCCGACTTAATGCATTTTACGAGCTCACAACATGTCTGTTAAGACATTGTGACTATGATGATGACGTGAAACGCCATGACTGTCCTAAAGCAGCACGCGTACCTAGCAAATTTAGAATACATCTAATATCATTAATGTTATATCAAAATTACCTTCACACCATCATGGAATAATCCCTATATTGTAAAGTTCCTCCGGTAATTGATAAAGGTCGTCAACAGGTTTACGTTTCGGTAATTCCCTGAATTCGCATGCTGCAACAGTACGGAAGGGTCATCAGATATTCTCTGTACATGCACTTTCTTCTAGCAGCCAGCCAGCCAGCCATCTTGGCAGTAATTACTTTTCGTCTGCTATCTCAAAGACTTCGGCTAACTCCTTAAAGCGTAATTCCTCGGAAAATGGTTTAATGTCGGGACGCGCAATTCTAGTCCAGTCGTCCTTTGCCTGGATATGGCAAAGGAATAACAATAAAGCCGGAGATGATGGCCATTCCAGGGAAATGGTATGTACGCCTGTTATGCGCGCACACCTACAAAGTCGCGATACACATTGCATCTACTCTACTCCTATTAAGTTAAACGGACATTATTATTTTTTTTATTATGTTACTGCTGAGCTGACAGACACTGTCCTGTCTTAAGCCTCGTGTCCACTAGCAAATAAAATTGCTAGAGTTACTTTCACAAGTCACTTGCGTTTGCACGACGTCATTAGAGAAGTATTGCAGCAAAATTACTTGCACATAAAGGACTTGCGACTTGCTGGGCGCTCGTAGTCTACACGGTTACACGGTTACAGAAATTAGTTTGCCACAAACATTTCGAGACTGTTTCGAAAGTTTTGCAACAAGGAGTGTTGTAAATCAAATATGGAGAAGTTCAACCGGACCAGAGAAAACAGAGAGAAAATTTTGAATTATATCCCGAACTATGGAATGTACATATTACAGAATTTAAGGTCAGAATCAAATAACAGAATGCATTACAAAAACTGGCCGACCTATTTGATACTTCTATAGTGGAAATTCAAGCTACATAGTTAACCAAGAATGGAGAAAAAAAGAAAAGTGGACAAGGGACTAATGAAATATTATTATTATTATTATTATTATTACATAGCCACAGGAGTTGAGCACACAGTGCTATAAACTCTGATAGCAACAACAGATAAAGATTACAAACTAAAAATTAAAAAAAAAACCTAATTCTAACAGCTAACAATGATACAGAGAAAAGAAAAATAATATTCATGCAAAGTCAGGTATGCACTGAGGACCAATTGTCGTATCTGATTTTGAAACTGTTCACAGAAGGACTGTTCACTACATCCGCAGGCAGCTGGTTCCAATGACCAAAAACCCTGACAAGCAAGTACTTGCTGAAAAAACTATCACAAGTTACTTGCAAGTGGACACGAGGCTTTAAGGCGCGTTCTTACAAGTCAACTTTAGTTGATCAACAAAAGTGAAATACGACTTGAGTGAGCTTATAGCTCTCACATTTCATCAGAAACTGACTGTTTGTTGTTTCAGTTGATTGGCGAACCAGTATATGTTCTTTTTCCTACATTGTTCTGATAAACTTAATTTCATTCTTCACATGAGTAATAGTAAGACCACGGATATCCATTTCCTTGACAGTACAGCTCAGAGAATCTTCTCGAGCATCATTCTTTTTTAATTATCCGTTCGGTGATTCCAAAGGCGATCATGCTTATAATATAGTACCAAAAAATTCCTCACAACACTTTGCGAGCATTTGACGCACATTTTTTTATTAAACTATTTGACTGTCCAATCTTCTATTGTAAAATACACACGACTACATGTGCCGCGGAATGTGTTAAGCGTTTCGCACTGTTTGTAACGTTGAAAGCCAGTTCACACGTTTTAAGACAAGTTTCAACTTGAAAGCGATCGGTGATGAGTTGCCAGTTGATCAGCAAAAGTTTGACTCTATTCAAAAGAAGGTTCCTACAACAGTTTTCATTCAACCTTTGTTGATCAACTACAGTAGGTCAACTAAAGTTGACTCGTGAGAACGTGCCTTGGAATAAGGAATGATTACAGAATCAGAAATATCTTGAAAATCATCAAAGATAGAACCACATATGCCTAGATAAAGGTGACAGAGAATTTAATTATGCATCCACTGATGTGAAACTTATCATACCATCCCATTTAAAAGAAAAAGTTTTCAACGTTTCAAAATTTTTAAATTTGAAAATTACTCGTCTATTGATTTAATGTGCTTAATCTTACTGATACACAAGTATGTTTCTTGTTCGTTTTAAAATCGAAAACCGCATCTTTGTGTCCAACTTAATTTCTGAGGTATTGACATTTTTTGTAAAGTACTACAAACGTCAAGTTTTCTAAAGATTGCCGAATAGGCTGCGTAGACATGAAGTATGGTTAACAAACTGTACCTAAAACTCAATGTTGAATTCAAAATCGTAATAATATACAGGATGTTCTATTTAAAATAAGGAAGTTGATACCTACTTCCTGTATATCCAGATGTCCGCCATCTTTGAAATTATTTCCTGCAAATAGACCATTAGAAAATAAAAGTTTTATTCGGGACATTTTTTTCTAATTTAAACGATGAGGCCACTAGAGAACATCGCGCGCTTAATGGATCACCCTGTGACTTTTCTAAAGCATTTGATTGTATCAATCATGATATTTTGATAAAAAAATTAGATAAATATGGTTGTTCTAAAATAGCACTAAAATGGTACACACAATGGTACACTTACAGGATTTAAGAAAAAATTGAAAATCATATAGGTAATTGTAATCAAAAGATGGTGTCACAGTAATTTTTTATCTTTTAATATCTCGAAAACCAAATTCATGACTTTCAAATGCTTACTTGACGTGATTTACTTAGACAACGAACAATTACATCAAACATACAGCATGAAGTTCTTAGTTCTAACTATTGATCAAAAATTGAATTTTATATCTCATATTGATAATTTAATTAATGAGTTAGCTAAAGTAACTCACATACTAAGAACAGTTAGAGAAACTCTTGGAAGAAACACCACCAAAAGCTGTTATTTTGCATTGTTCCAAAGTAGGTTGAGTTACGGCATCCCATTTTGGGGTCTGTTCTCATACCTACTTAAATAAATTGTTAGCCTTACAGAAGCGGGCAGTTAGATGCATCGCCAAGAGTAGACCTGGAACTTCATGCAAGCCACTATTTTTGAAATACAAAATTATGACCGTAATTGCACTATTTATTTATTTTGGAAACGACATCACTAATATTAAAAAATAAAACAACATTTGATACCTCAAATATAGAATATATTATAAGATAAAAGACTGATTTTAAATTAATCACCCCCAAATCATCACTAATTAAAGATTCATCACAATGGAGTGAAGATTTATAGCAAACTTCCTCACTCTTTTAAAATTCAAAAAGATTTAAAAGTTTTCTGTGAAAAACGTAAAAATTTCCTGTTTCAAAAGCCTTATTACACACTAGATGAGTTCTATGACGAGTTTTAGTGGATATTCCACATTTTGTTGTTATATAGCTTTGTCAATAAGAATTTTGTAATTTCTTAGGCAATAAAGTATATTTATCTATCTATCTATGTTCTTAAATGTGTTAAACATAATTGAACCATGAGACAAGGCTTTGCTGTAATTTATTGTCTTACCAGGGGAAATAAAATTCGAATTGAATGTAAATTTGATAACAGTAGTACAAATTGTATTTGAAAGAGCTCACTCGGTTGTTTCCACCGATACCCCCGACTCAATTTCCGGTATCGTTTACGTATGTATACGTTAAGTTGGCTGGCAATAGAAACACAGCCACCGTCGCCGATACGCAAACGGGCCGGATCATCTTAGAATACAAGAACATATGGTTCGGAACAATGGCGGAGTGGTGCGGTTGAATGTCGCTCGAATTGCTCCCTGACGGATTAGATGGCCTTTGTGTTTCGCCGCGCACCAGAAATACATAGATACACACCCGCAAACGTACACCGGAAAATATCGCACTATATATCCTAGATAGAGAAGACGCCTCAACTAACCGAAGGGAATTCGACTGTGTTACTCCGTGTTCCGACAAGATTAAGTATTACGACTTCGATGGTAGGTACAAATCCGCAATACGGGGTTTCCAAGGGTTGATCTTAGGTAGAAAGTCAAGGAAGCTATTTCTATAGTAAGGATAGTAGCCAACATACCGTATAGAGATAATTGTAAGGAAGCATTTATCAGCTTGAAAATTCCAACTCTTCCGTCACAGTATGCGCTGGATTGTTTACTGTATATTCATAAATATCAAGATAAGTATGAAACTCATACTCATCGATATAACACTAGAGGCAAAAATACTTTAAAGCTGCCATTCAGAAGACTTACCAAATCACGCGATGGAGTTTCTTACTACGGTCCCAAATTATATAATATACTGAATCCGGAAGTTAAAAACCTCCCTCTGCCTCAATTTAGGACTGCAATAAGAAGTTTTTTAATATCTGGTGCATTCTTTTCTATGGACGACATCATGCACCATATCAGAATTTTAAAAATATAAATGTGTTTCAATAATGTGCTTTTAATATTTCTATTACTACTTGTATTTACATGTACCTTTCGCAACATTGCTCTTTTCTATTATTATGTGTTGTGTGTTACATTTGATTTCTAGGTTATTTTATTCATTGTCCTATTTATCTGTAAATTGTATGTTATGTCTGTCAACCAAACACTGTTTTACTTGTTGTTTTATTTTCTTTTTTGACTTGTGAAAGTACAGTATGTATATATCATCAATAATGTGTCTAGCTATCTATCTATCTATAGAAAATAGGGGGAAGTACACTCACCGATACGAAAAACGTAGCACTTGACATTTTATATATGTTGCGACCCGGGTGACCTTTTTTTGTTTTATAATTATTTTTTGTCAATTTTGAACTATGTCGCTTAAACACCCTTGGCACTAAGAGGTGGCGACGCCTTTGGTTGTCCGAAAAAGGACATCCGCAAAGTGGAAACCTCCAAGGAGAAAAACCACTCTCGCTAGAACTCTCGCCAAGAAATCTCGACCCGCAGGCCCAATAAATACATATTCTGGCAGACCATTCCAAGTCTTGGACACCTTGGGAATAAATGTGCGGTTGTACCGCTCAGTTCTTGATGTATGAAGAACGACCGTCTTAGGATGAGATGCAGCGGTCGCACGGGTACATCTGATAGGAGCAGTGAGCGGCGGAACGATAGAAGATAGCTCAGAGGAGCAGATTCCGTTGGAATATCGGTAGAAGAGTAAGAGGTCACCAACAACACGCCGGTGAGAAAGTGACTGAAGGTGGCGCGTTAAGGCCGGATCGCCAATTAGTCGAATTGCCCTTCTCTGGACGGCATCTAGTATAGACAGGGTAATAGGGGCAGCAGCTCCCAAGACATGAGAGCAATACTCCAGGCAAGGTCTTATCTGGGCTTTATATAGCGTGAGGAGGTTACATGGTGAGAAGTACTTTCTGGCTCTAAATAGGTACCCAAGCTTTTTACCAGCAGCTGTTACAATTGACACAACGTGTTCGTGCCAGATCAGATTTTCTGTAATGTTGACTCCTAACAGCTTGAATGAGTGACTCCTTGGCAGAGCCTGGTTGTTCATTAGAACCTGGTGTTGGCTTGGGCACTTCTTGTTTGATAGCGTACAATACTGGGTCTTGGAGGCATTGAATTTAACCATATTCTTAAGCCCCCAAACGGTAATGGTATCGAGATCCTGTAAAAGTGAAGCTGTCACTGCCAGTCTTTTGCGTTCCAGCTCGACCACAGAGATCGGTCTATTGCTCATGATGCCTGCATTTAAGGTTAAAGGAATAGTAACACGACTTCGTATTCATCGCTCAAGCATGTGCCAGACATGTTCAATTGGATTCGCATCTGGACTTAACGCTAGCCGCTCCAAGACATCGGTGTCTATATCGTTTAAGTATTTTTGAGTAATTCTCGCGGTGTGTGGGGTCTGGCATTATCATGCATCAGAATAAGATCATTTCCAATAAAATCAACATAAGGAACAACAAAATCTTGCAGAATCTCATCAATGTACCTGACAGCAATTAAATACCCTCTTGGAATGATGTACAACTCTGTGAGTGCCTCCAGAGAAATTCCAGCCCACACCATAAGCGAACCCCCATCATCGGTAAACAAAATATACCCCCATTCACGTTCACCCCAGTGTTCATGATTTCTCGCAACACCAGGCCTAAACAATCAACGACGCCGGCCTAAAAACCCAAAAACCACAAATTCGTTGCCCCATTCCTTGTCATATAAGTTTCTCAAAGACTCATACAATGAACCATGCTGTGTATGCTACTATTGCTGCTACTTGTAAAAATGGTGAAAGCTCTTGTTAACCGTGATGACGTCACAATGTGGACTGGATGGCTCATTCACCATCTCCTAAAATTCCCCAAATAGCTTAAACTAGAAGTATGTACAAATACTTTGACGCTCTCGCATCACATTATGAGAAGCTGCACTGTATTCTAGATTCCCTAAGCCAACATGCCACATTACACAGTTTTACTTACTTTCACTTATATTTAAAAGCTATATGCACATTTTGCAATATGCACACAGAAGAATCTGTCGTTCTGTCAAAGACTTACGCTTGGTTTCATTGGGACGTTACACTCAGCATTCCTCAAATACAGCGATGTTTTATCCAATGGGAAGTGTATAGTTGGTAGCGAATTATATCGTATTGTCGATTCAACTACAAAATGTCATTGGATTCCAATGAATAGTTCAACCGCAGCCTGTCGTTGAATCGAATCTGTGTTTGGTAATTGATTCTAAACTACTTTCTTTTCCTTAGACCAACAGATTTAATTGCGAGGACAGCTGATTGATTCGTTTGAATGTTTAATGGTGTGATTTTGTGAGAAGTTATAAGGTGCATGATATAAGAATTAGACATAAGCCTGCACCAGTTGTTGCATTATTACCTGAAATATAACTGTCTGACTAATCTAAATACCTACATTCAAATGTGGGTGCTAGCTCTTCGAAGTCCCAATTTCTCAGTAGGTCCTCCATTTAATGTATAACTGGTCACATTTAAATCACACAATTGCTGGTGCAATACGCAAAACCACGAGATGACACAACAAGGCGAAACAACACAACAGAACAACTTCGTCCATGTTGACGAGTTCGCGGCGATAGTAGCACTGAGATCATCCCCCTGTTCTTTATTCTTACCTTCATTGAACCGGGACATCAGTCCCGCCGAATACTGATTATAGTGCAGCGAATGACAAGGGCCATTGAAACAAAATTAATTTTTATCAGATGAATTATCACGAACTGCTATCGCAGTAATAATTTTTGTACATTGAATAGATTAAGTATGCTTTGCTTAAATGAAACATAGGGTAAATTTCGAAAACAAAAGGAATGTTTTGACTGCATTATATGTCAATACTGGTATTAGAAGAATTATACCGTTATACCGAATATAAAATTATTTTGAATTTATTGGCGTACCTGTGATTACTTCGAATATAAGGATTGAGTTCTTTCAATGACATGGATTTGAACAACTGTAAATATATTTAAAGTGATGGTCAAACATCCAAATACTAACAACTAATTGGCAACGCAACAGTATTTTTGTGCAAACTCACTCCATCAACCTTCTCGTTTGGATTTCTTCTCCATTTGTGTCTGTACAACAATATAAAAAATCTGTGAAAATCTCTTGGAATGACGCAACAAGCTATAATAGAATATGAGCACAATCCTGGATAACGAGTGATACATTTAGGCAAATTAACCACCCAATCCGTTAATTCAAACAAACAAATAATCCCATAGAAACCGAATCAAGTATTAATTCGACATAATGTAGTGACTTAATTAGCCGGGATTTTCATGGACGCCCATCGAACATTTTCCAGTGAAGGGGATTGGCACAAAAGTGTGACTATTATCATTATTATTAATGACTTTCTAGTTGATTAGAGGAGCTGTGCACACTTTTGATATATTATATCTGATACGATTAGCATATTAGCACAGTGCGGATTCTATTAGTCTATATAGACATTGAGTAGCAAAGGTATTGAAGGTACAGTTGGAACTACCAAGGCGTACCATAGGCCATAAAGATATATGCTTCAGAAAAATAGATATTAATGCTTGATTACAAGATAAGTAAAAAGACAAAACTAATAGTGTTTATAAGAGCTATGATCATCTATGAAAATCTTATATTTATAAAAAAGATTGTTGCTAAATCCAAAACGTGGTCTGATCTTCATAACCATGACGCTATAGGGAATCGCAAGAAAGTTTAGCCACGTTTAAGGAAATTTAAGGAACTGGGAATAAATGTTTACAATGTATTGATTATGAGTATGACTATTCTTCTAACACGTCATTTGAAACGGAAAATTTAAGATCTTCTAAAGAGACCTGCTCCTTATAATCTACACGATTTCAAAAGTTACCATACTTAACTATCACCCAACTGTTAAGTCAAGTCTAACTTGTTCTGCTGCAAATCGTATTCGGGAAATTGATGGGTCTAGGAGGCGAATTACTATCTGCTCTGACAGTCAGGCAGCCATCAAAGCACTGAGTGCTTGGAAAATAACGTCGGGACTGGTCCTGGAGTGCAGGAGGGCTCTTGACGACATCTCAGCTAAACACAAGGTATCACTGATGTGGGTACCTGGGCACGCTGGGGTAAAGGGTAACGACATGGCGGATCATCTGGCTAGGATGGGATCCGGCAACAGTTTTGTGGGCCCAGAACCAGCCTTAGGACTATCTGCAAACTTGATTAGGACAACAACTGGAGAGTGAATCCAGAATCAACACTCTCTGACATGGAACAACATCTCTGGTCATCTCCGTCAAGCTCGGGAATTATTAGCAGGGCCTGCAGAGAGAATAGGACGATTTTGTCTCCCTCTGGATAAAAGTAACTTGAGATTGCTAGTAGGCCTATTAACGGATCACAACACCTTCAGGCGTCACCTGTTCGTGATGAGGGTGGTCAACGACCCAACGTGCACGTGGTGTGGTGAAGAGGAAGAATCCTCGGCACACATCTTGTGTCGCTGTGAAACCCTGGGTTATCACAGGCAGACTATTCTGGGCTCAAGAACCTTGGAACCAATAGAGATAAAACGGATAGGACCTAAGAATGTACTTGCCTTTGCCAAAAGGGCAGGTCTTAGGAACTAGCGCGGATAGAGGCGCAAAAGGGCCCATCGTGTGGCCTATGCACCAGCCACGTTCCGTGCTGGATGCTGGTCCTTATTCATTCATTCATCTTGTTCTGCATGTCAATTATCATGTCTGTTATTTACCTTTTCATGTTGCTTTATGTGCATTTCTAGAAAGTAAACATGTTTCTATTTTCATACAATATTACATATTATATGGTTTGCTAACATAGCTTTTACATTTACTGGTTTAAATAATTATATTTTGCATTTCTAAATTTTTCTCGAATGGTTGTGGTAGTAACAAGTATTGACGGCCTGTACTAAGTCAAAGCCACAACAATTATTATCCTGAATTTGGAGCGGATCGTAAAGTACTACAGATTATAAGGAATACAGACTTTTGGAATATCTTGTCTAAATTTTCGTCCAGGACTAACTGGTGCAGGTATGTCTAGCTGTGTACTCAGATCCAGCGACAGTTTTGCATGCGCTTTTTATGTGTTCTATCGTTCGTTTCTGTTGGTGACATTTTCCACAATTATCGTCATTGGCGGATGAATCTTTATCTATGTATTTCTTGTATTATTATTGTTATTATTACTTTAACGATATACATACATATAATATTAAAATGATATAATTTTGTAGGATTGAAGCCAACTCTCTCATGAGACGCCCATGTTTGATTGCTTATTTAGTTTAACAGGAATAATGTCACATTATAATTCACTGGGGCCCAAGCGCATCATGGATGTTATATTCAATACTTCGCTTTTATTAAAAAACATAAACTCGTGTCTCGTCGCATCCGTATCAGAATTTAATGATTAGAAATGCGATCAAAATGAAAATGTAATATATTCTGTTCTGACAGGTATACCGCAGAAGGAACATTAAAAATTATAAGTTACGGTCTGTACACATGTTCTAGGATTTAATAGAAAGTTTATCGCTTTTTCTGTTTTGTCACACTCGTTTTTGGTTTAGCGTTAGTGTTCGGTTGCTTCAGGTCTTCTTCTATAACAATACACTAATTTATTTATTGATATACAGAAAACATTTATGCTCAATTGAGGTTACTATATCCCCACAAAAATTGTCTGTTAGTCTACTTAAACAAGATGCTATATTAGTCGTTAGTTATACCACAGTTTACATTCAGTATCGGTCAAGCATAGACAAAGACAGTGAAAACAGGATGCAAAAGGTACAAAATACTTTATATTTGGAATCAGAAAATAAGACCCTGTCACATATAAGTCGAAGAATCATGGTTTAAGGGGAATCACTGCAGTATTTTTCAAATATCCTTGTTATCAAGAATATTCCATATAAAAAAAACTTTAATTGAGAATCTCTTTAAAGCTTCAAACTTGCTTCTAGATTACCCGAATTAGAAATTTTTGAAAACCGTTTTATAGTCTTTCTAGACTTAGGAATAGTTTATGTTTATGATTGCACTACTTAAACTGCGATTTACTTACCCCCTAAGTATCGTTGGTAAATAAATAATAATAGTTATTGTTCTGTTGCAGGATTACGCAACTTATTGGCTCCACAGGATCTACCACCTTCCGTTCTTGTACAAACACTTCCACAAGCTCCATCACAAATACAAGCACCCTACCGCCTTTTCAGTCACTGCGATCCATCCTGTTGAATCTATACACATACAGAGCACTCTTATAGCACCTCTGTACTTCTTTCCAATGCACTGGGGTAAGCAATACATCAAATCATGTTGTTTTAACATCTAGGAAAACATTTTAATTTAGTTTAGAAAAACTCAACTAGGTCTAGACATGAGTCTATAAGCTCTATAACTGGAAGTGTCACTATCAATGTAGATTGTTATGGCTCGATTTTTTCAATATGCATATTCTAGCAAATGCTTTGGAAAAGCTTTTCTATTGGATGTTGCTTAGCGAAAGCTTTCTATTGGGTATTGAGGACTATGTTAATAAGTATCATCTAATAGTATTTAATCAATACTGGAAACCAAACGTCAAAGCTGGATGACACTTTTGTCAAAAATATTTTAGAATTCATGGATAAAAATGGTTCATAATGGTTGATCGTATATAAAGCATGTCATTTTCCACCTTTTTGGGGTAAACTTCAAGAGAAATCAATAATTTTCAGAGAACTTTGACAGATGCATGTTTTTAAATGGGATGCTGTGATTGGTTAAAGCCTTGGTTGAAATGCGTGTGTTGATAAAATCGGGCTTAGAACTACTAAAATTACAATTGCACTGTTTGACTGGCACAACAAATATCAATTTTCAGGATTAAGTTGTACGCAATGAGGATCTGTCGCATTAAGCTACATTCCATTGTAAATAGTACAGAAACTTTTTAATTTAAAATCAGAATTAGTACAGTATCTCAATATGATAGATACCGTCGTATCATCAGCTCTACTGAAATCAATACTAACTCATGCAAAGTGACAGTGGACAATAGAACGATGATCCTTTAGGAACCAGAATCTCAAGGTTATTTGTTTTGGAAACGACATCACAAGACAAAAAAAATATTTTAAATTAATCACCTTCAAATCATCACCCATTAAAGATTCAATTATATATAATGGAGTGAAGATTTATAATAAACTTCTTGACTCTTTTAAAATTCAAAAATATTTTAAAATTTTCCGTAAAAGCTTAGAAATTTTCTGTTACAAAAACCTTATCACACCCTATGACGAGTTTTAGTGAATATTCCACAAATTTTGTTTGTTATATAGCTTTGTCGATAAGAATCTTGTAATTTCTTAGACAATAAAGCATACTTATCTATCTATCTGTTCTACGGGGAACGTTTTATGTAACAAATAAGTAAATAATAAGTTATATTCGTGGTTCCCAAAGAGCTGAGATAATAGCATTTGCGATAATCAAATAGATAAGGTAAAACTTGCTCTCTCTCGAAAATATATTTCTTCTAGTTATCCAGTTTTCCTTGCTCTTCCGTGACACATCATCGCAGGTTAAAAAGGAGAGAAAAAAATGTTGAATTTGAACGATTACAGAGCTTCATTGAATAAACAGAAAATTCAATTTTGAATTTTTCGGAACCTGGTGATACCGATTTTGTGACTTTTGCTAAGAAAAATTCCTGTGCGTCTATAGGTTATAGCGAAAAATGATGCAAAAATTAAAATACGAATGTGTTGTGATTTAATGGTATTGATGACAATTAGTTGCAGGAGAATTACTTTTGTTGCATCCAAAGCTAATCGCGTTGCAAGTCAAATTTACGAAGCAATGAAACAATTTTTTTGTAGAAGTAGTACTAAACACGGTAGGATTGTGTTTGATAGAAACCTGTAGAAGTAGAATAGTAAAACTAAGTGTAGCACATAACTTAAATTTTATATTTCTGGTTGGTCTAAGACTCGTATTGTAAGCATGTGGATGAAAAAATAAGATCAACAATTGAAGATAGTTATGAACATAATTATTTTTTAGTAACGCTCATCATGATACATTTATTTAATCGGTTATGAGACTCTAATTCAGATTTAGCACGATGAGCTAGCTGTACCAAAAATAGCGGTCGCAGCTAAACAAAGCTTGTTCTACCCGACTTGTGCATTTGGGGGTGAACGTGAATGTGTCGTTTGCATTTCAGGTGCGTTCTACACGGTGGCGATGTACGTGTACTACCACGGTATCATCGATCACTCGGGGGTGAACTTCAAGGCCTACTGGTGGCAACCCTGGCAGCCCGATGCGATCTTCCACGACAATCACCATCAATATTTCCACGTCAACTTTTCTTTCAACATCGTCTGGTGGGATCGGGTGAGTTTCTGCGCCCTCACTATTCTCATGGTAATATGGACGATTTGCGTGCCCTCAAAAACTAACTGTAAATAAGAAGAAGTGTTGAGAAGCGCTAATATGAATAGATAATTAATTGGTGTCCGTTGTCTAAAAAGTAGAGCTTGTGAACTAAAACTTATGCTAGTTACTCACTTCTAGAAAAGGCTAGTGACATCATACAATTAATAACATAAGAGCGCAGAAAACGAGGCATATGACATTGTTTGTTGAACATTGTTTTCTTAGATTTATGTCTAGATACTTATTTGGTAAATTTAAAATTCAAATCTGTTGTTCAAATCAGTTTGATGCGACACGATAGCATGTAGAAATATTGATATTTTAGTCTGCACAGATAGCAGACTAGCATTACTGGTTCTCAAGTTGATATAAAAATAAATTCAAGTAAAAACTAAAAAATTATTTCACGGCCTGTCAGACAATTGTTATAAACACAATTTGAAAATAATTCCACTCGTAAGTACCGTGCAGGTGTGTATGCTGCGTGGTAGTCCACTTATAATGGCATATCTTCAAGACATCATAGTATGATAAAACAATGACAACTTCCCAATACACTTATAGCTTCGTTTTATAGATTCAGGGTGTTATTTAAAAAAAAACCTATATTATTTCGAATATTTCCTAAACCATTGCCTACAAAAAAATGAAATTTGGCCCTTTTTTTTAAGCTCCTACGTCATTGACATTATTTCAAATAACAATGATATTGTTGGTCCATGCTTTTCAAAATAAAAAAGTATTCTTGTGGTTTTTTCTAACGATGGACCGTTTTCTAAATATTTGCCGATTTTCTGAGGTACTGTTAGTAATTGTTGAGAATAACAAGGCATACAACTTCGAATCAAATAAATTTTAAGGCTCTAGGGTATAGCGCGCGAAATTGAGAATCCAAGAAAAGACGTGTTTCCGTGTTAGCGAGGAGGCGTGGCCGCCCGTTTCCTTTCTCCAGTGCGTGTGTGTCTAAGATGAGGGCAGATAAGTCCAAAAATCCAAAGGTAAGGTCAAAAGGTCCAAAGCTCACCATAAAAATGAATTTCGCATTTCCAAGCTTCTGACGTTACCTTTGAACTTACAGTAATGATTCAAAAAGCAAATTGAAGAAGAAAACTTGCGCTTGTGCAACCATTTGGCCCTTTTTTGATATCGTGTTTGGTTGTTAAGTTACAGACATTTGAAGAATGTATAATTTTGCATTGCGAGTTTTTTTGCACACTACAAAACTTTTTTGATTCTTGATCAAAACAGAGAGGCTTATGTAGTATTTCTGGATCTAGAGAAAGCTTTTGACAGGATTGATAGAACAGAAATTTGGAATATATTAGAAAAATGGAATGTAGGAAAACGACTAATATAAGCCATAAGAAGCCTATACAGGGTTAACCGAAATTATGTATGTGTAAACCAAATAGAAACAGAAGAATTCGTAACTGATCAAGGACTGAGATAAGGCAGCGTACTGAGTCCAATCTTATTTATTATGGCTATGGTTGAAATAATGATCGAAACAAGATAACATTCGCAAAAACTTCATAGGATATAGAAATTTAAAACCAATAATAATATCAGAGTGTGCTTTTGCAGATGACCTTGCAGTTTTTGCTGATAGTGAAAGGAACTTGCAAACCAACCTATCTGTATGGAATGAAGCTCTCAAGGCAAAAAACATGAAAATAAATGTACAGATAATTAAAGTAATGACAATAGCTAGACAGGGAAACATCACACAACTACAAATAGGTGACAATATAATAGAGCAAGTCAAAGAATTTAAATACTTAGGAACCAAAATAGAATCTAATGGAAGACAGGAGGCTGACCCTAACGAGAGAATCGATGCTGCTGCTAGGGTGTATTACGCACTTAACAGGTCATGCTTATCTACGAAGGAACTTTCTATAGATACGAAGCTAAAGATTTACAGGACAGTCTTTTTACTTATATACTCTGTAAGGCTTTCGCGGCCATCGTCCAATGAATTTGTGGTTCTTGGGTTTTTAGGCCGGCGTCGTTTAGCGTTAAAGCTTGACGTTTCGCCACCACGAGTGGATGGCATCTTCAGAAGCTATTTTTTTGGAAGTCGCCGAAGTGAAATAGCTTCTGAAGATGCCATCCACTCGTGGTGGCGAAACGTCAAGCTTTAACGCTAAACGACGCCGGCCTAAAAACCCAAGAACCACAAATTCATCAGTCTTTTTACTTGTTTTGATGTGGGGCTCTGAATCATGGGTGCTTAGCAAAAGAACAAAGCAACGCCTACAAGCAATGGAGATGAAATTCTTGAGAAGAATAATAGGGGTCACAAGAGCAGACAGGATAAGAAACGATCAAATAAGATAGGATCTGGGAGTGGAATCTGTAACTAAGCTCATTGAGAGAAGTCAGCTGAGATGGTTTGGGCATCTGAATCGTATGCAAGATGGCAGACAGGTGAAGGAAGTATGGTAAGCTAGAATAGTACCTAGTCGAACAAGAGGCCGACCCAGGACAACCTGGGACCAAGTAATATCCGAGTTACTCTCCCAAAGGGGATCTACGCTGTCGATTGCAAACAGAATATCGACAGACAGGAAACAGTGGAGAAACTTTGTACACTCATAAACATGACTCACTCACTCTTACACCTTTCGGTAGATAGAGTTATGGACAATATATAAAACTTTTTTGAGAAAATCGCAAATAGTTGTCATTCATTAAGGTTTTAGCTATCACCTTCTGAAATACTGTGTACGTAGTTTGAAAAAGTAAGTTCTGTTCGAAATGAGAATCCGTGTTTTAACATTTTAACATGGCAAATACATATCTATAGCTGTGTATACCCAGGGCCCTTAATGTAAGTTTCTAGGATTAAATCGCTGTGGAAGTCCATAAGAGCCAAAAAGGTTAACTTTGTAGATTCCCAGCCAGATATGAATGCATTAACGCTCTGTATTTCGAAAGCGAAGCTTTTTCGGACGTAAGTAGACATAGACATTATCATTATTTTAACATTGTCTGTATTGTCCTGAAGTTATGCCATCATAAAGTGGACTACCCTGTATAATTTATAAATTTTGTATTGACTGTTGATTGTTCGTTTGATTGGCAGCTTCACGGGACGTATCGTCGCAAAGACCGTGTGTACAGAGAGGACATCTATTACGGACAGGGCAAGTCGCTGGCAGAGGTGACGGCCAAGGAAATCAAGGAGGACTTGGAGGAAAGAGGATCCGAAAACCCGCTCGCCTATCGACAGAACAAACTTGAATTCCAGCTGACCGAACAAGAAGTTGCCAACATCAAGAGCAACGCCACCAGACGCGGACGGACTCTGTCCGATTGAGATTTATTGCTTTTCTGAAGACTGTGCAATTTCTTGTACAATATTTGGTTCGATTAGTTGTACAAGAAGTTGAACGAAATGTTGTGTGAATGTGCCAGAATTTTTTGTTCAAGAATTGGGTAAAGATTGTGCTAAACTTATATTCTGTTCACAGATCTTGTTTGTCAACTATCTGAATTTCTCTATCAACTACAATCAAAAAATAGCTAGAATGTCTTATACAGGATCCTATAATAAGATGTTTTGTTAATTTATAAACAAATGAATCGAGTAAAACTAAACATTTGACTAAATTCCGTAATAGCACCAGTAGACGTGTAAAGTTATGTACAAAACGCATAGAAATCATCAGGATTTAGATACTCATATTCGGTACATATCATAGTTCAATTTTGTCATTAAAATGCTCTTATATGTAGTAAAATAGCTCTAGACAAAGAATCTGTTTAGTTTCTGTGATTCGATATTTCAATTGCTTTTAAATCATTTTTTAATCTAGTATTGTAATTATATTATGTATAATTCTGAAAAAGGTCTTATTTCTATTAGAACCTGGTAGCCTGAGGTACCGGGAACAGATGATGAGGAGCAAGTGGTATTTGTAAGTATAAAATTGTATTTTGAATGTAACAAAATTGTTTGTCCTAAAACTGATGTTTTTTAAATCATACCTACCCACCTTTATATGCAAAGTCAAGAAATAGGCGCTAGTGAAAGCTTTCTGAAACATTTTTGAATGTGACTTATAATTTAACCGATTTGGACTTGGTTTAAACTAGCCACGAGCGTTTAATAACAAATTGAACAAAATATAACAGATAAAAAAAGATTTAGTATAGTGTGCACATCGCAAAATATCGTGCTCCAAATATACTACTCGCAATTAAAATCCGAACACCTAGAAAAAAAAATAAATTTGTACACAGCTTGGTAGCACCATCTCTAGTACACTTTTTGTTCATTCAGACTGTATTTACCTACATGGCACCTCTAAAAAACTCAAGACATGTAAAAACAAAGCATGGCTTTTTGGGAAGCGAAATATTTCAAACTAAAGTGAGTGTCAAATCAGTAAATATCAGTTCTATTAGACCTTCAAAAAGAACAGATGAGCACAGTAGTGATGTAACGAATATTCACATGCGCGGATATTCGCATATTCTTGCATATTCGCATTCGCGAAGTTACTCCGAATATTTTGTGAATATATATTTTTTTCTAATGTAACAGTTGGTTAATAAAACAAAATATATTTACTTCTTAAGTTTTTTAATGTAGAACAGTAACTTAAACTCGTAATCACATCAATCTTCATTTATCAGTTTTATTTATTTAACTTTAAATAGTCAAGATTAACAATAAAATTTTCATAAAAATGTAACAAACAAAAACATACACTAAATGCAATGTAAACAAACAAAAATAATTCTTCTCTGAATGCTTTAATGTTGCAATTACCTTGCTGAACAAAACTAAAAATAATAATTAATAAATATACTTATACAATAAATAAACTATAAATATAACTATTTTACATGAGAGTTAACACTCTTAAGCACACAAGAATGAAATTAAACCTTTTATTTTAATAAATATAAAACTAAATATAAAATAGTGTTTCTCATACAGCAACTCTACGAGTCTAATTCGGCTCGTGTAAGAATTGATGGTAACCTGTCTAGTCAAACTGCAACCAGAAAAAGGACTTCGTCAGGGATGTGTATTATCTCCGATGTTGTTTAACATTTACTCTGAATTTGTGATGAGACAGATATTGGACAACTGGAATGGCGGTGTAACTATTGGCGGAAGCAAAATATCCAACTTAAGATCTGCTGACGATACAACCCTTATTGCAGCTTCTCAGGAAGAACTAGTAGCTCTATTAAACATCTTAGAACAACATAGTGCAGCGTATGGGCTTGGTATTAACTACAATAAGAGCAAGGTTATGATCGTGGATAGAGAGCATGATAATCATCGAGAAATAAAGCCAATAGGCCGTTGTGAAATAGCTCAAAGTTTTGTATACCTCGGTTCTTTGATCGACAATTCGGGTATCTGTGAAAATGAGATTCGACGGCGCATTCAACAGGTACGTATGGCCATGACAAAGCTTACTAAAATATGGCGTGACCATAACATCACTAGAGCTACAAAAATGTCGCTGGTTCAGTCTCTTGTGTTCTCCATATTTTTGTATGCCTCGGAAACTTGGACTGTTAAAAAGGCAGATCTATCGCATAGATGCTTTTGAAATGTGGACATGTAGGAGAATGCTGAGAGTTCCTTATGCCGTCCATCGAACCAACGTTTCCATACTGGATGAGGTCGGTAATCCAAAGAGACTATCCTCCATTGTGTCGACGAGAATGCTTACATTCTTCGGACATATACACAGAAGCGATAATATGGAGAAATATGTAGTTCAGGGTCATTCCCCGAGTGGACGGCGCCGTGGCCGTCCCCTACACGCTGGGTGGATACGACGAAACAGTTACTGGATATGAGTATCAATAGCGCCACTAAACTGACAGAAAATCGCGAACGATGGCGAGCTACAGTGCTCAAAACTATTGATAATATTTGTGTCGGCAATACTCTAGCTCCGACTTAATGCATTTTACGAGTTCGCAACATGTCTGTTAAGACATTGTGACTATGATGATGAAATATTCGTATTCGCGAATGTTGGCAGCAGATACTCGCATTCGCATACATTCTAGAGCACAGTTGATCAGGCTATAACCTGAAATTAACTGTTTTGGATGTTTTCGTTGACGTCATTTGAATTGAGTGGATAAAAAGAACACGTTTTGAATTGAGTAAGGTTAAGTGAGCTGAGATTATCTGTGTGGCGATTCTGCAACTTTCGCTATAGTAACGAAAGCAGACGAAAGCGGACGAAAGCGAAGCTAATCATTCACGAAAACGATTTTTGATGGCAATCCATAATCCATAATCAACGTTTAACGCTTCGTTACGCTTTCGGCATGGAGCTCGATGACTCACGAGCATTCACGATTTGACTTAAATATCTCTGGATGAGACTCTGCAAAATCCGCAATGCCGACCATTGCGAAGGATTAGTTTTTCTCTTCGATTCATTGCTGGTAATTAACTATACAAATAAATTTAAGCGAATTGCCACACATCAATAATAACGTCAAAACTTGACAAACGAGATCCAAAACCTTTCGCTATCGCTTATAACGTTCGTCTGCGTTCGTCATATCCGAGTCGGAACGAAGACATTTATGGAATACCGAAACGAGCGAAAGCGTTAGAGGAATGTCGCTATCGCTTCGCTTAGAGTTACAGAATCGCCACACTGAGATTTTGTGTAAAACGAATGCGCCTTATATCTCAAACGCCTTGTATCGGTTTTTTATACAAGAGAAAGTAGGTCGGTCCGTCATTCATTCGGGCGGGAAGCAGCGCGTCTCATCAGTCAACCGAGCGTGCATTAAACCAACAAACTTGGAAATATCCTCCATCAGGTAACGTCCGCCGCGGCGCGTCCTGTCATCCATCTTCGGAGGGAGAAGCTCAAAAGTTCAGCCGCTCCATCACTTTGCATACATATGTACCTGTTCCGCCGCCGTTTAGATTTTGGCAGCTGCTACAAATGAATCCCACTTAGCAGCCCAAACTCCCCCGAAACTCGCTCTCTATACTTCTTGTATATTTACGCGCGTATTCGTTTCTATGGCACTACCGCCGGCGCCGGCCCGCCAGGATATATATTGACAGGTTGATACGGTTACATTAGGAACTGGTCAGGCGCTTAAAATACAAAAAATAATTCAGCTTTGACTGAACTCAAAAAGATCGCGTTCAGGGACATTTGAAGACCAATATTTTAAAAAAACCATAGTATTAACATAACAATCTACTCTCTAGCACTACAAACCCAATCCACAGTTTTGCGGATGACAGTACGCTGCATGCAGGCATCATGAGCAATAGACCGATCTCTGTGGTCGAGCTGGAACGCAGAAGACTGGCAGTGGCAGCTTCACTTGCAAAGGATCTCGATACCATTACCGCTTGTGGGCTTAAGGATATGGTTATATTTAATGCCTTCAAGACCCAGTATTGTACGCTATCAAACAAGAAGTACCCAAGCCAACACCAGGTTCTAATGAACAACCAGGCTCTGCCAAGGAGTCACTCATTCAAGCTGTTAGGAGTCAACATTACAGAAAATCTGATCTGGCACGTGAATTGCAACAGCTGCTGGTAAAAAGCTTGGGTAGCTATTTAGAGCCAGAAAGTATTTCTCACCATGTAACCTCCTCACGCTGTATAAAGCCCAGATAAGACCTTGCCTGGAGTATTGCTCTCATGTCTGGGGAGCTGCTGTCCCTACTACCCTGTCTATACTAGATGCCATCCAGAGAAGGGCAATTCGACTAATTGGCGATCCGGCCTTAATGCGCCGCCTTCAGTCACTTTCTCACCGGCGGTAGTGACCTCTGACTCTTCTACCGATATTCCAACGGAATCTGCTCCTCTGAGCTATCCTCTATCATTCCGCCGCTCACTGCTCCTATAAGATGTACCCGTGCGACCGCTGCATCTCATCCTAAGACGGTCGTTCTTCATGCATCAAGAACTGAGCGGTACAACTGCACATTTATTCCCAGGGTGTCCAAGGCTTGGAATGGACTACCGGAAGATGTATTTATTGGGTCTGCGGGTATTGGCCCATTCAAATCTCGCGTTAACAAACTTCCTCTAACATAACCCTTTCACAGTAGCCGCGGTACTCTGGTGTTTAGGCTCTGCCTGCGCGGTCTGCTCAGTTATAAAAACAACAACCACTTTAGACATTTCGAAATTACAGAACGTAGGATTATGAAGCTTTTAAAAGAGTCCCAAAGGCATCTTCTAAGGTAAGTTTCTCATATCTCTTCAAAAGTACATTATATCACCAACGTGAGTAGTATAGGTCTTGAAGCAGATTTTTTGAAAATGTTAAGATACGACAGTTCAGTCAATGGAAATCCGGAATAGACCCTTTAAAGGATAGAAACCACTGCAGGGTTTTGTATAATTTTTGGCACAAATCTTGCACCTCAGGAGATATAAATGTATATCGCGGAAGATGCTCTGCCAGAGCGGCGGAGGACCACCAGGCAGAAAACAATGGACGCGTGGCAGGGGATCTGGTCCAGTACAACGTAGGTGGCGCAGTGGACTAAGCGCCTGAAACCACCAAATATACGAGAGTGGGCAGAGTGTAGACACAGGACAACCTGCTATTACCTAACACAGGCGTTGTCAGGTCACGGTCCCTTTCGGGTATCTGGAAACAAAATAGGGCAAGCGACGGACGATCGTTGTCGACACAGTCGAGCACACCTTATTATGGTCCTATTACAAGCAGGATGCGAGAACGAACCTGCCTGAGGACCTGACCCCAGAGAACATGGTGCCTATAAGGATATCGAGCGAGCAATGCTGGAAGATAGTACAAAAGATGCTTCAAGGCATCTTAAAATAAAACAGAGGAACGCAGGGGACATGTAACAAGAAGAAGCAGAAGGAGAAGAAAAACATACTTAACCCATCTTGCACTGCGAAGAATATCGTTCACCGATGCCCGGTGCAGAAGGAGATCGAGCAGAGGTAAGAAAAGAGGGATGGGCTTTAGCCGATCGGGCCGTGGTGGCATGTCGGATGGACATGATATCAGAGGACTCAAGCTGGTTCAACGTCGGGCGGGCAGACTCTCTCTCACACCTCCGGGTGTGGGAGAGCTTATATCCTTGCAATCAAGCCGATTTCCTAAACCCTCTATAATAAAAAAAATCTTGCACCTCTCTTTTTGCACGATCATTCCATTAAATGCGCTTCTCTTAACCTACCAGAACATTTTTTTCTGGTTATATAATCACAAATTGACTGTACTACCCTGTAGCTGTATCCCGACAAATAGCCCAGTATTCGAAAGTCATCCCTCAGCCAGCCCGGTTTTGATTAACGTTTTTTAGATGACTTACCGCTCGGAAGTTGTGAGGGTGTATTTCATCGGAGCAGGGGAAGGGAAAGGGAGCAACCCACCCCCACCCACCACGTCAACCGAACCACTGTAAATTTGAATCTCCAAGTGCTAGCTCGGCGACCTGCCTCATTTATTAGCCGAATTGGAAAAGCTCTTACGTTCAGACACCAACCCCGGTTATGGATTAGCTCTCAGTTTCTTACAGTTACCACGTATATATGATACTTTGGAATTCGTGGCAGAAGATGCTTATTTTTTGTAAGAAGGGTGTTTGATAACTCCAGGTGCTTTCTAAGTGGATTTTATAGATATACTGCTTGCAAGTGAAATCGGCACACCTAGAAAAAAATGTAGTCAAGTTGATCGACTCAGTACTTCCTACACATTCCGATGATACCAGTTGTATTATTTTCCTACAGCATGAACTATAGTCTAGATGCCCTGCAACCAAATCATTGCTCGCCCGACCGCAAAAAAGTGTTTTATTCTACTAGGTGCTTCTTTTACAGGTCAATGGACAATCTATCATGAATACAACAAATTTTTGAGTTTTACAAATCCCCACCCCCGAACCACCCCAATTTCACCCCCAACCAAAAAAACCTTTTTAAATGATCAGGAACCTCTAAAACGTCTAAAACGAAGTTTGAGGTGTTTTTTATATTTTTAGTTTTTTTTTATTATTGCCGCGCTGCCACTGAAATGATTTCTAAAAACTTTACGCGCTTTCCATACTCGTCGCGGTAATAAATCTGTGTCAAAATGTCATTAAAGTCAATTCAGGTGTTTCCACGTACACAATACAGAACGATCCAAAGTAATACTCGTATGTATTTTGTATGCATCAGAAAGTTCAAGTCCCTTGGCTTCTGTAATCGGCAAGGCATCGTTCGGATGGACCTGAAAAGGTGTATTATGCCGCTAGGCCTTTCTCTCTCAGGTCAGTAGACCGCCTATTATGAGTACAACAATTTTATCAGATTTACAACCCCCCACCCCCCAACCACCCTAATTTCACCCCCACCCCAAAAAAAGTAGAAAATGATCAGGAACCCCTAAAACGCCTAAAAACGAAGTTTGAGCTGTTTTTATATTTTTAGTTTTTTTTATATACCTACCTTCTTCTTCTTAGGGTGCCATGCAGATTCCTGCGTAGGCGTTCATCCTTTCTCTCATCAGATCATCCTATTTATTGCAGCCCTCTGTAACTCCTGGAAGTCGCTTATTCCTGTCCAGTGACGGATGTTTCTCAGCCATGATAGCTTTTTTCTTCCAATCCCTCTTCTCCCACCTTCGATCTTACCTTGAAGAATGAGACGCAGGAGGTGATAGCGTTCCCCACGCATCATGTGGCCTAGGTAAGCTATTTTCCTCTTCCTTATATACTCAAAAAGTTCTCGTTCTGCTAACCCAGCTCTCTGGAGAACGTTCTCATTTCTTCATGGTCTACCCAGGACACTCTCAGCATTCGTCGCAGTGTCCACATTTCGAACGCTTCAATCTTATTTACAATGGCTGCCTTCAGCGTCCATGCCTCCACGCCATACAACAGAGTGGACCAAACATAGCACTTCATTATCCTGTATCTAAGACTGAAGTTCAAATTTTTGTTGGTAAGAAATTTTTGAAGTTTCAGGAAAATTGTCCTAGCTTGTTCAATTCTGCATCTTATCTCCTGATAAGATGCAGATTATGCCTACCTAATGCAAGTAGTATGCCTAACAAAATTTGATTCAAACACATATTTATGTTGATCGTAGCAAAAATGTGCGTAACAAGTGCAAATAGCACATCAATAAATTTTAAAAAATTTAAAAAAAAAATGGAAGGCCTGGGTTTCGATCCAAAGACCCTGACATCCATTATCGGACTCTCTAACCACTGGGCCATCCTTCGATTGAGAAGATCTTTTCAACGAAACATATTTAATTAGGTACTTACTTACTGGAATCTGTAATCTGACTTCAACTTCAAACATTCAAAAACATATTTATTTCGATCTTAGACTTCGTATGTTTTCGGTACTCGATTCAAAAACCCATTTTTATTTTGATATAACTTTTGAATTATTGCGAAAAAAAAAGAAAACAAAAACAGTGTTGTTATAAAACTTATATATGATCTTTCCATTTATCACAAAAAAAATATTTTTTTTCTTAATTCAAAACCTCATTTGCCGTTCCATATTTCCGAGGCCTCGAAGAAGGTTTCTTCCAGCAAGATAATGTACGTCCTCGTATTGCAGGGGTATCGATGAGATTCCTACAGGAAGCTGAGGTCAGGGTACTTCCCTGGCCTCCACGATGACCCGATTTATTGCCAATTGAAAAAGTATGGGATTGGATGGGCCATTATATAGGCGATTTACCCAATCCTCCGTCCATGCTGGACGAACTGGAACATGCTGTGAGGGCAGCTTGGGAGGCTGTACCTCTAGAGTTTATCAACAACCAAATTACGAGAATGTCGCGTAAGCTAGAGGAGTGCATTTATCAACATGGAGGACCCACTCATTATCGACTTGTTGTATTATTTTATAAACTAATTATGAGAAGTGTATATATAATAATATATATCTGGGAGATGGTTTGACAGAATCGTATAGACTCTTTTGAAAATACAAAGTTTGAAACCTACAAACACTAAGTGTAATTTATCTATTGATTCGTTACTCTAAGGTAGCATAGATAGATACATAAAGTGGGGGGGGGGCGTCTTCTTGAATAAGAAGGTTGCTATTGTTAAGCTTCTAGTCACTTAATTTACTAGAATGCTTGTTCATGTTCTTGATCAAGCGCTAGAATATTTGCATATGCGAAATCAAGTTACTGGATTTCAGTTACTACTACAAATAAGAAGAACACGACTACCTGCTTGGTCCGTCTACACCTCGCTTCTAACTTCCTATTATCAGCCATAAAATTGTATATGGATGTTCATATGAACTACAGCAATGTTTCATCGTATCGAGAGAGAGAAAAAAATAGCGAGACCCAGAGTGTTCGTAAATAATATAAGAGCAGATTCATCGATTTGCTGAAACGATATCGTGCTACCGCCTGATGTAATCTAGAAGAATACTCCCAGATTCATAATTGATGTGACTGTAACTAAGTTTCCACCATTCTGTATTGTTTGCTGGAAACCGGGAGAGTAGAAGCGATATAAAATAACGGATATTCCGTGATTTCATTCCTTACATTACCACAATTAAGTAAAGTCAATGTTTGAATGATAATGGATCTGAAGTGCGTTGATTAGCAGATGTTTGGTGATAAAAAATAACAAGAAAGATGAGTTAACTATGAGACTATGTTTTTGGCGTTGGGTCTGTCCAAGTATTCTAACTATGCAGGGTTTAATGTAATGATCAATCAATGTAATGATACACTATAAAAAGTATGCCTTAGCTTCTGTTTTCGTAAAAGGACGCGGTACGCGTGAACGCGTGAACAGATCTTAAACTTAAGACAGATTATTGAAAAAGCTAGAGAGCATTATTTTCCCGTTTTTATCTGCTTTGTGGACTATTCTAAGGCGTTTGATAACGTCAAGTGGCCTAAAGTGTGGGAAATCCTTATCTCCATGGGAGTCCCTTACCACTTAGTATTTCTCATACAGCAACTCTATGAGTCTAGCTCAGCTCGTGTAAGAATTGACGGTAACCTGTCTGGTCAAACAGCAGCCAGAAAAGGAGTTCGTCAGGGATGCGTATTATCTCCGACGTTATTTAACATTTACTCTGAATTTGTGATGATACAGGTATTGGACAACTGGAATGGCGGTATAACTATTGACGGAAGCAAAATATCTAACTTAAGATTTGCTGACGATACAACCCTTATTGCTGCTTCTCAGGAAGAACTAGTAGCTCTATTGAACGTTTTAGAACAACACAGTGCAGCATATGGTCTTGATATTAACTACAACAAGACCAAGGTTATTATCGTAGATAGAGAGCATGACAATCATCGAGAAGTAAAGTCAATAGGCTGTTGTGAGGTAGTTCAAAGTTTTGTGTACCTCGGTTCTTTGATCGACAATTCAGCTAGTTGTGAGAATGAGATTCGACGGCGCATTCAACAGGCACGGATGGCCATGACATCACTAAGGCTACCAAAATGTCACTGGTTCAGTTTCTTGTGTTCTCCATATTTTTGTATGCCTCGGAAACTTGGACTGTTAAAAAGGCAGATCGAGCTCGCATAGATGTTTTTGAAATGTGGACGTGGAGGAGAATGCTGAGAATTCCTTATACCACCCATCGAACTAACGTTCCCATACTTGATGAGCTCGGTAATCCAGTGAGACTATCCTCCAGTGTGTCGATGAGAATGCTTACATTCTTCGGACATACTCACAGAACCGATAACATGGAGAAACTTGTAGTTCAGGGTCACGTCCCGAGTGGGCGGCGCAGTGGCCGTTCCCCTACACGCTGGGTGGATACGACGAAACAGTTGCTAGATATGAGTATCAAGAGCGCCACTGAACTGACAGTAAATCGCGAACGATGGCGAGCTACAGTTCTCAAAGCTATTGATAATATTCGTGTCGGCAATACTCTAGCTCCGACTTAATGCATTTTACAAGTTGACAACATGTCTGTTAAGACATTGTGACTATGATCATGAGCTTTTTATACTTTATATGGGCACAAAATCGAAAATGCTGAGGTTATATTGTTTGAGAGGGCAGATTTGATAGGCTCTAGTTAAAGATTTCACGTAAAATCTGCAGTATTTCCCTTACAACGCCTTGAAGGACAAATAATTCTTTATTATACCATGAATATTGAAAAATAGTGAGCAGCAAAATATGTTTGCATGCCAGACGAACAGAATAATGTACTTGTTGATACACCGCAAAATAGCACCAAGATAAATAATCAGCACAACTCATCGCGAAAGATAAAATCGACGGAATGAATAAATACGATGAATATTATGATTCCAAGAAACACTCAACGTGGAGGAAAAACTGCTTTTGTAATTAAATAGAGTAGAGAGAGCGCGTCGGTTATTTGCGATACGAATACAAGTCTTAATTGGAAAACAAATGAACGGAGAGACGACAGGAGAAAACAGAACGATGCGATGATTCGTACGATTATTTGAGTTCGGAGAACGTCTTCAAATCACCGTTAATGAATCTGATACCGAGAACTGCAAAAGAATGGTCAGATTAATTTTGTTTGGAAATCGCTCGGAAAGGAAAATCAGTATTACACCAAAAGGTCTTCACAGGTTGACATCTTTAAGGCATATAGGTATTATGAATGTTGACAGTAAAAATATTTTAAGGCATACTTGAAACTAACTTAATGATAGTAGTTGAAAGTTTTAAAATCAGATATTTTCAAAGTAATTTATGTAGCAACTTATTTGTTGCAACTTATTTGTTGCTACTACGCCTTACATTTTTTCTTTCGATGATATTTGAGTTGAGTCACAGCAAGAACGTCAGGATCAGTTATCGTTATGGTCGGGTTAACTTGATCATAGTTTCCGTAAAGGCTTCATGATAAACAACAAAATAAGTTATAAAACTAGAAAATGACATTTTTCAAGAGTGTCAATTGAAAACGTTTTGAATGCGCTTCGAAAGCTATCGTGGAAACACCGACAATCGCAAAACGTTTTGAAAACAGTTTTGAAAGTCCCTGGAAACGTAACAGCTTCAATACATTGTTTTAGTTACGAGTTAATCAAAAGGCCCTTGACAAACAGATCTATAAAAATCTTTTCAGACAGCCAGGCTGCATTGAAAGCACTGTGCTCCAGTCGGGTTGATTCAAGACTGGTATGGAACTGCATGCACCTCCTCAACAAACTCGAAACTGGGAAAAGGGTAACCTTGATTTGGGTTCCGGGTCACAGCGGGATGGAAGGCAATGTATTGGCCGACGCGCTCGCAAGAGGAGGAACTGAATCTGTATTCATAGGACCAGAACCATTTGCGGGCATTGCAAAAAGCACCGCTAAAAAGACCATCTCAGACTGGGCAGAGGGGAAAGCACTCCTGAACTGGCGAGATACACCAGGGCTACTGCACTCGAAGGCGTTCATATGATACCCCTCGAGTCAGGCCCTCCCGAGGATCATGGAATGTAACAGGAATGATCTCCGTATTCTGATTGGGACATGGTCGTCTGAGGAACGATATGCGGAAGTTTGGTGTTGAACAAACTTCAGACTGTCGCTTCTGCTACGTGGAGGACGAAACAGCGGAGCATATTCTTTGCTCCTGTCCAGAACTGGATAATGCTAGGTTCCAGACATTCGGATTTGCCCAACTGGAACCTCATGACTTCAAGGAAGTTTCACCCTTCACGTTGATCGCCTCCGCAAAGAGGTGCAGACTGTACGGTGAGCTCTAAAAAGGTGTGAGCCGCAATAGACACAACTGAGTCGCAGTGGAAGGAGGCAGCGCTGCCCCACTCACTTTCAACCTGGTTATCAAATTGTACGTTCAGATAGAGATGGTAGGGAAGGATGGTTATTATTCTATGTAAAAAATAACGTAAAATTGGAATTTGTGCTAAATGATATGCAGTTGATTTTAGAGCAGTTGTGGATAAAAGTAAAAATCGGTGGCAAGGTATGTGCATGTGGTGTACTATATAGACCTCCAAGGGGAAATGTTGTTGATTGCTTTGAGCATTTGGATAGTATTCTTTCACAGCTGGTTTCTGATTGCAATAAAATAATTATAACAGGGGATTTCAATATCAATATGTTGTCTTTAGATAGATCAATGGAGCACCTAAGCAGGTTTCTAGATATTTATAATCTGACACAAGTTATATCTGAACCTACAAGGATCACTTCAACGACACAGAGTTTGTTAGATTTAATAATATGTTCCAACCCAGATTACTGAATGTAATGTAGAGAATTTTGACCATTGTATTGTGTCTTGTTCTTTTATAGGCGCTGAAGTCAAACCTTCACAAAATTTTGTTAATATGCGAGACTGGAATAAATTTGATAACGTTACTATATATATCAATATAATGAGGTAGATGATATGGTGAACTTCATTGCCGAAAATTTGTTGCGTGTTTTTGATACATGTTGTCCTATAAAGATCATAAAGGTGTCAAAAAAGCACTCTCCGTGGATTACTTACAATATCAGGGAGATGATGAAAAAGCGGGACAAAGCCTATTCTAAATTTAAAAGAACCAATAATGCTGCACGTTGGAATTTCTATGACCTAGTTACGAGTTACAATGGGAAATAGGTTGATCTTCTTTAAGGCATTGACTGTATGTGCGCTCAAATTGAGCATGCTTGCATTTATGCAGCTCTGTGTCGTTCATCGAAAACAAATGGCGCGTTCCTGTGATCCTTACGTTCCCATTAATACATAATAAGATATCCGAAACAATAGCGAAACGGCTGCCATGCCGCCGCCACGCTGGATTTGCGCGATTCGAATCAGAACCGGAACCGGAACGTGGCACGCGCCTCACTGTGTCGTAGCGTCATTGTCCTCAACGCTTCGCTTCACTCCCATCGCTGCTTCATCCAACAAGTGGAAGACAAAAACGCTCTCTGTCTCTATATAGATCCGTCGGGATAATTTCGTCTTCTTTAGGGTGCGTTTAGATTTGCGCAACTTGGTTAAACCGCAAATGGAAAGTGCGATCGCTGATGTCTCTACACGATACGATCATACGCCATATATTTTTCTATATGGATGCAGCTGTTTCATATGAGACCTTTCCAACGCAGTTGGCCATTTAAACGCGTTCTCACGACTCAGTTCTTCTTCTTAGGGTGCCATGCAGATTCCTGCGTCGGCGTTCATCCTTTCTCTCATCAGATCATCCTATTTATTGCAGCCCTCTGTAATTCCTGGAAGTCGCTTATTCCTGTCCAGTGACGGATATTCTCAGCCATGATAGCTTTTTTCTTCCAATTCCTCTTCTCCCACCTTCGATCTTACCTTGAAGAATGAGACGCAGGAGGTGATAGCGTTCCCCACGTATTATGTGGCCTAGGTAAGCTATTTTCCTCTTCCTTATATACTCAAAAAGTTCTCGTTCTGCTAACCCAGCTCTCTGGAGAACGTTCTCATTTCTTACATGGTCGACCCAGGACACTCTCAGCATTCGTCGCAGAGTCCACATATCGAACGCTTCAATCTTATTTACAATGGCTGCCTTCAGCGTCCATGCCTCCACACCATACAACAGAGTGGATCAGACATAACACTTCATCATCCTGTATCTAAGACTGAAATTCAAGTTTTTGTTGGTAAGAAATTTTGCGAAGTTTCAGGAAAATTGTCCTAGCTTGTTCAATTCTGCATCTTATCTCCTGATCTGGATTCCATCTTTCGTTTACCATATATCCCAGATATTTAAATTTCCTGACCCGTTCGATGTCCCCTCCATTCAAGTGGATTCGGGTGTTTGGGATATGGTTTCTGCTAACCACCATGAACTTGGTTTTGTTGATATTTATCTTCAGACACAGCCTTTAGCTTTCCTCATTAACGCGACTCAGTAGAGTTTGAAGGTCATTCACATTATCTGCTAGTATGACAGTGTCATCTGCATATCGGAGATTGTTGATTGGAAATCCATTTATTTTAATGCCGATAGGGCTATCTGAGGTTGCCTCAGCAAATGCTCTCCTCATATAGGTTGAATAACATCGGCGACAAAATACATCCTTGTCTAATTCCCTTTTGTATTTCAACATCATCTGTTAATACTGCATTATGGACTCGAACATTTGCTTTCTGTTTCCAGTACAGATTACTGCCTTATATCCTTGCCATCCAGCCCCAAATCGCCAAGATATGATATGAGAAGATCATGCTTGACATTGTCAAACGCTTTCTCATAATCGATGAAGCACATCAAGACATCTTTTCTTTGATCTTGGCAGTTTTGTACTAGTCTTTGGAGACTGAATATGGCTTCTCTGGTTCCAGTTGATCGACTGTAATTGACCAACAAAAGTGGAATACGACTTGAATGAGTTTATAGTCAAACATTTCAACAGAAAGTGACCGATTATTTCAGTTGATTCTTCTTTCTATACATTGTTCTGATCATCTTAATTTTATTTTTCACATCAGTATATATAATAGCAAGGCCAGAGACGTTCATGTCCTTGAAAATAGAGTTCAAAGTATTTTCTCGAGCATTTTTCTTTTTGTAATTACCTGTTCGGTGATTCTAAAGACAATCATGCTTACAGTTTCAAAAATTTTATCATAATCCTTTCTGACTACGGCTACCATTGACATCAGTTATTACCCCCCTCACCGATATGTCGGTGTGTCTGTCCGTCTGTCGGTTTGTCTGTTGGCGTTCTTCTAGCCACGTAATCTCAGTAACCGCTGCAAGGATTGTGATGAAATTTGGGAAGAGTTATGCTGTAGGTTCCTAGTAGGCAATGCTGCTATAATTTTTAAAATCGGTGCATGGGCGGCACGGCAGAGTAATTAGGAAAAAAAAATTCAAATATTCCTCAAATTTCGTTTTTAGGCGTTTTAGATGTTCCTGATTATTTTTTACTTTTTTTTCGGTGGGGCTGAAATTTGGGGTCGTTTGGGAATGAATGAATAAGGACCAGAGGCTATCCAGCACGGAATGTGGCTGGTGCATAGGCCACACGATGAGCCCTTTTGCGCCTCTATCCGCGCTAGTTCCTAAGACCTGCCCTTTTAGCAAAGGCAAGTACATTCTTAGGTCCTATCCGTGTTATCTCTATTGGTTCCAAGGTTCTTGAGCCCAGCATAGTCTGCCTGTGATAACCCAGGGTTTCACAGCGACACTAGATGTGTGCCGAGGATTCTTCCTCTTCACCACATCACGTGCACGTTGGGTCGTTGACCACCCTCATCACGAACAAGTGACGCCTGAAGGTGTTGTGACCCGTTAATAGGCCTACTAGCAATTTCAAGTTGCTCCTATCCAGAGAGAGACAAAATCGTCCTATTTTCTCTGCAGGCCCTGCTAATAGTTCCCGAGCTTGACGGAGATGACCAGAGATGTTGTTCCATCTCAGAGAGTGTTGATTCTGGATCCACTCTCCAGTTATTTTCCTAATCAAGTTTGCAGATGGTTCCGGGCCCACAAAACTGTTGCCGGATCCCATCCTAGCCAGATGATCCGCCATTTCGTTACCCTTTACCCCAGCGTGCCCAGGTACCCACATCAGTGATACCTTGTGTGTGTCGTTTGGGAGTGGGGGGGTTGTAGAATTGAATTGAATGCAAATTGCATTTATAATCGACTATCTACTGACCTGTGAAGGAAGACCTAGCGACATAAATTATTGTTTTAGGTTCATACATACATTGCCTTGCCTATGTCAGTATGGTTTTCGTGCAGGACTGTCCACTGAAGCCAATACTATTGATTGTATACAGCATATTTATGATATGATTGATGTCGGTGACTACACTGTTGCTATATTCTTTGATTTGAGTAGGGCCTTCGATACGGTTACTAGCAAATTTGTTTCAGATAAGCTCCAAGCTATGGGCATACGTGACCCTATAAACTCTTGGTTAACATCTTATTTAGACAACAGAAAGTTTTACGTAAAAATTTGCGATGCGAAGTCAGAGGAGTTTGAGCTAAGTTCAGGGACCCCACAGGGTAGTGTACTTGGTCCTCTAATCTTTTTGCTTTTCATAAATGACCTGCCTGATCACCTAACTGTGGGAAAACCTTTTTTGTATGCTGATGATACCTGCATCATTGTTTCAGCTTCTTCTAAAGATGAGCTCACTTCAAAAATTGATATCACAATCAAAGAGTTCCAGTCCTGGTGTCAGAAAAACCGGCTGTTAATTAATTCTGGTAAAACTATAATAATCGAGTTCCATAATAAAATGAAGAAACCGTTAGAACTTTCATTTGATATAAGTGATGTATCTATTAAGCCTTCTAAATGCACAAAATTTCTTGGTATTGAACTAGACTCATTTTTAGTCTGGGATGAACAAATACATTGTGTTTGCTCCAAACTTAGCAAAAGCCATTACCTTCTAAATAATCTTAAGGAAATACTGGATATAGAATCTCTTTTAAATATTTATGATGCAACAGTGTACTCCGCTATTTCTTATTGTATTGTTGTTTGGGGTCAAGCTAGAGATATTCAGCGTGTTTTTATATTTCAAAAAAGAATTATCCATTTAATGTTCAAATTACCTTATCGACAATCCTGTCGCGAAACATTCAGGCATTATAAAATACTAACGGTAACTAGTATTTATATACTTAAGGTTTTAACTTATATTTTTTGTAACAGGAGTAAATTAAAAAGGCACAGTGCCAATCAGAAATATAATACTAGGAAGAAAGATGACCTGGTTATCAATAAATTTTATCATTCGTATTACAAAAAATCACCTCTTCATGTAGGTTGTTTCCTCTTTAATTTACTACCACTACAAATTAAGGAATCTGCATGTGTTAATTATTTTAAAAGAAAAGTTAAAGAAATTTTAATTAATGAATGTTTTTACACTATTGACGAGTTTGTGAGTTTTCTAACAAACTGCGTTAAGGCATACTATATTTTTTAGTATTGTAAACTTATCGTATTATTCTTCATATGACTCATAAATTATATGATGATATATCTGCTCTTGACGTGTTCAATATCATTTTTGTGATGATCCTATGAATAAAGATTATTGTATTGTATTGTATTGTATTACAGAAACCAAAGGTGTAAACATACCATTATTGTACAGTGTAAGGCTTTCGCGGCCATCGTCCAATGAATTTGTGGTTCTTGGGTTTTTAGGCCGGCGTCGTTTAGCGTTAAAGCTTGACGTTTCGCCACCACGGTTGGCGAATACTGTGTTTTGGAAGTCGCCGAAGTGAAATAGCTTCTGAAGATGCCATCCACTCGTGGTGGCGAAACGTCAAGCTTTAACCCTAAACGACGCCGGCCTAAAAACCCAAGAACCACACATTCATACCAGTATTGTTTTAGATTATTCTGTATTGTGTAACGAGGGTTTCCTCCTTATTGAATTAACTTTAATGAAATTTTGACACAGTATTACTACCGTGGCAAGAATGGAAAACGCGTATGATTTTTATAAATCGTGCCAGTGACGGCGCAAAAATAGTAAAAAAAATATAAAAACAACTCAAAGTCTGTTTTTAAGCGTTTTAGGGGTTCCTGGCCTTCTTCTACTTGTAGATTGTAGCCTCATACTACGGAAAAATAATAAACTGGTATCACCGTAACGTGTGGGAATCAATCAATCAACTTGACTAAATTTTTTTTGTTTGTGAATAAGAACGAATAGTGACAGTGGATCACGCTCCAATCAATATCTGCACCTTTCAACGTTTGAATAATATTGTCCAATCTACTGTTTCGGATGCTTCGTTGAGACCGACGAGTGTAACAAAAGTGCAATTGTTAGCGTAACAACGCGCCTGTCGGTTCACGGCAAACAAAAGCGATCCGATTAGAACCAATTAAGAGACATTCATCAGCTGGAGGAGAGTGCCGGCAACGTGTGAGGATGGTTTCTCGTTAACGCGCGTAACGTCTCCAAAGCAACGCCCGCTGACAATGATATACCTACGCGTCATATATGCCCGCCTGAGAGCATTACAAACATCCTTGTTTGTAACGTTAAGCTGGAATCACAGTATATCCAATTATACAGTAGCGCAACTCTCCAGAATTTTGGTAGTTGGCGCATAGCATCCCGCGCATCGTTCGCAAGATGTTTAGCACGGCGATCGCCTGAGTCGTGTTCAGTCTATGAGAGTGAAAGTAGCGTCTTTGACAGAACCGGAGTAAGGAATTTGGTGATACGCTGATATGGATATCGGGACGCGTGAAGTCAAATGTTGCGCCGCTGTAGGCTGTATTAACAATTCCAAAAACTGTGACTATAGTTTTTTAAGATTCCTCAAGATGCTGCCAGGTATGCGATTCCTCCAATGTTAAATATGCTCCTTTATTACCTAATAATATTAAAGTGTGATAGCATAGCCCCATTTGTCTCTAACAAAGTCTGGCGAGTATTAGGGTAGCTGTGTGCTTTTTTTCAGTTTTTAGAAGATTTAGACGTTACGGAAAGTCGTTCTTTAATTATGAGCCTAAATTCAGAAAATAATTTCTCACTGTTTCCTCACAGCACCACAACCTTCAAAAGATCTTTCACGTAATATAACAAAATGAATGTGATTATGCATTCCAACATTATGAAATTTTAAGCAGGAAGTGAAGTCCATTTTAATGGATGCTCAAATAGAAAGTTCGCAATAAAAAGAATCAACATGCTAGTTTCAAAAATATACAATTTTCCTCTATAAACATGGATTCTTTTGTTCAATATGCCTGTTCATATGTAATATACAAATACAGAAGGTAAGGTAGTCTTGGTAAACTAGATAAAAAACAGTTTTGCAATTTTTTTATGAATAGCGACCAGTTTAGTATATTTTATCGTTGTTATAAACATAGTGATCATTATTTTTTATGTACACCTAACAAGTTTTCATCGGTTTTGCTGTTTACCACGTTTTCGTACTCTAAACGTTTTTCTATGATGATTGATGAAAATTAATTTTGAAGGTTGTGGGATAACTGACATAAATGTTATTTTGGACGCTACGTCGTTCCATATACCCATATTTGAATCATATAAGTTTTTATATTCATTTAAATGTTTAAAGTTAAGTAAGATAGGATGAAATAAAGTTGAATAAATCTCGCATTCTTGTAATTTACTTACGAACAATAAAGCCACCTATTTTCTCGGAGTTAACAATTTTCTTTCATACACCGAACATTTCTTGTTTTGCTTCTAAAAAATATGTTTA
Source organism: Callosobruchus maculatus (assembly GCA_951848785.1). NCBI lineage: Eukaryota > Metazoa > Arthropoda > Insecta > Coleoptera > Chrysomelidae > Callosobruchus > Callosobruchus maculatus. The sequence continues at coordinate 2,043,694 of CATOUR010000030.1, forward strand.
CACCCCATTTATATGCAAAAAATCCATGATGAATTAGAAGAATCAGTACAAAACATTTTCACGTACAATAAATGCGAATGCATGGATATAACTTACAAATTGTAATTCAGAATTCCAAAGACAACTGCCTAACCTCGATGAAGAATATCACATTACCACACTGCTCTCAAAATTTACTCTATTTACGAGACATATCCGTCCATTAAACTTATTGCAACACAATAATTACGCTTCTTCACTCGATTATCTCTAAGCCGACCCTGTGCCCAAAACGTAACCGGCAATACTCGCGGCTCGTGCTGAGGAGCCGACGTGGGGTTATGAGAGGCCAGTTTTTCGGAGACAAATTGTCTGCATGATGTCTAGGGAGTTGCGCTACTGTATGATTGGATATACTGTGCTGGAATTGTAGTCTGACGACGACGGACGGAGACGCGTGGCGTCGGGTCGCTATCTCTCCGGGAAACGTCGCGACGCGACGCGTCGGTCGCCATCTTTTCCCCGATGTGACTTCGAGTAGAAGCGCCTCGTTCCGAATCGATTTAGAATGATCGTAATTTATGGTGTCGGATGCGGCTTTGTGTCGTGACGTCTGCGAATTTCACACCCTCACCGATGGGAGTATGGTAATGACGCCCGCCTTGGAAACACGCGAAACGGTTCCAAGTAGCGACGTCAACACTGTATGAAATACCCGTTACATCTCTAAATACTCGGTACCGGGTAACCGCTAAAATAAGTATTCGTTACTTTATCTTGGCGCCGCGTTAGGTACAAATACCTAGCAAGGCTTCTGACCCAAGCCGCCTCGATCGGTACCGATTATTACCTTTAAGGTATGTCCACACTCGTGCCTTTTTGCTTGCGCTTAGCGCATGCCGCTGTGCATATCTCTGCGCACACCATGACGCAAAGCACGCGTGCAGCAGCGCATGCCTTATTCGAGCCGGAAGTAGCCATTTTTCATAGCGTAGGCAGTTCGACCGCTCTTGGATTTCTGTGCGCTTCAACGTTCAATTTTCTAAGGTTTTGGATCGAATAATAGTACGATTACTAAAATGTGTAAAGTGTTAACATGAATAATGGGCAGACTTTATTGAAAACTACAGGTCTTATCAGTGCTTATGGGATAATCACAGCAAATCGTACACAAATAAAAATAAACATAATGATGCCTACCACAAATTAAATGAAAAGTACAAGTTAAATTAGAATAAGTTAAAAAGTTTGAGGTCTTGTTTATCCGAAGAACATCAAAAAGTAACTGGTTGAAGAAGTGACAGCAAATACGATTCTACTTGGTTTGCTTATCGGAAGTTGTTATTTATAGCTGATTTTGTGACACCCAGGCAAACGAAGGACTATACAGGGTGTCCATTCTTCGATATCTCGCAAGGTATACCTACCTGATAGAAGAAAATGTCAAATACAAAAGTTATTTGGTTACGTCATAATTTTGAATGGAATGTCCTATTTATGAAGTCTAAAGTAAAAGTGGTAAATCTGACAACACTGACGTTAGCGTTTTTGAATTCTGTATGTTCAAAAACCCCGAAGTATTGAATTGCACCCTTCCAGCTGTGGCAGTTTTGGAAATATTCAAGCGTTCCTGTACTGTTTATTGAAAAAGCGGTGTTGCCGTAGCTCAGTAATTATTAGAAACGAAATTTTAAAATTGTGAGATCTTACTAAACTCGACATGTGCAATTCATTGCAATAAAAACAAGTAGAGGATTCTATTTAAAATAAATTAAAATCGGGGATATATATTTGTTTAAAAATTTGGAAAAATAATTTATAACTTGGCAACGTCGCAAACGCTGAAAAAAATTACAAGGCGAGATAGGGTATTAGTAGATCTTTCGAGTTAAATAAAAAATACAGGGTGTTACATTTAAAAAAACAAAGTCAAATGACCTTCAAGTTGCCGTAATTTAAAATTCTGCCAAAAACACCCTGTAGATACAAACTACTGGTAACATCCTGAATAATATCCACTTAATATTCGGGTAACTCGCTGTATAATATTATTGAGAAAAGTTAAAGGAATATATCAATTTGGACGTATTACTTGCAACCAAGCAAATCCGGAAATTAATAGAAAATAAATTATAACTTGGCAACGTTGCAATCCCTCCCAAAAATATTTTTGGGTTGAATAGAGATCAATGATGGAAACTAGAACAATTTAAGAAAAAGTTATAGTTCCATATAAAAAAATTTAGTTTATCACTATCCTACTTTCCGCAACACCCTGTATATTTGAAAATATTTTTAGAATATGCGTCTTAAGTACCCAAATAACTTTTGTATCTGACATTTTCTTCTATCAGGTATACCTTGCGAGATATTGAACAATTACACACTAACTGGACACCCTGTATATGCTGCAGCATATGTGAATCGATATACGAGGGTTGCTCTATATGTTTCACGCTGTTGTCATAGCTGTTTCACGCTGCCTGCGTACTGGTAGATTGACGGAGATATAGAGCAACCCTCGTAAGATAAGCAGCGTTTTTGTTACATAAGTGCTTCCATATAAAAAGCCGTAAAACACCCGCGGTAAGCAGTCCCTGTGGCTCGTAATTTTTTTAACGGGCCTGCCATTTGGAGAGAGGCAAAAAGCGCAGCTTGGCAGGCCAAACACCGCAATCTGTTGCTCGTCGCGTCAACGGGATCGGCGGCGAAGGATTTAGGGGAGATTTTCTATACCGGCTCATCTTCACGGGATTTAACGGCTGTGAATGCGGGTTAAGGGATATCGACACGGATCGCGGAGATAGGTTAACGGATTTTTTTTATCGGCGGCTCGGTGCATATTGGGCTCAATATCGTCATAAGGCTTATCTGTCGGTAAATTATAGCTAGTGACCACTTCCGAAGTGTCTCTGTAGATGGGTAGAAAATGAATCGCAATAGGTATTTCGATAGTATCCGTAGAGAAATGTGATAAGACTTCTTCTTTTCATTCTCTACCTTAGATTAGATTCTAGAAGATTCTTCAATGCGTCTGGTTTAGATAATTTGAGGACGCTAATTAGAAATCCGGCGGCTATTTTGAGTTTCAGTCTTGTTTTACAAAAATGGAAAATTTCAGACGCCCGGATCCTGAGGGCAATCTGCAAAAAATCTAAAATATTTATTTGACCTTCCATGAGGACGAAACCTCGTTGCCTAGATAACTTGAGGACGCTTATTACAAATTCGGTGGCTATTTTGTGTTTCAGTCTCGTTTAACAAAGATGGAAAATTTCAGACGCCCGGATCCTGAGGTCCACCCGCAAAAAATCTAAAATCTTTCTTTGATCTTCCATGAGGACGAAACCTCGTTTCCTAGATAATTTGAGGACGCTTATTACAAATCTGGTCGCTATTCTGAGTTTCAGTGTCGTTTAACAAAGATGGAAAATTTCAGACGCCCGGATCCTGAGGTTCACCCGCAAAAAATCTAAAATCTTTATTTAATCTTCTACGAGGACGAAACCTCGTTTCTTAGATAACTTGAAGATGCTAATTACAAATCCTGTCGCTATTCTGAGTTTCAGTGCCGTTTAACAAAGATGGAAAATTTCAGACGCCCGGATCCTGAGGTTCACCCGCAAAAAATCTAAAATCTTAATTTAATCTTCTATGAGGACGAAACCTCGTTTCCTAGATAACTTGAGGACGCTAATTACAAATCCGGCAGCTATTTTGAGTTTCAGTGTTGTTTAACAAAAATGGAAAATTTCAGACGCCCGGATCCTGAGGTTCACCTACAAAAAATCTAAAATCTTTATTTGATCTTCCATGATGACGAAACCTCGTTTCCTAGTTAATTTGAGGACGTTAATTACAAATCCGGTGGCTATTTTGAGTTTCAGTCTCGTTTAACAAAGATGGAAAATTTCTACGCCCTTATCCTGAGGGTAACCTACAAAAAAATCTAAAATCTTTATTTGATCTTTCATGAGGACGAAACCTCGTTTCCCAGATAATTTGAGGACGCTTATTACAAATCCGGCGGCTATTTTGAGTTTCAGTGTTATTTAACAAAAATGGAAAATTTCAGACGCCCGGATCCTGAGGTTCACCTACAAAAAATCTAAAATCTTTATTTGATCTTCCATGAGGACGAAACCTCGTTTCCTAGATAACTTGGGGACGCTAATTACAAATCCGGCAGCTATTTTGAGTTTCAGTGTTGTTTAACAAAAATGGAAAATTTCAGCCGCCGGGATCCTGAGGTTCACCTACAAAAAATCTAAAATCTTTATTTGATCTTCCATGATGACGAAACCTCGTTTCCTAGATAACTTGAGGACGCTTATTACAAATCCGGTCGTTATTCTGAGTTTCAGTGTTGTTTAACAAAAATGGAAAATTTCAGACGTCCGGATCCTGAGGTTCACCTACAAAAAATGTAAAATCTTTATTTGATCTTCCATGAGGACGAAACCTCGTTTCCTAGATAAGTTGAGGACGCTTATTACAAATCCGGTCGATATTCTGAGTTTCAGTGTTGTTTAACAAAAATGGAAAATTTCAGACGTCCGGATCCTGAGGTTCATCCGCAAAAAATGTAAAATCTTTATTTGATCTTCCATGAGGACGAAACCTCGTTTCCTAGATAACTTGAGGACGCTTATTACAAATCCGGTCGTTATTCTGAGTTTCAGTGTTGTTTAACAAAAATGGAAAATTTCAGACGTCCGGATCCTGAGGTTCACCTACAAAAAATGTAAAATCTTTATTTGATCTTCCATGAGGACGAAACCTCGTTTCCTAGATAACTTGAGGACGCTTATTACAAATCCGGCGGCTATTTTGAGTTTCAGTGTTGTTTAACAAAAATGGAAAATTTCAGTCGCCCGGATCCTGAGGTTCACCCGCAAAAAATCTAAAACCTTTATTTAATCTTCTATGAGGACGAAACCTCGTTTCCTAGATAACTTGAGGACGCTAATTACAAATCCGGCAGCTATTTTGAGTTTCAGTGTTGTTTAACAAAAATGGAAAATTTCAGACGCCCGGATCCTGTGGTTCACCCGCAAAAAACCTAAAATCTTTATTTGATCTTCCATGATGACGAAACCTCGTTTCCTAGTTAATTTGAGGACGTTAATTACAAATCCGGTGGCTATTTTGAGTTTCAGTCTCGTTTAACAAAAATGGAAAATTTCAGACGCCCGGATCCTAAGTTTCATCCGCAAAAAATGTAAAATCTTTATTTGATCTTCCTTGAGAACGAAACTTCGTTTCCTAGATAATTTGAGGACGCTTATTACAAATCAGGCGGCTATTTTGAGTTGCAGACTCGTTTAACAAAAATGGAAATTTTCAGACGCCCGCATCCTGAGGTTCACCCGCAAAAAATCTAAAATCTTTATTTGATCTTCATAAATATGTTATAAAAACTATATATAAAAAAAGAAAGACGTTCCCATCAGATGAATTATTTATAGAGACGAAGTTGTTTAATATAAGACAGTTGTACGTGTATCATATGTTAACTTTTCAATACAAACATAGACAATGGCTAACAAGGATAGATCATAGCTATGATACCAGACAAAAGATATCATTACATAACATCGTTCTACGAGCTGATTAATCATTGCTTCAAAGGTCATGGGTGTTTCTTTGCCCTAAACTGTATAATGAAATACCAACTGAATTCAGGCAAATAAACTCCATGGGATTATTTAAAAAGAGGATAAAAACATGGTTATCGCATATACCAAGGAGTACTATCAAGAATTGCATAGACGGAACAGCATTTCGTGTCAGTTAATAATGCAATTTTTTATTTTTAAAAAGTACTAGTATAAAATAGTAGCAGTAGTAATAATAGTTCTAGTAGTATTTAATAAATAATAGACTTAATAAAGCAATAATAACTAATATTGGACATATGTGTATACATACATGTGTATATATATGATATTTATATTATAATTAAACTCAGTCAGCAAAAGGTTAGTGAGGCCATGCACAAGGTTTCTTTTGTGACTTATCTCAATTTATTTGCTTTGGGAGAAATTACCTGATGTTTTGGTTTAAATGTTTATTATGTTTTCAATCACAGCTAATATTATGTATGGTATTGGGGCAAATAAATATATATTATTATTATCTTCCATGAGGACGAAACCTCGTTTTCTAGATAACTTGAGGACGCTAATCACAAATCCGGCCACTATTTTGAGTTTCGGTCTCGTTTCACCAAAATGGAAATCTGCGCAAGTGGAAACGTGAATCGTAAAAGCGGATTAGGTGACAGAACGGCATGGCACCGCCACTGATCTAATAGCATCCAATTGGCTAAGAGCCCGCCGCTTTGATCCTTTTGAAGTCGGTCTAAACAAACGCTAGGTATCCCTATAACGCTAAGTGTATTCATTCACTACGCGAATCGGCACATCTACGTGCGCTGCGCTGCTTCAAACGTATTCCGGTTCGGTGTGGAGCGCTTTTCGGTTTAAAGTAGCAAATGAACAGAAAAACTCGGTCGGCCGGTGCAGCCAGCTGCTTTGACGTCGTTGCTGGTGTTTTTTATTGTTTTTAACTTTTGTGCCAAGGATAAATCGCTGAAAGGGAATCGCTGAATGCGACGCTTTGATTCAAAACAGTTTCTTCTTATGCATCCAGCGCGTTGCAGTGATGCTTTTAAGGTTAATGAACGAGAACGTTTTTGTTTACTCTACACACAGAAAAATCTGTCGTTCTGTCAAAGACTTACGCTTGGATTCAATGGGACGTTACACTCAGCTTTCCTCAAATACAGCGATGTTTTATCCAATGGGAAGTGTATAATTGGTAACGAATTATATTGTATTGTCGATTCAACTACAAGATGTCATTGGATTCCAATGAATGATTCAATCGCAGCCTATCGTTGAATCGAATCTGTGTCTGGTAATTGATTCTAAACTACTTTCTTTTCCTTGGACCAACAGATTTTATTGCGAGGACAGCTGATTGTTCGTTTGGATGTTTAATTGTGTGATTTTGTATGAAGTTATAAGGAGCACGATATAAGAACTAGACATAAGCCTGCACCAGTTGTTGCATTATTACCTGAAATAACTGTCTGACTAATCTAGATACCTACATTCAAATGTGGCTGTTAGCTCTTCTAAGTCCCAATTTCTCAGTAGGTCCTCCATTTAGTATATAACTGGACACATTTAAAAATCACACAATTGCTGATGCAATACGCAACACCGAAACAACACAACGGAACAACTTCGTCCATGTTGACGAGTTCGCGGCGATAGTAGCACTGAGATCATCCCCCTGCTCTTTATTCTTACCTTCATTGAATCGGGACATCAGTCCCGCCGAATACTGATTATAGTTCAGCGAACGACAGGGGCCATTGAAACAAAATTAATTTTTATAAGATGAATTATCACGAACTGCTGTTGCAGCAATAATTTTTGTATATTGAATAGATTGTATGCTTTGCTTAAATGAAACATAGGGTAAATTTCGAAAACAAAAGAATGTTTTGATTGCATTATATGTCAATACTCCTATTAGAAGGATTATACATATCGTTAGAACGAATATAAAATTATTTTGAATTTATTGGCGTACCTGTGATTACTTCGAATATAAGGATTGAATTCTTTCAATGACATGGATTTGAAACAACTGTAAATATATTAAAAGCGATGGAAAAACATCCAAATACTAACAATTAATTGGAAGCTCAACAGTATTTTTTTCTGTGTACTTTTACATTAACGCTATGCTGCTGCTTTGAGTAATCCTCACGAGGACCGCACTTGGATGTACCTGAAACAAACGTAGCCATTCACAGAATCTCTCACCTCAAAATACAAAATGGGTAATTAGCGCAGTCTGCCATGCACGTTCATTAGTCATTTGACGTAATTTCTATCACCTAACCTAATTATTTAGCCTACCGCTGTGTTTACGGAACTCATTTTCATACAGTTTATTCGGAGCTGGTATTTAATTTGACAGATGCGAGACCATATCAGTGTACCATGATGGTCTAGCTTCTTTCAAAGGCAGAATTTTATAATAAAATAAAGCATGAGGTAGACTTTGACTTAATGTTTGTCGTTTGTTAGAAATTATGTATTGAAATGTCAATGTTTTGTGAGCACATCGAATAAATGAAAGTGGAGCAAAAAGATGCGACAAAATGTCATTTTCCCTTAGATAGGTCTCTTTACTGAAACCTTCATCTATGCATGTTCTGCCGCATTCAAAAATTACGGCTGTTTCTGACAGTCCTTACGTTCAGCTTAGGCCTACCACCGCATATGCCTCCTCCTGTATCTGATCAGTTTTTGGAGCCAACAGTGTAACATACCTCTCTCTCTCTCTCTACGTAAATGTTAAAAGATGGGATATTCAGCTGTCCTTGCAATGCTGATGAAGTGTACCCCTCATAGCGCCCGCTATGTTATGTAGTCTTTTCCAGGGGCTCTTTTGACCTTAATACAACCTATCAATTATCAAATGAACAGGTAGGTATAGGGACCGCGTCTATTGCATTATTTTGGGCCTGAGTGTAGTTTTGCACTGAATCATTGATACGTTCCGTGTTTGCTATATCATTAGATTCCTCGTTTAATTAAAATTGGTGTTCCATGAAGTTAGCAAATACTTCAACCTTTTCCTCATTTGTATGAATAATACCCTTCGGCCCATTTATAGGTGGCAGTTTTTGTTTGGAGCTGTGTCTAAATACTTTTGCAACTCTCCGTAGTGGCATCCCGGAATGTAACAATCCTTCTAGACAATCATTCATTGGTCATTTTTGTATTCAAATATTGCATCTCCCGTATGGCGCATATTATTGTTCGCAACTGTGATATCATAATATGGATGTCGACTTGTCTTAGCCCTCTTTATAGCAGGACGTTTTTCATTAATTAGGTCAGCAAATTCTGACGATAAGGATGATCTACTATTATCTTAAGTGCTCAAAACAGAGCATTGTTGTAGAGCAGTTTGAACAGTTCTTGTTCACTGTGCAAGAGACAAATTCAAGGCAACAATGGATATTATTTTTGCCCTAGTATATAGTATATACCATCGAGAAGGTTAAACCCCAGGTACAAAAGTTAAAGTTGATCCTCCTTCCGAGCAAACGAACTACGCGAATTGCTACATAAAATACAGAAATTATAACAAAATGATCTCCGTAATGGTTTAAAAAAGGAATATTTAATAATGTCAATTTGTTTTGCGGTTCAACTAAAAAAAGTAGTAATTACGAGTTTAAATTGAAAAATACCATGAAAATAAAAACAGTATTAATGTTACACTCAATAGCCGAATTCAGGCAAAGCCCGAAAAAAATACGCAAAACTAGTTTTGTGCAAGGAATATTTTCCAAACCCGAAATATTAATTTTATATGGCTATTGAGCATTACCAAATAGGCAGAACTAGTTTTGCGTATCTTGAAATGCACAGAATTAGTTTTGCGCAACTTGAAATGCACAGAGCTAGTTGTGTGGTACGCAATGACAACCAAAGTAAACATTCGTTATGTATTGTGTGTCAAAAACCAGCCAAAACTTATGGTTTAGGTTAGGTTTCTTTGCCAACGTTCCTGCAATATAAGTACGAATCATGAAAACGCAAAAAGAGTCAATTTGATGCTCATACAATCAAATAAGAAAATTAAACCGGCCTCACTTGGCGTGGCATTTCAAGATTCGCAAAACCAGTTCTGCCTATTTGGTAATGCTCAATAGCCATATAAAATTCATATTTCGGGTTTGTGAAATATTCCTTTCTGTTGTTTTGAGCTGTTTTGTGTTCTTTTCTGTTGTATTCGGCTGTGTTTAGTCGTTTTCTATGGTTTAGCGCTGTTATCTGCTTGCTTTCCGTTGTTATGGGCTGTTTTCTGTTCTATTCTGTTGTATTTGGTCGTTTTCTATCGTTTGCAGTTGTTATCTGCTTGATTCCTGTAGTTTTGAAATGTTTTCGGTTCTTTTATGTTGTATTCGGCTGTGTTTAGTTGTTTTCTGTCGTTTAGTGCTGTTATCTGCTTGCTTTCCATTGTTATGGGCTGTTTTCTGTTCTATTCGGTTGTATTTGGTCGTTTTCTAACGTTTACAGTTACTATCTGCTTACTTTTAGCTGTTTTCTGTTCTTTTCTGTTATATTCGGCTGTTTAGTCGTTTCCTCAAAACTAGTTCTGCGTATGTTTTTCGGGCATTGCCCGAATTCGGGTATTGAACGTAACATTAATAAGCATGACGTTCGAGACACAATAATAACTATTTAGCAGGAATGTTACAGTAGATCTTCAGCCGTTGTCCATGTTCATTGTGTGGGTGTGAAATCGGCCGCAGTGGGCCGTTATCTTGAAGCACTTAGCGAAACATTTCCATACGCGGCTCCATAAAAGCGAAATGAAGCTCAAGTTACCGCCGCCGCCGCGGCCATTTTGGACTTGTGCCATCTTGCCTCCGATGGCTCCGATTGCTAGCGAGCAATCGCTGGCGCTGTTCAACGCGCCATTACCGGCTTTACTGCACTTGGAGCCTTGTTCGTCCTCACTGCAACATTGCTGCTCCTGCTTTTAACCGATGTTTTACACCTGACTTATATGCGGTTCACACTCCAAGGAATCTGCCCAGGCCAATAGGCTGCGCGTATCTACACACTTCTATCTGACGCTTGAAATATTAGTACCTGATCACACCAGTCAAAGAAATTGCCTAAGGGAATAAATACTGCACTGGATTCTTGTTGTAAGTATATGTTTTCTGAACTCAACGATTCACTGCCAGCCAGATACCTTTTCCACTAGCTTAATTTGATGTATTGAGTTACAGTGAAGTGAAATCAAAACAAGCCCGCGTGCGTAATCGGCTCGTGTCGTGGGATCCGTAATAGCCCAGTACATTATGTGTAAATGGTGTGTTATAATCTGGCAAGTCAAAATCTCCAATGCTGACTGGAGAGTAGATCCAAATATGCAATGTCAAGTATTCATTGCCTAATGATCATTTCAAACTGGCAACTGGTTACTTTTGACTTGCAATGGGCTCATAGGGCAACTCTTTTAAATAGTCATATAAAATTTCATAATTGCACTGGACTATAGCTGGCGCGTTCGCAGACGTTAGCGGACAGTAACCACGCGAATGTTGCATGCGACTGTTTATTTGGAGTCGATCTTGGGATTGAATATACTGTAGTTATGAATCTGTCTAAATCTTGTTTATCTACAGGTATGTATGCTCCATTTCAGTTACTTAATTTTTTGTGTTTATATCTTGGGGTATGTGACCCCCTGGTGGTTATGTAGAGTAGCCGCTGAGTTAGAGTTCGCCACCGATATAGCATATTATTATTGAGCACTTTTTTCTAATAAAGGCGGTTATTATTATTATTATTATTACCTGACACCTGACCTATTACTATTCTGAATTCAGGAAGGACCGTACAATGCTGCAGGTCTTGAGGATTACAGACTTTTGGAAGGTTTCATGTAACTTTTCATCTAGGCCCAATTGTTGCAGGTGTGGTGTAAATGTATTTGGAGTAAGGCCTGAGACCGACATAATGAGGGGGGACAGTAACAACTTTGTTTTGTTTCCATAGTCGTTTTATTTCTATGGCGAGATCGGTGTATTTAGATGTCTTCTCAGCGTAGGTGTTTTTGATGTTCATATCATTGGGAATCGCAATATCTATTAAGTAGGTCACTTTGTCTGTCTTTAGAAAACTATATCTGGTCTATTTGCTGAGAAGGTTTTGTCTGTATGTATTTCAATGTCCTAGTATAGTTTGAATTGATTGTCCTCGAGTACTGAGGTCGGTGTGTAGTTATAATATGGATCTGTGTTTTCGATTAGCTTGTTTGTTGTGGCTAGTGCTTGGTGTATGATTTTGGCTGCAGAGTTATGTCTGGCTGTATACACAGTTCCAGCGAGAGTTTTGCATGCACTTGTTATGTGTTCTATTGTTTCCTTCTGCAATTATCATCAGAGATGGATGGATTTTTAATTACGTACTTCTTGTAATTTCGTGTCGCAATCACTTGGTCCTGGATAGCAAGCATAAAACCTTCCGTTTCCGGAAAGAGCTGACCATCTTGCAGCCAGGTGTATGACTGCTTTTCATTAATATGGTCTTGTGTAACACGGTATCTGTGTTTGCCTTATTATTGTTATTATCACTATTGTTTTTGCCTTGCACTCAATTCTCCTGGCGATAATTCACTTAAAAGTTTGATGAGTCCTGACACTTTTTAAATGCGTTTTGGGGGTGCAATTTGGAAACAAAGTAAATCATAATAATAATTCTGCTGTCTCTCACAAGGATTAAGAAATGGTGACCCCTTTAAATATTGATTTTAGCTTGTAGCAGATTCTGATTTTTTTATCTCTGTGTAAGGCAAGATCATATTTCCGAAAGACATTACAAACCTTTTCAAGCACGTGTTAACGACAACATACTTCGTCTTGGACGCCAACATGTACGAACAAATTGAAGGTGTAACCATGGGAAGCCCTCTCAGCCCGGTGGTAGCAAACTTTGTAATGGAGAAGGTCGAACAGGCAGCCTTGAAGAGCGCTCAATACAAGCCCAAGATATGGCTCAGATACGTGGACGATACGTTTGTCATTTGGAATCACGGAAGAGAAAAGCTCGAAGAATTTCTAGAACGCCTCAACGGCGTGCATGAAAACATCAAGTTCACCATGGAGGTAGAAGAAAACAAAAATCTCGCCTTCCTTGATGTCCTTCTAACAAGAAAAGGAGATTAGCGCACAAGGTATATAGAAAGCCAACTCATACTGACCGGTACTTACATAAAGAATCAAACCACCACCCATCACAGAAGTACGGAATTATTAGAACTTTGACAGAACGGGCTAGAAAAGTGTGCGAACCAGAAGAACTCGATACCGAACTGGAACATCTAAAGAATGCTCTTAAGGCAAATGGTTACACAGAAAAGGAAATAACAAGAACAATGGGAAGAAATAGGGCAACACCAGAACCTAAACCGATAGCAAAAGCTTTTCTACCCTATGTGCCTGGAATAACAGACAAAATAGGAAAAATGTTACGAAAGGAAAACGTCAAGACCATCTACAAGTCGACAAGAAATATACAGGAATATTTGAGAACGGTGAAGGATAAAAGAGACCCACTCACGACACCGGGAGTAGATCGCATACCATGCATATGTGGGAGTGTATTCATAGGAACAACGAAGCGATCTATAAACACAAGAATTGCAGAACATAAGGCTAGCTGTCGACTAGGCCATACGGACAAATCAGCGGTAGCCGAACATGCGATTAAGGAGGGAAGTCACAGGATCAAGTTTGAAGAAACTCAGGTTCTTGCCGCAACGTCTTCATACCATGCCAGACTTCAAAGAGAACCCGTCGAAATACAAAAACATCATAATAATTTCAATAGGAAAGAAGAAATACAGAGAGTCAACCGGACATGGATACCCATCCCAAAGGACCTGAAGACACTACCATATCGCGAAGGGGCGAGGCTACCAACGCTACCTGGTTGGGCCACGTCACCATTAGCAGGTATAAATACAGGTGCAGATCCACCAGCCGTCAGTATTTTGGAAGTCGCCGAAGTGTAATAGCTTCTGAAGATGCCATCCACTCGTGGCGTCAAGCTTTAACGCTAAACGACGCCGGCCTAAAAACCCAAGAACCAAAAATTCATTTTTTATCTCTAAATATAAAACATTTGGGCATTTTGTGTGTTACGCACGTGTGGGAATATCAGCTTCAACAAAAGAAAACGAGAATAACCGTAGAAGGGTGAAGAAGGGTAAGTGCTTCGCGCGGCGCCCCTGGCGTATCAGATGGCTGTAATGGATTTACGGAACGTCTGGCAAATCATTGAATTTCCGTCGACTAAACAGCCTTTGACTTCTATACGCGATGGAATTCAATCTGCAGCCAGGATACATTTGCCAGGACGGAAACGACAGGATACGTTGCGATGCGATGCCGTCTGCTCTGATCTGCCACTCTACTAACGACACATCCCACAATTATTGCCATTCGATAATTTGTACTATACCATAACGGCGAGGAAATACGGTAGGGCAGTCAAATGTTCGTAGGATAATAATAATGATAATATAGTTTATTTGTCTATTTACAAATAAAAAATATAATGTTCAACCGTACTTAATATAATAAATAAACAAAGATACACAAAAGCTACTTAAGTAGCTTATTTGTACAAATCGTCGCAACGGAATGATTGTCTTTACTAATTAAAAATAGTCTGATCCGGTTTTAGTCACTGTTCGGGATAAAGTCACTATTGGTCACACATACAAACTTAAAAACATATTTTTAAACAATTCCTGTCCAAGTCAAATATCATTTCTATACAAATTTCTAATATGTTGTCTATCTTTAGTGTACATTAATGTTTTCAATTGTACGACAAACGTTTTTTCATAAACACTTGTTCTTAGGTATGCTGGCAGATAGTTAAAAAGTGTTGCAGCTAAATACTTAAAACATTTGTGCCCAATTTCCTTTTCTTCTTTATTAAAAATTACTTTCATAACCCATTTATATAAGTTCTCTAGCGCTGATAGATAACATTCCCGTACACCTCCCCATCCTGCTAAACCATGATTCAGCTGCGACTAGAATAGTGCGTCGTAAATAATTTTTAACTGTTGTACACTAAGATAATTTTTGAGGTAGGCAAAAGGAGTTACTAGGTATCTTATTTTGCGAGTAATATATCTTATATGTTCATTCCACCTCAGATGACTGTCAATTATAATTCCTAAATATTTATTTTTTTCGGCTTTACTAATAATCGCACCTCGACCTACAATGAGGTGTTCAAAATTTGGCATGCTATATTTATTCGACGATAAAGTAATGAATTTTGTTTTAGCTGTATTTAGTGTCAATTTATTCACTGCAAGCCGTTCCTTGAGGTACTCCCCAGGTAACCTTTCTGAGGTCGCTATTTGTCCCATCTATCTCCACAAACTGTTCAGTACACTTCCTCTAAAACCAATTCCTCTTACCTTATTTATAAGTTTTTTATGACTTACGGTGTCAAAAGCCTTTTGCAGATCAATAAATACACACAAACATCTTTTATACACACGACCCATATCAACACTTACCATTACCGTGAAATGGGTAATAGATCTCCATTATTTAGTGTGAGCTAAATCGCATAAACCTAGTTTTGCGAGAATGTATCACACAACAACGAGACTTGGGCTATAGTTTAACAATGATTTTTTATTTAATAATCCCCTGCGGTTGCCCATATTGAAACAAATTTTGAAAAATTGTCCGTATATGTGTGCCATTGAAATAAATTTATAATACAAAACAAATCTCTCAACATTGAAAAATATTTTGACTAGCATGAATTCACATCTCACATCTTGATAAAGTAGAGATAATACTTCCAGGAAAACAAATTGAACTGAACTAATGTCTCTTTAAGAAAAGTACCGAAACAAAACTTTTTTCTAATAATTGCTAACAAAATGTGTAATAAAATTCTGTAATGCATGAGATGAACACTTGAATATTTTCTTTTTTGATCCAACACCAACACATTTCCAATGAAACCAAGTGTGACAGTGCCAGGCACTGAACCATCTTAATTTGGTCTTCAGTCTTGCGTTCAGTGTAGAACCACAAAAGTTCAGGTTCAAAAAGTGACTACTGCTACTACTATGTGACTGGTGCAATGCCTAATCGATTTGACAAAAATACGAGCAAAAACCTAAACATAAACCTACTAGGTACCTCTTCATTTACAAGCCCAAATATACTCTTTTTAAAAGCTTTTATTTAACTTGCAATGTATGTACGCTTGTTCGGGTGGAACCTTGCAACTCAATTTTGAAGCAGATATCTTCAACCGATTGAGCTGAAATTTTGTATACACGTTTAGTTTGCACGACAATGCACGATAAGTTATATGACGTCGTTCTAAGTCCAATAGTGGAACAGTTATTTAATGCATTTAATGCCCAGTAGATGCTAAGGGGAATGACAATCTAATGAGAGGAATGTCATCACTGACAATAGACACAATAGGTCCACTGATGTCATTTTTAGTCAAACGATGCATTTTGTTGTGAGAGTTTGGGGAAAAAACTATTCAAACCGGTAAGTTGTTTTATCACTACATGAACCTGACGACCTGAGAGAAGAGTGTTTTTGCATTTGGCGCTCAACTAGAGGCTTGCGGTGTTAGCCACGACAGTGACGACATCGACATGAGGTTAGGGGGTAGCTAACGAACCGCTGGTGCACCGAGCAACCACGAAGGGTAGACCGGACAGCCGGTGTGTATGACTGTGACAGCGACGTAAGTGGTAAAGAAGATCCGCGGTAAGGATTTTCCAATACTAAGTTGTAAAGGAACATGGGGTGCTGGACTGACTTTGGGAAAGTAATAGGGATAAACTCGTGTTGTTAGTGGACTCTTATCACCAACACAGCTTTAAGGTTATGTTTAGAGTAGGTCTATATTTTTTGTTTAAGGTTTTCATGATGTCTAATAAAAGGAAATCTACGAAAATGAGTGGATATCAGGAAAGCGCAAATTCTAAGTTAGAAACTGTCGTTCAAATGATGGCAAATAATATGTATTTTTAGATATAATACGGTGAGTTGTTTTATCACTGCATGAACCTTGTTTACGACCTAAGAGAAGAGAGTCTTTGCACAGTGAAAGGGCCTGTTGAGAGTGACATGAAAAATAATATGACGTCATTCTAAATTAACTATGGTGGACCATCTAAGATGGCGAAATGCACTTCTGCAATATGGGTATCAAATAAAAGGGCTTGTCGAGAATGAATAAAAATTTTGTTTGATATAGCAAGCTAATAACTAAAAAGTAAAAAATAAATTAAAACAAAAAAACTTTTTTAAAAAAAGCTTTTATTTAAAGGTTCTAAAAAAAGAAAAGAAAATGTTAGAGTGTTAGCTTATAGCTTCATTATACACAATTTATATGATCATAAAAGCTTGTCGCTCGATATACTTGTGTAAATTAACTAGTACCTATTCAATTGACTAACTTGGTCTGTTAAGTTTAAGTGTGTTAAAATTTCAAATTAACTGAATTCCTATAGGTACTTACACATACCTCGCGACAAGCTTTTATGATCATATGAATTGTGTATAATGAGGCTATAAGTTAACCCTCTAAAGGAACATCTTATTTTCTTTTTTTTAGAACCTTTCAATACAAGTTTTTTTTAAAAAAGTTTTTTTATTTTATTTTTCTTTTTATTTATTCTGTATCTAGCTTATTTTTCAGGTTTCGGATAAAACTTATTTGAAATAGTTGTTTATTTTAACGACTTCTATACACACTTTAAAACAGTGTCAACTCATGACTCACCTATGTATATGTAGACGCTTTAAGTATGTAAATAAATGACAAATGTATCACCAATACCAAACATCCATTCAATCATCTGTAAAGCCTTGAAGTCTCTTAGGAATGACTCGTTGAAAGATTTATCGAGTTTACTTAGCAGAAGTAAGGATCTAGTAAGGATATTAAATGCATATCTGAAAGACAAATCTATCGAACGGACTATAAATAAAATTCGCTACATCAAGGAGATTAAGGAAACGTCGCCTTCTTTGTGAAATACTCCGATGTAGATAATATAGAGTCTAAGACGTAGTAGCGTCGCCAAAGCACTGGCACTGGTAGGAAATTAACACTTCCACTGTTAGCGGATGATTTTAATTCGAATCTTGGAGGGTAGTCGGAAAATTTATATTGATTTTATGTATTAATTTAGGAACTTCCAGAGTCAGAATGGGTTCCACTTAGGGATGGCAACTGTGAAAAGTACATCCATGTTTCGTACCGTACAATATCTCTCAACGTATATATCGATACAAGATGTCAATTAATGATTAAATGCTGCTGTGAAAGGGTTATGTCAGGGGAAGTTTGTTAATGCGGGATTTGAATGGGCCAATACCCTTAGGCCCTATAAATACATCTCCTGGCAGCCCATTCCAAGCCTTGGATACCCTGGGAATGAATGTGCGGTTGTACCGCTCGGTTCTCGATGTATGAAGAACGACCGCCTTGGGATGAGATGCAGCGGTGGCGCCTGTGCATCTAATAGGAGCGGTGAGCAGGTAGAACGATAGAGGATAGCTCAGAAGAGTAGATTCTGTTGGAATATCGGTAGAAGAGCGAGAGGTCACAAACAACACACCGGTGAGAAAATGACTGGAGGTGGCGCGTTAAGGCCGGGTCGCCAATTAGTCGAATTGTCCTTCTCTGGACGGCATCTAGTATAGACAGGGTAATAGGGGCAGCAGCTCCCCAGACATGAGAGCAATATTCCAGGCCAGGTCTTATCTGGGGTTTATATAGCGTGAGGAGGTTACATGGTGAGAAGTACTTTCTGGCTCTGAATAGGTACCCAAGCTTTTTACCAGCAGCTGTTGCAATTGACGCAACGTGTTCGTGCCAGATCAGATTTTCTGTAATGTTGACTCCTAACAGCTTGAATGAGTGACTCCTTGGCAGGGCCCGGTTGTTCATTAGAACCAGGTGTTGGCTTGGGTACTTCTTGTTTGATAGCGTACAATACTGGGTCTTGGAAACATTGAATTTTACCATATTCTTGAGCCCCCAAGCGGTAATGGTATCGAGATCTTTTGAAAGTGAAGCTGCCACTGTCAGTCTTTTGGATTCCAGCTCAACCCACAGAGATTTGTCTATTGCTCATGGTGCCTGCACGCAGCGTACTGTCTACTGCAAAACTGTGGATTAGATTCGTAGTGCTAGAGAATAGATCGTTAATGTGAAGCAGATTTATTTATCATATGGCTCAAAAACATGAAAATAGTAAATATAGATTAAATGTGAAGCAGAAAATAATGTCGGAGTCAATACCGATCCCCGCGGAACCACAGCATTGATGCTATGGAAACAAGAAGAAAAGCCTTCTACCACGACAGAAATTTTCCTGAGGGGAAGTCTGCGAGCCAACCGCAGAGCTTAACAGGGAGCCCTTAAGAGGGGAGCTTGTTTAGGAGAGCTGTATGCCACAGTTGATCGAATGCCTTTTAAATATCATGAGCAACGACATGAGCCTCGCCAAATGACTGGATGAGTTTACTCCACACATGTGTGACGTAAGCCAGGAGGTCTCCAGTTGATCTTTGGTGTCGGAATCCATATTGTCTGTCGTTGATTAAGGGATGGATGGAACTATTTAGAGCCGCCCCAAATAAGATTAAATGGGCAAATGTAACAGCCAACGTCTTCAAGGATAAGGCACCTTAAGAATAAGAAAATTCTGATAACGTTCATCAGAATTACTTCGCACCTCGGCTAGTGCGATTTTTTTCAAGATATTTGGTGTGAGCATGGTGCTCAGCATCCCTGATGGCGTCTCTGTCTCTGCGGTCTCCTATTAACCTTTTACGAGGGGCCGACCGTCCTCTACCCCCCGGGCCCCCCGGTATAACGATATCTCACAAAGCTGAGCTCGGTTCCCGGGTGGCGGGCGTCGTTTAATGAGGGTGTTTACATGCGTCGCGTCCGCTTCCGAACAAAGCCCGATAATTAGGTGGCCGCAAAACGCGAAGAAATCCCGACACGGCCACTTCGTTATCCCGAACGACTTCGGCGGTGCAGGGCTCCTGCCTCCACCGCTCTCGAACGATCCCCTTCTCGAATTATTATGAATTTATAACTGACGAGGCTTCCGCGTAAATTATGAAAAACGACCGTTAGCTACCGGTCGAGTCGTGTGTGGGAGGTTCGATATTCGAATTACGCCGCCTATTCCAATTTCGTACGTAGTCGGTTCTCATTAGCGCGAGCTGCGCCTGATGAGATTGCTCCACTTGACTGTCGATACGATGTCGCAGACGCGTGTACTGATTTTATGTTCCGTCCGAAAAATGGAAATGGGATCGGAATTTATAGCCTGTTGTTTTATCAGCGACTCCTACGTATTCACTGCACACTGATTTTTCCGCTAAAAATATGACAAAAATAAAATTATACAGGGTGTCCCAAAAAATAGTGTCAAGCGGAAGCCCAGAGATAGAGCACACCTAGAAGTATCTGAATCACCCCCATATATGCTATGCAATTTTTTGTAGTTTCCGAGTTATGAATTTTTTTCTGAATTTTAGAGAATTCTCTACCTCGACAACTTAAAACTGTTCCAAAAGATAAATTAAAAGACTTTTCCAAATTCTCTTTTTTGCTGATTAATCTTTAAGAGTGTACTGTTCATTACATAAAGGAATCGGCTTAGTACATCTGATGAAAGTCATGAAAATTATAGTGTAAAGTGAAAAATTTACGTTCTGTTAATTATGACTTAGATTTTCGACTCGCAATTAAAAATCTAAAGAGGTGATTTCCTTATTTCTATGCAGGTCTAAAAACTTCTTCAGACTCTCAGCTATCACAATCATTGAAAAAAACTAGTACTTAATAGGGCTACTTTCGCTCCAATTGACCTTCAAAGACAAGAGGCGAAGATTTCTTGAAATCAGCGATGGGATTTTAAATGAAACAATAACTAAGTTTAGGGCGCTAATAGCCGAATGATTGTCATTGCCGCAATAAAACACATTCAATGCGAACAGAATATCGATAGATGACCACCTGTGTCACTTTGCTAAGATTTTTTTTACATGTCCGACTTCTTTTTTGTAACTGGGAAATTGTAAAATGAAACGAAATTATCAAATTTGTTCACTAAGTTTATTAAATTTCAAAAGAAATTTTCAAAATGTCTACCTTCTTGTTCGATGCATAATCTACATCATCTGAAAAAATTGTTTTTTAAATTAACAAAAGCTCTTTGATTGTTTTGTATTGTTTCTTCAGCCTGTGTTAATTTGTTGCGTAATTCGCTGATCTTTCGACACTCTTTAGCATAAATTAGTTTTTTGTAGTAGTCCCAAACAAAAAACTCTATCGGATTTAAGTCAGGTGACCGTGACGGCCGGTTTTGAAGAATGCGCTCCTTGTGGTTTTTTAGCAAGAAATAGGATCTTTTTTAATAAATGTTTAATTTATGCAACCTTTTTGACGTTTATTATTGCGGTACTGACAATCAATCTGCTAATAACGCGTTAACATAAGTTATTGATGAATTGAAAAACACATCGCTAATTTCAAGAAATCATCGCCTCTTGTCCTTGAAGGTCAATTGGAGCGAAAGTAGCCCCATTAGATACTAGTTTTTTTCAATGATTGTGATAGCTGAGAGTCTGAAGAAGTTTTTAGACCTGCTTAGAAATTATGAAATCACCTCTTTGGATTTTTAATTGCGAGGCGAAGATTTAAGTCATAATTATCAGATCGTAAATTTTTCACTTTACACTAAAGTTTTTATAACTTTCATCAAAGTTACGAAGCTGATTATTTTATGTATGAACAGTAAACTCTTGGAGATTAATTACCAAAAAAGATAATTTGGAAAAGTCTTTTGATTTCTCTTTTGGAACAGTTTTAAGTTGTCGAGGTAGAGGATTCTCTGAAATTCAGAAAAAAAATTGATAACTCGGAAACTACAAAACATTGCATAACATATATGGGGGTGATTCAGATACTTCTAGGTGTGCTCTATCTCTGGACTTCCGCTTGACACTCTTTTTTGGGACACCCTGTATAATTTTGTGTGAAATATGTATAGACAAAAATCGGTGATATTCTAAAATTGTGAGTTAGTTGAATTATATCGTGAGTTCGTGAAGAATCGGTAATTCTCACGATAAATGTGACAATTGGGAACTCTGGTCCTCAAGATGTTTTGTGCGGCAATCTCACCTCATCAGACACAGAAAAATTTGTCGTGCACCAGTTGTTGCATTTTTACCTGAAATGTAACTGTCTGACTAATCTAAATACCTACATTCGAATGTGGGTGTTAGCTCTTCTAAGTCCCAATTTCTCAGTAGGTCCTCCATTTAATATATAACTGGACACATTTAAATCACACAATGGTTGATGCAAAAAGCAAAAACACGAGATGACACAACACGGCTAACACCGAAACTACACAACAAAACACAACAAAACAACCTCGTTCATATTGGCGGGTTGGCGCCGATAGTGACACTAAGATGATCCCCTGTTCTTTTTTTCTACGTTCATTGAATCGGGACATCAGTCTCGCCGAATTCTGATTATAGTTCAGCGAAGAACAAGATCCAATGAATTCGATATATGATGTTGCTGTTACGAATACTACTTACCAATTTCTTTAACCAGCATAAACAATGTTCTGAAAGCATGGGTTATTGTTCGCGTAATAGTTACCTTTTGAAACAAAATTAACTTTTATCAAATGAATTATCACGAACTGCTGTTGTAGTAATAATTTTGTACATCGAATAGATTGCTTGCTTAAATGAAGCATAGGATAAATTTGGAAAACAAACGGATGTTTTGATTGCATTATATGTCAATACTGGCATTAGAAGGATTATACATATCGTTTGAACGAATATAAAGTTATTTTGAATTTATTGGCGTACGTGTGATTACTTCGAATATAAGGATTGAATTCTTTCAATGATATGGATTTGAAACAACTGTAAATATATTCAAAGCGATGGAAAAACATCTAAATGCTAACATTTAATTGGAAACGCAGCAGTATTTTTTTCCGTGCATGCATGTTTGTGTGACAGCCGAGGTTTGAAAGGAGAGGGGGCGAGGCGAATGGCGATCGGCGAATCATTTTGCTCGATTATTTTTAGCAAGGTATGTGTGTGTCTCGTGTGTGTGTGTGTATAGCCAGTGTTTGCACAGCCAAGGATTGTAAACAATCCGAGGCGTGTTTGTTAAATAAATTGCTCGGCCCGTCTTCGCATAATATTATGCTTGCTCGAGACACAATATCCAATTTATGTGTGTATACGTACTGCATGTGTAATGCATGCAGGTTAATTAGACCAATCACTAGGACCACATCAATTTGCAATCGTTACAAAGCTTTTGGGTCCTCGAACGTACTTAAGTGCATGAATGCAAATGCAAGCCATATAGTTTTGCGATAAACTGTGCTAAACAGAATATCGTTTAACCATTTCCATTTCCAAATCCATTTTTCCTGTGTGAAAATTGTAACAGTTTACAAGCTAGATATTCGTTATTGAGTATATTTTAGATACAATTTAATTTTGCAATTATGTAAAAAATGTGAAGCGTAATTTTTTTCTTTACATTTCGGTTTTTTCAAGTGGTTAAACTGTGTATCAGATCCAGATAGTAGACGTTCGTCCCCTGAATCTCCATCTAAGTTTGCCTTCTCAGGGGGTTACCGCTTGGGGGGTGGGGATTTTTGAAAAATAGAGCCGTTCTGGGAAGTGATATTGGAAAAAGCTTCTAATAATTTATGGAGAGAACAAAATTCTGCATAATTTTTGTCTTTACATTTTCCTTGTGCGCCGACTAGTTTCCAATCTACAGTGTCAGAAAGTTAGAGGGTGGTTTGTGATTATTACTAAAATCAGAATTTTATCGCGTATTAAGTTCAAGTATGCTATCAGAAAAGTTCTATAACACTTTTGTTCCTAAGAGGATAATATTTCTCATATCACTATTATCTTCGATTTTTTAAATAACACATTTGGGCTTAAAAAATACGATATTTAGGACGAAATTGCTACCTACTATCGATATTAGTCAATCTTTGTTCTTTTTTTGAGCGCAAAACGGCAGAAGGAAATGAAATCTAGTGGAATGGTAGACCTTGATCCCCTGAATGTTCACCTAAGTTTGCGACTTCGGCGGATTGCCGATTGAGGGGTTGTGGGGGGGTTCCTAAATATCGTATTTTTCTTAAACGCGAATATGCTATTAAAAAATGAAGATGGTAGTGATATAAGAAATGTTATTCGCTTGGAAAAAAAGTGTGGGTGGATGATTGAGAAGCAGGACAGGGAAAATTAAACTACCCACATTTCAAGCGCAATTGAATATATTAGAACTATTTGTAGGTTTTCTGTATAAGAATCAATAAGAATGACAGCGAATTACAGCAGCTTGCCAAGTTCACTGCCGAGTTTTAGCTTCTTGGAGCCGCGTACGAAGAGAAAATGAAATTGTAATTGTGAACTAAACTAAATAAGTGACAAAATATAGGTTTGAATGACGGAGTGAATTAATTGAGAATGATTCCGACTAGAACATAATTGATAATGACGCGCAGTTCGACGGACCTTTTTCAAGCCTTTCTTCCGCTGTCATGATGACAGACGCATGGCCTGCTACCCGCTTTCTACTGGCGTATACCGCGTGATCCTTTTTGAGAGTGCATAACGTCAATTTTGTATTTTTTAACTACAGAAATATGTGTTTGGTTGTTCAAGACAAAAAGTGCTCAGTACTTTTTGATAGCGTTCTTCGACTTAATACGCGACAAAATTATTATGATTTTAGTAACAGTCACAAACCATTCCCTAACTTTGGAGCATTGTAGAATGGAAACGATTGATCGCACATAAAAGATGTACGACCAAAATTGTTGAAAATTTTTGTTGTTTCCATGTATCATTTAAACCTTTTTTCGATATCACTTGCCATAACGGCACTGTTAGTCAAAAAGCGTCACAAAACAGTTTTCACCCGGCAACCCCCCCGAGGTGGCAAACTTAGGTGTAGATTCAAGGGACCAATGTCTACCATCCCAGCAAATTTCATTTCTTTCCGACCTTATGCTGTTAAAAGCCTCTTTTTACGACGCAAGCTGTACATTTGAACGATGTAACAGCGCTAGTGCCATATCCTCGCCGATATAGAGTACTGTCGCCTTTATAAGAGGGGCAGTCTACAGTATGAAGTACAATACCGAAACGTGTCTGCCAAAATGAGCGAATGGTAAACATTTCCTGGCGGCAGCACCCCATAAATCCCGTCGGAGTTCCGTGGCCGTAATTAAGTCGCGGCGTGGCCGGCCCAGTCCACTTTCCACACCTGCCGACTGGCCGGCAACTCCTACCGAACCGACCGACAGACAGACAGACCGACGGACGGACGGACGTGGCGCGGCACTCGCAAGGAACATAAAAACGCTCTTTCTCACCTGTCCTCCTCACCATAATCAACAATCTACATACATATATACTCACTCACATTAGAAACGTTACACCTAGAAGGAATGGTTTCGTCAACATGATTTTTTGTAACCAGTATGGCTGTATTTGAAGCATAATGCAAGAATCAGTTATATCAATTTTTTCAGGAAGGAAGAAAAACTGCCTGAAGGAACTTTGAAGGGATATAGAAGAAAATCGCCTATGTATCGCCCCATCCAATGCCATACTTTTTCATTTGGCGATAAATCGGGTGATCGTGGAGGCCAAGGTCCTAAGCAGCTGTCATGTAGTGGTTATGTAAGGATTCTTTGGCCGCTGCAAGAATCTTTTTTTTTATTTTATAACTAAGCAGACCGCGCAGGCAGAGCCTAAATACCAGAGAACCGCGGCTTATGTTAGGGAAAATTTGTTAACGCGAGATTTGAATGGGCCAATACCCGCAGGCCCAATAAATACATCTTCTGGCAGTCCATTCCAAGCCTTGGACACCCTGGGAATAAATGTGCGGTTGTACCGCTCAGTTCTTGATGTATGAAGAACGATCGTCTTAGGATTAGGTGCAGCGGTCGCACAGGTACGTCTGATAGGAGCAGTGAGCGGCGGAACGATAGAGGATAGCTCAGAGGAGCAGATTCCGTTGGAATATCGGTAGAAGAGTGAGACGTCATCAACAAAACGCCGGTGAGAAAGGGACTGAAGGTGGCGCGTTAAGGCCGGATCGCCAATTAGTCGAATTGCCCTTCTCTGGACGGCATCTAGTATAGTAGGGGCAGCAGCTCCCCAGACATGAGAGCAATACTCCAGGCAAGGTGTTATCTGGGCTTTATATAGCGTGAGGAGGTTACATGGTGAGAAATACTTTCTGGCTCTAAATAGGTACCCAAGCTTTTTACCAGCAGCTGTTGCAATTGACGCGACGTGTTCGCGCCAGATCAGATTTTCTGTAATGTTGACTCCTAACAGCTTGAATGAGTGATTCCTTGGCAGAGCCTGGTTGTTCATTAGAACCTGGTGTTGGCTTGAGCACTTCTTGTTTGATAGCGTACAATACTGGGTCTTGAAAGCATTGAATTTTACCATATTCTTGAGCCTCCAAGCGGTAATGGTATCGAGATCCTTTGAAAGTGAAGCTGCCACTGCCAGACTTCTGCGTTCCAGCTCGACCACAGAGATCGGTCTATTGCTCATGATGCCTGCATGCAGCGTAATGTCATCTGCAAAACAGTGGATTGGGTCTGTAGTGCTAGAGAGTAGATCATTAATATGAAGCAGAAACAATGTCGGAGTCAATACCGATCCCTGCGGAACCCCGGCATTGATGCTATGGAAAGAAGAGGAAAAGCCGTCTACCACGACAGAGATTTTCCGACCTGAGAGTACGTCTGCGAGCCAACCGCAGAGCTTAGCAGAGAGTCCATAAGACGGGAGCTTGTTTAGGAGAGCTGCATGCCACAGTTGATCGAATGCCTTTGAAATATCGAGAACAACGATGTGAGCCTCGCCAAATGACTGGATGAGTTTGCTCCACACATGTGTGATGTAAGCCAGGAGATCTCCAGTTGATCTTTGGTGTCGGAATCCATATTGTCTGTCGTTAATTAAGTGATGGAGCTCTAGGTGTTTAATGAGCTCTTGATTGACGCATCTCTCCATCACTTTACTGATTACATAAAGCAGAGCTATTACAGGCCTGCAGTTGGTTGGATCAGTTTTGGATCCCTTTTTTGGCACCGGCTGGATGCAAGCTGTTTTCCAGTCTTTTGGGAAAATGCCGGAGTCGTAAGACATCCGAAAGAGGCGGGTAAATATGGGAGCGAGCTCCGGTGCGCACTTCTTGACAACAATGGAGGGGATCATGTCGGGCCCATTCGCCTTATTAATGTCAAGTGACTGCAGCACCTTCCGAACTATTTTTGTTCTGAACGTTATTTCGCTCATGGCTTGGGTACTCTCGGTATGGATGGTAACTGGGCACTGGATGGGACTTTTACAGTGGAGTTTGCTGCAAACGTCTTGGCAAATATTTCGGCCTTGTCCTTGGAAGCAGTTGCTACTGCTCCATCCGCACATGTGATCGGTGGGAAGCTACTCTTCGAGAAGTTACCCTCTATTTGTTTGACCAGAGTCCAGAAGGAGCGGCTGCCATTGGGGTGTAACATAACCTTTATACAATAGTTGCTTAACGGATGCAGGCAATTTTTATAGAACATCTTAAAAGATTGAACTGCTCTATAAGTTGTGCCCATTTTACCTGTATAACTATTGTAAGAACGTTTCGCCAACGTTCTTGCAACAAACAGTGCTGTGGCAGGAATGCGCTGTAAATGTTTTTACAACTCTAAAAGAACTGAGAATTGTTAGTTGGGTCACATACCCTGGTCTTATGCAGTCCTTTTGAGCAGCTGGTTGCTATTGTGGGCGATATGTTGATTGGTAGCTAACACCTGTATGCACCGTAAGTCAATTGTGCGATTAGTTACGTAAACCTGGATTAGATTACTTGCTTACTATGCACCGCAAACTGACAATTTTGACACTGTCACTGTCAAATCTTGCGAACACAGCCTTGCCGTATCTTCAATCTGGATTAGTTAATCTGTTGACGGTGCATGACTAGATGTTAAAGATTAGCAAAACGCGGTTAGGGAACTAGGATTAGGATCGCCAAACGGTGCGTACGGGTGTCAGTGAGTTAGTCCTTAGTGATCTAGGAGTTAGCGATCTGAATCATCAAGCAGCATTTTTGTTACATGCTTGTTTTGTAAGACTACCAAGTTAAAAAAAAAAACGATTTGTTACGTATGTAGCAGTTGTAACGCGAGTGAGTGTATTTGTGGGGGCAGTGGCGAGTGGCGAGTGTCGAGTGGCAGCAGCGGGGTGGCACAGCGGCAGCGGAAGACGAAAGGCGGCGAAGCGGTTCATTATCAAATATTTACGGGCCGGCCGGCCGCGGCCGTTTGAATAGCAGATTCGCGAGCGATCGAGCGCCACTCCACTCGGCCGCTTCATTAACGCTCCTTGCGGGCGGCGCGGCGCGGCGGGGGGGGGGGGGGTGGCAACGGTGAATTATGGTGTCGGCCGGCCGGCGGCGATTATCGCCGATCTAAACGGACCGCGAAACAATGGAGCCACCACCAAGGTGCTCAAGAGCCACGAGGATACCCCAAGTCTAGCTGCGCCCCCCTGCTGAACATTACTTAAGCGTCGATGACACGGGGCTAGTTTACGAGCTGCTAGTCGGCGAGTTTAAAAGCTAGCGAGTGAGCGAATGTCGATGACACACAGAACTTTCCACTAGCTCATCCGATGACACGAAGGATAGTTTACAAGCTGCTAGCAAACCAGCTGGCTAGCCCCGTGTCATCGACGCTAAAAGGTGTAAAAAGCCAGCAAGACGGCGAGTGCGCTAGTAATCGAGTACACAGAACAATTCCTACTCGCTCAATAGCCAGCTAGTTGGCGTGTGGAAACTACGTCCGACCTCTTCAGAACCAATACTACTAGCCACTTGTGCACAAGCAAGCGTAAAGCGGCGTTTTCATTCGTATAGTAAATGGGTTAGTTACTTGCACCAGTAACTGTCAAGACAGCTACTAGTGTTCAGTGTAAACCACATAGCTAGTTACTTGTACCAGTACGTGTACCGTGTTTAGGGGGGTTTAGGGGGTCCGGACCCCCCCCCCCCCCGAAACGTTATAAAATGCCGTCTAAAAAATGGAATCCACAAATTTGCACCCCCCCCCCCCCCCGCAAGTTTAAGGTGGCAACTCTAATCTGGCCCCCCCGAAAGGTCAACCAAATGACACCCATAATCTGGACCCCCCAAAACCAAATCCTGGATACGTGCCTGACGTGTACCAGCGGACAATCTAGGAAAGTGAATAGATCGCTAGGCTATTTACTTGCCTCTCCGCCTTCCCCCACTTGCCAAAATACCCATAATTCAGTGTTCACGCTACGTCTTTAACGGCCAAACTTAACTTTGTGCGGTGGCAACTAATTGAAAATGAGCAAAATGAGGTGGGCGGAAAGAGAAACAATTAAATTTGTTGAAATCTACAGAGATCATGAGTGTTTGTGGAATGTGACGAAGCAATGATAATCAGAACACATTAAGCTTATTGGTTTTAGACGACGTGGAAGAAACAGACTGCACGTAACCTGCCCTTAAAGCGTCAGTCAGCAACTAATATTTGTTAGAGTATTTTTTCAATAAAAGCAACCTTAAAACTGTTTTATACTTGCTTTAATGGAATTTTTTAATGCTTCAAAAATAGAATCACAGATTTCTGGTATAAACTGTGATATTGTAGATTTTGAAACACGGAACAAATGCTGGAGGAACTAGTTCCAGTTGCTAAAAAATTAAGGGTGACCTCTAGTTTTATACGAGCTGGAATCGCATCCCCCATTTGAGTATCTGACCGTTGTATTGTGGGTGTTACCAAAGATAGCAGAGTTCCAAATTGCCCAGGACGTAGTCAAAGATACAATCTATATTCCTTAGGATCCTCTGTATACAGTTCTGTTAAAAGTAAGGCAGACGCTCCTCTGGTACTCCTTCTACTAAATCATTCTCTAACACATAATTTCTTTCTGGTACATTCTTCCTCTCTAATAAGGTCCTCAATTTCTTGTAATAGATACCGAGATACTTTCAATATACTACTTTTTATTTGATTTAACTTTGGATGCGGAAATTTTACGACCACACAAAGCCAAGTTTCAAACCCTACATCAAGCCTGTTACTAGCTACTAGTGACTCTAGTATTGCAAGTATAGTTTGTGTATGTAAACGCTTACTAACCCTTACTGGTATGCTAGCTACCACTAGCTAGTACAAGAACTTTGCCAATAAAAACGCCGCTTAACTAGTTAACAAGCTACCTCGCTCAAAAGCTCACGGGTGGCGAGTAAACTCGCCGGCAGTTCAGTTTTTTGCAGAGCGTTTTTACTAGCAGCTAACCGAGCGAGTAAACTGGACTAGTTTACCAGCCGCTTGTAAAAAATCCGGCTAGTAGCTAGTAAACTCGCCGCGTGTACTTGAGACTTAACGTTTTATTCGATTTTCGCCTCAATCCTTGTATCATTTTTTATTATGACGAATGCGGTTTCAGTATGCTTGTACGAAGCACATTCGCCAATACCTTTAATATGAGCGATATACGAGGGTGCTCCTATATGTACCCGGTCCTAAGTCTAGTCAAATCACGGTTTCGGTAATTTTAACAAATCGGCGCAAACCGAATGATATGTTCACACAGAAAACACCGATTAGGTTTTATTCGGTTTTCCGAGACAACAAGCGACCGAAACGACGAAATTGTCGTAGACTCACCGTGTGAACACTTGCATTCAATGTACGTGCCTTTGCAGTACACGGTTAAAGAGGCGATTCGATAAAATAGCTGAATCGGTGTCGTGTGAACGGGCTGTTAGGAGATGGAATATCAGCCCATTTGAACAGTTCCGTACATCATACGAATGAACGAGAAATGTCGTACAAAAGAAATGTACGTTAACGAACAGGTTCGC
Source organism: Callosobruchus maculatus (assembly GCA_951848785.1). Classification (NCBI taxonomy): domain Eukaryota; kingdom Metazoa; phylum Arthropoda; class Insecta; order Coleoptera; family Chrysomelidae; genus Callosobruchus; species Callosobruchus maculatus. Next base: position 2,074,323 of record CATOUR010000030.1, read on the forward strand.
CAAACAAAAAGGGCCCAACGAAGAAGAATAGGAACCGTGACAAGACGCCATTATCCCCTCCCGCAGCATCAGCGTAATTGCGCGCACGTCGGTCTGTCTGTCCGTCGGTGTGTCGGTGGAATGACCCGCGAACATGCTACGGCGACGTTCACGCGTGCATCCTTTTGCGGTGCGCCTGCCTTTATTGAAGCGCTCGCAGACAAATGTTACGGTGCTTTTCTGCTTTGTGCTCGTCCCATCTCGCATCCAGCACCGTCTGCTATCTTAACGAGAATACGTATCGCCCAAATGCTCACCTTGGAACGGGAAACAGTCTTTGGAATGGAAAATCTCACCCACGGTCAGTGATGCCAACCACGGCAATTACTGCGCTTTCACATGAGGATAATGTATCTCAGATACGCGTATCTGAGATACAGATAATCCATACATTCAAATGAAGCTGTTCAGACAGCCCCTATTTCCATTGCATTATACGTTCATTTGAAAATTTCCCATCCCGAATCTCTTAAAAACCACCAACTTTTAAAAAATTGCCAAGATACGTCAAAATATTTGTCAGAGGGACAACTTCTTAACCAAAAACTGGTTCACCTCCTTGTACCCTCTGTCCCCAAGATCGTCCCCTAAAAAATTTTAAATGACAAGGGGTATCGAGTAATATCTTGTTTCAGAGGTATGTTGAAGTCCTTTATTTTGACGTTTGGTTTTTTAAAATCGCTCGATTCGTTTTAGAGAAAATAAGAATCTTTATGTGTCTCAACTTGTTCAAATAGAATAAAAACATACGAAAATATCACTTCTGCCACTTATTGGCCAGACAATGATATAGGCAATTTTCAAATTCCTCACTGGCAGTTGCAAAAACTTACTGTAGAATATCATAGCAGCTTTCGATAATGCATTGATGAATTTATACGTTATCACAATTAGTCTGAACCATGTCATAAATGACACACGCCAACCATGTTTGTACTGAAAACGATTCAGCAAACAAGAATCTATTTGAATTTGTGGTTCTTGGGTTTTTAGGCCGGCGTCGTTTAGCGTTAAAGCTTGACGTTTCGCCTCCACGAGTGGATGGCATCCTCAGAAGCTATTTCACTTCGACGACTTCCAAAATACTGACGACTGGTAGATCTGCACCTGAATTTATACCTGCTAATGGTGACGTGGCCCAACCAGGTAGCATTGGTAGCCCCGCCCCTTCGCGATATGGTAGTGTCTTCAGGTCCTTTAGGATGGGTATCCATGTCCGGTTGACTTTCTGTATTTCTTCTTTCCTATTGAAATTATTATGATGTTTTTGTATTTCGATGGCTTCTCTGTTAAATCTGGCATGGTATGAAGACACTGCAGCAAGAACCTGAGTTTCTTCAACCTTGATCCTGTGTAAAATGAATGACTCTTCAGTGTCGTTTTTAGGCCTGAATACGCTTCACTTGATGATATTTTTTCTGTATTTTGTTTTAAACTTGCGGGCTTCCGTTAATAAAAATGATCAGGCACAAACTATCAGAAGTAGTTATTCGTCATTTCAAACTCTTGTAATACGATTCTCTGACGATGCTACAGTGCTATAAAAGCATCGTTTGACTGTGTATTTAGCATTTTTTATTTAGCAGGAAATCAAATAATGAAAGAAAATTAAATATCTCTGAAGCAGTTGAAAATCGGATCCTACTTTATGACTTTTTTTGTTGGAAATGAGCTGTACAGTCTTCTCCCAAAGTATCTTCAACTCTTCATAGAATTCCCCGTATACTGATATATCATCATACACAGAAAAAAATACTGTTGCGTTTCCAATTAATTGTTAGTATTTGGCTGTTTTTCCATCGCTTTAAATATATTTATAGTTGTTTCAAATCCATGTCATTGAAAGAATTCAATCCTTATATTCGAAGTAATCACAGGTATGCCAATAAATTCAAAATAATTTCATATTCATTATAACGATATGTATAATCCTTCTAATACCAGTATTGACATATAATGCAATCAAAACATCCTTTTATTTTTGAAATTTACCCTATGTTTCATTTAAGCAAAGCATACAATCTATTCAATGTACAAAAATTATCACTGCAACAGCAGTTCGTGATAATTCATCTGATAAAAATTAATTTTGTTTCAATGGCCCTTATCGTTCGCTGAACTATAATCAGTATCCGGCGGGACTAATTTCCCGATTGAATGAAGGTAAGAATAAAGAACAGGGGGATGATTTCAGTGCTACTATCGCCGCGAACTCGTCAACATGGATGAAGTTGTTCCGTTGTGTTGTTTCGGTGTTAGCCGTGTTGTGTCATCTCGTGGCTTTGCGTATTGCACCAGCAATTGTGTGATTTAAATGTGTCCAGTTATATATTAAATGGAGGACCTACTGAGAAATTGGGACTTAGAAGAGCTAACACCCACATTTGAATATAGGTATTTAGATTAGTCAGACAGGTAATAATACAAAAACTGGTGCAGGCTTGTGTCTAATTCTTAGGTCATGCTCCTTATAACTTCACACAAAACCACACCATTAAACATCCAAACGAGTCAATCAGCTGTCCTCGCAATAAAATCTGTTGGTCCAAGGAAAAGAAACTAGTTTAGAATCAATTACCAAACACAGATTCGATTCAACGACAGGCTGCGATTGAATCATTCACTGGAATCCAATGACATCTTATACTTGAATCGACAATACGATATAATTCGCTACCAACTATACACTTCCCATTGGAGGAAACGTCGATGTATTTGAGGAATGCTGAGTGTAACGTCCCATTGAATCCAAGCGTAAGTCTTTGACCAAATGACAGATTTTTCTCTGTGTATAATGTTGATATCTAGACCAAATACAATAATACCTTGGTTAATGATGTGGCAATACCCACTATATAACCATATGAGGGTTTATTATCCGATTCGGGTGGGCATTAGAGGGCCCGCACTCCTCACTGGTATCTCCCCAGACACCTCTGACGCCGCTCTGACATTCAAATTATAAAACCAGGGACCTTTATGGAGACCGATAACGTAACGAATATCACTCGGGACATTAACTACGGCTACGGCTTCTGTTTCGCACAACCCATTGTATTCGCTCGCCGTTGCCGCTGCCGTCGCCCTGAAATGTCATAACCGGAAATAGCTCTGCTAACAATTTTCTTTATTCTCTACGTTCACTATACATATAGCAAAGTGAAAAAACAAAGCTTTTTAAACATCATAGCTATAGAAAATACTATAAAATGTAATCGTGCGGATCTGTGTATAAACAACATACACACAGAAAAATCTGTCGTTTTGTCAAAGACCTACGCTTGGATTCAATGGGACGTTACACTCAGCATTCCTCAAATACAGCGACGTTTTATCCAATGGGAAGTGTATAGTTGGTAGCGAATTATATCGTATTGCCGATTCAACTACAAGATGTCATTGGATTCCAACGAATGATTCAATCGCAGCCTGGCGTTGAATCGAATCTGTGTTTGGTAATTGATTCTAAACTACTTTCTTTTCCTTGGACCAACAGATTTTATTGCGAGGACAGCTGATTGATTCGTTTGGATGTTTAATGGTGTGATTTTGTGTGAAGTTATAAGGAGCATGGTATAAGAATTAGACATACGCCTGCACCATTATTACGTGAAATATAACTGTCTGACTAATCTAAATACCTACATTCAAATGTGGGTATCAGGTCTTCTAAGTCCCAATTTCTCAGTAGGTCCTCCATTTAATATATAACTGGACACATTTAAATCACACAATTGCTGATGCAATACGCAAAACCACGAGATGACACAACACGGCTAACACCGAAACAACACAACGAAACAACTTCGTCCATGTTGATGAGTTCGCGGCGATAGTAGCACTGAGATCATTTCCCTGTTCTTTATTCTTACCTTCATTAAATCGGGACATCAGTCCCGCCGAATACTGATTATAGTTCAGCGAACGACAAGGGCCATTGAAACAAAATTAATTTTTATCAGATGAATTATCACGAACTGCTTTTGCAGTAATAATTTTTGTACATTGAATAGATTGTATGCTTTGCTTAAATGAAACATAGGGTAAATTTCGAAAACAAAAGGATGTTTTGATTGCATTATATGTCAATACTGGTATTAGAAGGATTATACATATCGTTATAACGAATATAAAATTATTTTGAATTTATTGGCGTACCTGTGATTACTTCGAATATAAGGATTGAATTCTTTCATTGACATGGATTTGAAACAACTGTAAATATATTTAAAGCGATGGAAAAACATCCAAATACCAACAATTAATTCGAAACGCAACAGTATTTTCTTCCGTGTGGGTGACTCTCCATTTCCACAGTTGGTAAGCCAATGTGAGACTTCTTTGGCAGTGTTATTGCCTGAGTTTTCTCTACGTTAAACTGTACTTTACTAATCCGCACTCGATGATTGTTTTGATATCTACGTTGATCTGTGAGGCATGCTGCTGTCGCCGACGTACCGTCTCCTGGGATGATAGTGGCTTCCCTGGTTCCATGCACGATATTAATGTACTGTCGACACTACAGTCCCGGTTTTGATTATTCAAATTTTTCAGAACTTCAACAGCTTCAGTGTGAATACCTAGTTATTACGTAGAAGTTATACATGCCAAAATTTGAGGACTGGAAAATCTTATAGATACGTGGCAACCTGTTCAAAGGAATATGAGCGGTATCCTAGACTTAGAGACACGTCAAAATCTGCTGTTAACACAGGCCTCAAATTTTCATTCAAAGATACAAAGATTATTGCAAGAGCCCATGTACTTCACAAAGAAGAGTTCTAGTAGTCACTGAAATTCTGAACAAATCCAATCAATTAAATTGATAATGTGGTGTCTACCTTCATATTCAATATCTAATAACCCATGTTCAATCGCTGGTAATCCAAGTCATCTACATCGACAGCCACCTAATAACAACTAATAATTCATGATTTTAGCCCTGTCTGAGTGGTGTATTATTATATTTTCATGGAGGAATTATTTTGCAGTTGAAGTTGTGACAACATCATTAAGATTTTGGTAGGTACTTAACTAACAAGTATGGCATATTATGCAAAATCGGTTAAACATGTATGTTTCAGTAAATAGCGAATTAAGAAATATGTATATTTTATTATTTATGTATATATATCTGTAAAAAAATATCTAAATCTTCTTATAAGAGTTCAAATTCTTCAATATAAGGATTTTCTTGGAAAGCACCAACAATGGTTTTGACAATAGCTCATCAAATTTAGCAAATTTAGATGCTTTCTCCAAGCAGAAAAAATATTCACCTGTTTGCGCCAAGATTATGAAACACTTCAATTGATAGTATAGTATTTTAAGTATTTTATAGTTGATGTATTTTGTTCTTTTATTTTTTATATTATCGTATACTAAAGTGAGGATTTCGGTATTCTTACTTCCAAGAATTTCCTAGTTTTGAATCGAATTTTGTATATTTACTTAGCATAACCGTATATGACCAATAAATTAAAACAAAAAAACTTTTTTAAAAAAAGTTTTTATTTAAAGGTTCTAATTGAATAGGTACTAGTTAATTTACACAAGTATATCGCACGACAAGCTTTTATGATCACATAAATTGTATATAGTGCGGCTATAAGTTGATAGTTAACACTCTAAAGGAACATTTTATTTGCTTGTCTTAGAACCTTAAAAAAAAGCTTTTTTTTAAGTTTTTTTGTTTTAATTTATTTTTAGTTATTAACTTACATTTATATCAAACAATTTGTTCATTTATTCTCGGCAAGCCCTTTTATTTGATACCCATATTGCAGAAGTGCATTAAAAAGAACTATTTCGCCATCTTGGATGGTCCACCATAGTTGATTTAGAATGACGTCATATTAATTTTCGAGTCACTCTCAACAAGCCCTTTCACTGTGCAAAGACTCTCTTCTCTCAGGTCGTAAACAAGGTTCATGCAGTGATAAAACAACTCCTTTACAACTTATTATAGGAAAATCCTTACCGCGGATCTTATTTACCACTTACGTCGCGTCACAGTCATACACGCCGGCTGTCCGGTCTACCCTTCGTGGTTGCTCGGTGCACCAGCGGTTCGTTAGCTACCCCCTAACCTCATGTCGATGTCGTCATTGTCGTTGATATAACCTGGTGATGACCTCTGCATAGGTTGTATAAAGGAACTCGTACAATTCGGTCCAGAATCTCCTGTGACTGCTGTCAGATTCTTGCTCACACCGCAAGCCTCCAGTTATGAGCGCCAAATGCAAAAACTCTCTTCTCTCAGGTGCAGGTCGTCAGGTTCATGGACTGATAAAACAACTTGCCGGCTTTGAATAGTTTTTTTCTCAAACTCTCACAACAAGATTCATCGTTTGACTAAAAATGACATCAGTGTGTCTATTTCAGTGGATCTATTGTCGCTATTGTCAGTAATGACATTTCTCTCATTTGATTATCATTCCCCTAATCATCTACTGGGCGTTCTCATATCAATATGGATACCCATATTGTAGAAATGCATTAAATAACCAATCCACTGTTGGATTTAGAACGACATCATATAGCTTATCGTGCATTGTCATCCAAACTAAACGTGTATACTAAAATTTCAGCTCAATCGGTTGAAGATATCTGCTTCAAAATTGAGTTGCAAAATTCCACCCGAACAAGCGTACATACATTGCAAGTTAAATAAAAGCTTTTAAAAATATAATAATCTTGGTTAAAGATTACAGCTTTGCACGTAATTATAAGATATGGTGTATCTTTGAATGCAAGAAAATATTCTTTATCGGAGAATTTTTTTATGTGTATAGTCCGACCTTCTCGAAGATTATCATGCGGAATCTTGCACTGGTGTCGATTGTTCATTCTAACCTCGTTACGGTAACTATGATGTGATGGCTTCCCATTTCCCTTTTTTCTATGAGAGTGAAGAGGCGTGGAGCGTTAAAAGGTTAGGAAACCGGGCCCGGAATCAGAGAGAGGAGGGACCGTTAGAGGTGGTGTGATGGTGTCTGATAGCTGATAGCCGTGTACGTCGCAGCCACGTAATCAGGTGTTGTAATGATATCAGAGGTTCGGATGATGAGGCGACGTCGGTTGAGAGGCCGTTACCATCGCACTTCTGCTTTTACGATATGAGGAAAAGGATAATTAGAAAGAAACACCGAACACCACGGTGTGCTCTAAATTGACGGTGTTTTGCTTGATTTCGTTCCACTGCAAATATTATCGAAATGTAATTTTCCTACTAATGAACTGCATATATGTGACAGGTGAGACACACGAAGGTATATCAGTCTATAATGAGACTGGTAGTGTGAATGTTTTCAAAAGCAGAGTTCTTTAATACACAAAGTGAGAAATGAAAAGCTTGTCTGCGAATGTAGTTTCGCTCAAGTATGCTTTGATTTAACGTAGGACGTTGGTTGTCAATTGTCAGAGTATCGTGTGCTCGTCGAGAAATTGAAAATGGGATAAAAATATGCGATAAAATTTTGTTTTTGGTTGGATGAAACACAAATATGCTCCATCAGCAATTATTCTTAGTTTTGGGTTCTTTATCTATTGTCTTGAGCTGTGTGCAAAGTATAGGTCAACAGAAATTAAAGTTTAAAGCTTAGACATAGCGTATGGGTAATAATATACTACTAATATCAGGTTAAAATGTCAAGTTGATTGACTCAGTACTTCCCACACATTACCATAATACCAGTTAATTATTTTTCCATAGTCTGAGATGGCCTTGTGACCAAATTACCCGCTCGCAAAGAAAAAGTGACAGACATTTTTAGGTTTTACAAGCCCCCACCCCCTAGCCACCCTAATTTCACCCCCACCAAGGAAAAGTAGGAAACAATTGGGAACTCCTAAAATGCCTAAAAACGAAGTTTGAACCGGTTTTATATTCTTGGTTTTAGTACTATTGCTGCGCCAATAATACGATTTATAAAAACCGTAAATTTCATTAAAATCAATTCAATAGTTTTCACGTTACACAATACAGAACGATCTAAAGCATTACCCGTATGTATGTACTATGTACACTTCAGAAAATTCTATGTCCCATGGTTTCTGTTATAGACAAGGTAATATTCGGATTGTCTTAAAAACGTGTATAATGCCGCCAGGTCTTTCTTTCACAAGTCAGTGGACAAACTATCATGAATACAACAAATTTTTCAGTTTTACAACCCTCCGCTCCCCAACCACCCCAAATTTCGCCCCCACCTAAGAAAAAAGTAGAAAATGATCAGGAACCTCTAAAACGCCCAAAAAGGAAGTTTGGGGAATATTTGAAATTATTAGTTTTTTGCTAATTACTCCGCCGCCCATGCACCGATTGCCAAAGCTATAGCAGCATTGCCGACTACTACCCCACAGCATATCTCTACCCAAATTTCATCACAAGCCATGCAGCGGTTACTGAGATTTGTGAATTTTCGTTTTATAAAACGCCCAAAAAACTTATCGGTGTGGGAAGTAAAGATCATATTTTTTCAGATATCAATAAAGCAGAATGCTTGAACAATAATTGTCACTCTCGCTATTATTCAGTGAATCTACTAGCAGCTTCTTAATCACACTAAAGCTCAGCTATCTCACCATGGCATTTGGTATTTCTGGACCAGCTTACTCTACGAAAAATGACGTTATCTTTGCAGTTAACAGATCGTCTGACTAGCGTTTGACAACGTAAATTATCGGAAGTAGCTAGAACATATACGGAATTGGACCTGCAAAATAAAAATCGTGCTCGGAATGCAATCTCTGGAAGTTTATTGTCGGTGATAGATCTGGAAATATCGAACCTCTATTAATGGCGGCAGTATATTTGTCTCCATCATTCAATTTCGTCCTCCCTTCTAAGAACTCCAGCTATAAAGCTAGATGCCCCAAAAGAAGAAACAACGCGAAATTACTGTTATTAATGATCGACAAATTGTTTTAACAACTCAGTGCGATCACTTGAATTTGATATTTATAAAAATGAATATGTATAGCTCAGTCGGATGGTACAAAATGTTAACTAGTTAACGCTAAGAGGACTATAAGCGACTTAGAAATAGTTTGTCCAAAACATAAACTCCTTTGTATAGCTAAACAGAGTTAGTAAACTCGTAAAGACTACTTAAAGAATTGATGTATTATTAAAAATCATAAAATATGAAATTAAATTTAAATATTGCAAGGCAAAGTGTTGATATTTTGAAATAAACCGGATGATTTTTATTTTTTTTATATTAGGTGTCTCTTAGAAATATCATTATGTTCGGTTCAGTCAGTTTAAGGAAGCTGGAAAGCCTGAGCTCCAGTTTGCATAATTATGCTCCAAAATTCAACAACTGTGTAAATCATATAAGAAAACCAAGTAGATAAACACTTAATATATACATTTTTTCAAATTAATGTAAACACAGAGAGAGATAAATTTCTTCAATTCATTATTTTGTATTTTAAGGAAAAGTAAAGGAGGGTAAAACATTCCAATGTTTCTCATTCATAAATCACAGACAACAACAGATTGTCCTCCTGAAATATTCAAAATTCAGACAAAATGTGAAACCTGATTGAATGCACAATTTGTAAGGCAACACCCTAGGTAGGCCGAGTCCTTAAAAAAGCTTATCACAATAACAATAGTTGCTTAGCTGAATTAATAATGAAGCGATAAAAAGATTTGGCAATGTTGCTTGTTTTCAAAATGAAAAGAAGAACGTTCCAGCAAGAAACCTTATCAGTTGCATTGAATGAATCAGGGAATAAGCAGAACCTCAGTTTAGTATTATTTTCAAGACGCTTTTGTATGAAACGCTCATTTTTCTCGCTCTTTCGTACACATCACGCTCTGTTTTTGCTATCGCGCACAAATATAACGTCAGGTCGTTCTGCTTAATTTTGAAAAATGTATCACAGGCGGGTATACTATATATTGATATAAAAGTTATAACTAATTTTCTTAATTCTCTCTCTTAATTTCTGTGGTCCTCTCAAGTGCTCGCTGAATTAAAATCTACTAGAAAATGGAAGAAGAGAAGAGAATATTGACTAGCATTAATACTCATTGATTTTCCATATACAGGGTGAGTCAAGCTCAACGCCTCGAACTCCTGTGACCAAACGATATCAGTTTTCGAAAAATCGACTTTGCAAGTGTATGTAGGTCGAGTTGGGCTACATTTTAAAAATAATAACTTTTAGACAGGGTGTTTAATGAAAGCGTGACATATCAAAGTTATGTTTTTTTAAATGGAACACCCTGTATATTATTGCATATTTAGATTCCTGGGTACATTTTAGTGTGACTTTGTATATCACCCATGGGACTTTAAGCGAACCGTTCAGGTGCAAATCACAATTTTGGGTATAGGTAGATGTCAGAAAAAAATTGAATATCGCAGCTATTATAAATCTTAGGGGGGTGTGACTTTTCCGTGTTACTAAGCATGAAATATGTCAGCTTACGTTAGACGGTCGAGTTCGAATTACATTTGTACTTGGAGAAATCGGTAGATCAATCAAGGAAAGTTCAATCAAAGGTAACTTGATTTTTTCAAATGGGAATGCATAATTTTTTTTATACGATCAAATGTGCAATTTGATAGGCTTTCTAATTATATAAGGTTGTAAATACCTTTCTATGGTAGTCTTTATTAAATTTCGAGATTTCAATCAAATCAGTGTTTTTCAATTTCCCTACCTATAAACAAACTAGCAGGCCACGAAACAACAAAATCGTACTCAGGTGGAAGAAAACAACTAACTTAGCAAAAAGATTCAGCAGAACTAGAGTAAAAGAACAAGATTATAAAAATTCCCTACAACAAATCAACTCTAACCAGAAACACCGGCGGTAACAAGTCTAATGTGAAAGAGAAGCTGGAGTACGACAGAAATGGATAATTTTTACAGCCTACTAGCGACTGCAATGTACTAGAGATTAAAAATTTCCAAAATCACTAAACACTTTGAAATGAAAGCAAAACTTTCAGCGATCGTTGCCGTCAGTCTAATATCTTCAGAACGAAATTTCACATTTAATGGTATAAAACAGTAGTCATTTCCGTCAAAGTCAAAAGTAATGATACCTCTCACTGTCGTCCTTTAAATTTTTCAGTATCTATTAGCAAGGTCGCAAAAAAAGGAATACTGACAAATCATATTTTAATTTTCTGCCAGGTAAATTATGTTTAATAATTTGAGCAGATTTTTAATTTTGGCGATCTTGCTTATGAGTATTGAAGAATTTGCAGAACTCCAGTCAGAGGTATCGGTTACTATTTTTTTAAATCATGAAATGTGAAATTTTATTCTGAAGCTATTAAACTGAAGCTATTACGTGGTAGATTTCCTTTCATTTCAAAATTCACAATAGTTTTGTGAATCGTCAATCTTTAGAATATTATAGTAGCCGGTATGCTGTGAAAAATACCCATTTCTGTCCTACTCTAGCTGCCTTTTGACCTTAGATGGGTTATGTCTGTTATTTTTGGTTAGAATTGATTTGTTGTAAGTAATTTTTATAACTTTGTCCCTTTACTCTAGTTCGTCCGTAACTACCTGCTAAGTTAGTTGTTTTGTTCCATCTGAACAGTTTTTTGTTTATATTTCATGGACTGCTAAGTTGCTTATAGGTAGGAAAATTGAAAAACACCGGATTTACCGAAAATTTGAAATTAAATTAAAACTACCAGAGACTGATATTTGCAACTGCATACCGTTAGAAAGCTTATCAAATTGCACATTTGATCGTATAAAAAAATTATGCATTCCCATTTGAAAAAATCAAGTTACCTTTGATTGAAGTTTCCTTAATTGATCTACCGATTTCTCCAAGTACAAATGTAATTCGAACTCGACCGTCTAGCGTAAGCTGACACGTTTTATGCTTAGTAATACGGCAAAGGCCCACTAAGATTTATAATAGCTGCGATATTCAATTTTTTTCTGACATCTACCTATACTCAAAATTGATTGATTTGCACCTAAACGGTTCACTTAAAGTCCCATGTGTGATACATAAAGTCACACTAAAATGCACCCAGGAATCTAAATATGTAATAATATACAGGGTATTTCATTTTAAAAAAACATAACTTTGATAGGTCGTGCTTTTATTATTTTTAAAATGTAGTCCAACTCGACCTACATACACTCGCAAAGTCGATTTTTCGAAAAGTGGTATCGTTCGGTCACAAGAGTCCGAGGCGTTGAGCTTGACTCACCCTGTATTTAATTTCTTTGAAAAGTGGTTCAACTGTGACGAAAAATAGTAACACAAATGAAGAAACTACAATTTATCATTGACATTGCTTCCCTAAGCAGCGCATGCAAGTTTTGGCCTATTCAAGTCAACAGATAAAACCTTTTAGGCTTCGCCTACGCAATCTGCTCAGTTAAAAAAAAAGCGGTGATGTATACATGCAGGACTGGCAGCGAGGCAGCACATTACAAAAAGCTGGCCTTGAATAATAGAGGTGCACTTGCAGCGTGCAAATAAAAACAAATTGGATCTGCTTTGCACCGGAAAATTGATAATTATTCAAGTGAAGTGCGTCAATAAATTTCCCGTCGGTACACAAGCGCTGCCCCGGGCTCAAAATCACATTTTTATTAGCATGCAAATATGGTACTTTGTTTAATTTGGATTTTTATCGGGTTGTCCGATTCGCATGCATTTTCACCATTTACGTGTTACTTGTGCGTTTTTTAAACGCGCTAAATATTCCAAAGCGAAGCTGGAGGCAGTTTTGGACGTTGTTGCTGGTATACAGGGTTACTGGTAACTCGACCACTTTCCTATAGAAAGTGATAGAGGGACTCAAATGCAATAGATTTAACCCCCCCATACGTAATTCCGGAAACCGATAGTTTTCGAGATAATTGACATTTAATGTTTTTCAACGATATGTCCAAATTTCCATACTACATCCCAAATTTAGAAAAAACCCTGCTGTCGATTTCAGTAATTTCCAATTTAGTTTGTTACTGCCACATACGCAAATCTAATTTAGTATTTAAATGTATGAAAATACTAAACAGTTTCAAACTACATACAATTATTTAAAAAATAAAGAACAAAATTTTTACATCCACCGTGAAAGAAAATTGTCTAGCTCAAAAAAAGATACACAACCAGTCAAACAAATTATTTTATAAACTTCCTTATCTGATGGCCTATTCCAAGGACAAGAATGACAGTATAACCACAAGTAACTATTTAACAAAATTTATCAACATAATACAGATTCATCAACAACATGATATTCCAGCATGATGGTTGTCCAGCACATTACCGTATCACAATTCGGCAGCTGTTGAACAACACATACGGTATGCGTTGTCGGGTATGTGACATACCCGAACAAATGGATAGGGAGGGATGAACCCACCCCATGGCCTGCGCGGAGCCCAGATCTGACACCTCTTCATTTGTACGTCTGGGGTCACATGAAGGCATTGGTTTACGAGACTCCAGTTAATACTGCTGACGAACTAAGGCAAAAAATTATCAATGCGGCGGAGGAGATGAAACGAACTTTTTCAACACGAGTTATAAAAAAAAAGTGAGGAAGCGGATCCGTACTTGTATCCAAAATCAAGGGCAACACATTGAGCAAGATCTCTAGAAACTTTGAGTGGATACTTGGATAAAATCATCGCCCGCATTTGCAAACATTCTAGTATGTAACTGAGTTATCAATAATGATTGTACTGTCATTCGATCTTTTTGAATAGGTGATTTTTATTCATTGCTGTTTATAATCTTTCTGAAAAGGTTATTAGGTAGGACAGTTTTTTTAGCGATTTGTTCAACCGTTTGTATAATTTTTTTTGAGCTAGATAATTTTCTTTCACGATGAATGTAAAAATTTTGTTGATTATTTTTATATTTGTATTTAGTTTGGAGCTGTTTAGTATTTTGAAACATTTTAATACTAAGTTAGCTTTGTTTATGTGTTAGTTAAATACTAAAATACAAATTATCAGAATCAACAACAGGTCTTTTTTCTTAGTTTAGGATCTAGTGTGGAAATTTGGACATTTGGTTGAAAAACATTAAATGTTAATTATCTCGAAAACTATCGGTCTTCGGAATTACGTATGGGGGGTTAAATCGATTACATTTGAGTCCCTCTATCACCTTTTGCAGGAAAGTGATTGCGTTACCAGTAACCCTGTATTTTTATGCGATTAGCGCGTTTAAATGACGTACGCTAAGAAAATCGATGGAAATTTACGTCTGTGAGAGTCGTCTTTACGTAAATACCTTTTCATACATAATCATCGTTTTGCGTCGTCAAATCCACTCAAATGAAATAACACACTTTGTAAACAGTATACGCAACATTAATTTGTATACTCAGTGTCATTTAAAATGCAACATCCAGAATGAATGCAGAAACTTTTTCAGTTTTACAACCCCAACCCCCACCCCCAAAAAAAGCAAAAAATTATCATCAGCATAGTCACAATGTTTTAACAGACATGTTGTGAACTCGTAAAATGCATCAAGTCGGAGCTAGAGTATTGCCGACACGAATATTATCAATAGTTTTGAGAACTGTAGCTCGCCATCGTTCGCGATTTACTGTCAGTTCATTGGTGCTCTTGATACTCATATCCAGCAACTGCTTCGTCGTATCCACCCAGAGTGAAAGGGAACGGCCACGGCGCCGCCCACTCGGGGCGTGACCCTGAACTACAAGTTTCTCCATATTATCGCTTCTGTGAATATGTCCGAAGAATGTAAGCATTCTCATCGATACAATGGAGGATAGTCTCTTTGGATTACCGAGCTCATCCAATATGGAAACATTAGATCGATGGGCGATATAAGGAACTATCAGCATTTTCCTCCACGCCCATATTTCAAAAGCATCTATGCGAGCTCGGTCTGCCTTTTTAACAGTCCAAGTTTCCGAGGCATACAAAAATATGAAGGACACAAGAGACTGAACCAGCGACATTTTGGTAGCTTTAGTGATGTTATGGTCACGCCATATTTTAGTAAGCTTTGTCATGGCCACCCGTGCCTGTTGAATGCGCCGTCGAATCTCATTCTCACAGCTACCTGAATTGTCGATCAAACAACCGAGGTACACAAAACTTTGAACTACCTCACAACGGCTCATTGACTTTATTTCTCGATGATTGTCATGCTCTCTATCTACGATAATAACCTTGGTCTTGTTGTAGTTAATACCAAGACCATATGCTGCACTAGTTCTTCCTGAGAAGCAGCAATAAGGGTTGTATCGTCAGCAAATCTCAAGTTAGATATTTTGCTTCCGCCAATAGTTATACTGCCATCTCAGTTGTCCAATACCTGTCTCATCACAAATTCAAAGTAAATGTTAAATAACATAGGAGATACTACGCATCCCTGACGAACTCCTTTTCTGGTTGCTGTTTGACCAGACAGGTTACCATCAATTCTTACACGAGCTGAGTTAGACTCATAGAGTTGCTGTATGAGAAATACTAATTGGTAAGGGACTCCCATGGAGATAAGGATTTCCCGCAATTTAGGCCACTTTACGTTATCAAACGCCTAAGAATAGTCCACGAAGCAGATAAAAACGGGAAAATAATGTTCTCTGGCTTTTTCAATAATCTGTCTTAAGTTTAAGATCTGTTCACGCGTACCGCGTCCTTTTACGAAATCTGCCTGCGCCTGAGAAATTTGCCAGCCAATAAAATCCTCCAAACGGGACTGCAAAATATATAGTAGAACCTTGCTTGCATGAGAGATTAACGAAAGTAGGCGATAATTGTCTGGATTTGTTGGAGATCCTTTTTTATGAAGTGGAACAAAAATGGATGTGCACCATTCATCTGGCCAAACACCGCATGACCAGACCCTTTTACAAATATTATATAAAAGAGAGATGCCGTCTTCACCCAAGCATTTTAATGTTTTGGCAGAAATAGCATCAACGCCTGTAGTTCTATTAGTTTTTAACTTGTTGAGGGTATGATCCACTTCAGACAAAAGAATATCAGGTTCATATTCAAAATACAATGAGAGGGCCTGAGGGCCATCCTCATGGTACAGGTTTTCGCAGTAATTTCGCCATACCTCAATAACCTCATGCAAGTTGGTAATTAGCTATCCCTCGGGATTTTTGACAGCCCAAGATTTGGGTTAAAAATCCCGACTGAAGCATTTGACCTTAAAAAACATCTCTTTCGGATGATTAGTATTGGCATGCATCTCTATTTCCTGGCACAATTGCTGTATAACAGACCGACAGACAGACAAGACTGACGAAAATGAGTGACGTGGGTTTTCGTTATGTAAACATTATCTTAAAATAGGAAATTTCCGCGGTCACAATACTCCCCTGGGGAGTAAAAGGGATATTCGCATAAAAAATGTATGCACAGCAACTTGGCAGTACCCTAACTAATAAACATCTAACACTCTTGTTGTTCATTCTGACGCTATTTACCTATCCAAAAAACTTTACACGTGTAAAAACCAAGCACGGCTTTTTGTCGATTCAAAAACAATGATCTGATCTGTTTCAAATGTGGCGAGAGACCAGTTGGTTGTGTAAAGATGCCTCCTAGAAGACGACAGCCCTAGTTTATGCAGTTAACCCCCTTTGAATGGGGTAGGATTCTAGGCCTATGAGAAATGGTACTTGTTTCAGATCAATTGCTGTAACCATATAGTTGGATTAACTGTATTGAACATAACGGAGGATACTTTGAAAAATAGACGTTGAAGGTATTTGAAGAAATAACTAATCGCTATATACTATAGCACCGGTCTCATTATTTTCTGATAAAGACTCATAGTAGACTGTTACGAAAAAGTTTGGTTCCAACTATTTCCTGGTTATAGTATGTTACACCACTTTTTTTGTTGGTCAAGAATTTTTAAGCGTTCTAAAAAAATTGTGTCCTAATTTATTGTACTGTTTAACTATGTTGTATACTGCAAATGAAGACATATATTCAAAATTACAAGTGTACAAGTAACGCAATAAGAATAATTTTGAATAAAAGTAAGTTCACAAAGGTAAGTTATATGTTGAAAGAGCTTCAATGGTTGAATATAAATAATTGTATATTGTATCTAGTTCTCATTTTTATATTTAGATTAAAACATCATTTATTGCCGGAACTGCTAGATAATTTTATAGAAATAAAGAATCACTAGCATAACTTGATTCGACTAGAGGAAATATGGATTTTACCTACAAATTTGCAATAGCAATATGACAAATAAATAGGTGTTCCAAAAAGGATTATGCGAATTTAATAAACTGGACAATAATATCAAATCAATTACCACTTTGAGAGTATTAACTATGGGAATGAAAGAGTATTTCTTGGATATACAGAATTTATGTTGATGCAATGTTATAAAACCAATGTACATATTATGTACCCATAGCGAATAAGGTTAGTTTGTATTCTTGGTAACAGTTGTATTGGAGCAGTTATGCTAAATAAATCTGTACTACTAATTCATAATGCCCGTGTGGGGGCGGGTTAGAATATCTCCCATCGAATATCCTGCGTGTCGTAAAATGAGACTAATAGGAACACCGAACTACAGTCGGTATAAGCAGTAACCTCTTCTCAACCAACAGCTTCGGGTGGACGAGTTGAGAAGAGTCAGGACACCTTCTTGTCCTTGGGGTGAGCAATTGCCCCTAAAGGCGGATGAACCGGTAGATACCATCTGGTCAACGGCATGAGGATGCAGAAAGCAAATGGGAAACTACTGCATTAAAAATCTTAACGATATCCCAAGAGAGACTCGTAAAATGAGTAAATGCATTTTACGAGTTCACAATATGTCTATCAAGACATTGTGACTATGATGATGATTCTTGGTAACAGTTTTATTGTAGCAGTTTTGCTAAATAAATCTATACTACTACCACTTCATAATGTAATAAATGCTGCTTCAGTGAGCTACTTGACTTAAATATGTAGCGTCCCTCTGCGCATATAATTTATATTCACTATTTCACTGATATAAGTGATAAGGCCGTCGGAAGGTTCACAGTAAACATCATGTGCATCGATGAACCAATCAAACTTTCCGCGCGGGCAGGAAAAAGGAGTGAAAACGCCATGCCATCCAGCGGCACCGTGGAATGATCAGGTGATAAATCTTTGTAGGCAAGTGTACATTTTGCAGAAAGTCTGTTAAGTGATGGATGAGCCCCATTTATTTCTCTAACCTCTGCCAAATTGACGTATGAATCACTCTTTTTGTTTACTTTTGCTATACACACACAACTTGGTAATGGAATTTTCTAATTTTGTGCAAGGCTACCGTCAAAAGTTTGGCGGTGTAGAAACTGTGCGGTAAGCTCCGGAGGGGCTTGAACCCGGGATCGGCGTTTGTGCACTACCTACAAGTAGTCATACAATCTCACAGATTCGAAACATAGCTATCCTAAAATACTTTCTAGCTCTCACCAAAGCTACTGGCTGGTATCAAGAGTTCGTAGAGGTAAAAAGCTAGAGACGCAACCAAATTTAAATTTCTTGGTACCGAAACCTGTTGGACATAATATAGTTTGTCTCTAGTAGACATAATGCATCAGTTAATTTGTCACTACCTGACTACTGGATGAAATATAATTGGAGTTTTTCATTGTTAAGCAGCAAAAACAAAAATTTTGTAATTATTTGCTGTATATTAGAATGGAACAACAAAATATCCGAACTTGCATTGCTAATTCCAAAAGGTAATCTTTTGTAACAAAAGAGACCCTTACCACGAACAGCAGACGCAGTCTTCAACTTTGACTCGTCATCCAGAGGTATCTGATGGTAGGCAGATTTCAGGTGTATCGATGATAAATACCTATCATCTCTAACTTTTCTGATGAACAACACAAGGCACATATTTAAGACACAACTTGGAAGTAAAATCCTCCGCAGCTTTGGACTGGACAGAATTACGTTTAAGAACTCTTGAAATAGTAATATAATAGTATGTATAGACGATTATTATTTTTTTTAATAAGATCATTTTCAGCGCATTCAAAAACGTCTAGTTACATTCTAGTTCCAAACATCACAAGTGTGTCACAGTCATTTCAGCTCCCCAACAGTGTCGTACACAATATACGAAAATGAAATCCCAAACAAAATCCATTTTGTCTGTCTTATTGTTCATAAAGAGTAAGTACGAGTATTTGATCATAGGAATACAGTGCCACCTGTATCTAAAATATGGAAAATTTGGACAAAATTCTGCAGATATAGGAGATATAATTTATTGAAGGTAAATAGTAATGTTTTGGTTTGATTTTGTTATGCAGTGGTGTGGGAACCGAAGGGTTGTCACAAAATATAGCATGACAGAGGCGTACACACGAGAGGGGTTTGTCAGGGTTCGAATCCTCCCCACCATGGGCTTGGAGTATTAACTAAAATTATATTTATACCTATCGACACATCCTATTCTCAATGGTTTAATGCTCTTAAATATCCATCGTGCTATTCCAGTTACTCCAGAAGCAGTTCTAGGACATTCTTTTGAAGACTTTCGATAATTATTTACTTTTTTGAGAAATGTATTTATTTGTCTAATTTACTACCCTTGATAATACTCTTACGTCGAAACTTCTTTTTAAATATGTTGTTTGAGATTTGCAGACAAGGTGGATGTTTCAGAAGGTCTGGTCGGGCTTTTAAATAGGTTTTCTGTTGATTTGATGTTAAAACCTTTTCTATGTCCAGCCAAAGAAAGTTTACAGTTTTGTGAGAGAGAATAAGTTGCCAATTTCACCACCATCCTAAATATTCCTCAAAACTTTGCAGTTCTTTGAAAATTGCACCTGCCAGAAAATACGCCTCACATTAAAACTGTTGCAGAGGGTTTATTATTCTCGGAGAAGTACATAGTTTTACAAATTGATGAAATATCAGCCCGTATAAATGTTCTTGTCATTAAAAAAATTACAGGTAGAACATGAAGGACAAAATTATTTGATAGGTATATTAAATACATACATATATTTGGTAGGCGTAACCCTTCCATCAGAGTATACAGCTCAAATTACAGTCCTTATTCACAATAGGTATTGTTAAAATTTTGATTTCAGGCCAATAGGTATAAAAGTAAGTTTTTGGGCAATTGCACAAAGCAGTTTTAATGAAAATTGCAAAAGAATACATCAATATACATATAGATGAGTTTATTCTAGACACATTTGTTCATGTAATGAACCCAAACTGATGAAATTCTGCTTGAATTAATGTTGTTAGTGTAGCAAATATTTTTATTAATAATTACACTGAAACAGTTAAAGACAAAATACAGACTGACAAAACTAAAAAGAGGAAATCTAATGGAAATAAGAAATGTCCAACATAAGGGAAAATCTCTAAATCTAAATACATGTACATTTTTGTACTGATACTATATAATTTTAGGTTACAACGTTACGCTTGATATGGTATCTTCAATAGTCTTCAGGTAAACAGTAAACAGACGATTGGAGATACCATATCAATCAAAACATTGTAATCTAAAATTATATAGACAATGTAAGTCCGAAACAGACCTTTTCTTTTTAAATATGTTGATACGGTTTTTGGCACATAAATTATCTGAACAATAACAAGTCGATCAAAGTATCTCAATACTTTTTTAAATAGAGCAACAAAAGTTTCTTGGAAGTGAGCATTTTTGAAGCACGTCATTTAACAGAGATAAGAGCCGTTCTTCTTTTATTTGCCAATTTACTTGTCGACATAAAAATGACGCAGTAAAATGTCTGTTCGACGATTTAATCTGGTTCAGTTAGTTTTTGTAAGCGGTTTTCTGAGACTATTCGCTAGCGATCCGGGTGAACGATGTCTGTTCAAGTCGACAAATGAACCGGTCTTTATTCTTTGTTCGTTAGACAGATCGCGATCTAATAAAGATACTCATTAAAATCCTACCTCGTTACGATAGCGGAAAAAAGAAAAATATCGCGCTTACGCTCTAACGGCTTCTTTTCTTCCAATTTATGGTTATTAGAAAAATAAGGGGCAAATCGGAATAAAGACCGTCACTAGTACCGTATCTGATGCTCTTATTTAGATTTCCAATTATAATATAATTTCAAAGATTGCAATATACATCCACAATGTAGAACGACTTGGTATGAGAATTCACGCAATAATAGGAAAAAAAGGGATATTTGTATTGAAAATTTGTACATAGCTTGGCAGTACCATCTCTAGTACACATGTAATACCTTTTGTTTATTCAGACATTATTTACCTACATGGTACCCCCAAAAAGCTCTAGAACAAAGCATGGTTTTTTGTCGATTCAAAAACGATTATATCGGGTTGAAACACAATGATGACAAATTCGGGAAAAAGATCCCTCTCGAAATACAAAGCGACGTGTCACGGCGATTTTCAGTTTTTCTGATAATTTCAGAGATAACATAATAATTACCAGCTGATATAACAAACGCATTTTTCAATTCAATTACTGATGTTTATGATCTTAACGTATTTTACTTACTGCATCAAGGAAACGGTGTGACTGAGACTACTTTTTTAACTGAATTATGTAGGGGAGGTGCAAGGGACATGCGATTTTTTTTGTTAACTGTACCTAATATAAAGAGAATTCAGTGGAACTCGCTTTTCTCTTTCTCATTGGAAGGTGGTTAACTGTTCTTGGAAAAAGGCAAATAAAATTTACATTTGTTCAAATAAAAACCATTTATTTTTCAACTTGAAATATGTAATAAACAAAACAAAAATATAATGTAAAAATGCTACTAAGATTTGCTTCTTCCAGAGCGGATTTCATCAACACCTAGTTTGTTCTATGTAGATTGAATACTGAAACAGAAAAAGTGAATTTTCACCCAACATTCGAATGTCGTATAAAAACTATGACCTCCGCACGTGAAAGAAACTTCTAGCGGGTATAGGTACCCCTAACAGCGATCCCGAACGTCGTGCCGGACAAAGAGATTGGCGCGTGATGCGAAAAATTCTACAGGTACATATCGTCATCAATAATGCTTCTCCGTTCACTGGTTAGGTTCTCATCCTTCTTCCTCAATTAAGGACAGGCAAGGTATATGTATTTGTACAGGTTAAATTAAATTGGCGAATCCATGCAGCAACGATTCGTGCCAGTATGGAATAGCAGAACAGTTCGGGATCAATGTTGGAGTACCCGCTAGAAGATAGTGAGCGCGATGTAAACGTAATGTAATGTTGGAGGAAGGAAAAAACTCACCTTTTAGTAGCTTATCCCACCACAGAAACAGCAAGAAGCACAGTATTTCTTTATTAAATGTTATTCCTAAAGGACGCTAGACTCCCAACAGAACAGTGCAACACTTTTTTTCACAGTCCACCAGCCATCAATACAAACACAAACTACGTGTACATGTAAGCACAGACGCTTCCACTGAATCGGTATGTTTAACGCCAAGAGGCCTAGTGGCGCTACTTTCAAAACAGCCTTTCGTTGAACGGTTTCATGATATTCACGACAACGTTTATTGATCTTACAAATGCGTTTTACTTATAAGCACTGGCTTTTGTGATTTACATAAAGATAGGTTTATAGTATCAATGAAAACTATTAATGATGCCCACAATCACGGTTGTTGAAACAACAAATACTTTAATTATTATGATAAACGGATGTTACTGTTCTTCCAGGATATTTAATAAAATACAGTTTTCAAATTCATAAATACGGTTCTTGTTATTAATAAACGTTGCTAATTGTCAGCACAAATAAATATATATTAATGCTTCGTGATAACGTACAACTCATATCGGATTGTATTTCCATAAACGTCGATTTATTGTATCCACAAATATGAACATGAGCCAATAAAGAGGTTTCGTTTGCATCATAAATAAAATTTTCGATACACGAACTAATAAAGAGCGTTTATGAATATTACGAACGGCATTTTTTTGAGTGGGCCTCCACGATCACCCGATTTATCGCCAATTGAAAAAGTATGGGATTGGATGCTGTGAGGGCAGCTTGGGAGGCTGTATCCCTATCAACAACCAGATTACGAGCATGCCGCGTAGCCTAGAGGAGTGCATTTATCAACATACTGATTATTGATCTGTTGTATTTTTTATAAACTAATTAGAGAAAATGAGTTGGTTTATTATCGTATTTAGTCCTACCGCATTTCATCAACCGCAACCATTTTTTTCTGAGTGTTCAGATTCCACTTGCGAGAAGTATAGTTTGCAATACAGATCACCGACCCATAAACCCAGATACCTTTCCAAAACCTGATTGTCGTTTGCACATGTGTAACCAACACGTTACATCAACCTCAGCCCAAAATATTAAAAATTCTATTGTCTGTATCTTGATTTGGAAACATCCGTAAAAATGGTTACGTTCGGACAGACGTGTCAGTAAAGCAATAAGGAGAGCGTATTCTATCCCGAACACGTTCAAAAATCATCACTGGGAAGCACACCTCACCGCTACTTTACGTTCCTGCACGGAGTAAAAACTCGCGCAGTTTTTACGGTTATTTCGCGTAGCCTCAGATGCACTCATAAAATATTCAATATCCACAATGAAAATTTTACAATAACCGGGTTTACGACGCACAGTCCGGTTCCCTAGCTACACCTCCAACCGCCTACAATGAAACTACTCACTGGTAGTGAGTTTGGCCTTTAATTTATTTGAAAGTCTTTCCCAAAAAGCTGGATACTTGTTTAGATATTAACCTTCCGGAGCTGCTTTTTTTTCTCTCAAATCAGTCTCTCCAATTCTCATCATCGTCGTCTATTCAATTTTCAATTTATTACCGTTTTTACCCTGCAAGATTCAAAACATTTCCACTTTTAAAGTATGATTTAAGCCTTTTACAGTTCTGCAGTGAAGCGTGATATCTCTAAAATGAAATGATGCTGCTAGTGGCACTGTTTGTATGCAGAGTCTACTCAGTTCTCATCACCGTCTCCACAGTTTATTACAGTCATTATTCCAAAGGTAAAAAAAAAATCACCCACCATCCCTACAGTCCGGACCTTGCTCCCTGTCATTTTGCACTTTTTCTGCAGGTGAAAATGAAGCTGAAAAGGGGGGCTGTTTTCTAGTGATGAGGACCTCCTGCGGGCTTGGGACCACAAGTATTATTCAATACCTAGTGACAATTCAAAAATGTGCTCTTACATGCTGCCCAGATAAGTCAATCAAAGAGTAGCATGCAACCAAAACAACAATGGATTAGTAGCCACACATAGTCTGTTATTGAGGCACGTAGAAGCCTTAAGATCTCAGGTCTTGATTCAAATACAAAGCAAAACGCATATAGACAGCTCTCACGCGAGATTCAGAGACTATGCCGATGAGATAAGAGCTCTTATATACAGCAATTGTGCCAGGAAATAGAGATGCATACCAATACTAATCATCCGAAAGAGATGTTTTTTAAGGTCAAATGCCTCAGTCGGGGTTTTAAACCCAAATCTTGGGCTGTTAAAAATCCCGAGGGACAGCTAATTACCAACTTGCATGAGGTTATTGAGGTATGGCGAAGTTACTGCGAAAACCTGTACCATGAGGATGGCCCTCAGGCCCTCTCATTGGATTTTGAATATGAACCTGATATTCCTGAAGTGGAACATGCCCTCAACAAGTTAAAAACTAATAGAGCTACAGGCATTGATGCTATTTCTGCCGAAACATTGAAATGCTTGGGTGAAGAAGGCATCTCTGTTTTATATAATATTTGTAAGAGGGTCTGGTCCTCCGGTGTTTGGCCAGATGAATGGTGCACATCCATTTCTGTTCCACTTCATAAAAAAGGATCTCCAACAATCCAGACAATTATCTATTATATATTTTACAGTCTCGTTTGAAGGGTTTTATTGGCTGGCTAATCTCTCAAGCGCAGGCAGGTTTCGTAAAAGGACGCGGTACGCGTGAACAGATCTTAAACTTAAGACAGATTATTGAAAAAGCCAGAGCGTATTATTTTCCCGTTTTTATCTGCTTTGTGGACTATTCTAAGGCGTTTGATAACGTAAAGTAGCCTAACTGTGGGAAATCCTTATCTCCATGGGAGTCCCTTACCACTTAGTATTTCTCATACAGCAACTCTATGAGTCTAGCTCAGCTCGTGTAAGAATTGATGGTAACCTGTCTGGTCAAACAGCAACCAGAAAAGGAGTTCGTCAGGGATGCGTATTATCTCCGATGTTATTTAACATTTACTCTGAATTTGTGATGAGACAGGTATTGGACAACTGGAATAGCGGTATAACTATTGGCGGGAGCAAAATATCTAACTTAAGATTTGCTGACGATACAACCCTTATTGCTGCTTCTCAGGAAGAACTAGTAGCTCTATTGAACGTTTTAGAACAACACAGTGCAGCATATGATCTTGGTGTTAACTACAACAAGACCAAGGTTATTATCGTAGATAGAGAGCATGACAATCATCGAGAAATAAAGTCAATAGGCCGTTGTGAGGTAGTTCAAAGTTTTGTGTACCTCGGTTCTTTGATCGACAATTCAGGCAGCTGTGAGAATGAGATTCAATGGCGCATTCAACAGGCACGGGTGACCATGACAAAGATTACTAAAATATGGCGTGACCATAACATCACTAAAGCTACCAAAATGTCACTGGTTCAGTCTCTTGCGTTTTCCAAATTTTTGTATGCCTCGGAAACTTGGACTGTCAAAAAGGCAGATCGAGCTCGCATAGATGCTTTTGAAATGTGGACGTGGAGGAGAATGCTGAGAATTCCTTATACCGCCCATCGAACTAATGTTTCCATACTGGATGAGCTCGGTAATCCAAAGAGACTATCCTCCATCGTGTCGATGAGAATGCTTACATTCTTCGGACATATTCACAGAAGTGATAATATGGAGAAACTTGTAGTTCAGGGTCACGCCCCGAGTGGGCGGCGCCGTGGCCGTTCCCCTACACGCTGGGTGGATACGACGAAACAGTTGCTAGATATGAGTATCAAGAGCGCCACTGAACTGACAGTAAATCGCAAACGATGGCGAGCTACAGTTCCCAAAACTGTTGATAGTGTCGTGTCGGCAATACTCTAGCTCCGACTTAATGCATTTTACGAGTTCACAACATGTCTGTTAAGACATTGTGACTATAGTGATGATGAGTGACAATTGGCTCACTAGTTTAAAGAGTGTTTCAGAGGATGGAGAGATGTATTGAATGTAGAGAAAATACTTCGAAAAAATGAAATGAATAAAGCTGTATTGTGAAACTTTCCTAGTAAAATTCGTATTTAAAGGTAAATACTAAATGAAAGTACAACAGAGAGGAATGGATTTATAACAGTTCGCGTTCGACTGCTGCTGTTTCAGTGAAAACAAGTAATCGTGTAAAACGAAGGCGTCATTAAAAGTTGGACGGCGTTGTTGTTGTTGTTTTGTTCGATGCATGTTGAACTGGGGCTGTCCAGGGCAAAGAAGTGCAATTCGAAGCAGCAGGATAGCGCATACCGCGCGCTGTGGATCCAGATAATTACCTAATCTAAGTTTAGCTTCCATATTGTCCAGAAGTTCAACCGTGCTGTAGCTGTAGATGCTCCGCCGAAATTCCTCCTTTAATTAAACGTTCAGATGTTCCAGAAAATACGGTGTTACTTACAGGGCTACACAAGACATAGTTGAAAAACAATTTTAGGCCGCAGTACATCCAGATATTTTTATGCGAAAGTACACAAAATTGTATCGTGCGATGTCTCATAATACACCAGTTGAAGTAAACATTCTCGCAACTGAGGGTTGCTCTACATCTCCGTCAATCCACCAGTACGTAGACAGCTGTTTCACGCTTAGTAGCGATCATCAGTGCGCCATAGGTCGATTGACGGAGACAGAGAGCATCAGTATTTTCATGTCTACCAGACGTGTGAAGCATGTGAGAGCAGGGGACAGAAAGATCTGGCTTGTGCGCCATCTGGTACCCGAAGGTAACGGCAAACCAAAGAAAATCGCTGCTAAACAGCAACCCTCATATATCAGCTCTCATATGCAGCAGCATAGAGAACCGCGCTTCTGGTCGGTTAAGCGGACGCGCCGTGGCGTTCCACCAAGAAGTCTGCTGCTGTTTAGCAGTGATTTTCTTTGGTTTGCCGTTACCTTCGGGTACCAGATGGCGCACAAGACAGATATTTCTGTTTCCTGCTCTCATTCTTGCAACCATCTGCCCCTCATCTTAATATACGATTCCTTGGGGAGTATATAGTCGACTATCAACTACTAATAAATTCATGTTATTAGGAGCATCTAAGTTTTCCCAGTCTGAACTAGTTCGAACTTCTATGCTGTAGGTTTTGAGAAGAAAGCCGGAACAGTGACCGGCTGATACTCGTATTTCAAAAAAGATGAATGCGTTAGAGAGTCTAACGCATTCATCATTTCAGACGAACGAGGCGAATGTGTATTTAAAAAATGGTGGAGGTATATAATTATTATTTGACCGTCAATTCTGATGATTCCGATAAGGGGTCTACAATTCTACATCACAAACCTTAGAATTGTAACAAAAATAAATTGTAACGTAATACAAATTCATGCAAAATATTATACACTTGTCGATCCTACAACATAATTAATTCATTTATTTATGTTGTTTTTGGCATTGCATGCAGCATGCATGTCACATACCCCATTGTATTGCCTTTCGTTGCCTAACCAATGTAAATCAATAGGCAATCTCTGTAATGGTGACAAACCATACCATCGAATATTTTAGTGGTGATTGCTAGGTCTGTATCTTGAAGAAGAGTGTCACAAAAAATTTTGCATTCACCCTATTCTAGTTTTATGTTAAGTAATCTACGGCTCCTTCGATGATACTAGTACAAAATTATAAGCGTATTTACGTGCATTTGCAAAAAAAAACTATTCAAAAATGAACCGAAAACCCGGGATCGGCCGAAATTGTGTTTGCAGCAGTTTTCTGTGGGAACAGGTTAGGTTAGGTTAGGGGGGTCAAACGTACAGGCCGGGTTAGGTAGCCCCAACACTGCAGCCATTGGTTTATTGTATTTTCCTGTGTGTTTGTTAATCCGTGAAGTTTTGTGACCTTGATGAGATCCAAGAGTCTCTTCCCGATATCTCGATTGGGGAGTGATTTGGGGTTATTTGGCCCTATCAGTCTGAATCTTCACCAGCGTAGGGGCTCACATTCAAAAATTATGTGAGAGGCTGTTTCGTCGTCCTCGTCACATAGTCTGCATATTGGTTTTTCTTTGAAAATCCCCAATGTGTGTAGATGTTTTCTTAGGCCGCAGTGTCGGGTTAGGAGGCCGGTTATTAGCCTAGTTTCTTTCCTGTTTAATTTTAAATCTCTTCAGCTAGTTTTGGTGTGGGTTGTTTCACCATCAGCTTGCTGGTCTGAGCCTTGGATGTGATTGCCAGTATTTTAGGTACTGTGAATGCATCCACTGGTTTATCGTAGTTCTTACCAAAGATCTTGTAATGCCTATCGCCGGTTCGGGGTCGGTAAAACTGGATGCCGATCCGTTTCGTGCTAAGGTATCTGCTTTTTCGTTCCCTTCAATTCCCTTGTGACCTGGCACCCATTTCAGGGTTACCTTGTTCATGACACTAAGTTGTTTGAGGTTTTCTAAGCATTCCCAGACGAGTTTGGATTTGATTTGGTAGCCGTTAAGAGCTTTAATCGACGCTTGGCTATATAGCAGATAAGAATGTTTTTACTTTTGTATCCCTTTCTTATGCGAGCAGACAGAAAGAATTCTGCCGGTGCGCCATGTTTCACATGTTTATTAAACATGGAAAAATTGATGCTCTCTATTTCCGTCAATCGACCTATGGCGCACTGATGATCGCAAATAAGCGTGAAACAGCTATCTGCGTACTGGTGAATTGACGGAGGTATAGAGCAGCCCTCGTATATCCCCTTCTTATGTTTTCTCTCAGAACAATGGGGCCGATTCGTTAAAGTGACCAATACAATAATCGCATCGTGTGAACGGGCTGTAAAGGACCACAGACGGACGGACGGACGGACAGACAGCCCGCGACACCTTTGGGCGCACGTTCTGGCGCCACGAGCGGCGTGGCAGACCGATGGCGTAGGGTGTAGGGTGTAGGGTGGATTGCGTGCCGTAAGCACAATGTGTTTCTTGCGTGTCTTTCCGTGATTTCATTCCGAAGAATGGGAACAACGAAGAGAACGAAAGAAGTTCATCTGTATATTTAGATTATGGAATTGTATGGGGCCGACGGCAGCCACAATCGCAGCCGGTTATTTACCCTAATTACTAAATCCATAACGAGCTTTTGATCGAAAAAGGGCTCCTTTTATGGCTCCCTTGCGAGTTACCGCATTTTTATTCGAAACTGCCTCGTGCATCTTTTTGCCTAGACTTGTTTATGCTCTAACATTAAAGTGAGCTTTACACGGGGCCAGTAGCTGTTCTTATTTTTTGAAGCTGTCACTGGAAATCGGTAACTTGATTCGTATAATAGCTTACTGTCCATTCTCATGCATAACTTGTATGTACAATTACAATTCAATAAATCAAATATGTGCAATACTCAAAAATGAAATATAGTCCTGTACAGTGTAAAAGCTGTGTTAATTTTTTAAATATGTAAACCCAAACAGCATTTGACATAAACTGTATATTCCCAGGCTATTCAAAATATCTCAGGGAAAGCTATATCCTGGACGACGTGCATGGGACGGCCTATAAATATCTTGATGGAACTTTATTAGACCACCATGGGTAAGCCTATAGGGAAATCTTCAGGTTTGCCCAAAGTATTATCCACAGGTTGCCGAATTATTATCTGACTTGCAATTTGTGATTTGTACTTCAAGGGCCCTTGGCGTGTCGGATGGTACAGATCATCACAGCTACAAGTGGTTAAGATAGTAAAAGATGTTCTAACGTCAACATTGTCAAATGTCAGGTTTTGTATACAGAAGGGTGTGGTCCTGAAGGAATATCCCTCATAGTATACAAGCTGAGGATTTCCAAAACCGTCATCCTTAGGATCTTCCAGCGGGATGTCCAAAGGATGTCCATGCTTGCCTGTCACAGAGTATTCCAAACATGCCATTCTATTATAACCTAGGATAGCCTACAAATAAACTGTAGATGTCATTCTGGTCTTATCTCAAATTTGGACAATATGACTTTCTTTAGGATATTCTAGGGATATCAGGTGCTGTGTGGGAACAGGCATATAGAGTGAAACAAAGTGTTGTTCAAATGGTTAATAGGATAATTGTATCATTTGAAGATATCAGATTAATCGAACCTCGTACCCAAAAATTATATAGACAATGGAAGCCAGAAACAGGCCTTTCAAGATATTTGTGTCTTGTCCAGTTGAAACTGAAATATTTGAAACTAAAGAGAATAATTTCATGTTTGATGCTCACACAAATGTATGTATATCCTGTATCGTCTTTCCGTAAACTGCTAACATTTATCCTCAAGATGTTTAAAAGGTACCTTGTTCAAACCTTGTACTCAACGTTGTTAAGTCAATCGAAGTCCGGAACAGACCTTTTGAAGAATGTTCACGTGAAATACCACCAAATCTATTGACCGAATTTCATATCCTGCTAGTCCAAAATAAAAACTGCAATGAATATCTTTCGCAGCAATAGTGATTACCATAAAACGAAAAAGTCGCTATCGCAAGCCCATAACTCATATGAATTATAATACTGTAGAGTGCTAGTGACCTCTCGACCGCGCCTTACTGCTGTTTGGATTTATCTCAAGTATTTATATGATATACGAATACGAAGGGGGCTTAGATTACGACTCGAACTTTTACATAATAGCATTTTCTAGGCTGGTTGACCGGGCATTTTAATCCGTAAACCGGAATAAACGGTATAGGGCAAAGGAACTGTGCCAGTGTATACCGCTGTCGGTTGTTAAATCGCTTCTCTCGTAAAGAATGAAACGGTTCACTTTATCGACGTATTCCGATTGCAAAACGATGGAAAACCGCCACCGCAAAGGAGACTTTCTTTCCCGTAAATCCACAGTTCTGGCATATTTAGTACGGTTGCTGTTGTATTCGACATCGAAAGCCAAAAAATGCCTTAATAATCCCACACTATTTTTGAAGGCTAATGAGTCGTTCTTTGTAGCTCGATCACTAGATTTCACGTTTGTGTCCAAGTTTGTTCTGTTCAAGTTTTGTTTTTCTATTATGGCTTTTGAGGAGCTGCCATATTGGTTCAATTTCCATATTAGGCTTCTAGATGTTTCTGTTTCTGGCGATATAAACTACCTTTTAAATTTTTAGCGATACCAGTGAGGTTCTTTGTCAATACCAAAGTTTACGGAATACATATAAGTTAGATCACTCTCCGTCGGCACTTTGAAGATCTCACATAAAAGCAGTAGGGAGATATTGTACGTTCTGGGGGGGTCAGTGACCTCTGAGGCCTTGACCTAGATATGAAGGATCGATGACCTCGAGACCTTGACCTCCCCCAGAACATACATTCCTTCTAGGGGGTCAAGGCCATCTGATGACCTCATTCATAAACCCTGACCTAGATTAGGAACCTTGACCTGGAAAAAATGATCTTGTACTATATACTCTACGTTCTAGGGGTTTTAATATCATGGGGTTGAAGTGGGGCACCCAGGAAGATGTCCAGAAATAATTTTTTTGGGTGAATAGTAGTGCTGCGAAACTGTTATTGTAATGTCGATGTCTAGCGATCAGGGAGTCGAGACTGAAGTTTCGAGAAAAATTAAAACAGTATGTACAAGGGCGAGCGGTTCGAGAGCGGAGAGGAGGATGGAAGTAGGTCATCTGATAAACTGGGTAGATCTGCAGAAGAGTGACATACAACGTAAACCCTATGGAATGCTGGACGTACATAGTGGAACAGGGGTTAACGTGATACATTCCTTATAGGGACGTCGGATGACCTCAGTCATTGGTTTGACCTAGGTAAGTGACTTCATATGTCCTTCTAGGGGTTAAGGATGTCTGATAACCTCCGTTGTTGCCTTGGCCTAGATTAGTGGCCTGGATCTCAAATTTGTCTGCGCGTCATAAAGGAAAAACTGGTTCTGTTAATAAAGCGAGGTATAAAGGTGCAAGAGACCAGAGTTCCGCATCACTTTATGCTTGCGTATAGTCTCAGAGCTCCTAACTAAAATGTCACTAACCACCTTAGAAAAAAGTGTATTGGAACCAGTGAAACAACAAATTGAAAATGAGTTTAATGAGTGGGCGTTGAAAATAGATGTACCCGAACGGCATACTATGACGGAGAAGCTGCGAAGATTGCACAGAGCCCTTACGGACTATGAGGAGGGAAAACTATGTGCTCTGGGTTTGTTCAACCACATAGAATATACCCGAAGATGCGAGTTGTTCTACCCTATTATGAACCAGCTGCCACCGAAACTAGGCGATTTGATAAAGGATCATCACAGTAAGGCCAGCCAGCGACCAACGCAAAACGTGCACCGAGTGAAAAGCATAAGAATTGTGGAAGCTGATGGGAGAAGATTAGTGTTCTTCTGTGATCTGTAGACAATGAGTGAAAAGCGGGTACACTTTAGTGATATCATACGTACGCAACGTTTGGTCGTATGGAAGTATGCAGCAAAAGTGGCGCGAATGGGTAACTGGCAAGAACATGCTGCAGACCGTAGCAGATTTCAACAACGAATATCACAGTATGCTCCCGAACTGAACAGAGTGTTGTGTGTTCAGCATAGGGAGAAAGTCTGGAATGAGCGATTTGATATCTGAAATGTATTTGATTGTAACTAAGTGTACCTGTACTAATCTTTGTATTTTAATATACATGATATAAGCAATGTTTGAGTTTGAATTCAATTTTTTCATTCGCAGTAGGTAACTGGTGAGTAATTCATCAACGTTAGTTTTGATGATAGGGGAATAAAACGTCAAAAGTGAGATAATATCAAAGTTTATCAATGCATAAAGTATGAAAACATAATTATGACATGATAAATTTATCATATAAAAAATAAACATTAGAAAGTGCACAAATGCAGATATCCTTAGTGTGGGCTAGACAGCTTGCAGGTTGAGCGACTATACGAGGATGCTCATCAAATTCGATGATAGGCTTAGCGGAATATTGTCGTAAATAGTCGGCTTTCTCTTTACCCTTGACAAAAATGCGATCAGCCTGCGACGTTAATTCCTGGAGGATCTTCGAAATACTGTGTAGTGGTGTATATCCTGACATCCAGTCAATACAGTGGTAATGTCTCGTTAACCAAGAAGCTTGTTTTTGCAATGCGTCAGGGAGAAGATCCCACGAGAAGGGTTGCTTGAAAATGTAATGACATATTCGAGATCCATCAAAGCCAGCAAGCTCTTTTACTATAAATCTCTTGTTCTCTACTGTGAAACCCTGAACATCTAAGACAAGACTCATAGTTGCATGCGACTGAATCGTTTAAAGACGCAAATTTTGTTGCAGTAAGCGTCAAGAGCTTCTCGTAGAGCTTTGAGTTTTTGACGATGCTGCAAGAGAGCTAGTTTGTATGCGGCAGTCATGATGAGAATGGTAGTCAGTGGGCAAGAGGAAGAATATATAATTGTGGGAGTTAACGCTGTTTTACAATTTTAGTCAAAGGATTGTAAGAAAATACTCGATCATGTAGAATCAAGCAGTATGCCGATGTGTTTTTGGGAATACTTTGACTAGTTTCGAATTCTATGCGCATAACAACGGATGCAGACTGAATGCTCTCCTTTTGCTTAGAACAATCGATGTGTGTTATAGGGGCTACTGACTTAAAGGTGTTAGGGGTAAACAGTGGTTCATTGCCCGTGTGATAGTAGATAGATCGGAATTTAGAGAACATATCATAGAGTGTGGCAAATTTGTTGTTATCGAAATCAAGATGCAAATCGTTGTACGGGAAACGATCTGAATTGAGAAAGACGCGAATGTTGGTTAAATGGCAGTGATCAAAGGTGGACATATTGGAAGTTACCTTATTTTTCTTATCGGTTTGAAATGCGATTAGAACATGTCGAGGTGTTTCAAGCTTCGTGGTCGTTTTGACTGGCCACGTGTGGCGTGTAGTCTCGGAAAGAGAGGGGTATTCTATAAGTTCCCAACTGCGAAAGTAGATTGGGATATCGATATTTTTGTTAAGGAGTTTTGTTAGCGCTAATTGTTGAGGTATGTCGACCGAAACATGAGGAACGCGCCATTGTATTTTGTCAAGAGTAATTTTAGGCAGTTCCTCTATTGTGCTCACCACAGAATCTGAATCAGACGCGCTGCGTATTAGCACTAATTCCTGTTTCATGTTTAGCATAATTTTGTTGTAATCTTCAAAAAAACCCATCCACATGGCTAATGGGATACAAACGTTAAACTTTCCACTATCAGCGATGGTCGTATCTTTGGGAAACCATCCAGCATTTTGCAGACGCAAACTTTCATTTTCGTTGTAGGAGAGATACCCCTTTAACGTGGAGGTAAGACCTACACCGCGCACCGAGTCAATAACAACGCCGTTCAATTCATAACGAATTTCGCGAAATAAAAAAGCGAATGCATTGTTAACGAGTTTTAGAGTCTCAATCTTTGAACCATCACTTTTTGTCAAACTACCTTCGAGATATAGCATGCTCTGAGATGGTAATGTATACGTATCTAGTTCCTGAACTGCAATACGAATTTCGTCATTATAGTCAAATTTGGCGTTGATAAACGGTTGATATGTGTGATACTCCATTTCAGTAATAGAGTTATCTACGACTGGGGGCTGTGTTACATTTAAAATACTCATCACGAATATACTTGAAATCCTAACGACTGCAAAAACTTTTTGTTCTCAGTAGTGAGCTTGGGAGACGTGGAATGCTTGAATCCGTTTCCAACGGTTGTGTTAGATGTACTGACAGGACGGCGCTTCCGTATAGATTTTTTATATTGATGAATGAAACTACTATCAAGCCAGATGTTATGGTTGGTGAATCTAATGCCCATTGCTAACGGCTCTCAAATGGAGGCGAATGGTAATAGTTTCGTTACGAAAATTGACGAGCTCCCCGTCTTGGTCAATTACACGAATCGTTAGCGTTGTGATGGCTTTCACAGTAACAGGAAAATACAGTATGTTCTGAGGCGATTCCACAATTTTATACCCCGCAGAAACGGTCGGAAAAAATTGATGTATGATATGACAGGGTTGACCATTGTGAAAGGAACCTGTGGCGATGCTACAGTCAATAGATACGGCATTGACTTTGAGAATTTCAACTGGGAAATCAGACTCGTGAAATTCGTTCGCCTTTAGGAAACGTGGTTGAAAACCTAAAAGTCTTGCAAAAGTTTTACGTTGAGTAAAATCAATGGGAAAATTGGCATATAGGGAAACAGTTGAGGTGTTGGCATGAGGTATGAGAGAAAGGTTATAGTCTTTCGGAAGATTATGTTGCAGATATTGTTCTAACTCCGCTAACTCATAGGCTCCCGTCGGAATGGTTATACCACCGTTGCCGTACGGAAAGTAATTGTTGGTTTCATCAATATTCGGAATCATATTGAAACTATCAAAATTGCATAAGCCAATTTCGTAGTCGAAACTTTCTTCAAGATAAAGAGGGGGGTTGAAGTCAGCTGTAAGGATAGATGAATTGCCAGACATGATAAAAGAGAGCGACATTGTGGATCTGCGACGGGTAGCTTCAATCTAGTTAGACAAAAACGGAAGACATCTTATATAGGAATTTCAAGCACAACTGGCCACAATTATGAGCATTGAATTTTTGACTGGAATCATGATTGTATAAGATCTGGTCGATGTCATTGCTACTCATAAAGTAGCGAACAGCTTCTGGAGGTGGCCGTAAGTTACCGTAAGAATCGAAGTATGTGACATTGTCACCATATTTCACGTAGGCAGTCCAGTGGGTCCCAGAACCGGAGGAATGATCCAAATTAATAATACCACTTTCATTTCTGCGAATACGTCTGGGTAGTTGATCGCGCATAAAGACTCCTCGAAAGTATGGGATTTTTAGCGATTTAGCACAGATTTCTAGTTCGATGTTAGACATCGCATGACGAGGTAGCTTTATTGGAAGTTTTTTTTAAAAGGGGCTAAGTAAAATCCTTTACCATTGACTGCTTTGCGCATTGACTCTAAAGCGAGATTATGACGTTTCTGCTCGGCCAGTTGAGCTTGCGAAGCTTTAGACTCGTTGACAGCTTTTGCGACTGCAGCAGCACCGCCTCCCAAGGCCCCAATAGCACCAAGGAGAGGGAGGAGCAAGGGGAGAAAGCCTCCTTTCTTAGGCACAGGAATAAGTCGTTGTGAACGTCGCCTACGCTGTTTCGCGTGCAAACCCTGACCGTGTTTTCTTTTACCTTGTTTTCGAGGTTTTCGCGATCCGCGACGTCTCAAACCAAAACCTAATTTTTTCTTTGCCTTCATTGCACTAGCCACTGCAAGTGCTGCGACTCGTTCACCCAAGGATGTGTCGGAATCGACAACCCGGTTCCAGGCTTGTTGACGCAAGACCCCGTCCGCGTAGCTGCGATCACTTTTGTTGTGAGCCTGAGAGTAAGCAATATCGTGCTGTTTGCAATACTCGTCTAAAGGGTTTATTCCAACGTCACCACGTGATAGCCTTGTTTGCAATTTCGTAAATGGACCGCAATAGTTATAAAATGGTAGGTGTACCTCAAAAGGAAATTTGTCGAGTAGCTTAGCGAACAGGCCAGATCCTCTCGCTGCGTATCTTGACGGAATACTGTTACGCGTCAGGTTATGCACAAGCATTATATAATTATGTCTAGCGCACCCACTGACAATCTTTAAAAATAGTGACTTCAAGCTATAGCGCACAGTCTTATATATAAAGGAACACAATGAAGATCAAAGCAACAGGTCCAAAGCTACCAGTTGTTAATTATGACGAGCCCGCTCAGGAAGCCTCATTTCGGAAACATGGCTCGTTATTTGGAGGCGAATCGAAGAGAGCATTGATTGTAGGAGCGAGTGGATCCGGCAAAACAAATATCATGATCAGTCTCATAATGCACCCGAATGGACTGCGCTTTTCCAACGTCTATATTTATTGTAAATCGCCATACCAACCTAAATACCAATATCTGCGCAAAGTGTTGGACCCTCTAAAGGAAATCGGATATTTCGAGTATACGGACGATAAGAACATCGTGGCTCCGGACAGAATCAAACCCAACTCCATCATAATCTTCGACGACGTCGCTGCATGCCCTCAAGATATTATTCGTCAGTACTTTAGTTTTGGCAGACATCGTAATACGGATTGCTTCTATTTGTGTCAAACATATACCGCCATCCCAAAGCATCTTCTGCGTGATAATGCAACACTGCTCATCGTGTTACCGCAGGACGTCTTAAATTTAAAGCATATATATGAAGACCATTGCAGCATGGATATGACATTTCAGGAATTCAAAGGGATGTGCGGTTTGTGCTGGCGAGACCCTTACGACTTCCTGGTCATTGATAAAGATTCTCCCAAAAACGGTGGCCGATATCGACAAGGATTTGATAAATATATCTATTTCTAAAATGATGGTATAAAAATACATCCCATCAGGATACCTGAAGAGTGTAGTTCTAACTCTGACTGTGAAAAGATGGATATAAAGTTAGCCAAAGAACTGGTGAAAACACGGAAAGCTGTGCAGCAAAAATATAAAGCACTAAAATCTGAACTTGCAGAAACTGAGAGTCAATTGCAGAAACAAATGCAGCCCATTTCTGAACCATTGCAGAAGCTTTTAGACAAAGTAGAGCCACTTAAAATGGAAGCACCTCTCAAAGTAGAAGGCTTTAAGTCCGAATCTGCATCATCTACACCTAAGAAGGGAATGCCTCATGGGGATTTGGACTACCGTTTTCAACCCTATTTACCTTATACTGGATTGAGTTTTTTGGAAGACACCTATTCCAATATACCGCAACTTTCAAATGTTGCAGACATGTCCACTGTGGAGGAAGAAGTACAAGTACCTTCAGTAGTAGAGCATGAGAATAAAACGTTAGAGGATTCTATTGCTGCGAGTCGCGAGAGCTTACGTCATTTAATTGATACTCCTGCTTATAATGAATATCTAGAGTCGTTTCACACTTTGCCAAGAAAATATGTCGATGAATCGATTCGAGGGAATGAAGAAGAGTTTGACCGGTATTATGGATTATCGCATGATTTAACAACTGACGCGTTTACACTGGGCAAAACAGTAGTACGTATTGAAGGTCCAGATGTAGTTCTTCATAACGTGCGATACCCAGGCACAGTAGGACTGTATGAGCTCTTATTTAAAAAGAATCCAGTTGGGTACTCACAAGTCGATTTAGATCATTATATGGATATGTTGAAACGAACTAATGCATATCGACGAAATTTTGACTCAAATTTACAAATACAAGGAACACAGTCTGTAAAATATAAACAAGTAATTAAACCATATTTGTTAAAACACAAGATTCTCAAACATCCCGCATCCATCGCAAGCACATCAGTTTCCTTCGAAAAGCCCTCGAAGCCAAAAACACGTCTACGCCGCACGCAGTCATTCAAACATACAGGCCTTGGGATGATGCAACTAACTAACCAACCCATCGAATATGTTTACTTTGACAATCCAAATGACCTCGCTTATCGCTTGAGATTACTTTTAGCATCTCACGAGGTTGGTAATAACAGTCACAACAATGAAATTCAATCAATTATTGATCAGTTAAAGGAAGGCCGTTTTATAAAGTGAAAGAGCTTTCCTGTTCTTAGTCAATCTACGTAAGTTTATCAGCACACATCTCCGTTGACAATTTTGGTAGTCGTCACAACCTTCCAACACATCTCTGGAAAATCAGTTGCCTCAACAACACAGAGCTGATAAATCTATATAATAAAAAATGGGTTAGACTTCTATACCTGTCCGGTGTCAGACATTCTAGAAAAGATTCGGGGCGCACATATGGTGACTACAGGTGCATAAGTGTCCCATACTGTGCAAACTAACGAACACAAAGCTCTGTTTATTGGAATATTAATTTTTTACCCACTAAGTAACGATCTAGATGAGTGCAATCAAAAAACAGGTGGTCAATGAAATACATAAGCCTGCAAGGAAGAACTTTCAGAGACGTAGAGTAATCATCAGAGGATTGAGAGATTTGGTACAAGCGGATCTGGTGGAAATGTTGCCGTATGCGAAAGATAATAAAGGTTATCGTTACATTCTCGTGCTAATTAATACCTTTAGTAAATATGCATGGGCGCAACCAGTGAAACAAAAAACTGGTAAAGCTGTAGCGGAGGCTATGAAAACCATTTTATCACAGATGAAGTATCTACCGAAACATATTCAAACGGATTTGGGAAAAGAATTTTATAATAAAGAATTTCAATCGCTCATGAAACAAAACAACATTAACCATTATAGCACTTATTCAAACTTAAAAGCAAGTATTGTTGAAAGGCTGAATCGTACACTGAAAACTCGTATGTGGCGACAATTTAGCTTACAAGGATCGTATAAATGGCTACCTGTACTTCAAAAAATTGTGCAAGAGTATAACAACACAAAGCACCGAACAATAAGAATGAAGCCAAAAGATGTGAACATGCGAAATGCGAAGCAGGTGTTACTTCACGCATACAGTCAGTTAAAAACGATTGATCCCAAGAGAGCAAAGTTTAAGGTTGGTGAAAAAGTTAGAATCAGCAAGTATCGGCACGCATTCTCCAAAGGATATACTCCCAACTGGTCCAATGAAATTTTCACAATTAGAAAAGCGCAGTATACAAACCCGAGGACTTACCTATTAGAAGATCAGAATGGGGAAGATATCCTGGGGGGGTTTTACATACAAGAGTTACAAAAAGTGAAACATCCTGATGTGTATCTAGTGGAAAAAGTCTTGAGACGTAAAGGGACGAAAGTGTACGTAAAGTTTTTGGGTTTAAATAAAAATCATAATACTTGGATTAACAAGTCAGACTTATATGAATAAACTATGAAGTAGTCTAATAAATTAAACAGCAATTGTTAAACAGCAATCATTTATTATTAATTTTACTTCATCATGCCAAACTTATCTGAGTTAGTTATTTGCGATGGGGTGAGCTCGTTGCATTGTAGTGTGAAAACGTTGCAGTCTTTTTGAAGTCTGGGAGATCAGGATGCAGATAGGTCAACTCCATCATGGATCGCACATTCTCAGATCTAGGTATGTCTGCCACGTGACGAGCAACAAAATCCCGAACGTCGAGCGGTGTAGATTGCACATCAGTCAACAGTCTATTAAAGTACGTCGCAAACTCTTGCCCTTTGAGCGTGTTGATGGTATAAGCGATCAAACGGTTCAGTTCAAACATTTTCAATACACTTTCCACTCCTAAATAGACGATATTCCTCCAACGATCTTCTAATTTGATTGTGCGAATATCTTGAAACTTGTCAAACGTGATCGTGAACGTGTCATGTGTAATTGGTTGAAACTCCTCCACACAATGAAAATAATTGATTATTACTCCTTCGTACTCCAATAGTTCACTCCACTCGATTTCATTAAACAATACACAATCATTTTTACGCCCTTTTATAATAATTCTAGGTTGAAAATTCCACTCGTATGCTAGCCCAATGCTAATGAATTTAGATTTAGATGGATTCAATGGATAACACCTTTCATTTATAGTGATGAATGACATTGTAGACTGCTTCTGACACGTTGCACTAGCCTCACTGACTGCACTGGACTGTTTAGTAAACATGTTGCACTGTTCGAAGGTTTGTTGTTTAAACTGGAGTGGATTTGAGCGCTTGTTACTTTATAGATTTCCCCAACCACCTCTCGACCTTGCAGAGCTGCGCATGCGTCGAGATACAGAAATGAAACATCAACTCTATTCAAACTTTTAATCAGATAGTAGCAGATAGACAGTATAATGATGTAATACATGAAATGGATTCATTCTTAAATATAAATACATTTTGTTGTCTTGGTACGCATCACATATTAAAAATATGAAACTGCATTAGATTAAAATAATTCGTATTATAATCGATTGCTACAAAATCGTTGGTACACGCCACATTTGACACTTTTACTAAGTTATCATGCGAAGGTGATTACAAAACCATTACTAAGGCTGAATGAAAAAACAAGTATTTTGTTCATACCATCAATATAACATTGGATTGAAAAATAAAGCATTTATTCATACAATAGTGTGATGCACAATCCATAGTGCACATCACGTTTAAAACGTTTATTATGCACTTATGAGCTATTACAAATGTATCGGTAATATTGAATTGATAAATTAAACATTAATACTATGGATTGATATACAATCGATAGTATGTGCATCACATTTGACGCTTTTACTAATGAACGTATGGCATTAGGTTAAAAATTAAGCAGTTATTAATTAATCAGCTTATCTACATTTTGACATTGCGCAAGCAATAACAATTTAAATATTAAGAAATCATGTCTGAGTGATATCGCATAACATTGCGACATTTACTGAAAGCACAATAGGTAAAATGTAATTAATACATAGTTTTAGTCAAACCTCACAGTCACAGCAAATTAAGATCGAGTTATTTTTGAACATTCTGGCGAAATCGGTGCAAAGTCTTTAGAGAATCAAGATAGTCCGCCAACCTCGTTGACGGCCACTTCATACCATCAGGACCTGTAGTCCATCCTAAAGGGAACGTATCTGTGCAACCTTTCTCAATGTTTTTACGTAGCCACTGTAATACTGACTTATGATTCTCGTTTGTTTGAGGATCAAAAACGAATGCGATACACATCTCTGCGACAACGTTACAGAAAATTTCAAGGAGTGGCACGTCAGCCAAATAGGCGATCTTGCAGATGGTTTCGTCAACGTTCTGAAGGGTAGTACGATAATTTCGTTCAATGTTGGTAACGGGAAAAATATGATCTAAATCTTCACACCACTTTCCACTCAACAAGGTGCAAATATAGTACTGCTCATACACTGACGGTGGACACGACATCTGGCTAAACATCTTATGAAGCCCATTTAAACTGATGTTTGAGCATTGCGTGCTGAGCAATACCGATACAATGTCTTTAATCACTTCATCGAGATGACGTTTTCGCACTAATACCGTCTTTATTACCTCGGGCTCACATGCATTAGATTCAGCAATCCAACGAAATATGTCATCTGGTACCACAGCTTCCTCTAACAACATCGCAAATAAGTCGATGTCGTCATTCGTAGGTGTTTTCCGCACAATCGCTCGTAAGAAATCATTGATGACCGCCACTTGGGCACTACACAACTGTGAAAATAGTGAGTAATACATCTGTGCGTGCATAGCGCGAAACTATGAATTATCCAGCACTGCGCAGAGCATAAATATCCTCTGCGTGACCTCTCCACCTCTACAGTGACCGCCTGAGAAACTTCTCAATTCGGGAGTGCACTGGTCTGAGCAACCAACGCTTCATTAAGCAAGCGCAGGAGCAAGTCCAGACGTTCTTCCTCGGGTGTTTCATAAAAGGCAATATCTTTATGGCCCCAGGCTAATGTATCTGTAGACTCTGGTATGCGATATCGTTTGTCATCATGCATTGTTAATGCAACTTTTTTTATATAGTTTGTGTAAATGGTATGCGATACTGATTTAAATACATACATCATACAGTAAACGCTCTCTTGGTTGCCTTCTACAATGTTTTTGTAGTGCACTAAGTCCAGCTGATTCTTAATGCTGGCCTGACTTACACCTTTTGCTTTTTTATCGACCACATCGACTGTATCAATGCAATACGCTTTTGCCCCTGTCCCGTAGAAAGCGGCTATCGCCTTCCCAGCATACTCATCCTTCATGTTTCCTAACACTGACGGATTTTTCGGGATGTTATAACAATTTGGTTCGGTAAAATTGGATGTATCAAACAGAGATATATGTTCTTTCATATCATCATAAAAATTTTGTGTTTTGACTAAAATTACCAGACTATCAGTGTCCGTATACAAAATTTTACAATTTTCGCCATACGTAGGCTTTAAAAACTCGTACAC
The DNA here is from genome assembly GCA_951848785.1 of Callosobruchus maculatus. NCBI lineage: Eukaryota > Metazoa > Arthropoda > Insecta > Coleoptera > Chrysomelidae > Callosobruchus > Callosobruchus maculatus. Next base: position 2,117,428 of record CATOUR010000030.1, read on the forward strand.
AAAGTCATACATCACCGTTTTAGCGAGATCTAAAATACAAAAGCCTACATACGTTGGTCTACAGTAATGAATGAATGTTTTTGCCATCTGAATCGCTACCAGATTTTCATTGAAAATACGCAGCTCTTTGAATGATGGTTTACTGATATAATTAGCAGCCCCCCTTTTGCGTTCATTTTTCTCAAAGGTTGTTGCTAACTTAATATCGACCCTATTTTCTACATTTTCAATCGATTTTCCGAAAATGCAGTTCACCATATTTTTATACAGATTATTTTCAAACTTGTTTTTAGCCTGATTTCGTAGTTGAGTGTTGAGATCAATGTATGGCTTGAGCCACGCAGCTTGCGCAAAACGAATTCCTTTATGTATCTGTTTCAAAATTAATCCGTGTCTAACACATTGCTGTAATGCGCGGTAATGTATCACATACTTGCGTTTATTATAAAGGTTTGGTATTAACTTCGATCCTTTCCCGCCCGGAGGTATTATCGTTTCAGGGCAAAACGGGTAATCATTAAAGAAGTCATGCAATGCTGTAGGCACATCCAGATCTACTTCAATCACATAACCAACAGGTGAAGTTTCTTGTACTCCCATGAAGCTATTTGAGAAACTCTCAATTTCGTCTAAAGTCATCCATGCAAAATCTCCCAGGGGTAAATACTGTGACATGCTAAAACCGTACAAATTCGTTTTATCTAAGTACATTATGAAGGAATTTGCTTTAGTTGGATCATAGTTAGGTAGATACGGATTATTAGCCTCAGCCTTGCGAGACATGCACGTACTCACTCCCCCACGGACGCCTTTCTTAAAAAAATGAATCATATCGATATCAGACAGAATTTGCAATTGAACACCTGTTTTTTTTAACATAGCATCCCAAGATAAGCCGGGGGCTGTAAAGTAATGTGCTGGATCCAACCGGTATGTCTCGAGACATAATGTTCTATAATTTTCAAAGACGTCTGCCAGTAGCAAGACATCGGCAGTTAAATAAAGGTCAGAGTAATCACCTAACGTTTGACAAGCAAAAGATGTCCATACGTTGCACGCATGATTATAATTAATATCAGAGACGTGCTCGTCCCGAAGTTCGTCATAGAAACACTCCCTGGTGGGTAAACTGGTTTCTTTGAATTTCTCAAAGTTAGTCAGATAGGAATAGGGGAACACTCCTTTTTGACACATAAGCTTAAACTGAGTGTCATCGGGAAAGGCCCTTCGCACTTCACGACATTGGGAAGGTTCCAACAATGCGGCCAAGGATTCCAGTTTAGTCGGTAGAAACTGATAGGAATCGACGAATCGCATTTGTAATAATACATTTTTTACTCTACCTTCTGAATCTGTATATTGATCCACAGGTAGTAGCTTGCTAAAGGAAATATACTTTTCAAACGTCAGGGGGAGTACTGTTATATCATGCTTATCAGCTCCTAACGATAATAAAAATAGATGTGAATCGTAAAGTTTAAGGTTATGGAGGTATATGGGAACGTATTTGGGAAGTTTGTGATTTAGATTACAAATTGAATGTGCTGCTCCTCGATATTTGCCAGTGATATGACAGTGGTCTCGCACTTTACGGTTCAACGGTTCAAACGGTTTATCACAGATATAACACACGGTAGCTGAGTCATATTGAGACACGTCTTGTTGAGACATGCTCATCGGTGTTACTGCTTTTAAATATTTCTTATACAGCTGACGCATATCATTTTGCAAACAATTAACAAATTCATCTGCAGCATTTTCTCCTCTATATTTGTAAAATTTGGATGCTCCATCATCATGTGCTGCTTTTATGAGATATGCGAAAGAGCAAGGAATATGCTGATATTTTTTTATTGTGAACGACTCTTGATTGGAAGGCTCTGACTGGTCAAGTGGCGAAAGTATACACTCAAAATCTGCATATACGCAGAACGGCACTTTCAACTGCTTGTGATAGTTTTCAAATTTTAAGATATCATCTGGAACAGTGTTTCCCAATCGATCGACTCGGGGTTCACGTGTTGGTAATTTAACTACAATTAGTTTACAATTTTCCTGTACGTGACGTTTCAGTGCAGTTTCCGAGTCAAAGTATTGCAAACAACCATCGCAAAAATGCTTGACTCTATGGTTTGCTGACATTTGTCGTGAGAGCAAACGGGAAAAGTTTTTAATCCAACAGTAATGTTGATTCCCTTCACTATCGTCAATCAGCAGTAAATTTAAATGAACTGTTTGCTTTTTAGTAGTGTAGTGCAATGGTCCTACTACGTGATGTTTCCATTGACCGTCAACGAGGAGTGGCTCTAACCCGTACACATTTATTGAAATTTTATTTTCCAGTTCCCACTGCGGGATCGCTTTGAGTGCTACCGGAAATTCAGTACTAGAAAAATTTAGAAATGGTACTTTGCTATAATGCGGGTACGAACTGATATCGCACACACGTCCATTGGGTGTATACAAGCCTGCAACAATTGCCCATGCAAAGCAATGCACATCAGTATTTTGAATATTAACTATAGCCTTTTTGTTTGCAATATCTTTTGGCAGAGGAATATATGAGGACGCTCTAAGTGGATTATATTTGTTTATGTTAATTTCTAGGTAGAGAATTTTTTCGAGTACCCACCCGCTTTCCCGTTCTGCAAATTCTTTCGACTTTTCATTGAGTATAGCTAAGAATGCATCAAACTCCCTATCTATATCTGAAGATCTAGTTAATATCTTATTTGCTGTGTTGTGAGATTTGATATCTCGCATTTCTTTTGTTGGTAAGATATACAAAGCAAATAGTTCTACGTTAGCCTTAATTGCTGTATGCTTCAATACTTGTTGCTCTAATAACTGGACACTCTTGGATTTAATCGATTGTATGTAGTCCTCAACATTCAATGTTTCTAAATCTGCATTCACTTGATAGCTGACAATTTTTCCTCCAAACGCACTTCGACAAACTCTTACCGAGTCATCCATGGGCGTCCACTCGTGCGCTTTGTGTGACAAACTCCGCAAATGCGCAGAGAAACTCCTGGCTGGAACGTCTCGCTGACAGATGGTGCAGTGTTTTGAGTTCGGTGTCTGTGGAGGTCTCCCTCGTGGGTCTGCTCGAGCTGGAGTAGTTGCTGAGGCTTGGTTGAGAGTTAACCTCCTTAATCCGCTTGGACCGGGCTGGGCTATGAGGTCTGCAGGCGACGGTTCTGAAACAAAGAGAAAATGCGTGTGAAATTGTGAAACATAATTTATTCACGACCAAAACCATTTACACAATAGATACATCTCTTAATCTCATTTTAAATTTAATGAGTGAACTATTGAAAAATCGATATTAGATGGAAGACTATTTTACTTTATTACACATTCATGACAAAGCAGAGTAAAAGTCATGACTAGTCCGATGAGAAGTTACATTAAAAATTATAATTTGACAAATTTTTTCTCTCAGCTACATTGAGATTAATTAATGTCAAAAGGACTGGTGAATCAAGATCACTTAAACTTTTCAATTGGATGCAGATATCACAAAAGAATCTCCTTTTTGATAAATGGTTCATCAAACTTAATATTTTATTATAATAAAGTTGAACACTCCAAATATGCACTCGGAAACTCAATAATCCATTTTTTATAATAAGGCGGCCTTGCAGGACAAATATATTTTATAGTTGTCCGAACATCTGCACAATATAAACTTTTTATTGTGAATATATTATAGAATTCTTTTAGAGAACGAGTGACGAAGCCAAGTAATTTAAGAGCTCTATTTTACGTCTACAATACGTTGGCTGAATGTAAAATCGTTATTAATGATTATTCGGAGGTATTTTGTGCTCTACTCTCTACTAAGTTGTTTATTATTTATGGTATAAGAGTATCCAATTATTGATCTTTTTTATCCGGTAAAAACTTTTTTATGCAACATTTAATTATGATATATTTAGGATGTGGAGTGTATGCTTTTATAAGTGAATCTATGTTCAAAAGTTACCTTTTGCATTCGCCAATGACGTCTGAGTACGTTGTCCCGGGGGTTGTCTACCGGCTGTTTCACAAGATGTCGTTTGCGCTTTAGGAGTAGCTGAGTCTTGCATTCGTGCTCGTTTAGCTGGCGGGGTATCTGACATGTTGCAAGCTCGTTAACCTGAATGTGCGGTACTAACTCTGACTTCTGCTATCGACTGCTTATAACACTGTAACAGAAATATATGTTACTATTCCGAATCACATCTAACACCATGCACATTTATTACATTACGTATTCCCAAATATCTGGCTCGGCTGCAATTGAGTACAGTGTCCTGCAAGGTAGTGGTGCTAATTCAGAAGCAAGGATAGGGTCAATTTCATCAGACCCCCTGGAAACTCACAACTCTCAGTTAGAGTAGTTGGGTCGTTGTTCATTGTAGCGCCATGTAGTATCCAGAAGCCAGAAGTTTGCGTAATCATCTAGGATACTGTCCATTTCATCAGGCTCATGGAATGCTCTCTCAACACTATCTTGAGATTGAGGGAAAACACCACTACATAATGGGAGTAGTTCCTCACGTAGTTGTTCTCTATGAGCATCTAGAATCTGTGTGACTGATATCGATTCAAATAATTCATCGTTCGACCACTCTATGACATGATGTGAGTCCCCATCAGTCGTCGAAACACTCTGCCTGCTAGAATGTTGCGCAAGCAGCTGTGTTACTGGTATTCTTTCGAATAACTCTTCATCAGTCCACTGTATGTCATGACATACCTCAGTCGGTGGTGATGCAAGCTGATTCACTTCCCTTGCGTGACATGGCTCAGGGGGCGAGCAAATCAACGAATATACTTCCTCACGCATGATTGGGGATACCGAGTGTTCCAAACGATTAGCCTCTATAACCCCGTTCACATGTTCTGGAGGGGGTATCTCCTGTTGTGGAGAGAGGAGCTGCGGATTAACATTGCTCACTTGAGTCTGTTCTTGGGAGCGCTCTGTTTGATAGTTTTGCACTACGGGTGAGGCACTCTCTCCCAGACAATCCAAATCGAATGAGTATTGCCCCCAATTCAGTGGCAATTGGCTCATTCTCTCCTCCCAAGATTTTCCTAGATTTGCTTCCAACACGGTCGTCGGAGAATCCAAACTAAATAAAGATTGCGAGTGATTTTGATTTCCTTGGTGCAAATCCGATTCTAATTCTGAATCGACTGCCGTAGGAAGTTGCGAAATGAACGACACACTAGGTCCTTGATCGCTTTCGCACATTGGACTAGAACTTGTTTGCTCGTCTTGTGAATCAGCTATCACGATCGTCTCTAGGTTTTCCATAGGAGACGTACCCGTGACATGTTTTATAGCTTTACCAGGTCTTATAAGCAGATGTTGCTGAACCCGAATCCTCCTTGAATTACCACCACGCCTTTGCAATGCAGTTTTTACAGTTGCACCGGTCACTGCACTCACTTCTTGCGGAATACGAATACTGTTATTATCCCGGCCGCGAAGCAGGTCTCGCAGGATGGAATGCGGACCATCCGACTGCGACGGTTGCACGTCGGCCTTTTTCAATGAGCAGTACCGACACTTGAAGCTCAAAAAGCACAAACACACGCTACTTGACATCTTGACTCACCTTTCGTACCGGCGACTGTGTTGATACTGCTTCATGCACCACGGAGCGCGTTTATACACACCACACTAACGGTACATCATGACTACCTTGACCGATTCAGTACTTCGTATCTAGGTCAAGGCTGAAAGTCCAAGCCAATGTTCCAAGTCTAGGCCAAGGCTGCATTTCAAGGTCCAGTTCGCTTATCTAGGTTAGGTTTGATCACGTTTCATTAGAAGTTAGGTTAGGAATGGTTAGATTTGGTTAGATTTGATCAGGTTTCGTAAGTTTGGCTAGGTTTATCAATACAATATCAATACCACTTTTCTAGATTCAGATTGTAGATCTACACGAGAACTAAACAAGGTCGCATCTAATATTATAAAATATATCGTAGATATTAGTATTCTCCATTGACAATCAGACAGTCACAATGCCTGTTGATAAATTTGGTCGACATATATTCCATTCAAAGCGCAAGACGTCCGCCATTTTAAGCGATTGCCTGGCATCTAAATTATATAGTTATTGCATATTGCCAGTGCACTCTACTTCATCTGCTGACTTATTTTATGCGTTTGGGGACGGAGACAAAAACTTCATTATTCCTGTAGGAGGTATTATAGATAGCATCAATATACCAAACAAAGTGGACGTATTCCGTGATATAAAGAAAGTCGGTATTGGCGCTGAGGTGCGGCAGGGTGACATTCTACGCTTTTACACTTCCCGAGAACCAAGGCCTGATCTAATTGGACATATTGTGATTAGATGTCCCTTGACTACAAATTAAGGATCATTACAAGCCAGTAGCATTTTTGTTAAGGCGATACTCCCAATTCAACAGGACGTCTGGTTATCATCCGTTTGTAATTTAGGGTATAAACAATAAGTGAATGCATATCCATTAGCAAATAAAATATATTTTCATGAATCTTGCCACTCTCACTCTAACGCCTTTTATCAATATATAACACACTTACATTATAATTTACTTCACATCTGCAAGACTTGTGATCGTTTTACAAATTTTGTGTAACTATGCATTTGTATGTAAACTTACCCATTATACAGTTGTTTGAATCGATCATCACTTATCTAAAGACATTATTTCACACTTTATTACAGAACTGCAGGACTGAGATTTTTGTAAACTTTGCGTAGGTGTGCTTATTTGTAAGGTTATATACCCCATATTATTATCATAAGAGTATATCTAAGAGCAAAGCTTGTTACCCTTCTACTATAGATTTCAATTACTTTTTTGGTTTTCCAATGTTGCATAAATACATAATTTTAGAGGTGTTTTCTATACCATAGTCGTCACGCAGTAAGTATCTTTCGTATACCTCAACACAATACTTTCTCGTAATTTGATTCTCGGTCATTCGAAATCTTAACATGACCTATTTTTTTCGGACTTACACCACCAATTCTTTATAGCTCCATCACTTCTCGTTGGAAACAACAACAACAAAAACTCCTACTCTGGAGCTCAATATCCCCCTTATTTCTTATATAGTATGTTTCATTTTTCAACAAAGAGCCTCCCCTTATCTTTTTCTCATACCACCTCAAATAAATGAGAGCTGCTACCCCTAAGCTTTGAAGCTTTTTTTTTTTACTTTTGACCCTTTTAATCTACGTAGAAGTTGAAAAGTGCTTTTTCTAACACTCTTCCGTATTCCTCGACTCTTCTAAAATAACAATGCATAGGCTACATAGCTTCGGATTTATTTCAAACTTCTTTACATAGCAATCTTTCCTCTAACTTACAACTCTAATACATATACATAGTTCTGCCATTTTGCGACACACTTTCACACATTTGGCCTTTATTCGTTTATCGCAATACAGACACTTTGCTAGACGAATGTCATGCAAATGCATTTTTTTTACATATGCGGTATCGCATACACCGAATAATGCATATCTCGCAGGTGATAGACAATGCTCGCATACTATGGATCCTTTCTCCCTACTACCGATAAAGTTAAACTCTTGACACATTTCCTTACACCATTCGATACCTCTTGTATACGCTTCAACTATTGCGATACTTTCCACGTATGCATTATTCACGTTAACCCCTGTTCCACTATGTACGTCCAGCATTCCATAGGGTTTGCGTTGTATGTCACTCTTCTGCAGATCTACCCAGTTTATCAGATGACCTACTTCCATCCTCCTCTCCGCTCTCGAACCGCTCGCCCTTGTACATACTGTTTTAATTTTTCTCGAAACTTCAGTCTCGACTCCCTGATCGCTAGACATCGACATTACAATAACAGTTTCGCAGCACTACTATTCACCCAAAAAAATTATTTCTGGACATCTTCCTGGGTGCCCCACTTCAACCCCATGATATTAAAACCCCTAGAACGTAGAGTATATAGTACAAGATCATTTTTTCCAGGTCAAGGTTCCTAATCTAGGTCAGGGTTTATGAATGAGGTCATCAGATGGCCTTGACCCCCTAGAAGGAATGTATGTTCTGGGGGAGGTCAAGGTCTCGAGGTCATCGATCCTTCATATCTAGGTCAAGGCCTCAGAGGTCACTGACCCCCCCAGAACGTACAATATCTCCCTACTAAAAGCGATGCCGCGGCCGCACGCGCCAGTTAGTTTTTGCGTTGATTTTTGCCCAAGCACGAGGGTCTTTTAGCGGGCACTTGCTAACGCCTGGGTTTTACGTATATACGAGGGTCATTGAAATACTAAGTATTGATAGCCGATTTAGACATACAAATATAACATTTATTTTGCTAATACACTAACGCCCGTATGCACCTAAGTCAGTTGCGCGATTAGTTACGTAAACCTGGATTAGATTACTTGTTTACTATGCACCGCAAACTAGCAATTTTGACACTGTCACTGCCAAAACAATCTTGCGAACACAACCTTGCCGAATCTCCAGTCTGGATTGGTTAACCTCTTGACGGTGCATGGCTAGATGTCAAAGATTAACAAAACGTGATTAGGGGACTAGGATTATAATCGCCAAACGGTGCATACGGGTGTTAGTTACATAAATGGATATCAAAAATAAAACCTAGTAAAACTATTACTAATGAATCTCAAATGATTTCACATATTGTAGCTATTTCGTAGATAAGTAAAAATTGGTTCAAAGGTGCTGTAGTATTTTTACCTTAATGTTTTGTTTATTTGGTTTATTTTTGAGACCACACCTTATAAAATTTATGGTATAGTATATACGAACTCATATGTACAATTTTAAAAGATAATCATGTGGAAATGCTTTACTTGAATGTGAATAAATTATTTTTGACATTTTGCTTTTCAGTGTCATTCCAATTGCTACTGTAGAAACTAAATTGTTAAAGCTATCAATAAAAATATTTCCGAGCTCTAAAACATAATTTAGGATGTCCCTGGGTGGTATGGTAAGACCACCGAATGAATATTTTGTCTCACTATACGCTTTTAGCGTAATACAATCCTTTAAGTACCTGTAGCTCTTGAATTAACCACTTTATACCCCAAGTGTGCTAGTTTGTTGGAATTGTTTTATCGGGAGGAACACAAAGGCACAAATGTACAGAGTGTCCCATTAATAATTTTGGATCGAATATCACGTGACCAAAAACAAATACCTCATTGGGTAATAGAATGACAAAAAAGAAGACACAACATCTGCTCTAATTTACATCCCCAAAATTATAATTCTCTACTACTGCCCAGTTCCGACATAGTGCTTGTCTTAATCGTCGTGAAACACCCTGTATTTATATCCTTTACATTTCAAGGTTTACCATAAAATAAGGATGGATCTGATTGTCATTTTCCATCCGTTAATAAATTTAATTGATAAAATCAAACTTCTAAAAATATTATCCATTTGCTGCAAACAAATACGAGATAACAAAATCCGACATTTTTGAGACACTGTATACACTTCGCGTTAAACACGTTCAACCTCTACTTTGCGCCGCCCCGTATCTCCCGGCTGACGTCGATACACTGCTACCGGTGTACCGGGGAGACGGAGTAAGGGGCAGGCCTTTTTGTTATTTTTGCGGAGTGATCCAGCTTATATGTATTCCGTAAACTTTGTCAATACTAACACACTAGTAGTAGCAACATATAGATATTGGGAAGCAGTACTTTACGTATCTTTAATACTAATACATTTTGGTGAGTCTTTTTAAACGTTTGTTGTTAAATTTTCATAGACTTTTGGATATTTCATCTACAACTGGGACCTTGTGACTCGATGCGTTCAATAAGAAAGACATTTTATCGATTTCTTTCTCGATTTCCTCATTTTCAGTCACCGACCATAAAAACAAATTAATAGTCGAGGTTTTCAGAAGTAAGTATCCGATAGGCAAACAATCGAATAAAAGTAAACAGAATATCGAAAAAGAGATGTACTAATTTCCAGCCCGTGACATATTTAATCTTAGATCCTGGATAATGATATCACTATTTCGAAAAGAACTTAATGACGATGACATTGTTCTTATGTGGTCATCCTTCTCTTTGGAATAAAAGCGTAGGAGGTTTGTGAAGATGCTTTAGACAGTGTAAAAGCGTAAAGCAACATGAATATTAGAAATCTTACATACGTATTTTGAAATATTAGGTATTCATTATAAGAAGCTGGTAGCGCTAAATCCATATATATTGTATTGTTTTCGAATATAAAATTATATCTACATATATAGGAATCATAAATAAGATTTTTTTAAATATGTCCATCTTTTTAAATGAAGAACACAAGTACGACTTTCTCAGTTAAGTCATTTTACAAAACTACTGCTTGCTTTGAGCTTAAAAGGTTTTACGAGCCATCATCTTATTTTATCGTTCTAATCGTCCTTTTATAATGTAAATATTACTTGTGCAATCGGATGATAGGATTTATAATTTTTCGAGAGATATCGACTTGACTATAACAGAACACCAAGAAACAGCCGACCATGATTTTTATATTGGAACTTGGAACGTTCATTTCTCAATATTCCTTTTTACGTGGTAAGTAAGACGGGTAACTTATATATTCCGAAGTATTTGGATGCAGCAAACGTTTTGATTCTGTTTACAAGCAATATTCGGAGCAGCGGGTTGCGAATAAACGTATGTCTCGAGCCCCTTCATTTTGTAGCCTATTGTATCGACATTTATTGCAGTTTACAGCCACATCGTTTTGGCGGAGGATTTTCGGTATGTCTTTGGCACACTTCCATACTGTTTTTAACAGAGAGAATGAGACCTTTTGACATCGATCTGATGCCTGTACTCACTTTTCTCAAGATTTGACAAAACTGGTTGTCTCATATATCTACCTAGTTTCAAGAAAGTATCATACTCAGTGGCATATGCAGCTTATTTTGTAGGGAGGGGGGTTATAAATGTATATTCATTGGTCCTAATTGATTAAACACCTGAAGTTTGAGCGATTTTTGCTTTTTTTTTCGGCTTTTGATGTCATGATTTTAAGTGCTGTTTTTGAGTCCCTTCCAAATACTAAAGGGACGCCAAATTTTCATTGCTGTCTAAAGTCTATGAATTCAAAAAAATGCATTTGAAGAAAATTTTTACTTATGTCAACATTTTCAGTTAAAGATAATTATGTTATCCATATAATGAAAAAGGAAAATGATCAAAAAACCATAAAACGACAACAAATGAACGTTGGAGAAGTTCTGATATATTTTTGTTTTTAATAATTTCTAGGCCTATATTTACGGTGTGAGAGGCAAAACGTATATATGCAAAACTGTAGAATAAAATAAACCCACAGACCTTGGATCTAAGTGCTTTGTTTACATAGACGGTTGAGGATTAAGATGTTATTCCATGTCAATATACAGGGTGTTAATTAAGTATGTTAACAAACTTTAACCACGAATAGTACTCCGAAAAATAGAAAGAAAATGTCATATGAACATGGGTCTGGAAATGCTTCCTAAGGGAGCTACGCCCCTTTGCATGGGGCACCCTGAAGACGGTTTTCCCTCGATATTCTCGAAACCATTCATAACAAAATTACGAAATTAGGTACGATGAGTAAACTTTTGACGCTGAATCTGAGTCTGAATTCAGAATTTCATAATTTTAATCAGAGGCGTATGATACGGGAGGAGTTAAGGGTAAAAATAACTCCATTTTCTAAATGGTATTTTTTTGACATTTTGATTTTAGAATATGGTATTTCAGGATTTCTACGTAAAAATGGTCTCTTGGTACATCTCCATAGGGCTAACCGTTTTCGAGAAAAATGCAAATTATTGAATCGATGCAGGCTATTGTAAATAAATGCATTTTTCTCAAAAACGGTTAGCCCTATCGAGATGTACCAAGAGACCATTTTTACGTAGAAATCTCTGAAATACCATATTCTAAAATCAAAATGTCAAAAAAGTACCATTTAGGAAATGGGGTTATTTTAACCCTTAATTCCTCCCGTATGATACGCCTCTGATTAAAATTATGAAATTCTGAATTCAGACTCAGATTCAGCGTCAAAAGTTTATCCATCGTACCTAATTTCGTAATTTTGTTATGAATGGTTTCGAGGGAAAACCGTCTTCAGGGTGCCCCATGCAAAGAAGCGTAGCTCCCTTAGGAAGCATTTCCGGACCCATGTTCATATGACATTTTATTTCTATTTTTCGGAGTACTATTCGTGGTTAAAGTTTGTTAACATGCTTAATTAACACCCTGTATATGTCCGCAGTTTTTAAAGAAGGAAATAGATATTCACCAAATTGCTATCAACAAGTAGATTTGTGGAAATCCAACAAAATTAATTAATGTCAAATTTTTGTTCCAATATTTGGGATGGAAAATAGGATCGTGACATACAACCTTTAGAGATTTTTGTCGTTAAATAATAATCAGCAATAGCGACAGTTAGATACGCCTCTAAATAATGTTACCTTGAAAGGGTGAGGTATCAAGAAGAGTAAAGGGGGGGGTGGGCATCCAGCGTGCCATGGCAGGCGGGCATCCGGCCAGCGTTTTTCTTTTGTTCCCATTGAGGCTTCATCTGGCTGATGCCGGATGATACTGGACACTGGGCTTGCATTCTCCGCTTCCGCCTTCAAAGCCGGGATTTAGACGCTGCCGTTTTGCGATTGTGATTAGAGCCATTTTTAATATACATATACAATGTAGGTATATTTCTGAATTGTTCCGATGAATAGGCCTCGCTGCTGCATCGGACTTTTATTCTTTTGAATGGAACAAAACTGAAAAAGTGAAACATTATTGCTTTAATAATATACCTTTTGATTCAACTCAAATCAGCAAACACCTCTTAAGCACTTCGAATTTGAAATATGTAATATAATAGTTTCCACAGTGACCTATGGACAAATATGCCAGCATAACGATCTTGTAGGCACAAGCGTCGCAAAGAAATTGTCCAAAGGAACAATATGAGTATCTGCACAGCAGATACACGCTACTGCCACTGGTTCTCAAATGATTTAAGCTCAATATAATAATAATATATAATAATAATATAGATCAGTAATAGTTCATGTGTTGACTTGGCACATTCCTTCAACACTTGTTGCTACCGCAGTCATGCGATATAAACTTGAAAAATCAGAATAATAATAATAATAATCTTTATTTTCCTTTGAAACAAGTCACATCTTGTATAGTAGGAAATTGTCAGTAAATACCTAAAACTAAAAGACTAAGCCTAAACCTACGAAAAGTACTCCTGAACTGAATAAAAGCACTTTGAGACAAGAAATTCTCTTAACGGTAGGTAGTACATTAGAAAATGTTAGACCACATATACTAGGTAATTTGTAATTTTTTTTCAATTCAATTTATTTGTACCTATTAATGAGTTACAAATATTGCCACCTCGAAAGCAATGCTTGTATGAGGTACCTATAGGGTATAGGCATATACACATACGATAATTTAGCAAAGCTATTGCATTTATCCTATCTGTTGAATGATCATCATGGCTTCAATTCAGTTTTGCAGCCTTCCCCATATCTTATCTGTTGTATTTGGCGAATGGTACCCTAAGACCATTCTTAGCCCTAGTAGTATTTGGGTAGGGTCTCAAAGTAACAACTGAACATAGAGGTAGTAAACAAACCACTTCAGCATGGCGTGCTCAAAGCCATCATCTTTTGACACTTCAGCCTCCAAACATTGCCAACTAACCTGAAAATTATTCCAATGCAACCCATGTTACAAATACTGCTCTGCACTGTCCCATCTCGAAAAACTGTTAAACTACACTCGAATATAGCACAGCAAGTCCGTAAAGCTTCACTACAGTTACCAACAAATAGCGAATTCGATTTTACTGACCAAGAATGAAAGACGCACAAACAAAACAAACGTTTGACAGTCGGAGGTTACCGTAAACAAATCGCAGGAAAATTACATAGGCGTTGCCAACTACTCAAAATTTATGTAAGACAGAATTTGCGTTAATGATGAAGAAACATGCAGTAACGCAGAAGAGGTCAACATATCTATTGATTTTGCTGTAGTCATTTCTGAACCATCAAAATATCGTCTTTTTAACGTAGAATGGAATATTTCTGGATACTATACAATTAAGATGATAGTAAACAATTATGATTCTGGTGGTCGATATAACAACGTAAGAAAAGATGTGGGCCTATTAGAATTAGTTGTTTACTACCTGTATGTTCAGTTGTTACTCTGAGGGTAGGGTTCACTATTGGACAAAAACTTTGCCCTATTTTTGTAGACATAAACACATAGTTTGAAGACACATAAAGCAAGTATAAGATGTTTATATAGGTAGCGCTGTTATAGAAGTACAAAATTAAATCTCTAACACCTACTCCACAAAACTATCAATGAACATAATGAATTTACAAAAACATCATGTTGTTAAAGGACAGTCTGAATCGTAATCAACATGAAATACTGTGTACCTGAAGTATATAATGTACATAACGAGATATGCTCAAAATAACCTTGTTTGGTACATGAAACGTCGATTAACGTCATAGATTATTCACTTTAAATCTGGTCGGGGTTATTAAGTTATTAATTATTATTGGACAGCTGGCAGGTTAGGGGGGGAGACAGCCAATCCGGGTAAACTGATATCGGATCTGTGTACCTACCATCGTTCGTTGTTGTGATTAATCGGGAGACAGACTCAGTGCCCAGATAGTTGTTACCGAAACCCTATACTCTTTATATATACAGGGTTAGCTAAACGTTATAATATCACTCTAATGGTAGACTAATGTAGCTGTAGCTCTATTCCGTTTTCTAAGCTTGAACAAGAGTTTTCAAGAAATAGTTCTTTATTACCTTCGGTAGTGGTTGACTGACTATACAGGGTGTTAATTAAGTCTCGCCTGCATCGATTCAATAATTTGCATATTTCTCGAAAACGGTTAGCCCTATCGAGATTTACCAGGAGACCATTTTTACGTAGAAATCTCTGAAATACCATATTCTAAAATCAAAATGTCAAAGAAATTACCATTTAGAAAATGGGGTTATTTTTACCCTTAACTCCTCTTGTATGATACGCCTCTGATTAAAATTATGAAATTCTAAATTCAGAATCAGATTCAGCGTCAAAAGTTTACCCATTGTACCTAATTTCGTAATTTTGTTATGAATGGTTTCGAGAATATCGAGAGAAAACCGTCTTCAGGGTGCCCCATGCAAAGGAGCGTAGCTCCCTTAGGAAGCATTTCCGGACCCATGTTCATATGACATTTTCTTTCTATTTTTCTGAGTACTATTCGTGGTTAAAGTTTGTTAACATACTTAATTAACACCCTGTATAATTATGGCACAAGGTAAAATCTTTTTTTCGATAGAGTTGATGTAGATTATTGCCGATGAACAAGGATTGTCAGGTAGACACCGTAGTATTAGTAATTTTCGCGGTCTGCTCAGTTATAAAAAAAATATCTTCGAATGGATTGTATGGTCTCTGTCAATATGATGCTCTGCAAGAGCAGACCATCTCGGGTTTCTAAGTTTGGTATGACGTTTATATTTCTTTAAGTGGGTTGCTAAGTTATTTCTCTCAGCAGTATATATGTTGTCTCACAAGATCACATAATTCTATACAAATTACCAGCTGAAGCTATAGGGATTTTTCACAATAAAACTGGAAGTTATTTGCACTTGTAAACATAGCAATGCTTTTTACCTCCGCAACATGTTAAGGGCCCCACAGACATCGTTCTTTTTCATCAGGTTTGCACGACGTGCCAACCGATCACACTCATTTCGGTCCATGTGTGCCGAAAAACCGTCGTGTTGACCGTCGTTCCAAAAAATCTGTCCGAGCTTGATTTTACTCGTCGGTTTCGAATGCCACCGTGCAACTTGGTACATGTGTGATCGTTCATCGTGCTATCACGACGGGATTTTGCATGTGTCGTTCTGGTTGCCTTCGAGTAAGCGTATCTAGGGTTAGCGACACCTATCAAAAATTTACTATGCACGGCAAAATAGCAAACAATTTATGATGGAATTCATACACATGTATAGGAGTTTTCCGTGTCTCTGGAAAGTCAAATCCGCTGAGTATGCAGACAGAGACAAGAAAAATAAGGTCTACGGAGAACTGTTGAAAAAATGGAGAGATATAGATCCCTCTGCAAATACATATTCAGTGGAAAGGAACATTGACTCCATTCGCGGATCGTTCAGGAAGGAGTTAAAAAAAGTAAATGCATCCAAGAAATCAGGCGCAAGTGCTGATGATATATATCATCCACACCTTTGGTATTTCACTGAACTAGATTTATATGGGAGAATTGGCCTCTTTTTAAAAGCCATTGTTTCACTCATTTAGAACGTTTTTTCTTGCTGTATTTCACTTTAATAAGTTTAATAGCTAAAGCCGCCGCCAATGCTAAAGTATTATCCATGTTAACGGACCAAAAATTTGCGAGAAACTGAAAGAAAACCGAACAGTGTATGGAGGTATCGTTCCATCGGTTTAACCGACATCGGTTGGCACGTCGTGCAAACCTGATGAAAAAGAACGATGTCTGTGGGGCCCCCTTTAGAAATTTTAGAAATTTTTAGGCTAAATATTTTAAAAGTCTTTCAAAATAAAGTGAATGAGCCCTATATTTTTGAAAACAATAGAAAAATATGTTTCTTTCCGTGATATAATATACAGGGCGTCCCATTTATAGAAAAAAAAACGATTTTTTATTTTTTTCTTTTTTTTTTCTTATCAAATTCTGTAGGTATGTCAAGAAAAAACTATAAAACTTTCACTTCACAACTTTTTTGTATCTCCTCAAATGAAAAAGATAAGAGGGGTGGCAAGGTATAAGGAAACACCCGGTACGAATGAATTATGTTTTATTTTTTTTTTTTTTTTTTGTGATGGATAATGTTGTAACAGATGGTTAAGATAAAGTAAAGCCCAGAGATATACCATTTGTTTACAAAGTGAGGATCTCCGCAAAAAGTGCCGACAGAGTAAGGGAACGGGGTCGGACTGGGCATTCGAATTCGTTGGAGTGGGCAACAACGAAAATGTTCATTCCATCCAATAAAGTGCTCATACATCAGTTGGTTGAACAAGATGATTATTATCTGTTGATAAATATATGGTAGAGACATTTCAATATAACCGTATAAACCATATGGTAAATTATTCCTTTCTACACTCAATTTTAACGTTCGATTCGTTGTTTTAGTTGTCCCCAAATTAATTCTATAGGACTGAAAATGCAAAAATACGGAGGCAACCTTAAGACATCATGACCATACTTTTTAGCTATGCTTTCTATGACATATTGTTTCTCAAACTGTTCAGTGTGGAGGACTTCCAATAATTCAGTTTTTTTTGTAAGTTTCTTCAAAGTACAAATCCTGTTTTATGAGAAAATCTTGTATTTCCGCCTTCGATAACGTTGAATTCGGAATTTTGTACCTTTGTCTGGAGTGATAGCTTGCGTTGTCCATTACGATGACGCCAAATGGCTTTAAATTGGGAATAAGTGTATACTCAAACCATTGCTCAAATATTCCCGAGTCCATGTTTTTGTGGTAGTCTATATTGCAGTCTTCAATTTTCTTTCCGCATAATTTGAGTGCGTTTTTGACCTAGCCGTCAGATGATCCGCAGTGTAAGATAAGATACGGGATCCTTTACTTGGTGGAAGGCCTTTTAGCTAACACTTCTTTGTACCATCGGTCCATCCCTTTTTAGCGGTATCATGGGTATCATACCAGGTCTCGTCAAGGTAGTACACTGACCTCCCCTCGTTCCGGTATTGCTCTATCTTATGTAAGTAATCGAGCCGCCATTCCACAATCCTTGCACTTTCCATTATAGCCATTCGTTTGTTCACAGTTCTGTACCTAAACCCAATCTTCCTAATCCATCGCTGCAATGTACTTACTCCTTGGATACTGTTACCCCATTCTAACCAATTGTCTTTGAACGGATTCGATTGTAGGTAGTTCGTTAATTTTGTACTTTTCGTACACAATATTACTCAATAATTTTGTGATCGTGGGATCTAGTTCTTTTGAAACACCAGCATCAAACCTACGCTTCCTCTTTTGTGGCCCCTTTCTCAAAATTTCACATACTGTTGGATATGGAACGTGTGTTAGAATTGACGTCTTTTTTATCATACTCCCCTTATTTTCATTCGCCGGATCCTTCGTTAGTTCATTATCATTTAGTACTATTTGTTTTGCATCTGCGCTAAGATGTGACCTTTTGTGAGGTTTTAATTGGTCTACCTCCACCTCCCTCTGTTCAAATTCATTATCAGTGTCCGTACTATAGTCACTACTTTCTCCACCATAATGACAAACCGCCGACGTAGCTTCACTGCTGCAGAGTAATTCACATCGCTGTGAAATCCCATTATCTTCCCAAGGCCGAAACATACTCTAGCTGTCACACTTCCGAAAAAAACGTCCGATTCAGACAGAAAAGTAACGCACAAAAGTAAAAGCAGATTGGCGTTGCTATCAATAACGGTAGCAATACCTGCCTAAACAATTTGACTAAGTCCGGTCCTCTTCATCGATCGAGTCGCTAATAATCCTGGAATGTGTCGGTCTTACCATAGTTCAGTCAAAATATACATCGTGAACGTCATCCGACAGATTTACGTTTAAATACAACTTAGTGTTTCATTTTCACCATTCTAAAAGGTTACGTTTTGTTAGAAAATTGGTTAAAAGCACATTCCATGAATTGGATACGAGTACGAAAGTAAAATAATGGTAACCATTGAATATTATCAAAACTGTATCTATTCCAAATGATGAACTGTACTAAGAGATGGTATGCAGTTTTTATACAGCGCAAAACGTACACAAATGGTATATCTCTGGGCTCTACTTTACCTTTTTGTAAATTTTTAAACGCTCAAAATCCGAAGATCTTCTTTCAATTCCACTGCAAATTTTACCTTAGCGCCAATTGAGTTTAAAAAATCTTCACCGAAGCTATTTCTTCATATTATACAACGTTATACATTCCCCTTGTTTCATATTTTATATCCAGACTTTTACGGCGCGAGGTAAGAACGCGGGAGCCAGAGCGCGGTCAGAAGCCCCGTGCCACGTGGTCTGGGTGCTGTATTGACTAACACGAATATGCCATGCCAAATCGCAGTATGACCGACTGTTTATGAATAATGCCATAATTCTACACGGTGGCGGGTATATTTTGTGGTTATTTTGCCAGCCGCCATTACATGCCCTAAGATAACGTCTATACAGCTACCGCGACGGTCCTTACCTTATCCATTGCGAATATTATATTAGCTTGCTGGGAAACGATACAGAAATGCTTTATTCCTAAAGGCAGCTACATACAAATGGTACAGATACAGCTCTATTTATGTCATTTTCCCTTCACCGAAGTCAAGAATTATTAAAGTACACTCTTTGTCCGAATATCGCAAAAGAAGGCTTCATTTTCACATGCAGAGGGCAAGACCTGGACTGTAGAGAGGATGCGCCAAAAGTTTCAGACCTTTCGTGTTCGAATGTTCGGTACGATCAAGTCGCAAGCTAGACCATTGCCTAAATAACACAGTCAAGTTTCCTCACCTGTCACGATGTTGTTCACGTGCCGAGATTGTCCCATTGTAGTGCCCTACTATCACTCAGTTCATGCGACACCCAGAGAAAGCAAAATTTATTTACTTGTAAGTGATCAAGGAGAATGACCCGAATTGCTGATCCTTGTGCATTTATGCCTAAAGTATGCTCTCTCTGTAGACATTACTAACATAAAAACTGTGATCCTTAATGCTGTTAATATAACAAGTACTCACTACTCAATGCCTCTACACCATACTGCACATCAAATCAGATTCCTATAATCTACAACCTATCTGACCAATCAATCTTCCAAATTATCTGCAACATAGAATCAAGTAATAATAACAGGGTGAAGCTACATATTTGTGATTCAAATCTAAAACCAAGAGCTTCCTTAAATGTTATAATAGCAATTTGTTTCTTCAGGTTTCCCAAAAATAAGACACTTGAAGTAGTTGAGTTTCGTAAGGTACAGAAATTTCTTATACATTCTGAAGTGATAGTTTGCCATATTCTGGCTACTCATTACTGCTTTGTAACTCATCCAATTTTTAGACGTGATGCAATAGACTGGGTTAGTCTGACGTCACAGATTAGGTTGATGCCTTCGTTGACAGCTTGATTGTTTCCAAACAATAAATTTTTCCAGACAATTTTGTATAGGCGAATTTTTTGTTTACATCTTTCAGTAAGTATGATTAATTCTAAGTTATTGGACCCTTTTCTTTACCTCAAGAATGATGTTACGTTGATGTATCGTACTATCCGGTCATGACCACGTGTTATTAATTTTGTAAATTTGAAAACTTTTTATATATTCTTTGGTGTGCTCGTGGCACTTTATCAATGAAGACAAGGCAAGGCTCCCAACATTGTTTAAACGCAATGAAAACAAGCTGTTTGTGCTCGTGGCACTTTATCAATGAAGACAAGGCAAGGCTCCCAACATTGTTTAAACACCATGAAAACAAGCTGTTTTCATACCAATTACCAGAGAAGAAAAGGTATTTTGAAATAAAACAAGATACATAACTGTACATAACACAATGCATTCTAACCACAAACAACTAGAATTAATTGTTGCTCATTATATTTCATAACTACTTATCTTTTTAGGTTTCCGTAGGTCACAATAAATGCCATGTATAGAATAAAGTCAATGGAGCTGAAGGAAACTGCTAAATTAATATAAAAAAACAACACCAAAAACTTTCTTATGGCCATATACTGCACAAAAATAATTTGTTTGGAACAGGTTGACGTATAAAGACTATTCTCTGTCCACCGAAGAAAAAGAGTGATCACGCGCAAGATGAGTGAATTCTTGTCGCCTGGTCGTAGCCAAGCTTACACCGCAGCAGACCGCCTCTTTAAACGAACACGATGTGGATGGCGTTGTGCCATAAGGAATTTAACACAATTTTGGTTATAATCGTTCAATTGACACCAAAACCTGGACGTTTCATTCTACATTGAGCATAAAGGCCTGGTCAAACAGAGAACGCGGCGGTCCGGCGTTCTCTAACAATACAATGGAACGCCGAACGCCGCGGTCTAGACCGCCGCGTTATATAGTTTGACCGGGCCTTAAATGTTCTAAACCACTGTTCACATTTTGGCGACATCTGTGGGCAAGTTCCTATTCCATATTCTCAAAGCAATAATCTAACGAAGAAATTCATTAATATCCATCCAGCGGAGAAACGGGAAAACAGGTGAGCAAAGAGTGAGTTCTCGTGACTTGGTCAGAGGCAAACTACACCACTTGGAAATACAAATGCCTAAGCGCACGCCTGGCACCGACAAATTTGGAGAACAGGCCACCTTTCCTGAAGAATCAAAATACATAGCTGTTTGTCGAGCCTCTTCATAATATGGCCGCGGTCATATTGTGGTCTAGACAGGTTTGCCAACATTGAAAACACATGAGCATGAACATCACATTTTTTTGTGCCCTGTTTCTCCACTGGATAGATACAGCAGTATTATAATCCACAATATGTGAGATAACACCATTATTGAAAAACTATAAGTCGTTAGTGTAGATTGCTAGATGAAATATGATACATTGTACAACTGTACAAGATTAGGTTGAACGTACTCCTAGAACGTATATTCGTCGGCAGACTAGTTTGGGGTATTTTCATTATTTGATTAGAATATGAAGCTAGGATGAGTACGCAAAAGCAAGTCGGTTCTTGCTCACGTAAATACGTAAGTAAAAATAAATATCTCTCATTTGAAAGTACCTCCAAAGTCAAGATTTTGTAAATATCTTGGAAGAAGTGGTCGTGATTCAGATTCAGAGATTGAGGAAAAACAACTTTGTTAAATTTAGCGTACTTCATCTTATTTGGGTAGGTAGGTTGTCCATTCCTGCTAATAAATCTTATGCCTGGTTTTTTCTTAATTTTTCTTAATTTTATTTGAATATAAAAAATTATGATTAGAGTGTTTTTTAGCTAGTACAGTCCGGAAGGCAGCTTGATACAAAACTAATTTTCTCAAAACAACAGATCGGTGGCTCACGTCACTATTGTATAACACCGTCCATTTGCCGCTCCTGGAAAGACTTACCGTCGCGTCGGTGGTTACCGCGTAAACAGGTCTCGCAAATATCGAGAGCACGTGAACACCGTGAATTTTTTGTGCTCTTCTTCTTCGGTGAACCGCGTATAATAGAGTCCATTCCTGTCTCAGGAGCAAGGGTTTGTGATTGCCATTTCCGTGAAGGAAATAAAACGAACTAAGCCGATATGAATGCATCTTTTTGTCATAGCGTTTTTGACAGATGCGTGCTAGATTCGATTGCAATATTTTTTTCAATTAACGGTGATAGTCTGTGGGCAGCTTAAGCGAGAGGAGTACGGCGGTATCCGAGGTGTAATGGGCTCGTTCAGCAATTTTTTTTTATTGCATATTCTAAAAGAGCGTGTTGAATTTAGGAGCTGTGCAAAATTTCAGAATTTTCTGAGCTCGCTTTCATATTCAAATAAATTACCAAAGTGGTGCAAATTTAAAACGCGCGGCACTTGCGAGTATGCGGCTGTGACGTCATTAAACCTTTCCGACCGGCTGGCTCGGCGCGGCGTCCCCGCCACGCATCGTACGGGTGCTCGGTAAATACTAACGCTGCGGCTAATGAGTAATGCTACTTGCTAGGCAAGTCTATTGTATAACTTATTTAATTGTTTCATCGACACTGGATACTTACCAACCTATTCGAATTCGTTGATACGGAGTATAATAATGGAAGGAGGACGGAAGAAGAAAAATTATAAATATTGTATAGTTCCCCACTGTAAAGATACGACAGTGACCACTCCTGATAAAATTTTTATTAGTTTGCCACGAAATATAAAAATCAGGAAGTTGTGGCAGAGAGCTATGCGTAGGAATGAATTTGTAAGCGATAAGTCAACAAGGCATTGCTGTGAGGACCATTTTAATGTAAGTATTTTTATAACTACGTGAATCGTGAATTGTATTATTATAAAGAAACCGCCCGGTTATGAAATCGGAAAGTGTATTGTGGGATTACGTCTGAAATTAAAAAAAAGTTTTCAAGCATTTGTCAATGCCATTCTAAAGATATATTGATGTCAGTTGTTCGCAGATTTTGCTGTTACTGGTACCTACACTAAAACGTAAGAGATACAATTTTTTTTTAATCCAAATACTGACCTAATCATATAATAATTATAAAAGCATTGTAAAAATCAATTCTTATTGATATGTGGAAGATGTGAAAGACAGTTTTCAGTCCTTTGATGTACCCAACATTCATATGTATTTTAGTTATGTAGAAAAAATTGTTTTATATATATTATCTAGTTCTTTTGTCTCATTTTTCTGTACTTATTTTGGGTAGAAAATCCTGGGTATTTAGCTTATACAATATACCTGTTTGAAATGTGTATCTTAATCTTGTATATTTTGTTTTAGTTGGAGGAAGATGTTGAAAATTACATGTACTACAAACTAATGAAAAATGTAAAACTTAAGATGAAACCAGAAGTGGTTCCGCACATTTTTGATTGTCAAAAAGACCGACAAGCCCTACACACTAGAGATCCTCGGAATGTTTTCCTTAAAAGACAACGAAAACGAGATTTAGATGAACCTAGTACCAGCACAAAAAGAACTCGATGTTCGTCACCAAGCAGCGAATCTAGCACCAATGTTTCGCAAGTAGAACTAGAATGTACTGAAGACAGCGAGAGGGAACGTCAGAAGACAGATAAGTGTGTCCAAGTCAATATAAAGGCCAAAGTTAGATCAAAATATGTTGAGTGCGATATACTAAAGGCAGCCACTAAGGGAAAGCAGAAACAAATGCCATTAGAAAATATCCCAAAAACATGTTACTCTCCAACTAGTGGTTCAAGTTCGGCTCATTCAGCATCCTACGAACCAATATCGGATGAATCTACTTCAACGGAAAGGGATGAAAAGGCCACCAATAATAAGGAAGCTGTAGGAAAGCGGACTGTTTTTCTTATAGAAAATAATCCGAAAAATGTATATTGGGATACCCAGTCACTCATTATTTATAATTAATATGCTTGCTACAAAGTGCCAGTTAACAAAAATCGAAATATTTGTAACTTTGAAAAAAATTATACTTAATCTTCCATATAAAATTATAGCAGACGATTTCTGTATATCGACTGCAACAGTTTGCTCAATAATTAAAAAAACCGTTCCCAAATTAGTCGAACATTTAGTAAGATTAGTAGATAAAATCCGGTCATGTACAATAATAATATTACATTATAATAATTATAGTATAAAAACAATCAATATAATAAAATAAATCAATATCCTCGTATTATATAATATTGTATAAGACTTACTGCTGCATTTTAACACCTCTCATTTCTGCACTGATAAAATCTCGATTTGTATTAAAATAGTCCATTATCATAAAAACATCTACTTCCGGCATATTAGAGGAATCGGCCTTAACAAAATCCGTATCACACATTTTTTTCTATCAGAAAACCACCCGATCAAATAAAAGATAGCGTCAACCGATGTACAGCTGTACAGCCGCCAGCCGGTCTGGGCTCGCCGACAGACCTAATGACGTCACAACGATGAATTTTGAGCGCATGAAATATTTTAATATTTGAAGGCGCGTAACTTTTTCAATTCTCATCCAATTAAGTTGAAATTTTTTTTGTATGTTATATGTAAGTAATACTTCATGAAAATGTGCATAAATATGGTTATTGGAATTTCACTGAACGACCCTATTAGGTGATGTCGTGCAGAGAGCGAGAGACATGGAGGCATGGTGGCGGTACCTTTCCGAATTGACACGTAACGAACGAACGAACGAATCGATCGAGAAACGCTGCAGTCACGCGAATCGACGCGCCACGCCACGTCAACCACCCTGATTATGTCTACAAACTCCTTCGATACACTTTATTTTGATATCCCGGCACAAATGGTGCACGGGGCCAACATTCGCTTGTTCACAGTTTCAAGTTCCTATTGTTTACGCCGCCACGCCACTTTCAAACACCAGACCTCACACAATCGATCTTTGATAATAATAATAATATTTTCTCACAAAAGCAACAGTAGAATAAATATAAATATACGATCGAATCGCTTATTCGAGAAACCCTACATCTCCATAAGTTTGACATACCTAAACATACCTAAATTCAGAACATTTCCAATCAGTTCATAAGTATCATCATATGTAGATTTTATCACTTGCACCTTGATAGTTATCTTATAATATACTTCATATAATCATGCAAATTTGGGCATAATTTAAGAAGTGTGGCAGCAGTGAACGAGTCGCGATCAGAAATACAGGAATATGGATGATACAACGCTATAATGAAGTTCTGAAAGAAGCACGAACAACTTTTTTTTTTATGGTCAGCCTCCCGCTAAGGCTCTTGTGTTTCTCGAGCCCCGACCTGGTAAGAATGAGCTCGCACAGCTTCTCTAGTGTTCCTGGTTCGGACGGCCTTTGGTGTTGTTATCAGAGAGAGCTCACTCGAACATTTTCCGTAAAACAGGGATAGGTCAGCCACCCTCCTTCGATGTTCCAGGCTGTGTAGGTCCTTTGTGAGGTTAGGCGTATCGATTAATCTAATTGCTCTTTTCTGGATAGTGTCCAGAAGCTTAAGAGAGTGCTTCGGAGCGCATCCCCACACATGGGAGCAATACTCCAGCGATGGTCGGATCTGTGCCTTGTAGAGCAGCAGCAGCAGTTGCTCTGGTGTATACAGCTTCCTGTACAGCGGAACAAAACTCCAAGCTTCTGGGATGCCGTTTTAGCTGCTGTCAATCACGCGTTTACAATGATTTCTGACGTCGATAAAACTGCGGTGGTTCTCGGCATTTGGATTTTTCCTCCATTCCTTGTAATGTTGGTTGTTAGAAGTAACTGCATCTCTACAACGCTGATTGAACCATAGCTTGCTTTTGGAGGGATGCTGCTCAGAAATTGGGCATTCCAACTAATTTTACGTTTAAGCGACAAACTGTTAAAGTTAAAGCATTCGATGAATGACCATCGTTTTGATTCTAGGGAACAATTTTCCCAAATTAATGTTTTTTTAATCACCATTCACATCATACATTTGCAATCAACAACTAGATTCACGGGATTTAATAGAGTGAGTGATATCTTTTTGTTTTTACAACCTAAATATCTTCTCAGTTTAGGTAGGTACGTCCATGATGAGGTATGCCAATTAGAATGTTTGCGGAATCAGCAACGGCATAAGAGGCGCTCGCGCTGGCGCTGGTTTGGTGGGATTCTCTAATGGCCTTAGTTTGGAAGTTAACAACGGCACAGCCATTGTTCGCGAAAGGTCGCACTCACTTAATCATACAAACAATACCAATCTTTGTACAATACTATCGACTATTGAATTTTGTCAATTGCTGTTTGTTTGCGGATACAGGCGTTTCCGTAGGGATCGCTATAGAATAGATGTCGTCCAGGCACAGCAAGAGTGAGACAACTAAAAAAAATGAAGTCAAGTTGATTGACTCAGTACTTCCCACACATTACGCTGATACCAGTTTATTTTCCCATAGCATGAAGCTTTAGTCTAAGATCCCTTGCAACCAAATAATCGCCAGCCCCCCCCCCCCCCATCCCCCTAAAATTGTCTTATGCCGCTAGGTCTTTCCTTCACAGGTTATTGGGCAGCCTATTATGAGTACAAGGAATTTTTTAATTTTTCAACCCCCAACCCCCCAACCACCCCAATTTCACCCCCACCCAAAAAAACTCAGAAAATGATCAGGAACCTCTAAAACGCTTAAAAACGAAGTTTGAGTTGTTTTTATATTTTTTAGTTTTTTTATTACATTTTCTACTTTTTTTGGGTGGGGGTGAAATTGGGGTGGTTGGGGGGTGGGGAGTTGTAAAATTGAAAAATTTATTGCTTTCATAATAGACTGTCCATTGACCAATGAAGGAAGACCTAGCGACATGAATAACTTTTTTAGGTCCATCCGAACATTGCCTTGCCTATTACAGAAACCAAAGGACTTTTTTCTGGTGTAAACATACGAGAGTATTGCTTTAGATCCATCTATATTGTGTTACGAGGAAACTGTTGAATTGATTTTAATGAAATTTTGACACAGTGTTACTACCGTAGCGAGGATGGAAAACGCGTATGGTTTTTATAAATCGTGCCAGTGGCGGCGCAGAAATAATAAAAAAACTAAAAATATAAAAACAGCTCAAACTTCGTTATTGAGCATTTTAGAGGTTCCTGATCACTTTCTGCGTTTTTTTGGGTGGGGGTGAAATTGGGGTGGTTGGGGGGTGGGGGGTTGAAAAACTGAGAAATTTCTTGTATTCATAATAGGCTGTCCACTAACCTGTGAAGGAAGACCTAGCGACATAAATCAACTTTTTAGGTCCATCCGAACATTGCCTAGCCTATTACGGAAGCTAAGGGACTTAGAATTTTCTGTATACATACGAGTAAATATTGCTTCAGATTTTTTTGTATTTTGTAACGTGGACACTATAAAATTGATTCTAATTAAATTTTCACCCAGTGTTATTACCGTGGTGAGAATGGAAAACGCGTATGTTTGTTAAAAATCGTGTCAATGGCAGCGTAGCAATAATAAAAAAACTAAAAGTATGAAAACAACTCAAACTTCGTTTTTAGATGTTTTAGGGGTTCCTGATCATTTCCTCCCTTTTTTTGGGTGGGAGTGAAATTGGAGTGGTTGGGCGTCGTAAAACTGAAAAGTTTGTAGTATTGATAATAGGCTGTCCATTGACCTGTGAAGGAAAGACCTGCGGCATAAGAAAATTTTAGGGGGGGGAGGCTGCCGATGATTTGGTTGCAAGGGGATCTCAGAAGCTTCATACTATGGGAAAATAATAAACTGGTATCAACGTAATGTGTGGGAAGTACTGAGTCAATCAACTTGACTCCATTTTTGTTATTTATGGTGAATGTAACGTTGTTGAAACAAAGTAAATAGCTGGAATAGTATGCAAACGGTAAAACATGTTTCAGAAAAATTGATTGCTATTTTTTTGCTGAGCATTATTATAATAGTTATACAATTGTATACTGGTTGGATTTAGTAGGTGCTTGATCAGACGAAGAATGAAGAACATTGGAAACTTTGGTCGCTAGCTGATCTTCCAAGGCTTTCACAACTTAGCATATCGTTATCAAATCCTAAAGGCAAATACTTGTCAACGCTACGTTAAGCCTCGTGTCCACTAGCAAATAAAATTGCTAGAGTTTCTCTCACAAGTCACTTGCGTAGCGTGAGCACGACGTCATTAGAGAAACATTGCAGCAAAATTAATTGCACTTAAAGAACTTGCGACTTGCTGAGAGCTTATAGTGTAGACGATTACTCTCAGGAAATTAGTTTGCCGCAAAAATTTCGAGCCTGTTCCGAAAGTCTTGCAGCAAGTATAGTGTTGTAAATCGAGCAAATATGGAGAAGTTAAACTGGACGAGAGAAGACACGTGCTTTTTGATTGAAAATTTTGAATTATATCCTGAATTATGGAATGTACATACTCCAGAATTTAAGGATAGAATCAAAAAACGGAAAGCATTACAAAAATTGGCCGACTTATTTAATACTTCTACAGCAGAAATTCAAAGGAAGCTACATAATTTGAGAACGCAAATTAAACAGGAGTGGAGAAAAATTCAAAAAAACAAAAGTGGACAGGGGACTAATGAAATATATAAGAGTACTTGGGAGTTCTTTGACTCATTAAAGTTTATAATTTACTTAAATATACAGAATATTACGGAAGATAATCTGGTAAGTTGAAAGTCGATTTTTAGAAATGTCATGTTGTATTTCTAGCAGTAATTGTAGCAATGGTCGGAAAGTAATTAATCAGGCTAGGTCCGGTTCAACACTATTCTTTATTGACTCTCGTTTCTACAACTCTCCGTAGGCAGGCAACCCGTCATACATACACATCCGCAAAAACTGTTTGAATCCACTTTCTCGCCTATCATTTCCTCCGCCTTTTATTATCTTTCTCTTGTTCTCTTTTTTTTTTAATTAAATATACCACAACTACCGCCGCAGCCGCAGATTTTGCGTACGACATCTTATCATCTATAGTGTACACGAAATCAGAACAATCAAGCCCCAGTGAACTTGCGAGATCAACTTCCTAGATTAAATTTGCGAACAATTGAAAGATAGTATAGACAGACAAGCAAGTACTTGCTGTAAAAACTATCGCAAATTACTCGCAAGTGGACACGAGCCTTTACGATGGCTAGCAGTATAGGAGCATTTCATGTAGGTACATTTATATGCAGAAAATTAATAGGGGAGTTTGGCGCCCAATATGGATAGGTGGGCGTTTCGAATATTGGCGTACATAAATAGAGGGTATATGGGTCTGGTCTGGCACAGTTTTCGATATACATTAAATCACCGTGTATTATTTCCTTTACGTCAACATAACCGATCGAATCGAATTAGATAACATACGCCGCGCCGGCCGCATGGTATCGCGCGCCATCCTAGCGTACGTATGCGTTGCTAATATTGCAGCCGATTGGTCGATCGGCGTTATTCATGGGCAAGTCGCTTCCGCACATTTTGCAATTGCGGCCTGTATGCCTACTTCCTTCTAATCCCATTTTATCAAATTTGTTACGCATCTATCGAAATTGACTTACTTACTGTATTAGTTTGAGATTGTTTCACTCTGATCATTCTCATAGGAAGAGGTATTGATGTATTATGAATGGGCAGTAAATAATGATTTTATAACAAAAATTATATAACAGTTGTTTGATATCATATTACCCATAATATGGCAGTATTGAGTTATTTTTGTTTCAGAAAACCAATGAGTAACGAAAAACATTTGGTTTTTTTTTAATAGCGATATACCCTTTCATTAGGCTTCATAGATACTTCTATCTCATTCCAATAACATAACATGTCCTCCCCGAATCCTTCATAATCCTAAATATGGATCTTCGTCACCTACAAAATGCCGGACCGTGTTTATCTCAGGTAATTATTAAATGTTCCACCATTTTGTAGGAGATAGAGATATTGACTTCACATTCTAGTCACAGGCTTCCAAAATATATGTCACAAGACCCTCCCTTTCAATTTGATGTTTTTTTCAAGTGACGCCGAGACTCCATCTTGCAAGACTCATCTGTTAATTTTACTCCAAAATATAGTATTCATGCATTAATTTAATTACCCCTAGTTTAATTTTTGGAGTTGATCCGTTCAAAAAATAAAAGGTAACTATCGATATTAGAGACTTTTTGCTGCTCTTAAAATAACAGCTGTTTTTGGCACCGTTACGGTTAACTTTATTTCGTAGATTCTAGAATAAAGAGTAGTTATCTCGCGTCGGCGC
This sequence comes from Callosobruchus maculatus, assembly GCA_951848785.1. Taxonomy (NCBI): domain Eukaryota; kingdom Metazoa; phylum Arthropoda; class Insecta; order Coleoptera; family Chrysomelidae; genus Callosobruchus; species Callosobruchus maculatus. The sequence goes on from CATOUR010000030.1 coordinate 2,147,956, forward strand.
AATTAAAACCTAACCTTACATTTTTCCATCCTGTTGTCTCAGTTGTCTGTCATTTCAATTTGTTGATATTTGATATCAAATTTTCAAAAAATGGAAGATGCTCTAGATAATGTTATTAGAAGAAGCTGAGGGCCAAATGGTATTGACCACAATATAGTGAGAGGAATTATCTTGAATTCTTGAACAGTAAAAGTAGGGTTAGGTCAACGAAAGCAAGTGTGCCACATTGCAATCATTTCATCAGATAAATGAATGAATTATAATACAAAATTATAAATGAGAAATACTAGATCTTTTAAATTTTTTTAACATCTTTGGTTTGATCTTATAGTGCCATTTAAAGTTTATATCTGCATTAAATGTTATTATAATTTCCATCTATTTGCTAATATTCATTGAATTTTCTACACTCCGGCAACAGTGCAGCTTGTGAATAACGATAAGCTCTGCCTTTATTCCTCTGTAAATAACGGAGCTCGTTATGGTTAATTACAATAGCGGATCGTCTTTTCTCTACTGCGCAAACTCAGTATAAGGATAAGCATAACGGAGTGGCGAAATAATTAACGTGTTTGTCTCAGGTAATTATCAAATGTTCCGCCATTTTGTAGAAGATAAAGATATTGACTTTATATTCTAGGCTTCGAGCCGCCATATTGCAAGATTCATCTGTCAATTTTACTCCAAAATATATAAATAATAATAATGCATTAATTTCATTACCACAAGTTTCAAGTTTTTGAGATTAAAGAAAAGTACTATATACAGGGTGTCCCACGACGATTAAGACAAGCAATATATCGCAACTGGGCAGTGGTACAGGATTATAATTTTGGGGGTTTAAATTAGAGCAAATATAATATCTTTTCTTATTACTGTGTCACCCAATGAGGTATTTGCTTTTAATCACGCGACGTCCGATTCAAAATTTTAAATGGGACACCCTGTACATTTGTGACTTTTTTCTTTCTCTCGATAAGATTATTCCCACAAACTAGCACAGTTGGGGTCTAAAGTGATTAGTTCAAGAGCTACAGGTACTTAAGGGATTGTACCACTATCATTGATTTAACATGTACCCCTACAGTTAAATTACTTTGGTAGTGTTTCATAATGGTAGTGGTACAGTCCTTTAAGTACCTGTAACTCTTGAACTAATCACTTTAGACACAAAGTGTGTCAGTTTGTTGGAATTGTTTTATCTAGAGAAACAGAAAAAGTCAGGGTGTCCCATTAACAATTTTGAATCGGACGTCACGTGATCAAAAACAAATACCTCATTGGATGACACAGTAATAAAAAAGATACTATTTTTGCTCTATTTTAAACCGCCAAAATTATAATTCTCAACTACAGCCCAGTTCCGATATATTGCTTGCATTAATCATCGTGAGGACACCCTGTATAACTTGGACCTCCTCAGTTTTTATTTTTATTCAAGTTGCTGCATACGTCTGAAGAAGAAAGATATTGATCATTTCAAGAAACAGACGTTTCTTCAAATTACTTTGTTTTGATAAAATGGTTGTATTGTCCAATTTAATACTGTTAACAAGAAATAAGACATAAAAAATTTAAATAGTAGTTATTTTAACCTTATCAGCAAAATACCTAAGAAAAATTAACCACACGTTTGCTTCTTCTTTTTTATAATTAACATTGTTCTACATTACCCCATCCCACCCCTTTTTCTACATTTTCTGTTTTCAACTTCGCCCTGTATTCCCTGTCTATTCTTGTAAATATTGAAATATTATGTTTCTTGCTAACCTTTTTGTGCCCCCATAGAATTCCTTTAAAAATACTTATGATTTTTTCCAGTCCGGCGTACACATCGACTGTGAATAGACAATCTCCGTCTTATTGTTCTTATTTATTTATTACGTGTCGTTTTGCCCTTATATATTTTTTTTATACTACATGTGCCTTTTCACAATATTTGACTCAAGGAGTCCATCACTGGTGTAAGTACTACCCGTTTATTGTATATTGTATATTAGGTTTCTTTAATAGCAATGATCACCCTCCTTTTTAATTCGTTATTGTATATTGTCATTTTATATATTCAATTTTTTATAACTGTAATGTATATTTGTCTGCTTAAGTATAAACAAAAAAATTTTTTAGTGCCCTGAAGATGGCCTAATAAAGGCTGAAACGTCGGCAAAACAGTAAAAGAGACTCCCTCTTTTTCTTGACCTAAACCCAACCATCTGTTTCCTGGATAGTATACAGTAGGTCACTAAACAATTGAGCTAAGAAAGATATGTTAGAGTAAAATTAGATGGTTTCGAAACATCGTTGAAGCAAGCGAGTCGTCCACGACCCCGTCTATAGGTTTGAATTCGATTGTGAACAACATCTCGGAGTGAGCTTGTAATGCGCGCCTATGTCATTCAGACAGACCGACAGTATCTCTGCCATTGTTCCGTCGTTAATCTGGCCATTTCTGCAAGCTTTCGGGCCGGAACAGACCGGGCGTATGCAGACGAGGAACGAGGAAGGCCAATATACACACACAGCCATGAAAGGGTCTCCAATCATTGCGGTGATGCTGAACGTGTATCCCTTCGTAATAAGAAACTGGGGCCGTACAGACAGACAGACCGACGTACAGACGGTCTGCGGTGAGCTGCGCTCCTTAATTGAAACTGCCTCCTGCTTTGCATGGACCTCATCTTTGCCGTATCGCTAGCGGCTGTTTCACCAACTGGTTTACCTGGATCTACCTATACACGCGAATATACCCCGATAATTAAAAAATAAACTTTAGATAACATAGTTTACTTAACAAAAAAAGCCACACACAGAAAAATCTGTCGTTTTGTCAAAGACTTACGCATGCATTCAATGGGACGTTAAACTCAGCATTCCTCAAATACAGCGACGTTTTCTCCAATGGGGAGTGTATAGTTGGTAGCGAATTATATCATATTGTCGATTCAACTACAATTGATTGCCAATGAATAATTCAATCGCAGCCTATCGTTGAATCGAATCTGTGTTTGGTAATTGATTCTAAACTACTTTCTTTTCCTTGAACCAAGAGATTTTATTGCGAGGACAGCTGATTGATTCGTTTGGATGTTTAATGGTGTGATTTTGTGTGAAGTTATGAGGAGCATGATATAATAATTAGACGTAAGCCTGCACCAGTTGTTGCATTATTACCTGAAATGTAACTGTCTGACTTAATCTAAATACCTACATTCAAATCTGGGTGTTAGCTTTTCTAAGTCCCAATTACTCAGTAGGTCCTCCATTTAATATATAACTGGACACATTTAAATCACACAATTGCTGATGCAATACGCAAAACCACGAGATGACACAACACGGCTAACACCGAAACAACACAACGGAACAACTTCGTCCATGTTGACGAATTCGCGGCGATAGTAGCACTGAGATCATCCCCCTATTATTTATTCTTGCCTTCATTGAATCGGAACATTAGTCCCGCCGAATACTGATTATAGTTCAGCGAACGACAACGGCCATTGAAACAAATCTAATTTTTATCAGATGAATTATCACAAACTGCTGTTGCAGTAATAATTTTTGTACATTGAATAAATTGTATGCTTTGCTTAAATGAAACATAGGGTAGATTTCGAAAACAAAAGGATGTTTTGATTGCATTATATGTCAACACTGGTATTAGAAGGATTATACATATCGTTAGAACGAATCTAAAATTATTTTGAATTTATTGGCGTACCTGTGACTACTTCGAATATAAGGATTAAATTCTTCCAATGACATGGATTTGGAACAACTGTAAATATATTTAAAGTGATGGAAAAACATCCAAATACTAACAATTAATTGGAAACGCAACAGTATTTTTTTCTGTGCAGTGACTTTATAGTGACGTAGGTGCACAGTATTGGTTTAATTGATTGATCGTATACAGCGTCGATTATATTGATTTCTTGAATATCGTTTGGGTATGATTTACCTCTTGCGCTTGATTTTTTATCTTTCTGTTCTTTTATGTTTTACCTGAATGTAATAGATTTATGAGCAACAATTAGGATATATTTATTTCTGCTAGGATAAAAAACACAATCAGTTGTCCGACTATACAAATAATCTGTTTTTTATTATCGTCTGTTTTTACATTTGCATTTAATTATCGCAAAATGTTTTTGGGAAGCTGCTTTAATATGGTACCATGCCAGAAATTTGAATTCTTTTTAAATTAGACTGAAACTTGAAACGATGGTAGTTATGATCACTGCCGTAAAATTATCAAGAACGCGAGGATTTGACTGGAACAAACACCTGAAAAAGAAACGTGATTTTTGAAAATAAAATTTAAGGGGCTTAAGGGTGTAATTTTGTGAGATCCTGTAAACATAAAATTAATGAAAAAAGTAAGCTCTTAAGCTTTTATAATTGGATTATTTTCATAAATTGCAAATGACCCGCCAAATATATAGTATCAATGATTGAACATATTTGTCATCATCATAACTAATAAAAAAAAGTTTTTGCTTTTTCAATCACCCTTCTGATTATCTCATTTTACCATTAGACTAGTTTTTTACTAGTAATCAAATATTCAAGGAGATCACCTCTTCTAATTTTATTCTATTGATTATTGAAACAAAGTTAGAGCCGAAGTAAAATGAAAGTTCTGTTCACTAAAATTTTAATGTCCCGCAAAGTGCTTTACTGAAGGGAAATTAATTTTGGATAACGTTCGTTCTTATATCTTAATGTAAGTTTCATAATGCCATATTTACTTAGAAAACACGTTTGCTTTCGATTAAATGTTTAATCGACTGACACCACATTGCGCTTATCTTACTCAAAGATGTACGACATCAAAAATAGATGTTCTCTTACATTGTTCGTTTTTGTAACCTTTTATTCTGTGCAGATCATGAAATCTTGTCACTTGGTACGTATCTTCTCCTGTGGTTTTATTTGTCGGCGGGTAACTATGTCACCGCAGAGTCTCAGTAACCGCTTCATCGATTTTAACGAATTGTCGGTCGATAGGTACTGCCCCTAAGAAAGATGAGAAATTAATAAATTAACATCAGGACCATGAGGTTAAAGTAGATAAGTTTTGACTGTCAGTGCATATATGCAGTACCAAAATACAGTAAGCTTCATTTTTTATATTAAAAGTTTATTGGCCATAGTTAAGGAAAAATAAGGCATTTTATTTCAGACTCCTCTGTCCAAAAAAATTCGAACTTGGGAGGCATATGAAATGACGTTAAAAAATGTCTTGTTAGCACTACTCGCCTCTTAAATATTGTCTCTTATTTCAAATTTTTCACCCGCATACGGTTTTGGGCAAGTTTCATAGTTTGTCTCTAATTTCTTGATCATTTTTAATGATTTCGTTAAAATTTATATATATTTCGTTTTCCTCTATTGTTTATGTTCCACCTTTAGATCTAATTTTTTTCTTATATTTTATAGTGGTGATCTACTGCAAAAATGTCATAAAAACTATATCAGTCATCTGAAATGTACACCATTTGACCAATTTTCAGAAACTATAAGGCTTTTTCGTCCTTGAGTTAGTTGTAATTACTACGGCGAGTCATACGGCCGCCAGAGATTACCGGAAAGATGACAATTTTTCGTAATATAGATATCACGAAACCTCCAAAATACAAACAGTGTTATCAATCTAGTATAAGACGTACTTCATCAAAGTGAAAGTATTTTGTATGTTATTTTTAAAGACGATATAAATTACAATAACCAAGAAAATCGTTATGAGATTTGGGTCACCTTGTGTATAAGACGAAAGATACAAATAAAAAAATGGAGTCAAGTTGATTGACTCAGTACTTCCCACACATAATGATGATACCATTTTATTATTTCCCATTGCATGAAGCTATAGTCTAAAATCCCCTTACAACTACATTATCGCCCATCCACCCGCAAAAACAACATCCAACACAAAAACCCTCGTAAATAGTTTCTTGCGTCTCCCTCCTTAGGAACTAGCGCGCCACAATTTTTTTCTGCATGCTTGAACTGGACGATACGAAACGACCAAGAGCCTCCAACCTGTCTAAAAATAACGTTTGAGCTGATTCTATGTTTTTGGTTTTTTGATTATTGCTGCGTCGCCACTGACACGGTTTTTCAAAAACAGAGTAGTTTTCTATTCTCGCAGCGGTAATGCATTCTGTGTCAAAATTTTATTAAAATCAATTCAATAATTTTCGCTTTAGGCAGAACGAAATAAATCAAAACTCGTATGTTCAGATCACAAAACTGGTTTCTGTATTAGGCAAGCCAATGTTCGGATGGACCTAATAAAGTGTAATATGATGCTAGGTATTTCTTCTACAGGTCAGTAGACGGACTATTATGAATATAACAAATTTTTCGGTTTTACTACCCCCCACCCCCCAACCGCCCCGATTTCACCCCACCCAAAAAAAATTGAAAATGATCAGGAACCCGTAAAACGCCTAAAAACAAAGTTTGAGCTGTTTTCATATTTTTAGTTTTTTTATTATTGCTGCGCCGCCACTGACACTATTTTTCCAAAACATACGCGTTTTCAACAAAATCAATTGAACAGTTTTCGCGTTACGCGATATCGAACGATCTAAAACAATACTCGTATGTATACATCACAAATTCTAAGTCCCGTGGTTTCTATAATAAGCATGCAACGTTCGGATGAACCTAAAAAGTGTATCATGCCGCTAGGTTTTTTATTCACATATCAATGGACAGCCCATTACGATTACAACAAATTTTTCAGTATTACAACCCCCCACCCCCCAACCACCCCAAATTCACCCCCACCCCAGAAAAAGTGGAAAATGATCAGGAACTCCTAAAACGCCTAAAAATGAAGTTTGAGGCATATTTGGAATTTTCCGTTTTTTGCTAATTACTCCGCCCCCCGTATAACGATTTTCAAAATTATAGGAACATTACCTACTACGACCCCACATCATAACGCTGCCCAAGTTTCATCACAATCCATGCAGCGGTTACTGAGATTACGAGGGTAGAAAAACGCGACAGACAGACAGACAGACAGACAGACAGACCGATGGAAATGAGTGACGTGGATTTTCGTTATGTACACATCATAAAACGCCCAAAAAGCGTATTATTATCTCAAAATCGAAAATTTTCGCAATCACAATACTCCCCTCACCTATCGGCGTGGGAAATAAAATGATTAGTTGCAACACAGTTACATTACTGCGAAATTATTTTAGCCTTGAAAGATTAACCCTCAGTAAAAAAAATTAAATAGGGCTACTCAAAACATTCTATTAAGGAATACGTCTTGGAGATATGGTATATTTGCGCTTGCCACTAAAAATCCATGCACTCACAAATGAGTAACTCTGCGAGCCAAAATTTGTGTAAACAGATTTTTGAGAACGAAAGAGAAATCTTGATGAACTTGCCTGACAGTTACTTGCGAAACTGATTGAATACCTAATGTAAAGTTATTTTGGACGGCTTACTTGAACGATAAAACAAGTAACTTGCTAGCGTATCTGCACTGTAAGCTTGTAAGTGCTCACGGCAGTCGACGCAATAATTTCCCAGCAAAGGGTTATCAATAGAAATCGTCAGGTTCGCATAACGACGAACGACAACAATAAATGCAAAGGCAGAGCGGTGCACGTATGCGCAACGAAACAATAGTGAAACTGCAGTAAATTATCGCCTGGTAGCAGTTGCATGTCGGATTTAGTTATAGCTTTCCGAAGAAAGATCTCGCCGACGATAAAGTTCACTAAAAATATATTTAATCACGGTTCGGTCGGTCGTTCGTTGGGTCGGTCGCTACCGGTGGGGTAGATTATGCATTGGAAATTACGGGTAGTTACCCTACCCGGCGCCGTGCCGCCAACTTTCCGATAAGTGGTGAATTTTAAATTCATGCCCTCTCTGCGCTGCTGTCGTTCTGTCGCAACCAAAGCCAAAACGACGCCAATTCCAAAGTTACCACGATTCGTAATAATTACACCTGGCGAATTCCGATAGCAAGTACTTCACGATTATAGTACTTTAACGCGAGAAACCTCACGAAAGTTATTGTCTGACACTGGTGTCGCTGGCGTAAATAGCAGCGGTGCAAGTCCAGTTGCTAAATGTCGCTAGAGATCTCGCACGACACAGCACTGACGTGCAATCGAATAACCTAGTAACTCGAGTCACTAGATTTTTGCTTTGTTTGATATTGAACCACCAGCTTGAACTCTATCGGTAGCTATTTATAAACTGCTAGTTTCGGAGAACTTAGTCAGATGTACTATCGTAAAACCTAGTAAGTCGAGTTACTTAACACCTTTACTTGTATAAAAAGATAGTAAACTGATCTGCTGATTATTCAAATCCATAATCACAAACAAAAAGATAGCAACTACTCATTTGTGTAAGGTTCAATGCAACATTACTATACCTGCAGGGGATTGGGAGATAACAGGACTATTACTGAAATGTTTATTATAGATGAGAAAGGGTCAGAAGCCAACCTAAAAACAGCGACTGAGGCAATCAAAGTGGGTTCTAAGAAAGGTAAAAGGAAAAGTGAATGAGTTGTTACCGCCTTGTGGAATAAGTTGCAGAAAAATTACCGCCAAAACTACTTGATATAGATCGGCGAACAATATTCGAGTATGTTGCCGAATCGCATAGGACCAGCGATCTTCATCTCCATAATACCCATTAAAGCTTTTATGGCACCTTATCCGTTTGCAAGATGTTTATTCGTATATTTAGTTTCAAAACTGATGGAACAACTTGTTTCATTAGACTAAAGACCAATGACTTGCCACGTTTAAGGGAGAATGCCGATGCAAGCAAATATTTTGGACCAGCTGGCCACGTTGGGATGAGGTAGAAGATTCAGTTAAAATAGTAGCCACCACTCAACTTATTTGTTGTTTGTCAAATGAAAATATGCAATATTGTTAGCTTTGACTGTTTCCTTCAGGTTGTTACATACTTATTTTAGGAGTGCTTTTACGTTTATGCAGACTTTTAGTTGTGCGGTATTTAATTGTGTTCTTGTATTGCTACGTAGTACTTCTCGCTTAATAGGCGTATGTTTTTTACCCTATTTAAGACTATTTTGAGCACTTCTTGTTGAATAATTATTATAAAACTTGAATATAACCTTACATTTGCACGATACAGCACTAGCATAAGGCTTTAGTTCAATAAAAATACAGTGGCAAGGTTTACCTTATACACATAGTCATGCTAGCAAGAAAACAAAATGAGAAAATTATCTAGAACATATCTCAACTTAGAACAGTTTTACTATGCTGATGACAGAAAAATTAGAAAACTTGATGCAAAGGTACTTACTAGGTTTTTGAGTTGTATACTGTCTAAGCAATACACAGTTAGTAACTAAAAGCCTTAAAATATCTTTTCTGTGGAAAGCAAATCAAAAAAGTCTCTTCAATAGGCCGAAAGAGAAGGAAAAAATCTATTATGGTGTACATCCGATTACCTAAAAACTTATATACAGAGAAGTTATATGCAAAAAATGAAACAAAACTTCAAATCGATTTTGCCGGAATTGTCGTTTTTTTAAGTTACTAAGTTTTTCGATTACACGGCAGAGCAGGTTGCTTGTCTGAAAACGCATAGACATATTATCGTAATTTCAAGCACTGACAAAGATGTGGAAATGGAGGGCCACCCAATAGTCGAATCACCTTCCGTCAAGCTTCTGGGGATCAACATCAACAATATCATGTCCTGGCACGACCAAGTCGTCCGTATTGCTGAAACGGCATCCTAGAAGCTTGGAGTTTTGTTCCGCTGTAGGAAGCTGTATACCCCCGTGTGGGAGCGGGTTAGAATATCTCCCATCGTATATTCTGCGTGTCGTAAAAGGCGACTAAAAGGTACCGAACTACTGTCGGTATAAACAGTAACCTCTTCTCACCCACAGCTTTGGGTGGACGAGTTGAGAAGAGTCAGGATACCTTCTTGTCCTTGGGGTGAGAAATTGCCCCTAAAGGCGGATGAACCAGTAGATACCATCTGGTCAACGGCATGAGGATGCAGAAAGCAAATAGGAAACTACTGCATGTCTGCTAAGATATTATGACTATGATGCTGAGGAAGCTGTATACACTAGAACAACTACTGCTGCTCTACAAGGCATAGATCTTACCATCGTTGGTGTATTGCTCCCATGTGTGGGGATGCGCTCCGAAGCACCCTGTAAACCTTCTGAACACTATCCAGTAGAGAGCAATTAGACTAATCGATACGTCTAACCTCACAAATCACCTCAACAGCTTGGAACATCATAGAGGGGTGGCTGACCTGTCCCTGTTTTACAGATAATAACACCAAAAGCTGTCTGAACGAGAAGGAATGCTAGAGAGGTTCTGCGAGCTCATCCTTACCAGGTCGAGATCCCTACTCCCTGAACCAGTCTCCTTCAACATTCTTGTCTTTGCAGAACTTCGACGCTGTGGAACGAGCTGTCGGGGAATTTGTTTCCCGGCGGCTACAACCTGCAGCGTTCCAAATCTAACATCCACCAATACTTATCCCTTTGCGGGAGGCTGACCATAAAAAATGGACTCACCGCGCCAAAGCGGGTATCAAAACTTTCCTAGTGCAACTTTGCAAAGATCTTTCTGACAGCAAGTCTTCCTGAATAATACCAGAACAATTTGCTGTGATACAAAACTGTTCATCCTATAATTCGCAATTCTGAATACATTTTTCGATAATCTATATTATCCAGTTTGATACAAGGTATATCCTAAAGTCGCGCGTATCTTTTGACAACTAAACAATGTTTGGCTTATCTCTAAAAATACCGGCTAACGTGCAAAATAATCAGAAACTCCGTCGCTATCCTGTTCATTCGTATAAAACGGTGGCTAACTTTTACGAGCAAAATTGTATAACACGATTTGTCGCAAGTTCATATTTTCCGAGATTATCTCTCGCTAGAATCTCTTTAATTACGATGCAACAGAAACTAAACGTTCGCTTTTCTTATCAGATATGACAGTAGCAGTGTGCGTTCAACGGCAAACAATTCTGCTCGAGGATTTTTACAGTTCCGTTGTTCCGAGAAAGTCGGTAGAAAAGTTCGGGGGAATTTGAGCTAGTCTCGCTATTTTGTGGTCATGCTAGTTTCAGTTGGGCTTCGACTGCATCTGGCCAACTCGTGGCGGCATTTAGAGCGGAAAAATTGTCGGATTCAACTGTGAAACTTTTAATTTGGTGTCGAGCTGTAAATGCGTTTTTATGAGCGTCAGATTAGAGGTTAATTGTGGGAACGGCTCTGTGGAAAAGGTCTGCCATCTTGTTTTATTTCTTAAACGAGACAGAGTTGCTTATAAACACAAGCAACGCTGGCGTATCCTCATAATACTGATTATGAAAAATGAACATACAAAATGAAATAGGACAGTTTTGCAATGTAGTTTTTTTATTTAGTTTATTCCAAAACCATTCCTTAAACCATTTCTGCTAACTATCACTAGAAACGCGTGAACAGATCTTAAACTTAAGACAAATTATTGAAAAAGCCAGAGAGCATTATTTTCCGGTTTTTATCTGCTTTGTGGACTATTCTAAGGCGTTTGATAACGTAAAGTGGCCTAAACTGTGGGAAATCCTCATCTCTATGGGAGTTCCTTATCACCTAGTGTTTCTCATACAGCAACTCTACGAGTCTAATTCGGCTCGTGTAAGAATTGATGGTAACCTGTCTAGTCAAACTGCAACCAGAAAAGGAGTTCGTCAGGGATGTATATTATCTCCGATGTTGTTTAACATTTACTCTGAATTTGTGATGAGACAGGTATTAGACAACTGGAATGGCGGTGTAACTATTGGCGGAAGCAGAATATCCAACTTAAGATTTGCTGACGATACAACCCTGATTGCAGCTTCTCAGGAAGAACTAGTAGCTCTATTAAACATCTTAGAACAACGTAGTGCAGAGTATGGGCTTGGTATTAACTACAATAAGACCAAGGTTATGATCGTAGATAGATAGCATGATAATTATCGAGAAATAAAGTCAATAGGCCGTTGTGAAGTAGTTCAAAGTTTTATATACCTCGGTTCTTTGATCGATAATTCGGGTAGCTGTGAAAATGAGATTCGACGGCGCATTCAACAGGCACGTGTGGCCATGACAAAGCTTACTAAAATATGGCGTGACCACAACATCACTAAAGCTACAAAAATGTCGCTGGTTCAGTCTCTTGTGTTCTCCATATTTTTGTATGCCTCGGAAACTTTGACTGTTAAAAAGGCAGATCGAGCTCGCCTAGACGCTTTTGAAATGTGGACATGGAGGAGAATGCTGAGAGTTCCTTATACCGCCCATCGAACTAACGTCTCCATACTGGATGAGATCGGTAATCCAAAGAGACTATCCTCCATTGTGTCGACGAGAATGCTTACATTCTTCGGACATATACACAGAAGCGATAATATGGAGAAACTTGTAGTTCAGGGTCATGCCCCGAGTGGGCGGCGGCGTGGCCGTCCCCCTACACGCTCGGTGGATACGACGAAACAGTTGCTGGATATGAGTGTCAAGAGCGCCACTAAACTGACAGTAAATCGCGAACGATGGCGAGCTACAGTTCTCAAAACTATTGATAATATTCGTGTCGGCAATACTCTAGCTCCGACTTAATGCATTTTACGAGTTCACAACATGTCTGTTAAGACATTGTGACTATGATGATGATGATCACTAGAAAGTAAAGCACACTCTTGGCCTCAAGCCCGTAGAAGGTCTTCATCATTAGAAACCGCCTTCGTTTTAGTCGCAAGGAGTAAGGTCTGGACTGTAAGGAGGATGTGCGAGAAGTTTTAGTCCTGTCGCGCTCAAATATTTAGCCCACGGTTTGGCGCGATGAGCTGGAGTATTATCATGACGTAGGAACCATGTATCCATTCATAGAGTTTGGCACCATCACTTAGCCGCGACTGTCTTCTGTGTGTCCAAAATGACAGGTTCCACAATTCTGACCGACATTTGCTTCTTTTCTCATCGAGATTTTCCGACAACTACGGGTGTATGCTCCTCATCAAAGATTCAGACTTTGAATTTGTGGTTCTTGGGTTTTTAGGCCGGCGTCGTCTAGCGTTAAAGCTTGACGTTTCGCCACCACGAGTGGATGGCTTCTTCAGAAGCTATTTCACTTCGGCGACTTCCAAAATACTGTACGGTATTTTGGAAGTCACCTATAGGTCACTCACCTATCCTCCACAACAAGCATGTCTCTTCCACATGAAATTGCAGCGCAAAGCTGTCCCTTCACGATGAGCTCATCAACTTGATGCGGCGACTAAATGCAAGTTCTTAACATGAAACAACACGCAGCTTACTGCGTCAGATTGCAAAATCTTCCTAGTATCCATTATACAAGCGCCAGATCCGATCGTTGATGTGAAACAGAAATTTCTATAATATTATCAGTACGGCCCTATTTTCAACCAGAAAAGGAGTTTGTCAGGGATGTGTATTATCTCCGATGTTATTTAATATTTACTCTGAATTTGTGATAAGACAGGTATTAGACAACTGGAATGGCGGTATAACTATTGGCGGAAGCAAAATATCTAACTTAAGATTTGCTGGCAACACAACACTCATTGCTGCTTCTCAGGAAGAACTAGTAGCTCTATTAAACATCGTAGAACAACATAGTGCAGCGTATGGTCTTGGTATTAGCTACAATAAGACCAAGGTTATGATCGTAGATAGAGAGCATGGTAATCATCGAGAAATAAAGTCAATAGGCCGTTGTGAAGTAGTTCAAAGTTTTATGTACCTCGGTTCTTTGATCAACAATTCGGGTAGCTGTGAGAATGAGATTCGATGGCGCATTCAACAGGCACGTGTGGCCATGACAAAGATTACTAAAATATGGCGTGGAGGAGAATGCTGAGAGTCCCTTATACCGCCCATCGAACTAACGTTTCCATACTGGATGAGCTCGGTAATCTAAAGAGACTATCCTCCATTGTGTCGACGAGAATGCTTGCATTCTTCGGACATATACACATAAGCGATAATATGAAGAAACTTGTAGTTCAGGGTCACGCCCCGAGTGGGCGGCGCCGTGGCCGTCCCCCTACACGCTGGGTGGATACGACGAAACAGTTGCTGGATGTGAGTATCAAGAGCGCCACTAAACTGACAGTGAATCGAGAACGATGGCGAGCTACAGTTCTCAAAACTATTGATAATATTCGTGTCGGCAATAGTCTAGCTCCGACTTAATGCATCTTACGAGTCTGTTAAGACATTGTGACTATGATGATGATGATGACCCTATTTAGTTTCGTAGGAAGTGACATAAGAGTCGAACATATAGACCCTCCCAAATCTTCGTGTGTACGATTGCTCGCTTGCTATTTTTGTTCACGTGCGTTATCGCATTGACCCTAATAGTCTCATTTACATTTTTATTTCCTCGCCTCACAACCTGTTATATTGTTAGAGAACACTGGGCGAATTACACATATTCGCCGACTGCCTTTGACCAGTTTTCCGTTCTTTCGCCGCTAGATAATCTAACGTTGAGATCTCAACCTAATCACCACTATTATATTTTTCTATGCTCCGCTAGAACGTATTCGTTTTCTCTAATGCGACTTGACTCACGATACCGTTTCAGTATTTCTATGGAATGCTGCCATGCTTATTTTAATATGAATATCTACTCTCTACAAAAATATTCTTGGGTTGTCACTTCCTTCTATTTTACTAATAAGTGAAATAAAAAGGTAGGGAACCTTTACCTCTTTATAATTATAATACCCCGTTTGTGGCTCTCTTTTCTTCTTAAAGCTCGAAGGATACTTGCAGTGGTCGTAATTTTGGATTAAGAGTATGTTTGCAGGAAAAAAATACGTATTCAAAGGCTGGCTATAACAAAACTTGCACTCTTGATGCTGTTCAGATGAAGAAATTTTTAATTATTATAATAGGGTACTTGCAGAGGTCGTGAAATCGTCTCGGGAGTATACATAGGGTAAAGAAAACCATATCAAGAAGCAGTAGGAAACAAAAAACATGATTTTACTGACGGCCAAAAAAAGATATTTGCAAAATAAAATAAGGATATATTGAATTTTTTCCACGTGACTTAAAACAAGTCACAGGCATCTTATCGATATCGACAATCGATACTGAATTCTTTAACAATACGACTCAATTTATTGATACTTAAACATATTTGGAACAGGCAGTTAACCCACTGGCATTTTTGTTGCAATACATTTTTATATCTGATAGGTATCACAGTTCATCCTGTTTGTGACCGAGATTCGCAACTAATCGAAGCCATCATTTTATTTCGGCGCATCTCATTATGAATGAATCCAAAGATAGGATCTAATTCAAGCCCATCCCTACAAAGTGAATTAGTAATCTAGCCTAACTTTTATTCTTTTGATTTTTGTACTTTTGTGTGTGACTGTGTTTTGTGGTTATAATGATCAATGTCAAAATGTTAGGTGTTAGGCTATCGATATCGAATATCAATACTTTACATCCCATCACTATAGGATATCACTGACGTCAGAGGTTGTTTGCGCGGCATTTTCCGGCATTTGAAATAATTTTTGGAAAATCTCTCACAGCCGATTCCAAAAAACCAAACAAGTGATTTTGTCATGTTTACTAGGCTATAAGGAACGCGTAAACGACATAATATTTTTTTCTGCAAGTACCCTATTTACAGTTTTTTCAAATTTTTTCACGTGACTGAAAACGGGTGCTGACGTCAAATGATAGTACAATAACCGACATTATTAAACCCATCTCTAAATATAAAGGACAGCTCAAAAACCCCAAAAATCAGACGTCTAACGCTAACCTCAATCAAAATATGACGAATTACGTGCGTCAAGTCGTCAAGTCGTCAAGTTTAGTGTCGTAACCAAAATTATCGAGCAAAAAAATGTATATGATATCTCAAATCCCATCACTACAATGTCTTGTGACGCCAGAGGTTTTTTTCGCGCCAATTTCGCTAGTTTAAACTTACAGTTGGAATAAGTCTCAAAAGCAATATAAAAAATCAAAAACTTCTATTTTATGACGTTTAATACGTTATAATGAATGCTTTAAAGCGATATTTTATTGGGTGCAAGGACCCTATTTTAAACTGTTTATCCTCTTTGAACTTAAATGTTCCAGACCTCACGGCTGATGGACCTTAAATTTTACTTCCCACACCGATAGGTGAGGGGAGTATTGTGATCGCGAAAATTTTCTATTTTGAGATAATATATTTTTTGGGCGTTTTATGATGCCTACATAACGAAAATCCACGCCACTCATTTCCGTCGGTCTGTCTGACGGTCTGTCGGTCTGTCGGTCTGTCTGACGGTCTGTCTGTCGGTCTGTCGGTCTGTCGGTCTGTCGGTCTGTCGGTCTGTCGGTCTGTCGGTCTGTCCGTCTGTCTGTTGGCGGTTTTCTAGCCTCCTAATCTCAGTAACCGCTGCATAGATTTTGATGAAATTTGGGTAGTGATATGATGTAGGGTCGTAGTAGGTAATGTTGCTACAAATTTGAAAATCGGTGCATGGGCGGCGGAGTAATTAGCAAAAAACGAAAAATTTCAAATATGCCTCAAACTTCGTTTTTAGGTGTTTTAGGGGTTCCTGATTATTTTCTACTTTTTTTTTGGGTGGTGGTGAAATTGGGGTGGTTGGGGGGTGGGGGGTTATAAAGCTGAAAAATTTGTTGTACTCATAATATGCTGTCTACTGATCTGAGGGAGAAAGATCTAGCGGTATAATACACTTTTTTAGGTCCATCCTAACATTGCCTTATGTATTACAGGAACCAAGGGACTTGGAGAATTTTCTGATGTATACAAACGAGTATTGCTTTAGATCGTTCTGTATTTTATAATGTTGAAATTATTGAATTGATGTTAATGAAATTTTGGCACAGTATTACTACTTTGGCGAGGATGGAAAACGCGTCTGATTTTTAGAAATCGTCTCAGTGGCGGCGCAGCAATATTAAAAAAACTAAAAATATGAAAACAGCTCAAACTTCGTTTTCAGGCGTTTTAGGGGTTCCTGATCATTTTCTACTTTTTTTTTGGGTGGGGGTGAAATTAGGGTGGTTGGGGGGGTGGGGGTTATAAATCTGAAAAATGTGTTGTACTCATAATGGGCTGTCTATTGACCTGAGAGAAAAAGACCTAGCGGCATAATACACTTTTTTAGGTCCATCCGAACATTGCCTTGCCGATTACAGAAACCAAGGGACTTGAACTTTCTGATGCATACAAAATACATACGAGTATTACTTTGGATCGTTTTGTATTGTGGTATGTGGTAACTTCTGAATTGACTTTAATGACATTTTGACACAGATTTATTACCGCGACGAGTATGGAAAGCGCGTATGGTTTTTAGAAATCATTTCAGTGGCGGCGCGGCAATAATAAAAAACTAAAAATATAAAAAACACCTCAAACTTCGTTTTAGACGTTTTAGGGGTTCCTGATCATTTTAAAAATTTGTTTGGTTGGGGGTGAAATTGGGGTGGTCCGGGGGTGGGGGTTTGTAAAACTCAAGAATTTGTTGTATTCATGATATATTGTCCATTGACCTGTGAAAGAAGCACCTAGTAGAATAAAACACTTTTTTTGCGGTCGGGCGAGCGATGATTTGATTGCAGGGGCATCGCTAGACTATAGTTTTATGCTGTGGGAAAATAATAAAACTGGTATCATCGGAATGTGTGGGAAGTACTGAGTCAATCAACTTGACTACATTTTTTTCCTATGTTGAGATTAAGAAGAAAAAAAGTTTAAATAATTTTGAATAAGTAGGGGTAACTCTACGAAACGTGGAAAAGCTTCTTCTGTATCGTATATTGGTTTTGCTATACGGCGTTCTAAAATGACCCTGTATCAGCGCATTTTCCTCCTAATCACCTCATTTTGCAGCGCCTGTGAGCAAAATAATTTTTAGGGCTCAGCAAATGTCCGTATGCCGTGCATTTTGTGCATCAAATGGTGCAGGATAATAACGGCTTCGAACAACACATCAACCTCTTCAAGATGCCGGAATGTAGTCCTTACATGAAGTATCGATATCAGAAGGGTGTTATTAGCATGAACACGGTCGTTAGTCTTTGCCGTGTTTGCATAGGGTGATTTCCTAGCCGTATCAGATTTTGTTATAAACGACAGCAAAGTTTACGGAATAAATATAAGTTGGATCACTCTCCGTCGGTACTTTGAAGATATCACATCAAAGCGATGCCGCGGCCGCACGCGCCAGTTAGTTTTTGCGTTGGTTTTTGCCTAAGTACGAGGGTCTTTCAGCGGAGACTTGCTAACGCCAGGGTTTTACGTATATACGAGGGTCATTGAAAGACTATGTATTGACAGCCGATTTAGACATACAAATACAAATATAACGTTTATTTTGCCAATGCATAAATGGATATCAAAAATAAAACCTAGTAAAACTATTACTAATGAATCTCAAATGATTTCACATATTGTAGCTGTTTCGTAGATAAGTAAAAATTAGTTCAAAGGTGCTGTAGTATTTTTACCTTAATGTTTTGTTTATTTGGCTTATTTTTGAGACCACAGCTTATAAAATTTATGGTATAGTATATACGAACTCGTATGTACAATTTTAAAGGATAATCATGTGGAAATGCTTTACATGGATGTGAATAAATATTATTGACATTTTGCTTTTCAGTGTCATTCCAATTGCTACTGTAGAAACTAAATTGTTAGAGTTATCAATAAAAATATTTCCGAGCTCTAAAATATAATTCAGAATGTCTCTGGGTGGTATGGTAAGACCACCGAATGAATATTTTGTCTCACTATACGCTTTTAGCGTGATACAATCCTATATGTACCTGTAGGCCTCGAATTAATCACTTTAGACGTGTGCTAGTTTGTTGGAATTGTTTTATCGGATGGAACACAGAAAGGCACAAATGTACAGGGTGTCCCATTAATAATTTTGAATCGGACGTCACGTGACCAAAAACAAATACCTCATTGGGTATATAATTCTCTACTACTGCCCAGTTCCGACATATTGCTTGTCTTAATCGTCGTGAAACATGTATTTATATCATTTATATTCCAAGGTTTACCACAAAATAAGGATGGATCTGATTGTCATTTTCCATCCGTTAATAAATCTGATTGATAAAATCAAACTTCTGAAAATATTATCCATTTCCTGCAAACAAATCCGAGATAACAAAATCCGATATTTTTGAGACAATACACTTCGCGTTAAACGCGTTCAACCACTACTTTGCGCCGCCCCGTATCTCCCAGCTGACGTCGGTACACTGCTACCGGCGTACCGGGGAGACGGAGCAAGGGGCAGGCTGTTTTGATATTTTTGCGGAGTGATCCAACTGATATGTATTCCGTAAACTTTGACGACAGCCAGTACTTGGATTTTATATGAATATTACGTAAATAATGTTTTTTCGACCAACGAGAAATTTCACACAACCCTAAATCTACCGTAATATCCAAAGCATGCTGCACTACTAGATTTCGGGTACTTATAGAGTTTCTTGATAGCGAAATCTACAATCTATGCATTCGACAACTACACGGTACATGCAATTTGGGAAACAATGACAATGATCTGTCTTGTGTTTCAAGGAACTTGCAAGATGCGACTGAGGAATGCTTTTTTGTCCTAATTCGGTTCCTCAATATTATCATATAAGTGTGCACATTTTTTGTCTGAATATAGGTATATGTTTTCTATTGTTTTCTAAGGGATGTAAGAGCCGAGATCGAGATAGGACATACAAATATACGTTTAGTTTTCAATATCCAGGGTGCCACTATGTATGGAATATAGTATATATCTCAGTAAATATAATGATTGTATAATTTTTTTTTAGTATTTCCCACGATACGGCAATATTCAGTTGTTTTTGTTTAAAAAAACAAAAGAGGCTCATGTGACGGAGATTTTTTTCTCTTGCGATCAACATCTGTTTAACATTTTATTCGTTACTATTTGTTGTACCTCTGTTACTTTTCTTTATTTCTAGAAAATAGACTTTTACGTTAGTTTTATTTCACTATCCTTTCTGAAACTTATGAAGCATTGAATTAGTATACTAAAATCTACTAAATTATTAACTAGGTACATATTTACTGAAGAGATAAAAATCGAACTGGCAACCCTGATACCTTGCCCACATTTCTAGCACACATCTCTCGAAACACATTCCTAGCACATATTCTTCTCTAACATGCTTTGTTTTGTACGCACAAAAACCTCGCCGTTTCTATCAGAGCTGTGCTGAGCGAGGCGAGGTCACACAAGCGATTCTATTGGTTCGTTAAAAACACATTCCTCGTAACACATCATCGCACATGTCTGGTGGATACGCAGCCTAAGTCGCCTGTCCTAACATACATACATATATTGTAATTTCTCACAATACTTCGAGGTCGATTCGATTTTTTGCACTGTGCAAAGTTGTAAGGTAATAATATTGATATATGTATATCACACCAATACCAAAAAGTAGTAGTCCAAGTGTATTCAAGGATTTAAGGCCAATCAGTATTTTACCCACTCTCTCTAAAGTAATTGAAAAAATTCTTGAACGGCAGATTCGTAAATACTTAGACGCTTGCAAAATACTTTCTCAACATTAGTCAGGATTCAGGAAAGGCTACAGCTGTGCTAAAGCCCTACTTAAGATTACTGATGATATATTGGAAGCAACTGATCATAACGAATTAACGGCATTGGCATTACTCGATCATTCAAAAGCTTTTGATACACTCAATCATGAGCTATTATTCTCCATATTAAAATACATTGGTTTTTCAAAAGAATCAGTACAACTTGTTCGCAGTTATTTAACCAACCGAAAGCAAATTGTAAAAGTTAGCGACATACTTTCTGATTCTAAGACAGTCACTAGCGGTGTGCCCCAAGGCTCAATCTTAGGACCTTTATTGTATATAGTATACACATCGCAAATTCACACTTGCTTTAATACATGCTCTATACATGCATACGCAGACGACACGCAAATTTATTTGTCATTTAAAGCATAAAACGTCAACAATGCGATAGATCAAATTAACGATGACTTGAGATATCTTAACATAGTCTCAAGACATCACTGTCTAGTTTTAAATCCTGAAAAATCAAAAGCCATTTTGTTTGGTAGGAAAAAGATTAGGAATAATGTTACTAATAGCTTTAACATAAAAGTAGATGGCAAGCCAATACCATGGGTTGAAAGTGTCAGAAATCTTGGTGTTGAAATTGAGGTCGACCTTCGTTTTCATGGACATATTTCAAATAAAATTAGATCGTCATTTCCAAAGCTAAAGCTAATTTATGGACAGAGAAAAATATTGGGCTATAAATGGAAACGCATACTATGTGACTCTCTAGTTCTCTCGGCGTTTAATTACTGTGACGTAGTATCACTCTTGCATCACTAAATTCGATTCTAATCGGATACAGCTAATGCAAAATTTGTGTGCACGCCTTATTTGTGGTGTTACAAGAGGAAAACACATAAGTGGTAAAATTAAGGAGATCAAGTGGCTCAGAATGTACCAACGGTGCATACTTCACTGTCTGATACAATACCATAAAATTATGACAACTAATGAACCGCAATATTTAGCTATTGAAGTTAAACTAAGGGCTCAGTCCCATGATCTTCATATTAGGGGTAAGGATAAGATCAGCCCTCCCTACCATCACACCTCTCAGTATGAACATTCTTTTTCTTATTGTATTTATAAATTATATAATCAACTACCATCAAAAACAAAATGTCTACAATTAATTCCATTTAAGAAGTATGCTTTGGATTTTGTAATTTCTGCATACTGCTCTTAAATGTTTATTGTTTTTTTCTTCTTATTTCGTATTTTTCTATCTCCTAACTTAGTGATTCAATTTCTTTTTGTGCCTTTTGTACTAAATCTGCATTTACTGTCCTTAATAGTTTTCTTTTTCACTCATGTGATTACTCTTAAATAACTTGTATTTTTATTTTCATTTATTTTATTGTTCAAGGGTTGAGTGGAAGAACACATTCATTGCGAACTCCGCAATATGAATATGTTTACAAAGATTTTATAAAAAATTCTCCAAAATAAAAAAAATATTGAATGAAGCACGAACAACAAGGGTAGAGTGGAAAAAAGTGACCGAAATAGACAATCCAACGATCGAATCGTATACCTACATTTTATCAGCGATAGATTTATCGGAAATAAAAGTGATCCTTGAAGCGTCCGTCCGGGCTATTAGCGACGCGACGGCCGATTTGGCAAGGTGCGCCACGCCACGTTCACCGCCAACGTTCCAGTAATGCACTTTCGCCTTAATTTCCGTTCCGTAAGAAATCGAATTTAGGAATGACACTGCCAACGAACGAAAGCCTTTTTAGGAGTTGCGCCCTTTATTTCTGCCCCGGTGGCCCCAGCACGCCTTCCATATCCGCCTTCATCGATCTCTTCCCTCAAAACGGAACAACTCATATAATGCTATACAAAGGGTAATAAAAAACTTTATAGATACAACGTGATTTGTTTAATTTTTTTTTTTATTTCCTCTACATCACTAAGGATTAAAGCACACTTTCGGTCCAAGCCCGCAGAGGATCCTCATCCTTCAGCCTCGTGTCCACTTGCAAGTAACTTGTGACTGATGTTTTAACTGGCAGAAGAGCGAGTCTCTTCAAAAAATGTTTTAAGCAAACATTGTAAAAGATTGTTTATGAAATTTTTTTATAGAAACAGATTCGTGTATAGAGATTTGAAGATATAATATAGTAAATTTATAGTTTAAGAATACACTAAATACTCATGAGAGGATTTGAATGAGATATTGCGCGTTCATAACTTTTACCTGCAATTTGTTTAATGAAATCTGACAAGAAAAAAACGTACCAAGGTGTATTCAAAATTGTTCTAAGAATTTTGTTTTATATCACTTGCAATTTTATAATGTGCGTTTTTTTTTATGAGGAATATCCGCAGTATATATTATGTATAATATCCGAGCCAAAACAGAGCCTTGAGGTACATCAGCTTGGACACTGCATAGTGAAAACATTGATGTTTCAATTTTAATTCTGAACTTCCTACCCTCAAGGAAGGATTTCAGAAGTTTTACTAACAAAAATGGACATTGAAAATGAATAAGTTTATGCATACATACATGAGTTTTTGCAGCAAGTACTTGCTTCTTTGTCTACAC
Source organism: Callosobruchus maculatus (assembly GCA_951848785.1). NCBI lineage: Eukaryota > Metazoa > Arthropoda > Insecta > Coleoptera > Chrysomelidae > Callosobruchus > Callosobruchus maculatus. Next base: position 2,171,209 of record CATOUR010000030.1, read on the forward strand.
TATCTTTTAATTGTTCGCAAATTTAATTTAGGAAATTGCTTTCGCAATTTTACTTGGGCTTGATTGTTCTGATTCCGTATACACTATAGATAAGATGACGTATGCAAAATCTGTAGTTGCTGAGGTGGTTGTGATATATTTAATTAAAAAAAAAGAAAACAAGAGAAAGAGTAAAGGCGGAGAAAATGTTGGGTCAGAAAGTGGATTCAGCGTAGAACTACTCTAGGGATATGTATATGAACTTTAATGAGTCAAAGAACTCCCAAGTACTCTTGTATGTTTCATTAGTCCCTTGCCCACTTTTCTTTTTTTGAATTTTTCTCCACTCTTGGTTAACTTGCGTTCTCAAATTATGTAGCTTCCTTTGAATTTCCGCTGTAGAAGTATAAAATAAGTCGGCCAATTTTGTAATAAATTCTGCTTTTTGAATCTGTCCTTAAATTCTGGAGTATGTACATTCCATAATTTAGTATATAATTCAAAATTTTCAATTAAAAGACACGTGTCTTCTCTCGTTCAGTTGAACTTCTCCATATTTGATTTACAATACTCCTTGCTGCAAGACTTTCGAAATGGCTCGAAATTTTTGTGGCAAGCTAATTTCCTGAGAGTAACCGTGTACACTACAAGCTCTCAGCAAATCGCAAGTCCTTTAAGTGCAAGTCATTTTTCTGAAATAGTTCTCTAATGACGTCGTGCACACGCTACGCAAGTGACTTGTGAGAGTAACTCTAACAATTTTATTTGCTAGTGGACACGAGGCTTTAGGAACTAGCCTCAAGATCTGGACTGTAAGAAAGATGCGTGAAAAGTTTCAGTTCTATTGTAATTAAATACACTCCTGGATAAAATTATCGCATCACTGCTTATCTTTGAAACATTTTAACAAAAATAAATATGAATTGATACAGCTATTTATCTTTGCTGGTAAGGAAAGCAGAACTGGCCAAAAGCAATGTTGGTGTTGAAGGTCAAAATCGTCAAATTCTTCTGCATTATTGAAATTCCTTATTTTGATTTTTCCTTACATGTACAACTCGACAAATATAGGAAGAGACTTGAGAATTTCGCCGGTTGCGCATCGAAAGAGTCAGAACGTATTCGGCGGAATAGAAATAGAAACACAGTGTACGCGTACACTCTAAGTAAACATTCAAACTTAGGAACAGATTTGCTTCATTAAGAAAGATCCTCAATGTTGATGACAAATAATAAATAATTATTAGCACGTTGTTGGACACAACGGCTATAGCCGTCTGTAGGGAGTGATCGTGATACGCCACAACGCCTATATCAGTCAAAAAGTTATCTGCTTGTTACGGCAGAACGGCGACGACCGTCAGAATGTCGGTATACTTGCACTGTCAAGCAATGCTAGTGTCGTAACGTGAAGCTCGTCATTTCTGAAATTGCCAAATTCTAACTCACTATACGCTATCCAAACTATTCATGTTTTAAAGTGCATGCGTAAAACGGCACGACGGCTATAACCGTCCATAACCTCCAATGTGATGCATTGACCACGTGTATAGCTGCCATGTTGCAAGTGTGCTTTTGTTTGATTTTCATGTTTTCAGTACTGATGGGAGGTAGGTAACCAGATATTTTCATCCTAAACAGATATTCGTCGTCCACCGGTCCCCCTGTTCGGGGATACCTCTGTTTGCTAATAAATTTGATTTTTTGTTTTTATGTGTATATTTGGAATAAGTTTTTCTTGAAGCTATTCTTTAAAATTGTTATAATTCATTTCGCTGTGATAATCCCCCGACTTAGTGCGAGACTTTAATTTGAAACATGCATTTTCTATAAAACCCATATCATCCATTCACCATACGTGATTTTGCCCAGAATGTACCGTTCCGCTACGAAATATCTGATGCAAATGGCAAATTTGGTCGCTGTCCACTGCGCATCGAGGGGCGTTCCTTATTTCATATTTCTCACGTCCCTAGCTATTCTTGTCGAGTTGTACCTAAGCAACGGTTTTCGTCGTACTTCGTATTGTTTAACGTGATATTATGGTGTGAAACGTAAACCATTCTCGCGATTGAGTATGGATAGACCGTAATGACATCTTTGTGCTTAAGTAGAAAGATTTCTAATTTAGAAACGGTGATTGGGACTGAAAATAAATCACATAAAGTTAATAAAATACTGATAGAACCATATAAACAGTGATTACATTCGAAAATAAGGTCATAAGAAAATTATTTGTATGATGCGTGATGGCGTGCTTCATAAAAAATGCACTAAACAAACACGAAACACGAAAAGTACTCTCATAAATCCAAACTTTCTGACTGTAAAAGTATTTTTAGGATGTAAAAAGCAGTAAGAAAGGGTACAGATGTTTTCCGATATGAGCTCCCATTTCCCAATATTACATGTCCAATGCCAATGTAAGGGCTGGATTAAAAATAAATCTGTATACACGCTACAGCTGTACAAATATTGCGACGTTGTTGCTGGAAGCGGTTTTTTGCTTTTTCCCTTTTACGATTTTACCTGTGATTTACTCTTTATTCCAATTACCTGCGATGTTCATGATATTGTTTCTCTATAGTTGGTGACAATCATAAAAAGATATTCGTTCAGTCGATGGATAGTGCTGCAGTAGAGACAACCATCTTGGTTCAAGTAGTTTGCTTTTGACCATTATCTAGTTGAGATGTATTTTAAGGTCTCAGTCGGGGTTTTAAACCCAAATCTTGGGCTGTTAAAAATCCCGAGGGACAGCCAACTTGCATGAGGTCATTGAGGTATGGCGAAATTACTGCGAAAACCTGTACCATGAAGATGGCCCTCAGGCCCTCTCATTGGATTTTGAATATAAACCAGATATTCTTTTGTCTGAAGTGGAACATGCCCTCACCAAGTTAAAAACTAATAGAGCTACAGGCATTGATGCTATTTCTGCCGAAGCATTAAAATGCTTGGGTGAAGACGGCATCTCTCTTTTATATAATATTTGTCAAAGGGTCTGGTCCTCCGGTGTTTGGCCAGATGAATGGTGCACATCCATTTTTGTTCCACTGCATAAAAAAGGATCTCCAACAAATCCAGACAATTATCGCCTACTTTCGTTAATCTCACATGCAAGCAAGGCACTACTATATATTTCAACGTCTCGTTTGGAGGATTTTATTGGTTGGCAAATTCCTCAGGCGCAGGCAGGTTTCGTAAAAGGACGCGGTACGCGTGAACAGATCTTAAGACAGATTATTGAAAAAGCCAGAGAGCATTATTTTCCCGTTTTTATCTGCTTTGTGGACTATTCTAAGGCGTTTTGCCAAACAGCAACGACAAAAGGAGTTCGTCAGGGATGTATTATCCCCGATGTTATTTAACATTTACTCTGAATTTGTGATGAGACAGGTATTGAACAACTGGAATGGCGATATAACTATTGGCGGAAGCAAAATATCTAACTTGAGATTTGCTGACGATACAACCCTTATTGCTCCTTCTCAGGAAGAACTAGTAGCTCTATTGAACGTTTTAGAACAACACAGTGTAGCATATGGTCTTGGTATTAACTACAAAAGACTAAAGTTATGGTCGTAGATAGAGAACATGACAATCATCGAGAAATAAAGTCAATAGGCCGTTGTGAGGTAGTTCAAAGTTTTGTGTACCTCGGTTCTTTGATCGACAATTCAGGTAGCTGTGAGAATGAGATTCGACGGCGCATTCAACAGGCACGTGTGGCCATGACAAAGCTTACTAAAATATGGCGTGACCATAACATCACTAAAGCTACCAAAATGTCACTGGTTCAGTCTCTTCTGTTCTCCATATTTTTGTATGCCTCGGAAACTTGGACTGTTAAAAAGGCAGATCAAGCTCGCATAGATGCTTTTGAAATGTGGACGTGGAGGAGAATGCTGAGAATTCCTTATACCGCCCATCGAACTAATGTTTCCATACTGGATGAGCTCGGTAATCGAAAGAGACTATCCTCCACTGTGTCGATGAGAATGCTTACATTCTTCGGACATATTCACAGAAGCGATAATATGGAGAAACTTGTAGTTCACGGTCACGCCCCGAGTGGGCGGCGCCGTGGCCGTCCCCCTACACGCTGGGTGGATACGACGAAACAGTTGCTAGATATGAGTATTAAGAGCGCCACTGAACTGACAGTAAACCGCGAACGATGGCGAGCTACAGTTCTCAAAACTATTGGTAATATTCATGTCGGCAATACTCTAGCTCCGACTTAATGCATTTTACGAGTTCACAACATGTCTGTTAAGACATTGTGACTATGATGCTACTACGAAAAGCTTTTGCCGAACGAACAAGAATGGATATTAATGGTTATAGGAAAAATAAAATCTTCAAATATAGAATCTGACAATAAGGTGCATCATAGTACTTACCTAAGCTCACTTTAAGTGAAGTTGAAATCACTTTATATACTACTATCCAATCCTTGGACAACGCTGGACGAAGTAGAACATGCTGTGAGGGCAGCTTGAGAGGCTGTACCTCTAGAGTTTATCAACAACCAGATTACGAGCATGCCGCGTAGGCTAGAGGAGTGCATTCGTCAACATGGAGAAACCATCCATTACTGTTTGTAATAATCTTTAGCTCGCTTTGGTTAAGGTGAAAATAACTTTTATTACTAGTATATTAGTAAATAATAAACTTTCGGCTATGAGATAGCCTTCTTTGGCTTACGCTCTAGAAGTGGATCTTGCTAGGAACGCCTAAACAACCTGCGAATGAAATTAAAGACTCGCCGGAGGGCAATTTAGGGCGCAATCAAGGCAGATCCGTATCAAAAAAGAGCAGCATCAAGAAATAATTATCCTAAGGTAGTGACGGGATGGGGCGGGGGGCTAAAAAGAGGACGTAAATTTAATTGTTATCTCGGCAAGCTGGCACGCCCTGCTGACTCGACTGACATCACGGGCAACGGCGAAAGGAACTCCAAGTCGCCCTTTTCATTTAAATATCTCCACGTTTCTTCGTTTACCGTTCTTAGTGCGACAAAGTTTTTCAGAATTTCAGGTGCAGAAAGGTCCGTAAAATCGGATGTTTTTAATTATCTAGACCGGCATGGAATGGTCGCTACCTTTGAAAAGGTGAATGCTGGTAAAATCTAAACAAGTCTTTAAAGTTTTTTTTCAATATAGCAAAAATCAATAATGAAAAAATATTCAAAATAAAATGCTCAGTTTTGTTGTCAACCAGTAAAATTTATTCACCATGTTTTAAGGATAAGGACAACAATACAAAACAATTTTTTGCGTTTTTGCGTGCTTTGTTGAAATAGAAAATGTTTTAAAACATTCTAATTGTATACTACTCACAAATGAGATCTGACCACCTAGAAAAAAAGGGATATACTGGGTGTCCCAGAATTTCCTTGACACGTGATATTTTCGTAACGAAAAATGGTTTAAGCAAGACCTGAGTGGTACTTTTGAAGGTACTATAGGGTCTATTATACCATGCATTCAAAACATTTTTTTGTTGTACGTCAACCCCCAAAACTCACCCCCAACTTTTTTTTAAAATAGCACCTCATAGGTTTTCCTACATAAATGATATCCCCATTTTATTTAAAATCTTGTGGTACCTTTAATTTTATATTTTAATTTTTAGAATTTTATGTGCATACTTATTTTTTCCGTAAAATCATAAGCATAAGACAAATGAAATGATAATTTGTTTGGCCCCTGATATTTTTGTAACAAAAACGGATAAAAAAGAAAAGTAAGTGGGTTTTTCAAGGGTAGTGAATGATTTACCATTCCTTGCTTATGAACCATTTTTTTTTTACTTAAACCCCTGGAATCCACCACTAGCTTGTTCTTTCAAATTTCAATCCACAATTTTGTCTGGAAAAATGAATTCTTTACTTGAATCTAATTATCGTGGTGCCTTACTTTTTATGCCCTACTGCAATTTATCGTTAATTTTTTTCGTTTAATCCATGAAATCGTAAGCATAAATTAAGTAAAACACACGTATGGAATTTTTTTTTATTATCATGAATCAACTAATAAAAAAAATGTGACAACAAAACTAAGTGCAAAAACGTGAAAAAGTTTTATGGTTACATCGGGCCGCGCCAACCCCGTGTGCAGGGGTGTGCCCCGCACACGGGCGCCAAAATTAACGATAAATTGCAGTAGGGGCATAAAAAGTAAGGCACTACGATAATTAAATTCAAGTAAAGAATTTATTTTTCCAGGCAAAATTGTGGATTGAAATTTGAAAGAACTAGCTAGGGGTGGTTTACAGGGGTTTAAGTAAGAAAAAATGATTCATAAGCAAGGAATGATAGGTCATTCACTACCCTTGATAAACCTACTTACTTTTCTTTTTTATCCGTTTTTGTTACAAAAATATCAGGCGTCCAACAAATTATCATTTTATTTGTCTTATGTTTATGATTTTACGGAAAAAATAAGTTTGCATATAAAATTAAAGGTGCCACAAGATTTTAAATAAAATGGGGATATCATTTATATATGTAGGAAAACCTGTGGGGTGCTATTTGAAAAAAAAAGTTGGGGGTGAGTTTTAGGGGTTGACGTACAAAAAAATGTTTTGAATGCATGGTATGATAGACCCTATAGTACCTTCAAAAGTACCACTCAGTTCTTGTTTGAACCATTTTTCGTTACGAAAATATCACGTGTCAAGGAAATTCTGGGACACCCGGTATACATTGAAAATTGGCGGTTCCATCTCTAGGACACATGTAACACTTTTTGTTCGTCCGGACGCTGTTTACCTACATGGCACCTCTAAAAAACTCTAGACGTGTAAGAACAAAGCATGACTTTTTGTCGTTTCAAAAACGATGAAATCTGTTGCAAATATGGCGAGAGACCACATTACGGACGCCAACGTGTAAGGTGACGACAAGGTGAACGGCGTGATCTCCAGTTTGCTGTTGAGTGCCATGTACACCGTCCTATTGGTATGACGGTTTGGTGTGCCATTGCATTCAACAGCAAGTCACCAATGATTGCGCAACGTTATGTGAATGAGGTGTTGGAACCAATTGCCGTTCTATATGTCGTAGGCCTCGAAGAGGGTTTCTTCCGGCAAGATAATGCACCTCCTCATATTGCAAGGGTAAATAAATTTAATAGTCATCAGTTTGGATTTCTGAAAGGACTTTCTACCAAACATGCTATTACTTCATTCCTTAACATGGTGTATGCTAGAATGGATGAGGGTAAGAAGACTGTAGGTATCTTCGTTGACTTAAGCAAGGCATTTGATCTGGTGGACCATGATCTATTATTACAGAAGCTGCTTCTTTAAGGTATCAGAGGACTCCCATTACAACTAATTAGGAGCTATTTACAGAACAGGTACCAATATGTGCAAATCAAGAACAGCAAATCCTCCTCTCTTAGTACTGAGGTTGGTGTACCACATGGATCCATTTTGGGACCCTTGCTGTATATCATCTTTGTAAATGATTTTCCCAGTAACCTTCCCAGTAACCAGTGTGTTATGCACGCTGATGACACCTCTGTAATGATAAATGCGTGTAGTACTTCAGACTTAGCTGGATCAGCATCAACAGAACTGGTCAAAGTCAATGATTGGTTTTCTCAAAATGGCCTAAAGATAAACCAAAACAAAACCATGTTCCTCCAGTTTTCTTACACTTCTGGCCTGAACCATAGCCTCCTCGTTAATTCTCGTGAGGGTAGTATCAGGCAAGGTGATTCAGTGAAATTTCTGGGAGTCCATCTATCATAAATGGGATATATATGTTGATTATATCTGTAAAAGGCTTATACCAATTTGCTACTGTCTAAATCAACAGAGATTTTTAGTAGAAAGATCGGTAATTTTAACTTATTATTACGCTTATTTTCATTCAACAGCTTCTTACGGTATAATTGCCTGGGGTTGCTACCGAGAAGCAAATCGGGTTTTCTTAATCCAAAAGCGAGTAATTAGGCTGATTCTTGGGATGCCCAACAGAACTAGCTAGTTAGTAGGAGAGAGTGGTTTGCTAATCTAGGAACTCTCACCATACTTTGCATTTACATATATGAGATGCTACTTTATGTAAAAATTAACCGCAACAGTTTTCATTCACTTAGCAGGAACAACACCTATACTACGAGAAATTCGCATATCTTGGAGATACCAGCACATAGGTTGTCCATTACAGAGTCCAGTCTTAAGTACATGGGCATGAAACTTTTTAACAAACTGCCTAACAATATCAAAACAGCTAACCAATATGTATTCAAAAAGGAAGTTATAAGTCTCTGCTAATAAGGAAAGGCTACTATTCCATCTCTGAGTATCTTTGTGATAACTTGTAATTCCTTTTCTGCGCAATGTTCTCACAATATAATTATATAAGAATTTTTTTATTTTTTTTAACTATACTATTGTAAATATTCACCTGGTGAGATTCTGCTCCTTATCTAATTTATTTATTTTTATGTCCCTGTTATTTGGTATTATTGTTATCTGTGTTTTTTTAATCTGTGTATCGGTAAACATTGTTAGTTGTCTGATGCAGTGATGTATATGACTACAATTTTGACAATTTGTTTTGTAACAATCCTGACATATTCTATGTCATCATCAGATGATCCCTGAATAAAGACTTATTATTATTATCGATGAGGTTCATACAGGAAGCTGAGGTCAGGGTACTCCCCTGGCCTCCACGATCACCCGCTTTATCGCCAATTGAAAAAGTATTGGATTGGATGGATCGATACATAGGCGATTCACCCAATTCTCCGACCATGCTGGATGAACTGGGACATGCTGTGAGGGTAGCTTGGGAGACTGTACCTCTAGAGTTAATCAACAACCAGATTTCGAGCATGCTGTGTAGGCTAGAAAAGTGCATTCGTCAACATAGAGGGACCACCCATTATTGATCTTTTGTACTTTTTTATAAACTAATTATGGCAAATGAGTTCGTTCATTATTGTACTTAGTCCTATCGCATTTCATGTTGATGAATGCTTCTTTTCTCAGTGTTCGGATTTTACTTGCGGCTATAGTATAATATTTAAATGTTAAGTTGCAGTTTATAGTAAGTCACGGTAACTTCAGTTTGTTATTTGAAAATATAACTGATCACAGTAAATTGCCACTGGTTCTGTACCAATATTAAAAGCACCCTAATAATTAGGAAGAGTATGTTCTGGTTCTGGAGTCCTTGCAATCGTCACCACGATTGTTTCCTTGCCTACCTTAGCATTCTCATTTCGAGCCAGCCGTACAAGATTTATACAGGAGATAAAAGTTGTCTGGGCGAAGCGTAGCAAGTTCTTCAGCGCGGTCTTTTGTTATGGAAAGAATGGCGAAGGCAAATCCGGGACTCCGGGAGTCCGGAAAGGAGCGGACGCGCGCCAAAGCCACTACTAATGTTTGGGACGGATTTGACGGGACCCGTCGTTTTTTTTATTCTTTCTTCGCTCCGGTCGGTGGGCGAGAGAGTCCGGAAAGGTCGACGGTGTCGACAATGCGGCGGCGGAATAGCTTAGCGGACGGGATAGTGTGGGAGTGACGCAGGTGACGACTGTGAGCCGCCACGCCGGGATAAGTCGTTTCGTTTGCCCTAAAGTTCCGGTTGTCACCGATAAAATCAGGTCCAAAGTAAGGAGGCTTTAAACGACACAGGGCTGAAATATATACAATGTGTCGGAGCCTTTAGGTGGATGAAAAACAGTATCTTTTATCGAACATCATCCCCCCTATAAGTATTTTATTCTTCTCTCACCATAATAATACAACAGAAAATAGCAGAAAACAGCTAAAAACAACAGAAAGCAAGCAGATAACAACTGCAAACGATAGAAAACGACCAAATACAACCGAATAGAACAGAAACAGCGCATAACAACAGAAAGCAAGCAGATAACAGATAACAAACAACAGAAAACGACTAAACACAGCCAAATACAACAGAAAAGAACAGAAAACAGCTCGAAACAACAGAAAACAAGCATATAACAGCTGTAAACAGTAGAAAACGACCAAATACAGCCGAATAGAGTCAAAACTAGCTCAAAACGACAGAAAGCAAGCAGATAACAGCGGAAAACAATATAAAATGACTAAACAGAGCCGAATACAACAGAAAAGAACAGAAAACAGCTCAAAACAACAGAAAGCAAGCAGATAACAGCTTTAAACAGTAGAAAACGACCAAATACAGCAGAATAGAGTCAAAACTAGCTCAAAACGACAGTAAGGGAAGCAAATAACAGCGGGAAACAATATAAAACGACTAAACATAGCCGAACACGACAGAAAAGAACAGAAAACAGCTAAAAACAACAGAAAGCAGGCAGATAACAACTGTAGACGGTAGAAAACGACCAAATACAACCGAATAGAACAGAAAACAGCCTACAACAACAGAAAGCAAGCAGATAACAGCGCTAAACAATAGAAAACGACTAAACAGAGCTGAAAACAACAGAAAAGAGCAGAAAACAGCTCAAAACAACAGAAAGAAAGCAGATAACAGCGATAAACAATAGAAAAGGACGAAATACAGCCGAACAGAACAGCAGCAATTTGTTTTTTGTTAAATTGATGCACGAGTGTTGTACTAATTTAGACATAGCTACCTATGCAGTGGTTTTACAAAGACAAAATAAGCCTCATTCGATAGCTAAACATGCAGACCATAAACTAAAGGTAAACACTTTCCCAAATTGTATTACACATTAGGACAAAAAGATGTTAAAAGAAAATACTTATGCAATTTTTTGCGATCTTTTTTCTACAATTTTAGTTTTTCCAAAAAATGTACGCTGTTAACCTACATTCTATGTTCCACTGTCCTATATTTAATGCAGTTTAAAATTTCCCTTCCTTTTGCAAGGATGGGGCAAAATGATCTGGCCTGTTGGTCTCTGACCAGAGTCATTGTAATAGCAAAAAGAACCTACACCCTACAAAAAATAGCTACACATCTTAATCCTAACTAAAATAGTTCAGAAGCTATGATGGTTTTAATATGACCCTTTATTGTCTAATCCGGCGGTTTAGAAGGTAATAAAACAAAATACTTAGTGGCCACGACATTTGTTTCGGGAAAAAGAAGACAAATGTTACACCCATTCGCCGTCGACATAAACTTTCTGTTTCATTGTACCCCACAAGAGAAAATCAAGTGGGGTCAAGCGATTGTTCCACCGCGTCCAATTCACGGCGAATATCGTTCATTTAAATGGACACATTATATATGAACTGTACAGAAATAATGTCTGGCAGATGTAGCTCTTTCTGCGACAAACAAATCATCCCGTAGATGTATTTTGTTTATCCAATTCATAGTTAGAGTGTAACGCGACGAAAAATCCAGACTATCGGAACCGATTCCTTCGATTCCTATTACGGTATGGTTCCTATGGAGCGATTCATTCAGAATCGACTCACCTCTACCTTCAACTATTCGACAATCGCAAATCAAAGCATCTTGGCAAGAAGAAGGGGGATGAAAGAATGTCGTAGCAATTAGCCGTAAGCAGCGGTCGTAGGTGGCTGTGGCTTTCGTGACCGCGGCGCAATTAGCGCCCGCCAGTTACGAGAATCGCAAACGTTCGGCGTTCGGGGGTGATCCAACGCCGCTACCGCCGCCTGCGATAAAAGAATTGTTATAACTTTGGCAATAAAACAAACGCCGCGCCGTCGTCACGCCGCCATCTCATCCTAACGCCACCGCCAACTACGCTTTTCTTTGCACGGAATTGTTTCGCGTGCGCCACATCAGCCGATTCAGCGGCGGCGGTGGTACGCCACGCGACGCGACGCCTAAAGGATTTTTTCCAACTGAGCAGAACGAGAAGGCGAGGCCTAATACCAAAATAACGCGACTGCTATGAAAAGACGAAACTTGAATAGGCCAACATATTCGCAGGCTCAATCAATACATCTCTTAGGAGTCCGTTTTAAGCCCTGGACTCTTACTACTCTGTTCTTGATGTATGAAGAACGACCGCCTTGGGATGAGGTGCAGCAGTTCCGCTGATGCATCCAATAGGCTCAGTGAGCAGCGGAGTTATAGAGGATAACTCAAAGGAGCAGGCTTGCCGGTGATTGAGTTATAGAGGATAACTCAAAGGTGACAGGCTTGAGGTGGCGCATTAAGGCCAGGTCACCGATTAGTTAAATTACCCTTCTCTGGACTGCATGCATGCATGATGCATCAAATATTGGCAGGGTGGTAGGGATAGCAGCACCCCAGATAGGTACGAGAGCAATACTCCAGCCCAGGTCTTATCTACGCTGGAGTATTGGATAGGTATATCAGTGTGGGAAGTAAAAAGGTGGCTAACGTGACAACGACAAAACAAAAATTATGTACCTTGTCTACTTATTACTTAAAGCTGGTTGAGGCCTTTCAGTTACAAGAATTTGTATTTTTTGTTTCATCTGGCCAATAAAGTGAAATTTCTTGTATAAAATTCGTATTATGTCGTACTTAGGGAGCAGCAGCAAGTTTTTGTAGAAATAATAACAATCAAAATATTTTATTTATAATATTTTCCTACTATTTATTCAAATAATAGATAAATATTCCTGCAAACGATGGATGCTGCCCTAAATGTCCTCGTGTTTGCCCTTAGCCCGAGACAGCGAATAGGGAACATAACTATATATATATAAAAATATATGTGGGAGATAGACAACATAGTTGACAGACAGATGGACCCATTTATTATTAATCTGGATGAAGACAGCTCATCGAGCTTGTCGAATTAATCTTAAGCTTCCTGTTATTTATAAGGCATCTTATATGTACTATTCATGTATGTGCTTATTAAGATAACTAAATTAATTACATGTTTTTATAAGTTTTTAATAAACAAACTTTGTATTGGTAAATATTTACGATATCTGATAATGTAACCAAATAAACAAACTCCTTGCGCAGAAATTCTTAAATTTTGACCCCTTACAACATGCGCCGCAGTTTTAACTTAAATCCGCAAAAGTATGTATTTTTCAATTAATAAAATAAGAAGGTTACATGAAAAATAAATATTACCATGAAATCATTGATTTTTTTTATTTTTAACACTAAGTCATAAAAGGCAGTGTGGCCGTGGACAATTCGAGAGTTCGGAATACTGTGTTTTGACGCGGCGCAAGTCAAATGTGAGTACAGAATAGTGCAAATGAGGTTTTGAATTAAGAAAAAAAGATTTTCTTTTGGGATAGTGACAGTGCAAGTAACATGTGTAACAAAATTTGATTCAAACACATATTTATGTTGATCGTAGAAAAAATGTACATAACAAGTGCAAAAAGCACATCAATAAATTTTTTGATAAAAAAAAATAAAAAAAAGTTGGCCTGGGTTTCGATCCAAAGACCCTGAGATCCACTAGCAGACTCTCTAATCACTCGGCCATCCTTCGATTGAGGAAATCTTTCCAATGAAACATATTTGATTAGGTACTTACTTACTGGAATCTGTAATCTGACTTCAACTTCAAACATTCAAAAACATATTTATTTCGATCTTAGCAAGCTTCATTTATCGACTGTATTGCAACAAATATCCACTAGTTACCAGTTTACCAGTACAATTGGCTGGGAATCCAGAATCTAGTATCGGAGTAGGACGTCGTTGGTCAAAGGAGCATCCCGACCGCCATGGAGACGTCACACGGCTTGGGAGTCGTCGGCGTGTTTTCGGTACTGGATCCAAAAACCCATTTTTATTTTGATATAACTTTTGAATTATTGCGAAAAAAAAAACAAAAACAGTTTTGTTATAAAACTTATATATGATCTTTCCATTTATGACAAAAAAAATTTTGTTCAAAACCTCAATTTGCTGCTTTGTCAATGTGGCACTGTGGCGGCTGTAGACTGTGGAGTGTCGGGTGACTGTAATTTGAGTTCAGTCATAATCGGCTCCGTGAGGCGATACCACGTTATAGGCGATAGCGAATATCATTTTTCTCTCTTGAACTTACGGACCAATCAGCTCGCGTGAAATATGCGTACGACGGCGACGGGCGGTAGATACCGTTATAGGTTTGAAAATTTGGCGATCAGAGACAGATCCACATGGAGCATCATCATGCATTATGTTGCCGTCGCATCCCTGAATATTGGGGATTAAAATAATTTACTCACAAATGATTAACACATCTTAAAATTTACGTATGCGTAAGAGTAAATAAAATATATTTTATCAAATTTTCGATTATGTTTTGCATGGTTTTGCCTGGTGAGGCACTGGCCACTGGCACAACCAAGCGTGATATCTTTGGTGATGGTTACCCCGACCCCCAAGCTGTCCCCTCGGCCACCTCCACCACTGGCAGCAGTGCCGTTCGCGTACTAACTCCCGACTCCCGCTAATAAAGCCTATTCGCAAAGTTTACGGCAAGTTCTGAGACTTCGATCGACCGTTTCGTGTGCCTTATGTCATTGCATGTTTCCAATTCCTGAACGGCCCGGCCGGCCTGGTTCGGCTTCAACTTTTCCCCCACCCCACCCCACCATCTCAAGCTCATTGTGTAATGCCCGTACACACTACCACAACTTTTATGTTTCTTCTACTTCGCCTTTTTCTATTTCTCGACGGCCGGCCATAAACGTCTATAAACGTGTGTGTGTTCGATAACTCGAAAAACATTGGGTGGTGTGTGTGTGTCCAAAGCAGACCGTGGCGTCGCCGTGGCCGTGGCTGCAAAAAGACCATCCGAAACGAGAAACTACACCGATCGACGAAATAAAACTCAATTTGAACGCGCGCTCCGCTATTTAGAGAAATAATTTCCGATGGGAACTTTGCTGTGGCCGGTCATTCTTTTACGATCGTTTCCCATCGAGGGATTAAACTATTTCGTTAATCTCTTATGTACACTACCGTGTATTTTTATTAAATCGGATGTCATGCTTTGAAGTTTAGATACCAGGATATATCGGTGGGTATACGTATGACGTGCTATAAAGTACAATTTTACAAAGTCGTGGCAAGATAGACTCCAAAAGTGATGACAACACAACAAAAAGCAAATTATTGGCAACTGAGGTTTTGAATTAATAAAAAAGTACTTTTTGTGATAAATGGAAAGATCATATATAAGTTTTATAACAAAACCGGTTTTTTTTTCTTTTTTTTCGCAATAATTCAAAAGTTATATCAAAATAAAAATGAGTTTTTGAATCGAGTACCGAAAACACGCCGACGGCTCCCGAACCCGTGTGACGTCACCATGGCGGTAAGGATGCTCCTTTGACCAACGACGTCCTACTCCGGTACTAGATTCTGGATTCCGAGCCAATCGCGAAAATACGTACTGCTAAACTGGTAACTAGTGTATATTTGTTGCAACACAGTCGATGAATGAAATTTGCAGCTCGAGACGAAGTCTACGATCGAAATAAATATGTTTTTAATGTTTGAAGTTGAAGTCAGATTACAGATTCCAGTAAGTAAGTACCTAATCAAATATGTTTCGTTGAAAAGATCTCCTCAATCGAAGGATGGCCCAGTGATTAGAGAGTCTGCTAGTGGATCTCAGGGTCTTTGTATCGAAACCCAGACCTTCCAACTTTTTCTTTATTTTTTTTATCAAAAAATTTATTAATGTGCTTTTTGCACTTGCTACGCACATTTTTTCTATGATCAACATAAATATGTGTTTCAATCAAATTTTGTTAGACTGCACAGTGCTTGTCAAATTTTTATGAAAATTGAATATTGCTAAGCTTCATTGCCCAAAGTTAAATAAATAATAATACCAAGTGATAAACAGAATGTGATTATGAGTTTGAGTTACTTTATTTACATTAAAAAACTTAAAAATGAATGAATTGAATGGATGAAGGGATTTTGTTTTATTAACCAACTATACATTTGAAAAAATTAATGGCGATTGATATTGACGGACAAACCTCATTTCCACTGATTTTTTTAATTGTCTACCACCTCCTGTACTTAGTTTTTGCACTGTGCGTTTGACAACGAATCAGCGCACAGTCCATATGACGTGTGAATCCTTTTTGGGGTGGATCATTCCTTTCGGTGAAACTCAAGAGCAGGAAGTTCTTGACCAATAGTTAGATTACTATTCACTTCTTCAGGTATTTGGGTCGCCCAAATTTATCCCTATATACCAGCTGAAAACTGGAAATCTGTTGTAATTGGTGGTTTTTCTGGACCGTAATCTGAGCCAGGAGAGATAAAGCTTCAAGAGATTTGTCCTGATTTTATCATATTTGTTTGGGTGAGTAAGTTGGGGTTGATTTGATACATCCCGTAATAATTCTCATAGAGGTGTTTAACTAGGCGTCTATCAGTCTGAGTCTAGTATTTGAGTTGTTTATCCCCGCCGGCGAGCAAAATTCAGCCGTACTGTAGATGGGGTGCACCTCTATTTCCAAGTTGACATAAGATCGGATGGGATGACCGGATGGCGGTCCATCCCGGAGCGTAACCGTCACCGTGAACGACATTGTGATTGATCGAGCGAGCGGCCCAGTGATATGAAGTTGAGGAAAGCCGACCGACGGACCGACCGACCGACCGACCGACCGCGACCGCACCGGGTGTGTTTATTGAAAATCCATCATCCGCCGCGGATAGGGGGACAGGGGGACAGGGTCAGCCCCGCCGCCCATCATCCCATCGGGCGGCTTCGGTTTTTGTGCGGCCGCCGCCGGATGGGCAAACACCGTCGCCCATCCAATCACCATCCGCACACACAGCGACAGACGAACAGAGGACGCCCCCCCCCCCTCCCGCTCTGCAACCGGGCATAAATTGCGGCACATCTGCCAACAATACCACCTTGGTTTGTCACACCGTCCGTCGCGCGCCACAAAAACAATCACTACCTCTAATTAACTCACTTGTGTATTTAAAGGTGTCACCCAAGAATAGCAAAACTGACGATAAATTCAATCCTTGGCTCCGTGGCTCTTCTCAGCATCATGTCTAAGGTTATGGAGACTGTCATTAACACACAGATCCTGAAATACCTGGACAACAACAACATCATAAATGATCGCCAGTATGGCTTCCAAAGCACAGGTCTACAGTACATTAGTGTCGTGCATGGAACTAGGCAAGCCACTATCATCCCAGGAGACGGTACGTCGGCGACAGCAGCATGCCTCACAGATCAACGCAGATATCAAAACAATTGTCGAGTGGGGATTAGCAAATAAAGTACAGTTCAACGTACAAAAAACTCAGGCAACAACACTTACAAAGAAGTCTCACGATGGCTTACCAATCGTGGAAATGGAGGGTCACCCCATATTCGAATCACCTTCCGTCAAGCTTTTGGGAATCAACATCAACCATAACATGTCCTGGCACGACCACGTCGTCAGTATTGCTAAAACGGCATCCCAGAAGCTTGGAGTTTTGTTCCACTGTAGGAAGTTGTATACACCAGAGCAACTGCTGCTGCTCTACAAGGCACAGATCCGACCATCGCTGGAGTATTGCTCCCATGTGTGAGGATGCGCTCCGAAGCACTCTCTAAAGCTTCTGGACACTATCCAGAAAAGAGCGATTAGACTAATCGATACGCGTAACCTCACAAAGGACCTCCACAGCCTGGAACATCGAAGGAGGGTGGCTGACCTATCCCTGTTTTACAGATTCTATCACGGAAGATGTTCGAGTGAGCTCTCTCAGATAATAACACCACAGGCCGTCCGAACCAGGAACACTAGAGAAGCTCATCCTTACCAGGTCGAGGTCCTTACTCCCCGAACCAGTCTCCTCCAGCCTCCAGCATTCCTTCTTCTGGAGAACTTCGACGCTGTGGAATCAGCTGCCGGGAATTTGTTTCCCGACGGCTACAACCTGCAGCGTTTCAAATCTAATGTGAACCGATACTTATCCTCTCACAGCGCTTCTACAGCGCCATAGGCTTTCAGCCTTTGCGGGAGGCCGACCATAAAAAAAAATCCTACAGTTAGTCGCTTATAGTTTCAGAGTCAGCCGAGAATATTTGTAAAGTCTCGCGTTTCTATATTCATGTCACGACAAACTCTCGTACTACAAACGTCAAACTAGACCCTTCATGGTCATCGAAAGGCAGATCAAATGCGCAGCCGCCGTTGGCTCTAAAAACCGAACTTCGATCCGTAAAACAGTTCTTCTGCGAAATAACTACTCACAACGTGATATTCAAAGAGCAATAAGCAAGTTTATTTATCCGATGTTAGCCAAACCTTGGCGATAGTACGACACCTTCAGAATTTGCCTTCTTACCTTATATCCACAATGTGAAAGAGAAAACTCTCAGGAATATTTAGGAAACATAACATCTCCATTAAATTTCCCACCATTCCTAAATTGCTTGAATAATTACAAATCCATCAAGGATAAATTCGTCTAGCTTCAGAATGTTTAATCTTTAATCTTGGGTATCAAGAGTCTTGTCGCTCTACATTTAAACGATATACATTATTCACCTTCTTTAGCTATTATTTGTGTAAGCTTTTATGTTATATACATGCAACTAAAAGTGTCTATCAAATTAATAATTTAAATCAGATGCTAAAGTTGTGAAATTTTTCAACAGCGCGACATCATAGAGATCATCAAAACATATATCGTCGAATTCATATCCTTTAAAATTTAACCAACGAGATCAGAATAGACAATGCCGTAGGGTGTTTCCTAAGCTGTGATTGTAGTTTCTACTCACGCTCTACGTCCCGTATACAAAAACAAATGTATGATTATGCGCATTCCACTATCAAACAAGGTTTCAAATGTACTCTAGTGAACAATATTTGCAACTACATCGCGTTTGTTATATTAACTGCAATAAAAATAGTTTTCTTTCTTACTGGCTTTAAAATTGCAGATTTATTATTGTCCCTAAGCTTGTTGCCGTTAGATGGTGCATGCAATGACTATTATTTTCAATAATGATTCATCAACAGTGTGAACCAATACATAACTGCCTAGAATCTAGCTACTAGTGTGGGCTATATATGTCTAGCCACTATTTAATTATTGAGAGCAGGAAAGATCTGCCTTGTGTGTATTCAATTATTATCTATAATTGTTTTACCAGTCCCTCACATACTATTAGTCTCCTTTAGGCAGATACTTTTTGGAATGCAAAACATGATTTTGCAAAAAAGATTTCGATGGAAATTACAAGTCTATCATCAATAACATCATAAACAAATGTTGATACTTAATTGTTCACTATACACACAGAAAAATCTGTCGTTTAGTCAAAGACTTACGCTTGGATTCAATGGGACGTTACACTCAGCATTCCTCAAATACAGCGACGTTTTCTCCAATGGGAAGTGTATAGTTGGTAGCGAATTATATCGTAGTGTCGATTCAACTACAAGATGTCATTGGATTCCAATGAATGATTCAATCGCAGCCTGTCATAGAATCGAATCTGTGTTTGGTAATTGATTCTAAACTACTTTCTTTTCCTTGGACCAACAGATTTTATTGCGAGGACAGCTTATTGATTCGTTTGGATGTTTAATGGTGTGATTTTGTGTGAAGTTATAAGGAGCATGATATAAGAATTAGACATAAGCCTGCACCAGTTGTTGCATTATTACCTGAAAACTGTCTGACTAATCTAAATACCTACATTCAAATGTGGGTGTTAACTCTTCTAAGTCCCAATTTCACAGTAGGTCCTCCATAAATCACGCAATTGCTGATGCAATACGCAAAACCACGAGATGACACAACACCGCTAACATCGAAACAACACAACGGAACAACTTCGTCCATGTTGACGAGTTCGCGGCGATAGTAGCACTGAGATCATCCCCCTGCTCCTTATTCTTACCTTCATTGAATCGGGACATCAGTCCCGCCGAATACTAATTATAGTTCAGCGAACGACAAGGGCCATTGAAACAAAATTAATTTTTATCAGATGAATTATCACGAACTGCTGTTGCAGTAATAATTTTTGTACATTGAATAGATTGTATGCTTTGCTTAAATGAAACATAGGGTAAATTTCGAAAACAAAAGGATGTTTTGATTGCATTATATGTCAATACTGGTATTAGAAGGATTATACATATCGTTATAACGAATATAAAATTATTTTGAATTTATTGGCGAACATGTAATTACTTCGAATATAAGGATTGAATTCTTTCAATGACATGGATTTGAAACAACTGTAAATATATTTAAAGTGATGGAAAAACATCCAAATACTAACAGTCAATTGGAAACGCAACAGTATTTTTTTTCTGTGCACCACAGCCTATCAAGTTATTTTGTATGTTTATTTAGCACAAACAAACAATGGCAAGACAAAAGTTCTCATCCTAGTACAGCTGATCGAACAATAAACTATAGTATTCATTTGATTAAGCCGTTTTGTTTCAGTTAACTTCAACTGTAGAAGATAATACTTTATTGTCCTGTATGTTGGAGACAAGCGCATATACATATCCAATACCTGTGATCACCGCAAAGAAAGCTTAATGAAGCTATCTTAAGGAGCTTAAGCGTAAAGGGTAATTCAATTTGCATTATTATATTTTTACCCTCGCTTTAATCTTTCTTTATTTTTATGCTGTATATTTTATGTCATTTTTGTGACTATATCCTTTAATATATCAGATGGATATCTAGCACGCACTATTAAAATATAAACATGAGACGCTGACCAGTGGCGTTCGTGGAGGTTTACTTTGTCGTTTTTAAGAAAGGAATACATATTGATACGAAATTGTATGCTATGACAAATTAACAAATTTGGTAATATTTTTCATTGGATGACGTCTTTTTAAATAAAAGTAAGTATTTTGTGGAGCAGAATATTTCCAAGCTGTAAGCTAAAGCCAAAGAAGACATTCTTGTTATTTTTCAGTTATTTGCTCTTGGACTTCCGCTATTTCAAACTTCTAAAACGTAATTATAATGCAAGAAGAAAAACTGCTTAGAGAAATATATTGACACCTTGGATGTTCATCTATGACATCTAATACAAAGCCAACTCTACGATATGTATACCTCTCCCATTTCCTAAAGAGTATGACCAATTTGGCTTTTTACATTGGAAAGCAAATCCTATATATTTGTGTTTAATATTTTTTTCTGAAACCTTAGTAACGGTAAATTTTTGAAGTTATATTGACCGATGGATGTGGAGAAAATACTTTATTCCTCGGTTATGTATTCATAATGAAGACCAATGGCCATTAAGGGTCTAGGGTATAGCGCGCGAAATTGAGAATCCAAGAAAAGACGTATTTCCATGTCAGCGAGGAGGCGTGGCCGCCTGTTCCCTTTCTCCAGTGTGTGTGTCTAAGATGAGAGGAAATAAGTCCAAAAATCCAAAGTTAAGGTCAAAAGGTCCAAAGGTCACCATAAAAATGAATTTCGCATTTCCAAGCTCCTGACGTTACCTTTAACTTACAGTAATGACTCAAACAACAAATTGAAGAAGAAAGCTTGCGCTTGTGCAACTATTTAGCCTTTTTTTGATATCATGTTTGGTTGTTAAATTACAGGCACTTATAGAATGTATGATTTTGCATTGCGAGTTTTTTTGCACATTAAAAAACTTTTTTGAGAAAATCGAAAATAGTTGTCATTCATTAAGGTCTTAACTATCGCCTTCAGAAATATTATATATGTAGTTTGAAAATAGAGTGAGTTATGCAAGAAATTGTGAGTCCGTGTTTTACATGGCAAATACGTATGTATAAATGTGTGTGTCCAAGCCCCTTAATAAGAAGTTCTTTACTTTGTTAAAAGAAAAATTTATTTATTGGGGGGTTTTTCACCATCTCTAACGATCATAGTGCGAAATATTAAACTTGTACGAATCTTCGTTCTAACCTGCATTTTTTTAAGCACAAAATATTGCTGGCATTACATTGCTTCAACAAATAGTATCTTTATTTATTGGTGAGTATATGAACTAGTTTATATGTATTGTTCTGTTAACTAAACCTACTAATTTAGATAGAAAATTGGATAAGAACAAATTGTATATAAAATGGCACGGCTCGTCAATTGTAGTATATGTATTAAGGGGCAGGAGAAGATTAAAATAAAAAAAAAGTAATAGTAGCAAAAAAATAATCAAAAAAAGAAAAAAAAGATATAGAAGGAAACATAAAAAAATGTAATACTAACTGCTATTCCATAGTTGTGATTTACATATATGCCACTCACCAGAGTCATTATAGTAGCAAAAAAATGTATTGGTGAGTGGAATAACAGTGGATTAAGAATTATTGTAGAAATTCCCAAATATGGAATAAACCCTATGTATAGTTTTTGCAGCATAGAAATATTTATACATATATCTATGTACATATGAATAACATTTGTTCACCAACTTAGCAAAGAATGTCAATAGCAACCATAATGGTACAGCCATTTGAAAAAACTTCAACAAAAAATAGAACTGCTCGACGTTGCCTTGACTTGATAGTACAGTCAAATCAATCATTTTTGAGGACGTCGTAAGAGCTACCGTTACATTTATATTCAAATATAAATTTCAGATACACTTTCACTATAGCTGAAGAAGGTATTTTCTAACAAAAGGCGTTAATAGTACATTCCATCAATAGATTATGCGTTTGAACCTTGCCTACCAAGCAAGATTTGTGGTAAACCCTTAAGAATGCAAATAAATGTTTTAGAAGTATGTACTACGTTTCTAATTCTAAAAGTGAATGTGTGATTGTAATATCAATATCTTGTACTGCTTTTAATATCATCTTTACAATTTGTACGCTGTAAATTGGATTAGGCAATTTTGAACCTTATGTGTAAGACTGGCTAAATAAATATATTCCATAAATTTCCTAACAGTTTTGTAAAAGAATAAGGCACTGGATTTACATTTGATTTGTATAAGTTTGTTTTTAATAGAAACGTTCTAAGGTTGTTATATATGGTGTCCGCCACTGCAGTAACACTTGAAAAATTTATGATTGCGGCAGAGAATATTATAAACACTATTTCTTCGCCGTTTTGTTTCCGCATTAACTGCTCTCCTTTCTGTGCACTAAGTATTTAACTGCAAATAGCAATTTTAGTGCCAACCGACGTGGCTAATAACCTTTTCGATAGTATCGCTCACTCATTTCTATTTGTATTTCACTGCTAAGTCCCTTCGTCTGCATACTAATTAAAGCGGACTTTAATTTCTTAAAGAAATAAAACCGTGTCATAAAACTCTACAACAAAACACATTTCAGATAGGGAGAAATTGCCTATGTTGTTGCTGGAATTACTAAGCATAAAATGCGTCAGCTTTGATGAGACTGTCAAATTTAAATTACGTTTATGCTTGGAGAAATCGGTCGATTAATTAAGGAAACTTCGATCAGTGATAACTTGATTTTTTCAAATGGGAATGCCTAATTTTTTTTATACGATTAAACGTAGAATTTGATAGCATTTCTAATGATATAAGGTTGTGAATATCAATCTCTGGTAGTTTTCATTTAATTTTAAATTTTCAAACAAATCGGCATTTCCTACTTATAAGCAACATAGCAGGCCATGAAATATAAACAAAAACCTGTTCAGGTAGAAGAAAACAACTATCTTAGCTGAAAAATACACACGAACTAGACTAAAGGGACAAGATTATAAAAACTACCCACAACAAACAAAGTCTAACCAGAAACAACGGCGGTAACATATCTTTGGTCAAAGAGAAGCTGGAATATGGCAGAAATGGATTTTTTCACGGCCTACTAGCTACTGCAATGTACTAGGGATTGGCAATTTCCAAAACCATTAAAAATATTGAAATAAAATTAAAAACTGCTTAAGCAGTTTATTATTTTCATAATAAAATTTCACATTTAATGATATAAAAAAAGTACGCAATTCTGTCAAAACTCAAATCAAAAGTACCTCTGACTGGAGTTCTGAAAATTCTTCAGTAAGATCGCAGAAAATGAGGAATGAATTAAAATTTGTTCAAATTATAAAACATAACTTAGATGGCAGAAAATTTAAATCTGATTTGTCAGTATTCCTTTTTTGCAATATTGCTAATAGATATTGAAAAATAGAAGGGCTCCAGTCAGAGGTGTCGACTTCGACGCAAATGAGGACTTTTTTACACCATTACATATGATTTATAGTTGCGTGCTGGAGCAACAGTCGCTGGTTGTTTTTGTTTCATATCAGGGTTTTTAATTGTCTTGGAAATTTTTAACCTCTAGTAAATTGCGGTAGCCGGTAGACTGTAAAAAATATCTACTACTGCCATACTCCAGCTTCTCTTTGACCTTAGAGATGTTATCGCAGTTGTTTCTGGGAGAGTTGATTTGTTGTAAGGAATTTTTATAATCTTGTCCGTTTAGTCTAGTTAATCTGTATTTTTCAGCTAAATTAGTTGTTTTCTTCTACCTGAACAGGTTTTTGTTTATATTTCATGGCCTGCTATGTTACTTCTAGGTAGAAAAATAGAAAATCGCCGATTTGTTTGAAAATTTAGAATCAAATGAAAACTACCAGAGATTGATATTCACAACCTTACATCATTAGAAAGGTTATCAAATTCTACGTTTAACCGTATAAAAAAATTAGGCATTCCCATTTGAAAAAAACTAGTTATCGCTGATCGAAGTTTCCTTAATTAATCGAACGATTTCTCAAAGCATAAACATAATTCAAATTTGACAGTCTCATCAAAGCTGACGCATTTTATGCTTAGTAATACGGCAAAGTCACAGCTTTCCATGTTTTATAATCTCTGCAATATTCAATTTTTTCCTGATATCTACTTATACCTAAAATGCTGATTTACACCTAAACGGTTCGCTTTAAGTCCCATGTATGGTACATAAAGTCGCACTAGAATTCATCAAGGAATCCGAATATGCAATAATATATGGGGTATTCCATTTAAGAAAACAACTTTGATACGTTTCGTGTTTTTGGGACACCCTGTATAACATGAACATATTTTTAAAATGTAGCCTTTACGGGTCTCTATCCATCCGAAATTATTATTTTCTTTTTTATCAAATACTTTAGCCATAAATCTGCGTGTCGAATAACGTGAATAAGCCTGTATAAAACCTAAAATTGGCCAGAACAAACTTGGATAAAAACGTGAAACGCAGCGTCCAGAGAACGGCCACGTCCACAAGAACCGAAGCTACTGAATAAATAACAACGAAAGGAAAATTTTCGACAGTTCACCTGAAGACGACTGAAGATAGTAGAACGATCAAGACGTTGCACTCAAAATTGTATCGACAATTAATAGAAGTGCGACATAGAATTTTTGGAACCATAATCAACAGTTGTAGTTAGATATATAGTTTTCCATTATTGAACATTTTTTAGCTACGGATAGTTTGTTGGTTGCATGCGAGCAGCATCGACGGCTGATGAGTGGCGTCAGGGGTGGGGCGGTGGGTTGGGGGGGGGGGGGGAGGGGGGCATGTGATGTGATGCGCCAAGTCGATAGAGGCTTGTACATTATAAATTCCCTGCCGAGACATTTCTAATTAGAGACATCAAATGTAGTGAGGAGCCAATTAGCCCGCAGGTTACCGTCTCCCCCCCCCCCCTTAACCCTCTCTCCCCTCCTCCATTTCCTAGTCAGCTAAGGTCGAGGTGTGTTTGCATTGTGTAACGTGTAACAAGCCGATATGTCGCAGTACCAAGCGTGTTTCCTTTACGATGTAACTTTACAAGGCACTATCACACCTCAGACCTCTAACGGGGTCAAGTATCGTCTAGAAATATCAGTCTTTACGAATTTTTTTATTGTATTCGTGGAGAAAGTGTTATACTGTAATCTGTGGCTACTTTTTGACACAAGTTTGGGACATTCAGTTTAAATTTTATGAGATTCGCATTTCACTGAAAAAACGTGCGTATTTTTACAAAATAATTACAAGCACTATTGGAGCGATTTCACTATGTCATGTAAAAACACAGTAAAGTTTAACAAAAATACAATAGTTTTGTAGATTTACTAAATTTTGTAAAAATGGTTGAGCATTTTATAGAAAAAATACAAATAATTCATTTGTATATGTGCATATTTTTAAAATTACAAAACTGTGTTGCATTTTTGTAAAATAAAATTGCAAGATAATTGCCGTCATAAAAAATTAATAGATTAATCGACTTACCTTAAGGAAGATTAATCCTAATTTTCCGAGCTTGTCCGAAGATATAATTATACGTTGTAGTTTCCGTGAAATCTACTTGTCAGCACGATGTTCCTAAAAATAACAATAAACGAACAACCCCATCTCTATCTCATCCGCCCACCCTAGACGGTACTGCTACCGCTCCGAGGACCGACATTCCGTTGAAGTGCTATTGAGACAAAAATCGCCTAACCAACGGGAGATACAGGGCGGGTGGGTAATTATATCTTCGGACAAGCTCGGAAAATTAGGATTAATCTTCCTTAAGGTAAGTCGATTAATCTATTAATTTTCCTTCGCTTGTCCTCGATATAATTATACGTTGTAGCGGTTCAGAGTAAAGAGGGCGATTTTTTTTTTTTGAACAACATATATTAATTCAATATATTAGTATGTAGAATATCATCCGAGGTCAATATGGAAAAATATATATATATATCCTTTTTAATATAAATTTACAATAAAAACATCAATTCGTACATAATTATATGTACCAAATATAAGTCTATGAATGTAAATAACATACACACCCTACATATGTATTTCTGATACCAACAACTTTAATTCCACAGCAACGAAACAGAAAAATATATATATTATATACGTGTGTACAAATCTATAATACACACAAATATAATAAACATACTAACAATTGTCTCGGCAAAGTTATTAGGATCTTCCAAGGACCTATTATGAAATGCAAATACAAGTCATTAGAGTTTGATGAACATTTATAATAATGTTTGATGTATGTATTCCAGCTAAATCTCGTTTTTCTTTTTTTTTTTTTTTGTTTTACACCAACTTATACTGATCTGTGACCAAGCTGCATGGAATACTTCTTCATGAGTGAGCTTGAGTTGTTTTTTTTTTGCGATATGGTACTCTTTCTCATGCAAAATTCTATAGTAGACGCGATATCCAATTCCGGTTTATTTTTAAAATAGGAAAATATTAGATTCGGTTGATATCTGCCCAGTCTAGATGTTTTTGATATGATTTTTTTTTTTAAATTTTATCAGACAATTTCTGTATGCTTTCAAACTCCATTAATGTTAAAGTTTGAACCACCGACGATAAAGTTGACTTAAACTCTTCTAGCAGTATCAGAGCCACACGTATAACATGTTTATGTGTTAGATTTTCAAATGATAAGCTGTGTGACGGATAACATTTGCCCTGTCAGAGATCTGGATTCCAGGTTTGCCATGTTTGGGTCTTGATGGATGTCTATAAAAAAACTCCTCTAAAGATTCTACATATTATCTTTTCTTCGCTAGAACTGATCAGATTTAGGAATTTAAAAACTGAGGAGTTTCACTCTCGGTGAAATTGACATAGATGTACTTCAAAGTTATACACAAAAAAGGTCTTGTTTGTAATTACAAAATTTCCAGTAGTTTCTGAAAACAAGCTGAGTACTGTTTCGGGGGTCCCTCTATTAAAGAGGCTATCATCATCATTTCTATAACGTTTTCTGGTACCTGTCTGAAAATAGCGCTGTACAATCTCCCTGCCAGTAGGAAAAATCTGCTTGTACAGAGGATCACTCTGTTAAAAAAAAAAAAGGAGAACTGAGTATACATACTCATTAGGCTAAAAAATGACGTTATTATTATTTATTATTATTCTTCTTTTTTTTTTTTTATAGTGAAAAAAAAAAATTGGAGATACCAGGGTTGTGTTGTCCAATCTAGATTAACGACAATTCCTGAAGCCCTCTTGAAGATTCTCTCTTTTGAGAACTCTATTGAATATGGGGAAAACATACAAGTAGTATGTGTAGCCCAATTTATTGTAAATGTGTCAGTAGAAGGATTCTGGGTCCGGAAAACCGGACATAAATTTCTGAAATACATATACATATATATTTTTGTTCGAAACTATGTAACTTGTTCATTACATACTCTGTATCTACAGAAAGCGACCTCGATTCTTTATCAGCTTCTTTGTTTTCCAAGTAGCAGTATAGCTACCATATACTACTAATATACTTTACTCCTCACACCATTGCCAAAGCGCTTTCACGGTCTCATTTAACTGTGGATACTTAATAATACTACATGATTTGTTTATACAAGAAATGGCAGTTTGGTTATCAGCTCTTAATAGTATACGAATATTAGTTTTTTTTTTTCGATCGCAAGACCTGATTATGTCGCCTTAATTTCTAGATAATTAATATGCCTGCACCGATCCTAAAACTCATGGCGAGTAATTTCTCCACAAGAGGCTGCCCCACCTGTTGGAGATGCATCCGAAAAAATGTCCATAGAAGAAGATATAGGTTTAATATCTTGCCATATTCCAATCTCTGTAGGTATATCACCATTGTAATTCTAGCAATAATTTTTCTCAAATAACCAATTTTCCATTAAAAGTTTAGTTTTTTAGTCTTATTTTTAATCTGCAAATCAGTTTTCAATGTTTAATGTGTGTATTCGCAGTGAGATCTGCATATTTACTGCATCACATTCAAAACTCAAAAACTATATGGCCTGTCGCCGATTTAAGTAGTAGCAGAACCTAATTTTATCAAAAAACCTTAACCTTTTAAGAGGATTACGGTTATTCCAGTATTCTCCCGAGTATTCTTCATACATTGGAATTTATCCTTTCCTATAACTGGGATATCGTCTAAATAGAAAAACTGTCAATACGCCTTTGAGTGTAAGTCTTTCCGTCCCTGGTTTGAGAAGTTTGATGAAAATATAGAGAGCTGCTTCCTTCAAGTCAAAGGCAAGACAAGTGAATTAATACAATTTATTGTCGAATCTGAACCTTAAAAATATTTCATGATTCTTTTTAACGAAGGATTTCGAGCCTCTTTTGGAAAAGATATGCATCTTTATTTAATAATTTTAAGACTGTTCTATGACCCTCACTTGAAGTGGGGGGCGTGGCTGAACCTATTAATTAAATTCAACTTAAATCTGTATGTTCCTTGTGGTTTTGGAATGAAAAATAAATTAAAATGAAGTAAATTTTAGAGTAGGAGAACATATTTTGCTACCTCCAATCTTGAATAACTTATCAATTAACTTTGGTATTCAGGGAATAGGTTATCCGAAATTCTTACATAGTAAGTTCGGAATTTTGCATTGGCATAAATTGAAAAGGAATAGATATCACTCCAATCTGTAGTATAGTGAGTAAGCACTATCTACTTAACGGCTGGCGTCCGAGCGTTTGGCGCGCAGTCAGTATGTATGGGCGGTTGTTGTGTTAGTACGAATAAACGTGTAAACAACAGCTCTGGTTTTTCTTTTCTACAAAAAAAAAGAGTGGATATTACACATACTAAAAGTTTCTGGTTTTCCAATTTTGCAAATATTTTGATAGGTTGCCAGCTTAAGTAATATATATGTATGTACATGATTTTACGGGCGGGTAATCGTTGCCGATTTGTTACATGTATACACTTTGAATGACTTTGTTTGTAGCATTAGCTGGCTTCTTTCCTACAATATGCTGATTGCGGATGACCCGACTTCCTCTCCCCCTTCTCTCCTCTTTCTATTGAATTTGAGTTGAGGGAGGTTGTATTTCAGTAACGATGATTGTGTATGCCCGCTGAGTGCTAGCTAAGTTAGCAGGTTTTTAACCTTTGGTACAATCTGAATTCTGACGAGGAACTGAATTGACAGTGTAACGAACGGATAATGCACGTTAGCAAAATAGTTGGTGAGCTTTTCAGCTGGAAGTATGAGGTTGCTTAATTGTTCCTGCACAAACCTTAATGCTTCTATAACATTTGCGATTGCACCTGTGCGTCTAACCCTACAGCCATTTGTTGTTGTAAGTGATTTAGGAATCTATAATGACCATTGTCTTTCTTTTTTTTTTCTTTTTTTTTTTTTATACAGTGAATAATTTCGCCACTAATTTGAGGAGAAAGTAATGCCTTACAGTTGCTCGGTACTTTATATTCTCCTAAAAATTCCTCTCTTTGATTCTTTGTCAGCCATTTCTGCAAAAAAACTACTCGAACGAAATGATATTTCGTCATGTATTGGCTGCCTACCTTATATTCAAAATTTGGTTTGAAGCCGAGGTAGTAAAAAACGGTTCCGGCTTTGAGGCGTGAAGCGTCCATGCTCGTTGGTCTAAACAAGCCGTGGAACACTTTTTGCCTTTTCCGATCTGCCGATGAATCTGAGATTAGAACAGGAACTCACCAGCTTCGAGGATTGTTCGAAGAATATATGCCTTCTGCTTTCTTCTTATTACCAAAAAAGACTAACGCATGCTAATCTTATCTTTCCTACGAAGTGTTCCTTCTGCTTAACTGTTTTTTGGACCAACGCACATTAATCCAGAAAAAAACAGGATCAACAGATGAACAAAGAATTAATTTCATCACATCTCCCAACTCGATCTTTTACCCAGAACTAACGAACGCTAATTCTGTTTTTGTTTACAAAAAATGCCGAGCCAATACAAGGCCGTAAATAAATAAAATCGAACGACTTTACTTATTTGAACGAGTTTCTGGAGATATTATGCTCTCATGCATATGCATTCTACTACCCCACATATAAATAGAATCGAACGATTCTATTTATGCTAAAAAGACAACGAACGTTATCTTAAGTGGGAATGAATAATATGCACCACACTGCGACCGCGGTGATGCATATATGTTTACGGGAGGTTGCTGCATTAACACTATAGATGACTCCTCCGTACCTAAAAAGAGTATATTTGTCTACAACATTAAGGCCTACTTGATGATTCGAAGATATGGAGATATTATGCTCCCATGCATGTGAATTCTACTACCCCACATATAAATAGAATCGAACGATTCTATTTATGCTAAAAAGACAACGAACGTTATCTTAAGTGGGAATGAATATGCACCACACTGCGACCGCGGTGATGCATATATGTTTACGGGAGGTTGCTGCATTAACACTACAGATGACTCCTCCGTACCTAAAAAGAGTATATTTGTCTACAACATTAAGGCCTACCTGATGATTCGGATGAACTGTCTGACGATAGGCAAACCTAATAATTCTTTTCACACTGGATTTGTAGTAGCTTCCTCCTATGCCTCTTGATTTCCTTATGTGGAGCACGCACACTGCCCTTTTCGACATATTTTTATTGCGAAACACCTAAACAGTTTGTAAACTGCGGAACGTGTTGTGTCGACAAGCACGAATTACGGAATGTCGGTCCTCGGAGCGGTAGCAGTACCGTCTAGGGTGGGCGGATGAGATAGAGATGGGGTTGTTCGTTTATTGTTATTTTTAGGAACATCGTGCTGACAAGTAGATTTCACGGAAACTACAACGTATAATTATATCGAGGACAAGCGAAGGAAAATGTTTATTCTTTTACAATCTTCTTTTGTAAATTTATAATTATTTTAGAAAAATACTTCAATAATGTTAGTAAAATAATTGATTTCTTCGGTTGGCATGAATGGTAATTTGACTAAAACGCTTTATATGGCCACTTGCCCTCAGTACAGATCACGCGTTGCCGATGAAAGCTAGCACTGGCGGGCGAGAAGAATCGGCTTGTGTGAATAGAGGAAACAGCAGACGAGTCGTTATTTTATGGATGTTGTTTTGGAAGTGCCGGTATATAACGTGTAGTGGTGCTATTTGTGTTTGAAGTTTGAGAATTCATTGGATAAAATGAATACAAAGTGCATTTAAACAAGGTAAGCCGCCATCTTGGAAATATGGCCTACCTGTATACCAAATTTATTTAGGGATGCATTCATTTTTATTTTTTTCGATATGATATGGTTAATTAATCAGAAAGTTTTCGAGTTATAATACTTTACTTTAAGAACAATATTTTCTTTAATTTCAGATGAAGAAGGAAAAAACAAAATTTACATTTACAATGAAAAAATCCAGCTCATCAATGCAAGTTCCTTTGAAGAAGCAACAAAATTACTATTTGTCATATATTTTAATTCTAACCGGATTAATCCAAAAAATGCTTCGGTAACTTTGGAAATGACTCACACATATTTTATTAAAGTGCATCTTGACTTTGGGAGCTAGTCAAGTCAGACTTCCAGTAGGAAAACAGTTATTTCTTTTATTAATAAACCGGCTCGTTAACTGACTGTTTGCCTGGCCAACAAGCTGATATAATATGCTTTTTTGTCAGCCGATAAGACTGAAACAGTTGATTTTCTATTTTGTGTTTGTATTGAATTTTAATGTTGTGTTACCTTATTTTCATACATAAAATAAAAATATGTTTATAATGACAACCTTTTCTTAAAACCTATTATGATAGGTTTTTTTGTAAGACTACAAAGTAATTTTATAAAATTACAAAATAATCGTTAAAAATTTGTAATAAAACGTATAATGGTTTTACAATATAATCTAGTGATACTACAAGTAAATTATGTGAAATTACATATCTTTTTTTTACAAAATATATATGTAAAAACCAATATGGTATCCTTAAAATTGTGTAAAATCGCATAATAATTTTACAAATTATCATGTTATATAAAAATGTTGTGACATTACAAAAATGCATTTTTCCGAATTTACAATATTAGAAAATTGCTAAATGAAGTTACAAATCTGATTTGTAATATTACTAACAAAATCGGTGGCACTAAATAACCTACGATTTTGTTAGTAATTTTACAAAACATTTTTTAGAGTGTTGACATCCCTGATCGGTGACAATCACCTGGGGCACATGACAAAATTGGCATCGTTGTGGCAAATGGCCTGACGCGGCGGCGGCGGATGAAATGAAAAACTGAAACAAAATGCACGGGTATTACTTCTCCGACAAATATTTTAGTTTCATGAAAGCGATGAATCACCGCCGCCTCAGCTCAGTCATGTTGAGCTGCTGCTTGCGGCGCACCGCTGGAAAACGCTTTTCATTTTGCGCGTTTATTAAACCACCGCACCGCACCCACCAAAAAACAAACACCATCTGCCTCCGTAAAAACTACACAGGGAGATGCCTTGGAATTCGCTCGCAATAACTGTAGGTGATATTTGGAATGTATCTCAGGGATTATCCAAATAAACACCATTGAATATTTTCCGATTATAAGTAGGGTTTTAGGACTTCTAAAAGATGGTCCTTCATATAGATATAATTTGATATTATTTTAGGAAGCGGGTAATCGTTGCCGATTTGTTAGGAAACAAAACTCAAGCTAGATGGCTGGGTAGCGGCAAATAAACAGCGAAGTGTACTCTTAAAACTCTATTTCCAAGCTTTCGGGATCATTTGATCCCTTCTTCAGGGCTACAAAGACAATTAAGCAATCAGCAACATTAGAAAAATTAAGATTGAAAAGTTTTTACTTACAAAAGTTTGTGAGGATGTTGCTGGAAGATGTTATGAAACAAGCCAAAAGAGCAAGTAACAACACATATCTTGCATGAAGCACGTTATACAGACACAGAAATTTACGAAAAACATTACACAGTTTACTGTTAAAAGTGAAAATCTTAATAAAATCGTAAAATATCCGTTCGATGATTATTTTGCGTGCCGGCAATTACGTCTTATCATAAAAGTGATGCCAGACTTTACCCTAACAGGTTTACTTTGGCATCACATGCTAATCTTCCCAATCATACCATTGTATTAATAAAAAAACTGATATTAACAACCTTAACATAATTTATTCATATCTTTTGAACTGTGAAAAATATCGTATTGATAATTCTGTGGAAAATCCATCAATGTAAATCTAATACATATAAAATTAATTTACACCACATATATCATTTAAATTTCCCCCTCAATGAACAATTTCACATTATCATGACAATTCTTGCTATAAACGCATATTTAATTCCCCTTTTTCTACCTTTTTGATATAATCATTGCTATCCACGCACATTTCACAATATTACATACACTAAAACATTTTATTACATCAGATCATTCTGTTTAACACTGTATAGTGATACTTTGAATCACCCTATACATAAATCCCTTCCACAAAAATTTAACATAGATTACGCATGCGCCAAAATTAGGCAAATGACAATTGACAAATGAACAAAATTTGAATTTCCCTCCGCCAACCTATTTCCGCTTAGACACGTGTGCTTGACCGTTTCGATAAAGACGTAATTGCCGGCACGCAAAATAATCATCGAACGGACATTTTACGATTTTATTAAGATTTTAACTTTTAACAGTAAACTGTAATGTTTTTCGTAAATTTCTGTGTCTGTATAACGTGCTTCATGCAAGATATGTGTTGTTACTTGCTCTTTTGGCTTGTTTTATAACATCTTCCAGCAACATCCTCACAAACTTTTGTAAGTAAAAACTTATAAATCTTAATTTTTCTAATGTTGCTGATTGCTTAATTGTCTTTGTAGCCCTGAAGAAGGGATCAAATGATCCCGAAAGCTTGGAAATAGAGTTTTAAGAGTACACTTCGCTGTTTATTTGCCGCTACCCAGCTATCTAGCTTGAGTTTTGTTTTATGTTTTGATATTCAAATAGCATGTAGCTATCAAGGAAGCTCACATCGACTGATGCCTGCACTGGTCTAGGCATTCCAACAACAGCTGAGTAGTCTGGCGAAACATGACAGAGGAGCCCTGAAGGTATAACTGGTTATAAAAGGCTGCAATAAAAGGATAATCCGCCTAGTACCAGGTATTTCCTCGTACTCCGCCACCCCCCCCCTGTTTTTTATTTGAACTTTAACTTCTAAGTTTCTAAAATGCGGAAGCAAACCTCAATCCACTATAGCCATGGCGGCCAAAAAACAATTGAATGCGGTAATGTTTGTGTCATTCGGACATTTTGCCGAGATAAGAAACATCGCTTTGTTCACAAGTGCAAATAACATTTATAAAAAGTGCCGTTATATTATTATAATGAAAATAAAACCTGAAGTTGTTTTCTGTTTACCTGAACGTGCTTCTTGACGGCACAGGTTCGCCAATTAATGCCCTGTACCCTCTTTTTGTTTGAGATATGTTGTTATTATTTTGGTCAAATAAACGTATATTTCTTAGTTTTTGATTTTCATTATAATAATATAACAGCGTTTTTTACAATAAAACTGGAAGTTATCTGCACTTGCAAACAAAACGATGCTTTTTACCTCTGCAAAATGTCAGAATGACAAAAAGCATTACCGCATTCAATTGTTTTTCGGCTGCCATGGCTATAGTGGATTGAGGTTTACTTCCATATTTTAAAAACTTTGGAACAATAGAACAAAACCCTTGAAAATAAGGTGAACGAACCCTATATTTTAGAAAACAAGAGAATAATACATTTCTTTTCGTAATGCAATATACAGGGTGTCCCATTAAAAAAATTATGTTTTCTTGTTTTTCGTATCAAATTCTAAATGAGAAGTGACAACTATAAAACGTTTATATAATTTTTTGTGTATCTCTTCATTTGAAGAGATTTATTTATTTAAAAAAGGTAGGAGGGGTGGCAAAGTATGAGGAACACCCGGTACGGGTAATTATAAGGAAACAATTGAATAGGACGCAGTGAAGGAACATCGATTAGTGGTGATGTTAATGATCGCGCATGTAACTCAAAGGCCATTCCCAGAACTATCAGGATACAATCAGAGACGGCTAAAAATATCCCAAAAGGCACGCTAATGATTAGATAGCGTTGGCAGAAATCGCTTCAACTTTAAAAGTATACAAATGTAATTAGCCCTCTCTCTAATGACACGGTCTTTTTGCGTGGTGTCGCTTAATTGAATTCTACGTGCACTAAGCTACTTCTATAAGAGTTTCGTATATGGAAAACTACCACAGGATTTATAACAACTACAAGGCTGTAGATTAATGCCCGCAAGTCAACTAGTTAAAGTATAGTTACTGCGACGTCACAAAAAACCTATTATAATATACCTAATAAAAAGTATGTCACAAATGATTTTTAACTTCGAATCTGTATCGAAATCTTTTAACTAATTGGATTGAAGAACCTTCATTTTTTTTTTTTTTGCTTTAGGATATACCATGCAGCCAGAAGCTAATTTTGCAAAAGTTCTAGAAATGGTTCATTTAATTGAGGTATGTTAATAGGCAAACCTTGTTCTCTGGTAGTTATAAACCTCGTTATAAACCAAAGGTAAAGGGGAAGATACATGTTGATTTCCGTCTGTTGTAACTAATTGTATACTGTGACACTAATTCTAAGGAAGCAAAAACATAGGACACTCACTTCTCGCCCAGGGGTCGTTCAGGGCTTTTTTTTAACATTCACTGGGTAGACCACGGTAAGGTAGGTAGGTAGGTATAAAAAACAAAGGAAAAATACACAGGAGCGGGATTCTATGTACAAACAAATTTTCGTTTCATGTACAAAAAATAGTAAACTGTCAAAAATCTTCTTATTATTAGTGGAAAGAAGGTACATGATATTGTATGGTTGATCGATGTTTAGTTGTTGCAGCTTTTCTCTTAGTGTGTATGATTGTTGTCGAAATTTAGAACAGTTGAAGAATATATGATCCAAGTCAGCTATTTCATCGCAAGTATCACACAGGTTACTGTTAAGGATATGGATTTTGTTTAAATGAGCTGGGTAACAGGCGTGTCCGAACTTCATTCTCGTTATGGTTGTGACCTGTTTTCGTGAATAATTGTAGTTTTCGTGCCAATAGCTGTTTCTGATTTTAGGTTCCAGTAAGATATATCTGGTTGGTTTGTCCCTACAGTAATTCTCGTATTGTGCAAACCACTTCCTATTGAAGAGGTTTCTGCTCAATTTTAACCTTTCGCATATTGTTATATGTGCGGCAAATTCTTCTCCTTGTGTAATGCTGGCTTTAGCTAGTTGATCCATTGTTCGTTAAATGTGATACCAGTATGTGCTTTTACCCACATTAGTATAACTTTTTTATTTTGATTTACTTGCAGGTCGTGGATGAGTTTTTTAATTTTTATTAAATAATGGTGGTAATATTGATTATTGATATCCACAGTTGAGCGTAGGCAGGTCAAGACCGATAGAGAATCACTAATAATGATACTGTTCTCGATTCCCGTTGCACCAATGTATTCTACAGCACTCAAAATTGCTAGTGCTTCTGCAGTAAAGATAGATGTGAAACTATTCAGTTTCATTTGCTTTTGTACTTTTTGTGGGATTAAAAAAGCAGCCCCAGTACCCTTATCATTTTTTGATGCATCCGTGTAAATGGCTTCGTAACCTTCGTATCTCCTCATTGTTTGTTTTACTAAGGAGTTATTAATACTGGGAACATCGGTGTATTTTGGAATTATGACTGTAAAAACCTTCATTTTCATCGTCCGAATTTAAGGAAACTAAACAGAATACAGTTTAAAGAGATAAAGCATTACATTGGAAATATGAAACATAAAATCATGTAGAGCAGGCAAATATTCGACAATTTTTTAGCCTTTTATTCCATATCTTTGCTTCTGTCATAAGATGTATCGCAGCCTAAGTATTTGAAGTGTTTTACCTGTTCCAGTACCTCATCGTTTATGACAATGTTTGTCCTAACTGGTTTTGTTTGTCGACATTTCCATATCGTATTTATGACCGATTTTTTGTACGGTGTAGACTTTTCTTTGTAAATCGTCTTCTGTTTCGGCTAAAAGTACTAGGTCATCGGCATATAAGAGTTCAGGGTGGTATTTTGGTTAAGATGTATACCTTCAGGGCACTGCGTTTCTAACTCTCTTATAGTGGCGTCTATATGTTAAATAGTGTTGGTGAAATACAGCAGCCTTGTCTAACTCCCTTATTTGGGTGTTGAAAATTAGAAAAATAAAAATGAAATATCTCTCAATCAGTTGAAAATCAGACACTACTTTATATGACTTTTTTCTGTTAGAAATGAGCGGTACAGTCTTCTTCTAAAGTATCTTCAACTTGTCTTAGAACACCCTGTATATTGAACGAATTTTTGCCACTGTGTGCGACTTACTAAGCAATGGAAAGCACAAGTAGGTATCAATATTTGCTTAACCGTTATATGGCTAAATTCAACAGCACGGTCAGAGACAAAATGCAAAGGGCTCTAAACGTTGTTACAAGCTGTACCCATATAAGGAGGGACTGAACGTCAGCCCCTCCAAAACGTCAATAATTGCCTTCACCAGAAGGAAAAAAATCGAGGGACTAGGACCTCTACAACTTCTGGGTAGCCAAATACAGCTGTCAGGGGAGGTTAAATACTTAGGAGTAGTACTAGACTCTAAGCTAACCTGGAACCCTCAGCTCAAAAGAGTTAAAAGAAGAGCCGAGATGGCATTAGTGCTATCGAGGCGCTCGCATAGTAAGACATGGGTCTAAGTCCAGCCATGGTGCATTGGACATACACAATGGTGGTGAGACCCATGATTACATAGCCGTCTTTGGTCTGGTAGCCAAACATAAAACAGCGAGCTGCTATAGCAGAACTAAGCAAGGTGCAAAGACTTGCTTGTCTGTCCATAACAGGTGCAATGAAAAGCGCACCCACTGCAGTCTTAAAGACCATCCTGGACCTCCCTCCGTTGCAAGTTGTAATAATGGGCGAGGCGAGAATGGGCTACTCTAGACTACAAACCCTACCAAGAGGAATTTACAAGGATCTTGGACACAACCAAATCGCAGAATATGTGGGGCACACCATAATGGATGCTAGGAAGGACCACATAACTCCGAAATACATCTTCAACAAGAAATTCGAAACTATAATAGGAGATCGAGAACTCTGTGAAGTAAACAACCTGCATCGGGAAATAGTCTGGTACACAGATGGATCAAAGACCGAGCAAGGCACAGGAGCGGGAATCTTTGGAAGAGCAACTAGACAGAGCATTCCGCTAGGCAAATACGCCTCGGTATTTCAGTCAGAGGTGTACGCCATCCTGCAATGTGCAAGGATCAATAATGAACGACTCTACGGAAACAAGAGGATCGCAATACTTACAGACAGTCAGGCTACACTTAGGGCACTAGAAGCGCCCAAAGTTACGTCTGCTCTAGTCTGGGAATGCTTACAAGAACTGGGAAGACTGGCAGAACACAACAAAGTAACTTTGTAGTGGGTGCCTGGACACTCAGGTATAAGAGGCAATGAAAGGGCGGACGAGCTGGCAAGACTAGGCTCGTCTGCCCTATACATTGTAGCAGAACCCGCCCTGGGGGTGCCTAAAAGCACAATCAGACCCCAGGTGGGAGAATGGATGAAACATCAGCACAAGGAGCAGTGGAACTTGTTGCCAGGATGTGTTCATGGAAAAACATTAATTAAAGCTCCATGCAAGAAAATAGCTGAAACACTGTTCTCCTTGAATAGAAATCAGCTCCGAATAACGACGGGTCTCCTCACAGGACATTGTGGCCTGAAGGAACACCTGAATAAAATGGGACTCTACGATGGAGACCTCAACTGCAGATTGTGTGAAAGACGAACTGAGTCAGCCCTACATGTGCTCTGTAAATGCGAAGCGCTACATCACAAAAGACAACAGCTCTTTGGCAAGACCAAGCTAGAACCAATGGAGTACGGCTCAGCACCCGGACCAGTAGGTAAACTGCATAAACTTATGGAGGGATCCATATTGCTGGAGTGGATACTGTAAAAGAAAGGAGCAATAATACAATAGGCCTTGAGGCTTAAGTATTGACGGGAACAGCAAGGTCGGACGGCTCCTGGAAAAAAAACCGTTATATGGCAGATATATGCAAAATAGGCGACTCTGTAGCTACCACCTATCACTATTCTTATTGTAAAAACCAACATCGCATCGTGCAGATTGTTCGCGTCTGTTGAATTCGAAATAAGCCTCCGTAGTCGTCGCCATGGCCAATGGCCATTGTATCCGCGATCAATCAAATCCGTGAGTGACATTTGACGGCAGTGGACCGTCAATTATTTCGATGCGCCCCGGTCCCTTGACGGCCCCTCATAATTAATAACTTTTAATTAAATCGCCTTTTGATATTCCGGTCGGTGAAGCATGGCCGCCTGCGAAATAGGATAATGGCACGTGGAAACTCTCCACTCCACGCGGTCCAGTCGTCTGCCCAACAATGACGACAGTCACTAATTATATATTATTGCATGTGATGGCTTTCGGTTACTCTGCTCCAAATGCAAAAGTAGGTACCTATAATATGCAACATTGCAATCAAAACTGTATGAAATATAGTTAGTGACATAGAAAACATAACACCTAGTATTTATAAATTTATAGGAATTAATTCCTAGAAATTTGTTTGTTTATGTTACGATAAAAACAGTCACTGTTTCAACCATACAGAGTTATCCGTTCTCACAGGTAGTAAACAAACCACCTCAACATGGCGTGCTAAAGCCATCATCTTTGACAGTTCAGCCTTCAAACATTGATCAGCTGTGACCTCGCAGTGACAGTTCAAATTGTAAACAATGCTGTGTAACGCCAACTAACCTGAAGATCCTTACAATGCAACCCATGTTACAAACACTGCACTTTTTGAGTTCCATCTCGAAAAACTGTTAAACTAGGTACACTCCAATATAGCACAGCAAGTCCGTAAAGCTTCACTACAGTTACCAACAAATAGCAAATTCGATTTTACTGACCACGCATAAAAGATGCACAAACAAAACAAACGTTTGACAGTCGAGCTTCTACCGTAAATAAGTCGCGGGAAAATTATATCGGCGTTGCCAGCTCCTCAAAATTCATGTAACACTTCAGAATTTACGTTTATGATGAAGAAATATGCAGTAACGCAGTAGAGGTCAATATATCTATTGATTTTGCTGTAATCATTCCTGAACCATTACCGTCTTTTTTAACGTAGAATGGAATATTTCTGACTATTAAACAATTAAGACAATAGTAAACAATTATGATTGCCGTATCTGGTGGTCAATGTGACAACGTAAGAAAAGATGTCAGTCTATTAGAATTAGTTGTCTACTACCTACATGTTCAGTTATTACTCTGAGGTTCTCATAAAAAAGTAACTTCGTGACAATGTGTGTTTAGGTATACAATTTGCAATTAATCCATGTAAAATCGCTGTGAGGATACGAGGGTTGCTCTATACCTCCATCAATCCACCAGTACGCAGACAGCTGTTTCACTCTTATTTGCGATCATCAGTGCGCCATAGGTCGATTGACGGAAATAGAGAGCATCAGGTCTTTCATGTTAATCAAACATGCGAAACATGTGTTAGCAGATGCCAGATCCCTTCGGGTACCAGATAGCGCACCGGCAGAACTTTTCTAGCATCTGCTAATCGCTGTGAAAAGTTGCTTCAATCTGCTACCATGCCAAGAGTGGAAAGACGAGAAAAATTCATTAGCTGAGCGAGTTTGATAGGGGCCGAATAGTGGCGTTACGCGAGGCTGGATTGTCCTTGTCCAGAGAAATAGCCATGAGGATGGACAGAAGTACAAATACGTTAGTGGTTTGTTGTCTAGTATGCAATGAAGAAAGCCGTATACGTAAAGCTAAACTTACAGGATGTACCAGAAGCACAACCCCACTTACACCAAATGAGGATCGGATCTTTTTTTCAATACCTGGCTATTGGCTTTTTTGTCATTGTTTTCTAGAACGTTAAACCTGTAGCTGAAAGTTTGGCGCACAACAAACACACGAGTTGAATGGAGAATTTGCTTTCCTGTGCAGCAACAATTTGTGCCCGAATTTAAGCAGGAATAGCTGACGGTGTAAATAAAACTGTGTCCGTGTCTGTTCGACGTGCATTGGCCGAAAATTCGAAACAAGCGTCAAGGCAGCACGACCGATTTTTGCCTGGCTAACGACCCACTTTTTAACAGCGTGGCTGTTGCATTGTCTCTACCGCCATTCGTCGCTGATGGTCGGCCGCTCTATTCTTTTAAGAGCTGGGAGTGCTGCGAACAACAATTATCAAATATGCCGAAATGACGTTGCCATTACCGAAGAGTGACCACCGACGATTACAATCTACATGAATGGTACGGTAGCTAAAGCGGCCTACAGACGTTGATGCATGCTGCGAATCGATTTTTACGTTTCATAACGCAAGTGGCAGCGTGTGTAGTACTGAATCACGTATTTGGCATCAGTTGCGGCTTGCAGCCGTGCACAGTCAGTGAGCCATGACACCGAGTCGGTGACGCTGATGCAGGTGGTAGTAGTAATAGTAGTAGTAGTAGTATTTATTGGCCATGTTGATACATAAATTAGTATATATGGCGTCAGTTATATACATAGTATACTAATACTTAATATATCTATTAAGATATAAACCTAGAGGTGTAAATAGGTAGTCAAATGCACAGAGGTATGTTTACAAATATGAAATTATTAAAAGGTATAAAAACAAACTCTAAAACTTATACATTAATTAAAAGGTAAAACCATATATTACATAATAAAGTAACTTATAGCTCACCCATTACAATCTAAAAAATGGAGTCAAGTTGATTGACTCAGTACTTCCCACACATTACTGTGATATCAGTTTATTATTTTCCCATAGCATGAAGCTTTAGTCTGAGATCTCCTTGCAACCAAATCATCGGCAGCCCTCCCTCCCCTAAAATTGTCTTATGCCGCTAAGTATTTCCTTCAGAGGTCAATGGACAGCCTAAAACATCTAAAAACGAAGTTTGAGTTGTTTTCATACTTTTAGTTTTTTGATTATTGCTATATACGCTGCCACTGACACGATATTTAACAAACGTACGCGTTTTGCATCCTCACCACGGTAATAATACTGTGTCAAAATTTAATTAGAATCAATTTAATAGTGTCCACGTTACAAAACACAAAAAGATCTAAAGCAATAAATACTCGTATGTATGTATGTATACAGAAAATTCTAAGTCCCTTAGTTTCCGTAATACGCTAGGCAATGTTCGGATCGACCTAAAAAGTTGATTTATGTCGCTAGGTCTTCCTTCACAGCCCCTACCCTACACCCTATTATGAATACAAGAAATTTCTCAGTTTTTCAACCCCCCACCCCCTAACCACCCCAATTTCACCCCACCCAAAAAAAACGCAGAAAATGATCAGGAACCTCTAAAACGCTTAAAAACGAAGTTTGAGCTGTTTTTATATTTTTACTTTTTTTTATTATTTCTGCGCCGCCACTGGCACGATTTATAAAAACCATACGCGTTTTCCATCCTCGCCACGGTAGTAATACTGTGTCAAAATTTCATTAACATCAATTCAACAGTTTCCTTGTAACACAATATAGAAGGATCTAAAGCAATACTCTCGTATGTTTACACCAGAAAAAATTCTAAGTCCTTTGGTTTCTGCAATAGGCAAGGCAATGTTCGCATGGACCTAAAAAAGTTATTTATGTTGCTGGGTCTTCCTTCATGGGTCAGTGGACAGTCTATTATGAAAGCAACAAATTTTTCAATTTTACAACCCCCCACCCCCCAACCACCCCAATTTCACCCCCACCCAAAAAAAAGTAAAAAATGATCAGGAACCTCTAAAACGCCTAAAAACGAAGTTTGAGGAATATTTATTTTTTTTCGTTTTTTGCTAATTACTCCGCCGCCCCTGCACCGATTTTCAAAATTATAAGAACATTACCTACTACGACCCCCCAGCATATCGCTGCCCAAATTTCATCACAATCCATGCAGCGGTTACTGAGATTACGAGGACACAAAAACGCGTACAGACAGACCGACAGACAGACCGACAGACCGACAGACAGACAGACCGACGGAAATGAGTGACATGGATTTTCGTTATGTAGACATCATGAAACGCCCAAAAAGTGTATTATCTCAAAATCGAAAATTTTCGCGATCACAATACTCCCCTCACCTATCGGTGTGGGAAGTAAAATTCACGTGTTGTGTAATATTCTTTATTAATCAAATAAGACTTAACCTCAATTTTAAACTTTTCATATGTGTTTATCATTTTTAGTTGTTGAGGTAGTTTGTTATAAAATACAATACAATTATAGTACGGTGAACGTTTAAAATTTGTTGTGCTGTGTTTCTGTATGAATAACGTCATATTATATCTAGTGTTATAATCATGATATTGGCTTAGCCCCTTAAACAGATGCATATTCTTTTTAACATATGACACATTTAAAAATATATATACACGGCACAGTTAAAATTTTATTATTTTTAAAAATTGTTGAACTACTACCCCATGCCATTAAATTATAGCTTATATGTGAAAATGCTAATGCATAGTACACTACCATTACTCCTCTCTCATCCAGAATGTCCTTAAGCTGTAACAGAGCATAGAAGGCTTTGTTAATCTTTTGACATACAAAGTCAATGTGATCAGCAAATGTCAGCTTTGAGTCAAAGTAGGTACCCAAGAGCTTAGCAGCGTTCATCGTTTTATTGCCAGGTAATATAGCAAAGTTGCCAGGCAGTTTTGTCTGTATATAAATAGTTAACAACTAATGTTTTGCTTTCATTTAATATTAATTTATTTCGCTGACACCATCCACTGAATTCATCCATTACACAAGCTACATTATTTTGAAGCTCCTCCAGGTTCTTCCCCGATACCGTTATTGTTATGTCATCAGCAAACATAGTAATTTGACCTTGTGATATGTACAATGGTAGGTCATTCGGTTTTAAGTGTTTCAATGTGTATAGTATTGCGTCGATGCAAAGAAATAACTCTACCCCACTATTCTTGATTTCAATGAAACGTGTATAAAATATCAAGTCAGGCAATCATGCAGGCCTTTCAGGAATAAAACTCGTGAATTCGTGAATTGCTAAAATGCCGACATCCACATGTTAAAGGACAGAATGACAGAACACTTGAAGCGAAGAATAGAGTGACAACCAGACAAGATTGAGAACTGACGACACTATAGTCACCATACATCAGCATAAGATACTGTCACTTTA
Organism: Callosobruchus maculatus; assembly: GCA_951848785.1. Lineage (NCBI taxonomy): Eukaryota > Metazoa > Arthropoda > Insecta > Coleoptera > Chrysomelidae > Callosobruchus > Callosobruchus maculatus. The sequence goes on from CATOUR010000030.1 coordinate 2,216,165, forward strand.
TCGTCGGTGGATGCCGTAGGTATTTGTATTGCTGGCAATGGCTAATGATCAATAAACTTTTGAAAATTGCACATAATACTTATTAGATATATTTAGGATGAACGCAAAACGAATGAAGGTTTTTTTAATTCACTGAGAAACGTGCAAATATAAATTAATATCATATTGAATATTTGCCTTCATACAGATATTTCTATTACAAATATTACTGGTATATTCTGGAATAATTCAGACATTAAACGAATAATCACTGATTATCCTAAGAGGATAAAATAATAATATTCTATAAAGAATATTATTTTAATAATCCAGAATAATCAAGAGAAATAACGAATATTCTATTATTCTACTGAATATTCACGGAACATATAGGAGATTTAAAGAATATTCATAGAATATCCAGTGCTATGTGGATGTAGAATGGAAACTATTGGTCGCACACGAAAAATGTAAAGACCACAGTTACGCAGAACTTTGTCCTCTCCATGAATCATTTGAAGCTTTTTTCGATATCATTTACCAAAACGGCGTTATTTTTCAAAAATCGTCGCGAAGCAGAGTTTTCACCCTCCCACCCCTCGAGTGGCAACCCCCGAGGTGGCAGACTCAGCTGTAGGTTCAGGGGGACCAATATCAACCATCCCACCAAGGATCTTGGACACAACCAAATCGCAGAATATGTGGGGCACACCATAATGGATGCTAGAAAGGACCACATAACTCCGAAATACATCTTCAACAAGAAATTCGAAACTATAATAAGAGATCGAGAACTCTGTGAAGTAAACAACCTGCATCGGGAAATAGTCTTTGGAAGAGGAACTAGACAGAGCATTCCGCTAGGAAAATACGCCTCGGTATTTCAGTCAGAGGTGTACGCCATCCTGCAATGTGCAAGGATCAATAATGAACGATCCTGCAGAAACAAGAGGATCGCAATACTTACAGAGAGTCACGCTACACTTAAGGCACTGGAAGCGCCCAAAGTTACGTCTGCTTTAGTCTGGGAATGCTTACAAGAACTGGGAAGACTGGCAGAACACAACAAAGTAACTTTGGAGTGGGTGCCTGGACACTCAGGTATAAGAGGCAATGAAAGGGCGGACGAGCTAGCAAGACTAGGCTCGTCTGCCCTATACATTGGAGCAGAACCCGCCCTGGGGGTGCCTAAAAGCACAATTAGACACCAGGTGGGAGAATGGATGAAACATCAGCACAAGGAGCAGTGGAACTTGTTTCCAGGATGTGTTCATGGAAAAACATTCATTAAAGCTCCATGCAAGAAAATAGCTGAAACACTGGCTCTCCTTGAGTAGAAATCAGCTCCGAATAACGACGGGTCTCCTCACAGGACATTGTGACCTGAAGGAACACCTGAATAAAATGGGATTCTACAATGGAGACCTCAACTGCAGATTGTGTGGAAGAGGAACTGAGTCAGCCCTACATGTGCTCTGTGAGTGCGAAGCGCTAGATCACAAGAGACAACAGCTCTTTGGGAAGACCAAGCTAGAACCAATGGAGTACGGCTCAGCACCAGGACCAGTAGAACTGCATAAACTTATGCAGGGATCCATATTGCTGGAGTGGATACTGTAAATGAGAGGAGCAATAATACAACAGGCCTTAAGGCTTAAGCATTGACGGGGACAGCAAGGTCGGACGGCTCCTGGAATAAAAAAATCCCACCAAATTTCATTTGTTTCCGACGTTTTGCTGTCAAAAAACCTCTACCACCTGGATTAAATCACATCGATATAAGTGCATGAGGAAGTGCAAGCCGGCGAGTGCCCCTCCACCCCCACCCTCACCCCCGTGGCGGGTAGACGCCAGAAGGAGACGTCGCGCGTTGTCAGGTGTACGGGGCGCCACGACGCCGCCGTCAGGACGCCGGCCGTCAGTCGACATGCGGCAGAGTAGCGCGGCGCATCTCGATGGGACCGTCACGTGGAGTCGCTGCCACCCGCACCGCCACCGTGAACACGTCGTCCACGTCCACGCGCCACGCTTCCGTTCCTCCTCGTTGTGCTTCCACCACCTCCGGTTACAGGCCGCACCACCACCAGGTACTACTGCTGCTGGTACTCCTTCTTATCGTCTCTCTTTCCACCGGCGGCGTTGACGCTATCATCGGTGAGTACTAGCAAATTTGGCATTTTTACCATCTACAACTATAATATAAGTTCATTGGCTCATTATGCGAGTTACCAAGAAATTCACCAACTGAAACTTGTTTTAGGCCCACATTCACCATTTTTTTGATAACGGTCTGTTTACTAACGGTCAGTTAAAATATAACTGCCTGATTGTTCACCATGATTTTTCAGCTCGCAAAGGGATAACGTCTTTTTTTATTTTCCTAATATTGCAAACACTGCGTAGTTTTATGTTTTGTGCTATATAAAGCGTTTTGTGCTACCACCTCTTGATTGTATATAACCTAATCATTTTTGTTTGTTTTTTATTTTATTTTATAATCATATTACATATTACTCATGAACATTTCCACCATCTCTGGCCATTCTATTTGCATAAAATGGGGCTTCTAAACGGGCAACACATTTAATGCAATGTGTGCGGCAACATTCTCGGCAACAACGGCCAGACTGAGCAATATTTCTTGTATGGCCTGGCCATATAGCCATATATGTTCGGCATTGCCGATATATTTTTGTGTTGCCGAACGATCGCTTGGCTACCGAAAACATCGGCAATATTGCTCTATTTTGGTGTTTGTTTATTGTTGATATTGAACATTTTGGTAGAAAAATGGCTAATACTTGAACCAACGAGAGGATTATTGATTTCGTCAATGAAATACAGTTACATCCTGAGTTATGGAAAGTGGAAATTCCCAGAATTTCCTTGACGCTTCATATTGTAACAACAAAAGTTCAAACAAAAATTGAGTGGTATCATTGAAAGTAGTATAGGGTCTAGCATATCATGCTTTCAAAACTTTTTTGTGTACTTCAACCCTTAACAATTGCCCCCAACTTCTTTTTACAATAGCACCCGACAGCTTTTCCTGCATAAATGAAGTCATTATTTTATTTAACATCTAGTAGTGTCCTTGACTTCATACACAAACCATTTTTTTCGTGAAGTCATAAGAATAAAATAAATAAAATAAGAATTTGTTTGAGGCGTAATCTTTTTGTAATAAAAAAGGATAGAAGAGACATTTCTTCGGAAGCTTGGCATGATAGGTCAATCAGTACCCCTAAAAACCCACTTGGTTTTTGATTTTTCGTTTTTTGCAACAATATTAGCTGTCAAATAAATTCTTATTTTATTTATATGATTTTACGGGATAGAAATTTTTGTAACTCATTGATACAAATAAATTGAATTGAATAAGTTTGCGTATAACATCAAAGGTTCCATAAGATTTTAAATCTGTGCTATATTTGAAATCAAAAAGTTAAGGGCGAGTTTTCGGGGATGACGTACAAAAAAGATTTTGGATGCATGATATAGTCCCTATAGTATCTTCAGAATTACAACTCAGTTCTTGCTTGCACCGATTATATATACCTAAATCTCCAGTTGCTAAAAACCGCCAGTCCTGCACTAACAGGTATTGCTTTTTTCATGTTTCTATCATTTCTTTGTATTTATGGTTCAATTTCCTTTGAAAGATACTCTTTGACATTGTTGAAAAGTTTTTAAATAGCATATTATCAAGACTTATTTCTAAACTCAAGTTATCTAAAGTTTCACGCCTATTGAGATAAAGTCGAATCCACTGTCTTCTCTCTTTTTTATTTAATGTTTTGTTTAAAACAATATAAGCCACTGCGTCAGCCATTGCTGCCATACTATATAGCCCGTCTATGAACAAATTTTTGGGCTATACCTATTGCAGAAAATATTGCCGGGATATATATTGCCGAGCCATATGCTATAATAAAATGTTGACGTCATGGCCGGACTATAGTTACCAGGAATATAGCCAAATATTGCAGTAAAAGTATTTCCCGTTTAGAAGCCCCTTTAAGAAACATACTAATTATTAACATGAAAAAGGCAGAACGCAAAAGATCTGCCAATCACTCTTTCTGGCAGCTAAATATAAGCATGTAATTGAATAATAATTTCATAATCAATTTCATAAGCATAAAATAAATAAGATAGTGATTTTTTTGAAGCTTAACATTTTCGTAATAAAAAAAGACAAAAAAGCATTTGTTTTCAAAAGTATGTATCAAGTACCCTTTAAAACCTACTTAAGTTTGTTTTTTTTGCGTCAAACAAATTCTTATTTTATTTATATTATGCTTATGATTTCACGCAAAAAATAAGCGTATAACATAAAAGATATATAGGTGGTATATCGTTTATTTAGGAAAACCTATGGGGTACTATATAAAATAAAAAAAATGAGGATGAGTTTTAAGGGTTAACGTACAAAAATTTTGCAAGCAGGGTATAATAGACCCTATAGTACTTCCAAAAATTCCACTCAGTTTTCATTTAAACTTTTTTATGTTACAAGAATGTCACGTATCAAGAAAATTCAGGGACACTCTGTATACTAATTACTAATGCTTCATACTTCACTATCCAGATCGACTCGTCACATTAAACATTATTTATACACCAACAACAACATCAGATACCGCGCGATAACATTGATTTAAACTTAACCTTAACAATTTCAGAATCGGGCAACGTTTCAAATCTACGGGGGCTGTTTTTATATAACATTATATCTGGCAAATGGTACATGTTAATCATTATCTTGCCTCGTAGAGTGGTTATAAATATATTTGTTGGTACTTGTAAACATTATATTTCAAGTCCCCTATTCCGTGAAAGTCGCTATTCTATTTCACTAATTCACTAAAGTAATCAGCTTACCTATGTTACGGAGCTCTTTAAGGCAGGTGGCAGTGGGAAGGAGACCATACAACCAAGTGCCGATTTCACAACTGTTCCGGATACAAAAGTTGCTTCGAAGAATATGAAGATACCTATCTTCTCGCCAATACCACCTTCGACCTTGGACATATTCTGAAAAGATTAGATTAAAAATAAATATGTGGCAGATGAATAATTTTACTGTAGTCAATGTGCTATTACATTTTTTTGAAGTTTTTAATTATCACGTATAATATTATCTGCGCTCTGAACTATTGAAACAAGTATACATTTGAAAAGTATCGTGTTTCTATATTTCTAGACGTCTGACTTATTCTTGTCAAACCATTCTATATCCTCAGCCCTTCTCATTTTCAAGATCTAAAATGTTCAGCTAAAACTCTGTTCTAAAATAAATAGTACTGGAGGGTTCATATTATCGTCACCTACGTCTATGTTATCAATAGTATTGATGTATTGTTTTCAATAGCTGATTTTATTACTCAAATCTATAGAAAGAAAAACTGTAAAAAAGCTTGGTCACGCACACTTAAAAAAAACAACATACAACAATAATGTACTGCCTTCGTTTTTCCAGCAAACCTATTATTAATTACCCATTTCCTTTTCTAATGGATATTGACTAAAACAAATTACCGTAACATTTATTTTTGGTCATTCTGATGTAAGACTAACTAACAACACAAATTATCATATACGATCGACGTATAATTGTATTCCATGTATCGTTAATGACAAGTTTTTTAACATGATACACAAATTTGGTTTTTATTTTTATAAGGGATCAAAAAGCAATTTATTTGATGAAGCTTTCAATTCAGTTGTGATTAACATGGATTCTACTTGCCCCTAATGTATAACTACCAATTAGGGCATTTAATTAAGAAAAAAAATCACCTATATTCGCAAAAATTGAAGGATTGAAGCTTAAGGTAAATAGACGTTAAGGGCCCCACAGACATCGTTCTTTTTCATCAAGTTTGCACGACGTGCCAACCGATGTCGGTTAAACCGATGGGACGATACCTCCACACACTGTTCGGTTTTTTTTTCAGTTTCTCGCAAATTTTTGGTCCATTAAACATGGATAATGCTTTAGCATTGGCGGCGGCTTTAGCTATTAAAGTGAAATACAGCAAGAAAAAACGTTCTAAATGGGTGGTGAAACAGTGGCTTTTAAAAAGAGGCCAATTCTCCCATATAAATCTATTAGAAGAATTGCGTCTAGAACCAGGGGATTGGTACAATTATTTGAGGATGGATGAAGAAACATACGTAGAATTACTTAATTCAGTAGCACCTCTAATAAAAAAACAGGATTCTTGGGTGAGACAAAGTATTTCCCCTCATGAACGTCTGACAGCTTCATTGAGACTCCTTGCTACGAGAAGCTACGAAGATTTGAAATTTTCAGTTGCGATATCCCCCCAAGCTTTACAAATTATACCTGAACCCAGAACGACACTGCAAAACCCCGTCGTGATTGCACGGTGAACGGCCACACATGTACCGAGTTGCACGACGGCGTTCAAAACCGACGGGTAAAATCAAGCTCGGACAGATTTTTTGGAACGACGGTCAACACGACGGTTTTTCGGCACACACGGACCGAAATGAGTGTGATCGGTTGGCACGTCGTGCAAACCTGATGAAAAAGAACGATATCTGTGGGGCCCTTTAGAGCATGGTGTATTTATAATACTAAATAAAGACGTAGTTTTCTTTTTAACTGTTTTTTTTACGATAATATAATGCCTCAAACAAATCTTCATTTTATCTACTCTGCTTGCTTATGACTTTATGAAAAAGATAAGTTTGTGTATAAAATCAAAGGTACTACAAGATTTTATGATAAAATAATGACTTAATTTCTGTAGGAAAAACTATTTGGGTGCTATTTGAAAAAAAAGAGGGTGAGTTATAAGAGTTGAAGTACAAAAAAAATGTTTTAAAAGCATGATATGATAGACCCCATAGTACTATCAAAAATTCCACTCAGTTTTTGTTTGAACTTTTTTTGTTGCGCGAATATCACGTGTGAAGGAAGTTCAGGGACACCCTGTATAGGTTAGGTAAGTGTTAGCCACAGTATATCCAATTATACAGTAGCGCAACTCCCTAGAAATCGTGCAGACAATTTGTCTCCGAAAAACTGGCCTCTCATAATCCCATGTCAGCTCCTCAGCACGAGCCGAGAGTATTGCCGTTTACGTTTTGAGCACAGGGTCGGCTTAGCAATAATCGAGTGAATAAGCGTAATTATTGTGTTGCAATAAGTTTAATGGACGCAATATGTCTCGTAAATAGAGTAAATTTTGGGAGCAGTGTGGTAATGTGATATTCTTCATCGAGGTTAGGCAGTTATCTTTGGAATTCTGAATTACAATTTGTAAGTTATATCTATGCATTCGCATTTATTGTACGTGAAAATGTTTTGTACTGATTCTTCTAATTCATCATGGATTCTTTGCATATATGGGGTTAAACATTTTTTTTAGAAGCAAAACAAGAAATAGTCGGTGTATGAAAGAAAATTGTTAACTCCAAGAAAATAGGTGTTTGTAAGTAGATTACAAAAATGCGAGATTTATTCAACTTTATTTTATCCTAGTTTACTTAACCTTGAACATTTAAATAAATATAAAAACTTTATAATATCTTATATGATTCAAATATGGGTATATGTAACGACGTAGCGTCCAAAATAACATTTACGTCTAGTTATCCCGCTACCTTTAAATTTATCTTCATCAATCATCATAGAAAAACGTTTAAGGTACGAAAATGTGTTAAAGAGCAAAACCAATAAAAACTTGTTAGGTGGACATAAAAAATAATGATCATTATGTTTATAACAACGATAAAATATACTAAACTGGTCGTTATTCATAAAAAAAATAATATTTTTTTTTATCTAGTTTACCAAGACTACCTTTCCTTCTGTATTTGTATATTACATATGAATAGGCATATTGAAGAAAAGAAACCATGTTTATAAAGTAAAATGATATATTTCTGAAACTAGCATGTTGGTTCTTTTTATTGTGAAGTTTCTATTTGAGCATCCATTAAAATGGACTTCGCTTCCTGCTTAAAATTTTATAATGTTAGAATGCATAATCACATTCATTTTGTTATATGTCATGAAAGATCTTTTGGACGTTGTGGTGCTGTGAGGATACAGTGAGAAATTATGATTCTGACTTTAGGCTCATAATAATTGAAGAACGACTTTCCGTAACGTATAACTCTTCTAAAAACTGAAAAAAAACACACAGCTACCCTAATACCCGACAGACTTTGTTAGAGACAGATGGGGCTATGCTATCACACTTTAATATTATTAGGTAATAAAGGAGCATATTAAACATTGGAGGAATCGCATACTTGGCAGCATCTTGAGGAAGCTTAAAAAACTATAGTCACAATTTTTGGAATTGTTACAGCCTACAGCGGCGCAATATTTAACTTCACGCGTCCCGATATCCATATGAGCGTATCACCAAATTCCTTAATCCGGTTCTGTCAAAGACACTACTTTTACTCCCATAGAGTGAACACGACTTAGGCGATCGCCGTGCTAAATATCCTGTGAACGATGCGCGGGATGCTATATTCGTGAACCACCAAAATTCTGGAGAGTTGCGCTACTGTATAATTGGATATACTGTGGTGTTAGCGGTAGTCCCGGTCTTCATAGTGCCCTCACGATGTCCCGTGCAATCGTGGATGAAAACTCTGCGTTTATAGCAAATCAGAAATTCCATTAGTAACTGGAGATTTTTCTTGAGACACTACTTGTCCTGACTTAAACCATGCTTATTAGGCACATGATGTGTACCACTATGATGTAAGATGTATGAGTATAATGAAAATGTATAGGGTATCCTCATGTCAAAGGTGTTTAAATTGTAACAGTTTGTGCAACTATAAGCAGTGCTAGTAAAATGTTCACGAACTATCTAAGTAGATATATTTCCTTGGTGAAAGGTTCGCATTATGTCTTTTCCGCCAGCAGCAAATAAACAGGTAGCTTTGTCCTTGTCCGCAATAAATGTGTGTTTTTCCCCGTAACAAGCTTCCCTTCCCTCCCTAAACAAAAGGTTTGCCTTCGACTGCCACCGAGATGCGTGACAACTGAGGATAAAGGATATTTCGTCCATGTGATTTCTTTTTATTTATCAACGAGGTCATATATTCAGGTGAAATGTTGTGACACAGTCCGTCGTAAATTTTTCGGCTAAATGGGTCCGTCTGAGTGAACTGAGGATTCGAAATATAAATGCATTTTTTGATTTGAATAATCTTACAATTCATGTATGTTAAATGACAAGCAATATTTACTCCAGACATAGTTTTGCGCTTAAAAATAATATCTGTTGTTGCGTTTAACCATTTGCTTTGAGAGCCAGAATATGTCATAGAAGAATAGTCTGGCGCCAGTATCTGCTAATTAATTTAGCTTTGCACAATGTGTATGTCTGCAGTTTCACTACGAACGCGAACTAACTTTACTTGCAGCTTAATGGAGGAAGCAGCATAATCCAGAAGCTTTGTAATACTACAAGGGGTGTTTCAGCTGCCATTCTGCAATCTTCAGCCCTGCAACTGGTACACTCTGATGTCAAATATTACGCTGATGCTACTTGTAGAAACATTCCCTAGATATATCTAATGGAACTAAGCAATAAGGGTCATAATAGAAATGATTTAAGTCTACTTAGACTGCCAGACTGTAATTTCGGATATTTGCTACCCATCTCCAGGACTGTGGAGCTGGATAGGCGCCAAAAAACTCATATATTAATTTGTCGCGGCGCGGCGGGGATTCGAAAAAGTTGCCGGTGATTGGGTAAACATAATTCCGGAAAACAAACACCGTGACAGGGCGGACGGGCGGACGGGCGGGTGGCGTACGTTGCGAAATCTGACACGTCGACATCGCCGGCCCGGCTCAGCCCAGATCAGCCGAATCATTGACGCGATTACCGCCTGTTTTGACGTGTTCGATTCGGTTAATTGGGCCGCTTCACGCTGGACGCGCCGCCGTTGCTACGGAAACCACCTCGGTTTGCATGCAGGCATACTCTCGTAACTATGCGTAATTATTGGTACGTCAGTATTTTCTTCTCTCGACGACAACAGATACGTCACTCTCTAAAGGCAAGCCTTGCACACTGACAATAGATCCACTGAAAGACTTGAAACTATGCGAATGAGAATTTGGCAAGGCATTTTTGACTGCCACGGCAATGCATTCACGAATTGATTACAGAAAACTGTAGATATTCACGACCTAGATCAACCTAGAAAGTTTGGGGTACTACACCGACGATAGCCCAGTAAACAATTTTATGTATCAGAGATATATCAAACACCACTGTTGTGAAGCATGAAACATTCCATTTTAAGATGCATAAACATCACATTAACATCTATGCGACCCTTAATGCTTTCCTCTGGTACGTTTCGTAAGAAATGTATATCGGAAACATTGCTGAATACATTTGCTGAAACATTTCAGCAACATATCTGTGTCATTTCTTCTAAATGTTGCTGAATGTTTCAGGAAATATGTTTCATCTGAAATGTTTATGAGATGTACTAACTGAACCTTTGAAGCATTTCACTGGCCCATAGTTCATACCACATTTGTTGAATAAAAACTTGTATAACGTTTCAACTGCCTCCATAGTCTTGTACGGTCAATTGCAAAAAAGAGTTACTTTTTGACAATTTTGTATACTTTGACAAAGGCAGTCCAAACATTGGTAAAAGTTTTCAATCAACGATTGTAGTTTTAATTATCGGCCAGTGAAATGAATCTTAACCACATTTTACTTTTTTATTTATGATATTGTTTTGTATGGAATATAAAGAAAGATTTGAATTAAGGTGTTTATTTAATGTTGCATATATATCATATATAACAGTTAAACATCTACAAGGCCAATACTAAAATACCATTAATAGAAAAAAGTCAAATATCTGTTGCACCTCTGCTCTTCTGCCTTCTGTATCTCAAGCTGGCTTGTCGCAGCCAGTTTGCAACTGTGGTCTCAAATTCTTTGTCCCTTAGTGACGGAAAGTTCTTCCTAACTGCAACTGTTCGAAACAGGTTAGAATAATAACATAGTTACTTATTACAGGATTACCTCTAAGTATATGCATAGTCTTGAGGTTCCCCACAGCATAGTTGTTTTTTCTTCCTAACCAGGAGCATTTTTTGGCCAGTTTGTCCCTGAAGATTTTTTTCAAACCTCGAATTATATTTTCTTTACATGTCGCTCCACCACAAACAGTAAATACACTGTTCTGAAATATAAAGTTCAAAATTAATATGTGTATGAAACGAGTACAAAACCTTATTGAAAATTACATTAAATATTCTCATTATAAAGACTATCATTTACCAATTGATTTTGCATGTTCTCAGATTCAGACAGCTTCTCATCATAGTTTAAAAGGTCGCTGTATGCCTTGAAAGGACTTGGGACTGTGTCATAATGCAGAGGGCCAGTATCACATGACCCTGAATTGGATATGCAATTCATTACTCTCTCAAGTAGTATCCTATTTTCTATAGTTTGTTTTAGAATTTGATCCAATTTTACTAAAAAAAAAAAAAACTATATGTGACAGGTACAGGATGTTTTAATGTTATTATACCTGTGATGTGATCCTTTGTAGAAATTTGGATATTTTCCCAATTCTGAGTCTCAGGCACTGTATCAGTATTGTCAAATATGATCTCTGAAAAGTAGCATATTGTGAGGAAAAATAGTATAATACTGACAGCTGAAAAAATGAAAATTTACTACACTTGTCTGATTTTTTTAGGACCAAACTTGTCAATATTTTCATATTATGACTTGACAACATACTCTTAGCAAATTTCTATCATGAGTTATGACCCATATCATAATTATGGTAATAAACTACTGAATTTCTAATGTTATCAGTATAAGAATTACTCACCAGCATTTTCGATGTCTACATTTGTTCTTTCTGCAATGAAATCTGAAGCTTTAATTGGTAGGGTTGGTGGTGGTGGCATCAATTCTGTTGAAGTAATTGATCCTAAAAGTGTTAAATAAAATTATTATTATGCGAACTAGTAAAAATACTGAATATATTTTGCACAGTTCATTTTTAATTGGCATAAATGAGTTTTAGAAACTTTAGAACATCAAAAGTATTCCATCTCTTATTTCTTCTAGTTTAGTCAACTTGATATGGCAATTAAATATAATGCTTGCATATAAGGCCCCAACTTATTTACAATGTCAACAAATATGAAATTATTGACTACTCACTTGTATCATCTGATGAAGTATTGTGGCTTTCATTCTCCTTTGCAACAGGTGATGAAATTTCTATAGCATCAAATTCATTATCCTTTCGTAATTTTGGAGGCGGTGGAATAAATATATCAGAATCTGAAGATGATTCCATCTCCACAAAATCATTGTTTTGCTTAGGTTTCTTCTTGCGGTGTGATTGAAATTCATTACTAGAGCTGTTTGATTCTTCCACTTTTTTTTCATAATTAATGGCATCTTTATAGGACACTATAAAAAAAGTAAATAATGGACCATTGTGCAGTCCTGGCCAATAAATCCACATTTATTCAAACTAACGTTTCACATATGTCCTAGCTAGTTCTTTTCGATGTACAAAATTGATGGTAAATATGATGCAAAATTATACTCACCATCAGTTTTGTATATGAAAAGGACTAGTCAAGACATTAGTAAACGTTTACTTAAATGAGTTTGGTTTATGGGCCAGGATAGCACAATAGACCAGAGATACAACCACAGCTATTACATTAATACAGTCTATCTAAAAATTACCTGGGTGGTCTAGTAAATCGTCAACTGGGTATTGTTTCCAGGTGCTATTTGGTTCAGATGCCTTTTTTATATATTTTCGTGCCTTATTGGAACTGGGCCAGTAGCAATAAGTTCCATCTTGTTTATTAATTAGCCACTTAGAAGGAACCACAGAGACTTCATGGTTCTCTTCATCATCTTGTTTAAATTGAACCACAGTCCACAGCAACTGTAAGTATAAATGAATGTGCTTAATAATTCAGATACATTAATTTTACCTTGACAAAGGCTTGTTAACATAAACGACCAACTTTTACCTTATTCATCTTGAATTTCGTTGTGTAGTAAGGGGATTACAATAAATAAGTTGTCACCTTTTGGTAGCTTCATACATTTGTGTTTAATATCACTGATTAGGAATGTTTTCTGAGCATGTGGCATCACATGGGGCATTTCTTGTACAACACACATATTGAATATTTCTAAGGAATTGCAAGGCTTTTCATATAGGGGGCCCACTATAATGCACTTTCTCCCTTGTATCTTAATCATATCTTGTTTATCCTTATATATACAATCAACAACAACCACAGTACTGTCAGTCAGAATAACACAATTGTCTCTTTCCGAAGTAGTAAGGATTAGGTTTTTTAACACCAATCTTTTATAACAATCTTTATCATCTGATTTTCCAAGCTGTAGTGCACTTTCTAATTTAGGGCCTCTGTTCTCATGTTTAGTTTTCAGCAATTCAATCTCCTCAAAACGATTAACAATCTGTTGCAGTGGGTATCTGGAACACTTCACCATTTTCTTCATTTTATATAAAAAGTTTTCATATTTGAAGGAACTAAAATTATCAAGGCATCCGTGCCTTCTACAATCATTGGGTAGATGAATAAGGTTGTGTACATTGTGTGAAACATATTCATGCCCATATATATCACCAAAATGACATACAAAATAATTTAATAAATCTGATGCTGAGTTTAGATAATTATGCAGTAAATCTTTAGAACACAATATACGAATTGCAACATGAAGAGTAAGAAAATGAATGTATTGTGTTTTTGAAAGTAAATTTGCTAAAATGTATGGACCTGTGTAGAGGAGTAGTTGGCGGAACTCTGAAGCTTTAAAACGGTCAACTTCTGTCAAATTTCGGGGATACCGAGCAAATTCTTTGGGAATATGTCTTTTTATTTTATTGATATTATCCTGCATATTTGGTAAGAAATTATTTGAGATCCTTACATCCTGTCTACCTTTCATCCAAAACAAAACTAGGCGCTTCATGACACCTAAACATACCAAATGCATATAATCAAGAGGTACGCCTGTTACCAATCCAATACTCAGTTCTTCAAAAGGGCTTAACCGTTGATGATATTCTTCATCTACTTTATTGCGGAAAGTTTCATCTGTACGCAATGGTGCATTCAGTTCAGGGAATGTTACACGACCATTTACATATTCTCCTTCTTGAGTACATTTTGTGCAACTACTATATCCTGTATGACCTTTTACACCTAAGACTAGTGATTTTGCAGGTGCATCACATACTATTTTCACCAGTTGCACTTGAACTTGTCTACCATTGTCCAAATACAGTCCTTGTTTTTCTAGATCCTTAAACTCAGAAATGAATTCTCTTAAATATTCATCAATATTTGTAGGTTTACTGTAACCATGATATAATCCAACTATGAAAGGGTTATGTGATTGACAACCAACATAGTCAACTGACATCAATATTGGCCAAAACTGACTTGTTGAAGATTTGGTTAGTGGTAATCCATCTATGTTGATCTCAACTTGAATTATCGTAGCAAAAGAATTTACATTATTCTTGAATAATTTCTTGAGGGATTGAGATATGCTAAAATGTTTATATTCGCCAGCTGCAATAGAGCTTAACTTGCAAGTTTTGGGGGTCTCTAGAAGAGTTCTTGTGTCCTTAGAAAGTTGAAACCATATGAAACTAAAATACTTAGCAGATCATTTATTGAACTTTGACCTAATGATGATCCAACAGGTCATATTATATTCAAATGTATTTTTAGGCAGGTCAGAAGATGCACTTGGGAGAAATTCTCCAATTCCATGAGTATTTATGTTATCATTATAAGTATTTGAATGCCTAAATTCAGTATATCTACCACTATCTGTGCTATTGTCAGTACATATTTCTGAAATACTAGGTTTCTGATTATGATTTGGACTTAAATCCTCAAGATCCACTGGCATAGATTCTGGTGAAATCAGAGTTGAAGGATAGTTGCCTTCTGATTCAATATGCACTGTACAAGAATTAGATGAAGCCTCACGCAGCCTATGTCTCAGAACTTCCCTGTTAACCAACCTTCTCAAATGCCCCTTACTAATTATTAGTTTACTGTTTCTTCTATGCTCCATTATCTTTAATCTAAAATAAGCAGGTGAACAAGAACAAATGGTCTGGTTCCATAATCTGTATTCAAAGAATGGTGTATATACTCACAATTATTGCTTTACTTGCTTTTCCAAAGTTAATAACAACGGTTAGTGTTGATATTTAAAATAATGCGCAGCTACAAAGAGTACAAATATGCTAAGGTAAAAGAGAATCAAAAATAATATATTTACCTGAAGTAACTCCTGCGAATCCATGGATATCGAGCAAGTGGTCAGAATATCACAAATCAAGTGACTTTTCTTTGTTAATAGTTTTTAAATCTAAGGTTTTTAAGCTTAATATTACCACTGAAAAAAACTCTCAAGCTACACACGCAAATAACGAACGATGAACGAAAGAAAAGAAGTAAAGCTAGGTTAGAAACACAGAACATTTGGTTAGAAAACAAAATAAACATCACGTGACGGACGCCACCACAAAACATGTACGTCACACTGCCACAGACAACAGAAACACTGTTTCAGTGATGTTTCAGTTGAAATGTTTGTGGAATGTATATAACAACGTTTCAGTCTTGTAGATTCCACCGCATATTAGAAATGTTTTCATGAAACATCTCGTAGACAACGGTGGCATGTTGGAAGAGAATGTTTCACAATGTTCAATATATAGTTAAAATGGAATGTTTCTAACACGTGTCATGTTTACAGGGAGGTGGGGTAGCTTATGGAAAGAGCGGGCTTTTTGAAATATTGTATAAGGTTATTCAGTTTCCAGACAACGTGGTAACTTGTCATAAGAATTTATCTTACGCATTCATTACCTGTTTTGAAAATGAGCGTGATTAAAAAAGTTAAAGGATTAATTAAAACAAATTGGAATTGGCAAGTTGCATAATAATAAATTAAACTAATATTGTTCACAATACGTAGTCCAATTCTTTATTGAATTAGTGTTTTGAGTTTTTAATCAGTGCAGTTTTCAAAACTGGTATCTAATGAGTTACTGCAAAACAATATTTTTTTCAGGGCGATAATATCTTAAATAAATTCAGCTGCAGAAGGTATAAAAGCAATCCACGTAAAAGCAAAGCATAATTTATTTACTAGGACCACTATTTCATGATAATTACAATCCTTTGATGGCATATAATTTGATTAAGAGGTAAATATTCCATAACTATTCATATTGATGCTAACATCCAAATCCGTTCTAACCAGCATCTCTGAATACGTTGATCAGATGAAATGTAATGACTGAAATACAAACACTTATCTTTAGACCATCGGACCTCACTTTCAATGAAATGTTTTGCCAAAGAAAGGGAATTGCTTCACACATTACCTTTATGGCAGCGTATATGATTGTGAACGGTAGCACAAAGTTATATGTAGGTACTAGTGTTTAGTAGTGTATTCAAATGATATAGTGGATTGAGGTTTACTTCCACATTTTAGAAACTTTGAGGTTAAATATTTTAAGCACCTTTAAAAATAATGTGAATACAAGAGAAAAATATATTTATTTCCGTGATATAATATACAGGGTGGCCCATTTAAAAAAATAAAATAATACGAAAAAATAATTTTTATTATTTTTTCGTTTTTTCTTTTCAATATTTGAATGTCATGAAATAACTATAAAACATTCATATAAATACTTTTATCTATCTCGTCAAATAGGAAAAATAAGAGGGGTGGTGAAATATGAGGAAACACCCGGTACAATTAAAGATCTATTTCACATCCTGTAATAATAAACAAGCTGATGTATAGGAAAGTGCCCTCGTCTACATCATAGACGTTCAAGACAAACCTCCTCCCAAGTGCTGGATGGTTCAGTCGATTGCCCTGCATTTACACTGAGAGTCGGTGGTGGTGGCCCAATGACACTTCTCGGCAACTAGATGATACCCATGTGACGTAAATGCTCGTGGACCAAATACGAGGCTCTTCAATCAGTATTCATTACACTTCCATCTTCTCGTTGTATCCACTTCGGTCATAAACATCAGAGAAATCATTTTTTGATAGTTTATTTAGTATCTCCGTCACTTGCCTATAAACCGAACATGTCTTGGAAAACCGTTGTATCCGTTTGAAAGAGGTCAGCAGGAAAACAGATTTTTCTTACTACGAGAAAAAGACATCTTAAATTTTACTATATTCTATAGTAATTTTTTCCAAACACTATTTTCATTTCGTGTCAAGTGTCAAAAGTAATGCTCAAATACCTTGGTAAACACAGATGGAATATTGATGAGAAATTTCAAAATTTCCTACAGTGACTTGAACAGTAAATTAAACAAGAAACTGAAAGAAAAGTGTATCGAACACTACCATAGAAATCCATCCGCAATGATATACAAACAGATCCAGCAGAACATAAGAACTGAACCCTGGTTTAAGAGAGAAACGAATATACCACTTGTGAGAACACTCTTCAGATTGAGGTGTGGTCATTGCTTAAGCCCTCAACACAAAACTAGAATAGGGCTAGACGATGACCCTCACTGCAGATGTGGAGAGACCGCTACTACTCAACACTATACAGGGTGGCCAATTGGGTGACGATAATAATTTTTTTTTAGATAGCCCGTACCGAGATCTATCCAAAACACCCCCATGTATATGTACCGATTATTGATAGTTTTCGAGTTATGATTTTTTTTTTGAAAATTTAGAGATTTTCCAGTTTTTCCAAGAAATCGTTTAAAACAAAAACAAGAATGCTTTTTGGCTTATATTTTTGTCTGCAATTATACTCAGTATTAAGCCTATTTTAATATCCAATAAGGAGAACCTGTACATCCGAACAATAATTAAGTACATTTTGGGCCCAAAGTTTCAAATATCTGTTTTTAGTCAGGAGACCAAAACCTTCAAAATAAAATTAAAAATACTTATGCCTGGTTTTGGAGCCCCGATCTAATCTTAAAAACTCTGCAAGACATTGCGCTTTCGAAATAATAATAAAAAAATAGCACTTATGGGGGCATTTTGCGCCGTACGTGACTGTTAAGGGTAAAAAGGTGATAATTCACGAAATTCCAAAATGATTTAAAAAACTATTATTTTACTTTATTATGAAAAATTAAAGAAAAACAACTCATAGCAACTAAAAAACACAATAATCATTGATGTTTTAATCACTTTTAATAAAAGAAATTAATACCTGTGCTTTTTGCTGTGTACTATTGAACTTCTGCTAAATTAAGTTGTATGGAAAGTTAACAAAGGAAATGGATAATAAAACAACAATCTGACTTTTAATTCCATGGCGGAATTACCTGGGAAGCATTATCGTAGCATATGCCATCCCTTTTACTTCCCACACTGATAGGCGAGGGGAGGATTGTGATCGTGAAAATTTTCGATTTTGAGATAATAGGTTTTTTGGGCGTTTTGTAATGTTTACATAACGAGAATCCGCGTCACTCATTTCCGTCGTTCTGTCTGTCGGTCTGCCTGTCGGTCTGTCTGTCTGCACGCGTTTTTCTAGCCTCGTAATCTCAGTAACCGCTGCATGGACTGTGATGAAATTTGGGCGGCAATATGCTGTGAGGTCTTAGTAGGTAATGCTGCTATAATTTTGGAAATCGGTACATGGGCGGCGGAGTAATTAAAACAAAAATTTCAAATATTCCTCAAACTTAGTTTTTTGGCGTTTTAGAGGTTCTTGATCATTTTCTGGGTTTTTTTGGGTGGGGGTGGAATTTGGGTGTTTGGGGGGTGGGGGGTTGAAAAACTGAAAAATCTGTTGTATTCATGATAGGCTGTCTACTGACCTGTCAAGGAAGACCTAGCGATATAAATCACCTTTTTAGGTCCATCCGAACATTGCCTTGCCTATTACCGAAAATTAACACAACTGCGCTTCGCCGACATGAGCTCGCAAAAAGCTACTCTGAAAGAAAGAGATGGCGTATGCTACGACATCGCTTCCCAGGTAATGCTGCCATGAAATTGGAAGTCAGATTATTGTTTTATTATTCCTCTCCTTTGTTAACTTTCCATACAACTAATTTAGCAGAAGTTCGATAGTACATAGCAAAGACACTTCAACAATCACAATTTGGGTATATTAGCTTTTTTATTAAAAGTCATCAAAACATCAATGATTATCGGGTTTATTAGTTGTTACGAGTTTTTTTCTTTAATTTGTCATAATAAAGCAAAATAATAGTTTTTTAAATCATTTTGGAAATTCGTGAGTTATCACCTTTTTACCTTTAACACTCACGTACGGCGCAAAAAGTCCCCATAAGTGCTACTTTTTCATTACTACTTCGAAAGTGCAATGTCTTGTAAAGTTTTTAAGATTAGTTTAAAGCTCCAGAACCAGGCATAAGTATTTTTAATTTTATTTTGAAGGTTTTGGTCTCCTGACTAAAAACAGAGATTTCAAACTTTGGGCCCAAAATGTACTTAATTATTGTTCGGATGTACGGATTCTCCTTATTGGATATTGAAATAGGCTTAATACTAAGTATAACTGCAGAAAAAAGTAAAAGCCAAAAAGCATTCTTGTTTTTGATTTTGACGATTTCTTGGAAAAACTGGAAAATCTCTAAGTTTTCAAAAAAAAAAATCATAACTCGAAAACTATCAATATTCGGTACACATACATGGGGGTGTTTTGGATAAGTCTCGGTATGGGCTATCTAAAAAAAAATTATTATCGTCACCCGATTGGCCACCCTGTATATTAGAATGCCAATTGATCAGTAATGAGGTAACATACCTGAATCACAGATTGTCAAACTATATTCCGTTACCTGCTAATATGATCTCTATACTAGCTAGTGAAAACAGCTGTGCATACAAACTATTATAGTATAACTTTTGCACACAAAAACTAAAATTAATTCTGTAACTTTCAACTATAACTAATATAAAACAATGTTCATATTGTCACGTCGGCCTCTTCTTCTTTACCAAAGAATCAAACTGGACGTAACTTTCACCGTTTTACTTCACAACTCAATACAATATCTCACGCTACCCGTGGCGCCTTAATACACTTCATCGAACCATCTAGAGTATTCGATGACATTCGAGAATGCCAATCCGTCATTCTAGAAAACTCTAGGCGATTCGATGACGTTTACACTTCAAAGATCTAACCTAACACTTTGACCTTACATTATGCGTGACAACTAATACACAATACACGAATACTATAATATACAGTATGTTACAATATTATTAAGAAAAAATAGATGTCCAACCAAAATAGAACTGGCCAGTTGATCTCTGATCACAGCCAATAACATAAAAAAACACCATGCCTACTCAAATTAGATTACTGCCCATTATAAAGGATGAAATCTAATTGCTAATATTATTATTGGAGTTAGATTTATACCTGGATGATAGGCAAGGTGATAATGGCTTCCAAAAACAACTAAAAACGTCCACCGCTTTCATTGATTTATCAGCTGCATATGACACTGTATGGCGGCAGGGAGTGATATATAAATTAATGCGAGCTATCCCATGCAGAAAAATAACTGATGTCATCAACGCCATGCTATCTAACAGATGTTTCCAGGTCATCATGGGCGATAAGACTAGTACCCAAATGAAATTGAACAATGGCCTCCCACAAGGATCGGTGCTGGCTCCTCTACTCTTCAGCCTCTACATTGCCGATATGCCCGAAACTATATCAAAAAAGTTTGGTTACGCAGATGACTGGGCGCTTGCTACAAGCCACAAAGAAGTAGAGGTTACTGAGCAAATCCTAACAAACGACTTGGCTACCCTCGGAAGATATTTCCGCGACTGGCGGTTGCAGCCCAACGCCGTCAAGACGGAGGTATCCTGTTTCCACCTAAATAACAGAATGGCTAACTACGAACTTAAAATACAATTTGAAGACAGATTGCTCAGCCACAATAAACACCCAAAGTATTTGGGGGTCACACTGGATAGAACGCTAAGCTTTAAGGAACATCTTACGAAGACAACGGCCAAACTCAGAACCCGAAACAACATCCTATACAAGCTATGTGGAACCACATGGGGCTCCTCAGCGTCCACACTTAGATCAACAGCTCTGGGTCTGGTGTACCCCGTCGCGGAGTACTGTGCACCGGTGTGGATTAACAGCCGGCACACCAACCGTGTTGATGTCCAACTCAATCAAACTATGCGCATTATATCAGGCACAATCAGGCCCACGCCCACTTATTGGCTACCTGCACTAAGCCACATAGCTCCACCACACATTCGCCGTGAACATGCTCTCGTTAGGGAGTACAGAAAAATTAAAGCTGATCCTGCACTCTGTTCTCACGTTGGAGTTGCCGACAATGATATAAGTAGGCTTCGCTCAAGAAAACCGCCCCTAAAATCTGCAAAGACACTGCTTGACAATAACTTCAATACAACTGAACGTTGGAGAGAGGAGTGGGAGAAAAATGCAACACCTGCCAACCGGAACATGCCGTGCATCACAAGCAAACCGGAGGGCTTTAGCCAACCAAGACGAATCTGGGCAACACTCAATAGAATAAGGACGAACTGCGGCAGGTGTGCCGACTCACTTTTCAGGTGGGGAAAAATACCATCCCCAAATTGCGATTGCGGCGCTGAAAGACAAACCATCCAACACCTGGTGGAGGAATGTCCGCATAGGTCCTACAATGGTTCTCCATCCGACTTTTTGATTGCGACAACGGAGTCAATTGAGTATATTTGTAACCTGGACGTTTGTTTGTAGAACATGAATATCGTTTGTTTATTATCATGACTGTTTGTAACGTGTTGTTCAATCTGTTCATATATATGAATGTATACACTGTAAATGCAGTTTAAGTACCTGTGATTTAGCCATACGCTAAATAAAATAAATAAATAATGATTTTTCTGGAAGGAATCTATTCGATGACATTCACGTACCTTCATCTGTTTCAGGGAAGCAAAGTGCTTGTGCGAACCTCCTTTTCTCGTATAAAGTGTAATCTGGAATGTGGAAGATAAAGTAGCAATAAAAGAGATCCTTATATCAAAGTTGATTTGATTATTATTATTGCTAACGTCTTCCCCACTTTACGATTCCGCTCTGCTTTGGGAAATAAATCAGAACGGAACGTAAATGGGATCCAGATTTTATTTGCAGTTCAAGTGAAAGTAGAGGTAATATTAAAAACGGAAAACAGGATAATTTGACATTAAGAGCCTTAAAATCGTAATCTGCTTTGACAACTGGGTACCAGAAGCACAGAAGTAATACTTTGATAATGGTAGATAAGACGGAACATTCATTAAATAGTGGAAAGACACAACTTCCTGTAGAGGAAAATTTAGGCAATTAAAGCTTCTCACTCTGACAGGTATCTTCATTTTTGAAATTGGGAAGTACATATTTTTGAACTCAGGCGAATTCACCCTAAACAAGGACCACCACGACTATAATACTAGAATGAGAAATAATTTCAGAATACCACATGATCGCCTTCAAATTACCTTTAGTGCTCCTCACTCTCTGCGCTTGAAAATTTTTGAATCAGCTGCCAGATGATATAAAAAACCAGAAGACGCTGAGTATGTTCAAACAGAAACTGAGGTGCTTCCTGGTCGGGAAAGAATTATACTCGTTGAAAGAGTATTGGGTCTAATTTATTTTGTATTAATCTGTTATTTTAGTTGTCAGTATTGATGTACAATTGTATGTGTATTGTATGTGTTTGCTGAACTGTAAGTGTATTTTAAAAATTTGCTAATTTACTTCTGCTGTACAAATTGACTTGTTCTATATCTATTTTGAGATCAAAAGAATTAATAAAGAAACAAACAAACTTTAACATGATTTCTTGAACAAAAAGTCGAAAAGAGCTGAGAAAAAAAAGGGTTGCGGTTGATGAAATGCAGTAGGACTAAATGCAATAATGAACGATATATATAATAATGGGCGGGCCCTCCATGTTGACGAATACACTCCTCTAGCCTACGCGGCATGCTCGTAATCTGGTTGTTGATAAACACTAGAGGTACAGCTTCCCAAGCTGCCCTCACAGCATGTTCCAGTTCGTCCAGCGTGGTCGGAGGATTGGGTAAATCGCCTATGTATCGACCCATCCAATCTCATACTTTTTCAATTGACGATAAATCGGGTGATCGTGGAGGCCAGGGGAGTACCATGATCTCAGCATTCTGTAGGATCCGCATTGATACCCTTGCAATATCAGGACGTGCATTATGTTGCTGAAAGAAACCTTCTTCGAGGCCTCGGACATGTGAAACGGCAATTGGTTGTACCACCTCATTCACATAACGTTGCCCAGTCATTATGCAACTAATCTCAAGTAAAGGTCACTTGCTGTTGAATGCAATGGCACCCCAATCCATCAAACTACTAGCACTGTGCACATGGCACTCAACAGCAAACTGAAGATCACGTCGTTCACCCCGTCGTTGTCTTAAGCGTTGGTGTCCGTCATGTGCCCCGAAACAAAACCTGGACTCGTCGGAGAAGGCCGTCTGATGCCACTCAGCATGCCATTGTCGGTGTTCTTTGCACCAATCTAACCGTTGGCGACGATGATTTGTAGTGAGTGGAACGATATGATCCTAAGCCCATTTCACTCAATCTGTGGTACACCGTGCGGATTCGAATGGGCCTCCCTATAGCTGTATACCAAGCGTCAGCAATAGCTCGAGTGGATCGCATTCCGTCTAGAAGGGCCAGTATATTTGTGTTTATTCTATAATTGGTAATCAACAATTTTGAACGATGTGTACATCCGCTGTGGAGAAGAAATCTATTTTGTGCTTTCTTCTGTTAATTCCAGGTAGAGTATTTTTGTATTTTATAGAATGGTTGTAGAGCCGTTTGATTGACAAGACGCCCTACAAAGCAATGACAGTTTCAAACATGTTTTATTTTCCACTCAACTTTCAGTTCAACTTAAATTTTTGGAATTATTCACTGTACGATACTAGCACAGTATATCCAATGATACAGTAGCGCAACTCCCTAGAAATCATGGAGAGAATTTGTCTGCGAAAAACTTGCCTCTAATAACCCCACGTCGGCTCCTCAGCACAAGCCGCGAGTATTGCCGTTTACGATTTAATCACAGGGTCGGCTTAGCAATAATCGAGTGAAGAAGCGTAAATATTGTGTTGCAATAAGTCCAATGGACGCGATATGTCTCGTAAATAGAGTAAATTTTGAGAGCAGTGTGGTAATGTGATATTCTTCATCGAGGTTAAGCAGTTGTCTTTGGAATTCTGAATTACAATTTGTAAGTTATATCTACGCATTCGCATTTATTGTACGTGAAAATGTTTTGTACTGATTCTTCGAATTCATCATGGATTCTTTGCATATAAATGTGGTGTAAACATTTTTTTTAGAAGCCAAACAAGAAATAGTCGGTGTGTGAAAGAAACTTTTTAACTCCGAGAAAATAGATGGCTTTATTGTTTGTAAGTAAATTACAAAAATGCGCGATTTATTCAACTTTATTTTATCTTGTCTTACTTAACCTTAAACATTTAAATAAATACAAAAACTTTATAATATCTTATATGATTCAAATATGGGTATATGTAACGATGTAGCGTCCAAAATAACATTTATGTCTAGCTATCCCACAACCTTCAAATTTATCTTCATCAATCATCATAGAAAAACGTTTAAGGTACGAAAACGTGGTAAACAGCAAAACCGATGAAAACTTGTTAGGTGTACATAAAAAAATGGAGTCAAGTTGATTGACTCAGTACTTCCCACACATTACTGTGATATCAGTTTATTATTTTCCCATAGCATGAAGCTTTAGTCTGAGATCTCCTTGCAACCAAATCATCGGCAGCCTTTCCTCCCCTAAAATTGTCTTATGCCGCTAATTCTTTCCTTCAGAGGTCAATGGACAGCCTAAACCATCTAAAAACGAAGTTTGAGTTGTTTTCAAACTTTTAGTTTTTTGATTATTGCTATATACGCTGCCACTGGCACGATATTTAACAAACATACGCGTTTTCCGAGGCGTTTTCCATCCTCACCACGGTAATAATACTGTGTCAAAATTTAATTAGAATCAATTTAATACTGTCCACGTTACAAAGTACAAAAAGATCTAAAGCAATAAATACTCGTATGTATGTATAAAGAAAATTCTAAGTCCCTTAGTTTCCGTAATACGCTAGGCAATGTTCGGATGGACCTAAAAAGTTGATTTATGTCGCTAGTTCTTCCTTCACAGGCTAGTGGACAGCCTATTATGAATACAAGAAATTTTTCAGTTTTTCAACCCCCCACCCCCTAACCACCCCAATTTCACCCCACCCAAAAAAAACGCAGAAAATGATCAGGAACCTTTAAAACGTTTAAAAACGAAGTTTGAGCTGTTTTTATTCTTTTACTTTTTTTATTATTTCTGCACCGCCACTGGCACGATTTATAAAAACCATACGCGTTTTCCATCCTCGCCACGGTAGTAATACTGTGTCAAAATTTCATTAACATCAATTCAACAGTTTCCTTGTAACACAATATAGAAGGATCTAAAGCAATACTCTCGTATGTTTACACCAGAAAAAATTCTAAGTCCTTTGGTTTCTGCAATAGGCAAGGCAATGTTCGCATGGACCTAAAAACGTTATTTATGTTGCTGGGTCTTCCTTCATGGGTCAGTGGACAGTCTATTATGAAAGCAACAAATTTTTCAATTTTACAACCCCCCACCCCCCAACCACCCCAATTTCACCCCCACCCAAAAAAAAGTAAAAAATGATCAGGAACCTCTAAAACGCCTAAAAACGAAGTTTGAGGAATATTTAATTTTTTTTGTTTTTTGCTAATTACTCCGCCGCCCCTGCACCGATTTTCAAAATTATAAGAACATTACCTACTACGACCCCCCAGCATATCGCTGCCCAAATTTCATCACAATCCATGCAGCGGTTACTGAGATTACGAGGACACAAAAACGCGTACAGACAGACCGACAGACAGGCAGACCGACAGACCGACAGACCGACAGACCGACAGACAGACAGACCGACGGAAATGAGTGACATGGATTTTCGTTATGTAGACATCATGAAACGCCCAAAAAGTGTATTATCTCAAAATCGAAAATTTTCGCGATCACAATACTCCCCTCACCTATCGGTGTGGGAAGTAAAATAATGATCAATATGTTTATAACAACGACAAAATATACTAAACTGGTCGTTATTCATAAAAAAAGTGCAAAACTGTTTTTTGTATCTAGTTTACTAAGGCTACATTTCCTTCTGTATTTGTATATTACATATGAATAGGCATATTGAAGAAAAGAATCCATGTTTATAGAGGAAAATGATGTATTTTTGAAACTAGCATGTTGATTCTTTTTATTGTGAACTTTCTATTTGAGCATCCATTAAAATGGACTTCAGTTCCTGCTTAAAATTTCATAATGATGGAATGCATAATCACGTTCATTTTGTTTGTATGTCGTGAAAGATCTTTTGAACGTTGTGGTGCTGTGAGGAAACAGTGAGAAATTATTATTCTGACTTTAGGCCCATAATTAAAGAATGACTTTGCATAACGTCTAACTCTTCTAAAAACTGAAAAAAAAAACACACAGCTACCCTAATACCCGACAGACTGTGTTAGAGACAAATGGAGCTATGCTATCACACTTTAATATTATTAGGTAATAAAGGAGCATATTAAACATTGGAGGATTCGCATACCTGGCAGCATCTTGAGGAGGCTTAAAAAACTATAGTCATAGTTTTTGGAATCGTTAATACAGCCTAACGAGGCGCAACATTTGACTTCACGCGTCCCGATATCCATATCAGCGTATCACCAAATTCCTTAATCCGGTTCTGTCAAAGACACTACCTCCACTCTCATAGACTGAACACGACTCAGGCGATCGCCGTGCTAAACATCCTGCGAACGATGCGCGGGATGCTATGCGCGAACCACCAACACTCTGGAGAGTTGCGCTACTGTATAATTGGATATACTGTGATACTAGAGTATTTATATTATTCGATAAACTGAACTAAATCTACAAGAAATTATGCAATGTCTGTGTATCTCAAAGGTAATAACGTTGTATAAGGTTTTCGTTTTACTGCTAAGTTCGAGTTACCGTGCCGTTCGCAATAATGGCGAACTACAAAGCGTACTTTCTAGCAGGGCTTGACACCTCGTAAAAGGTATAATAACTCTGAAATTAAAGGAACCCGTAACCATAATATTTGTTCAGGCGAGCCGAACTAGCTTTCAGACAATAGTTTCAGTTTTCGCATCCAAAGGCGCATAACTGTTTATGGCTACTATCTTCCTCGTTTCATTGTTCGGCTTTTACGTTTCACATTTTCTAATACGAGTCACTAGTTGTGACGAATTTTAGTATTTTGCGATCAAAATCGTATTAAGGATTCATCTTTGACATTACGCTCCACTGTATTTCATATACAGTGTACCACTCCTATAGCAATTGCTAAATGCTTCAAAACTTGGGAAGCAACAACATTATATCCCATTTTTTTCATCCCTACGTAATTGAAATAGTTTATCAGCAAATGTAAAACGCATGTCCTTTTAGGTCCAGTAATAAAATTTCAAATTAACTTGTCAAATATACCGCATTTTCAAGTAGCGTAGGTAAAAAAAGTTGCTCCAAGCCTACAAAAATGTTTGAAATGCGATTAAAATCCTCTAAAATGGCTGAAAAATAAAGTATTTGTCTTTTTGTCGATTTCTATATATCTCGTTTTTTTTATTCCTGTTCTCTCAGTGTATGAGATGCTTGCAAAAATTATACAGGGTTACTGGTAACTCGACCACTTTCCTGCAAGAGGTGATAGAGGGACTCAAATGCAATAGATTTAACCCCCCATATGTAATTCCAAAAACCAATAGTTTTCGAGATATTTAACATTTAATGTTTTTCAACCAAATGTCCAAATTTCCACACTAGATCCTAAACCAAGAAAAAAACCTGTTGTTCATTCTGATAATTTTTATTTTAGTATTTAACTAACACATACACCAAGCTAACTCAGTATTTAAATACTTAAAAATACTAAACAGTTACAAACTAAATACAAATATTTAGAAAATAATCAACAAAATTTTTACATTCACCGTGAAAGAAAATTATCTAGCTCAAAAAAAATTATACAAACGGTTGAACAAATCGCTAAACAAACTTTCCTACCTAATAACCTTTACAGAAAGATTATAAACAGCATTGTATAAAAATCACCTATTCGAAAAGAACGAATGACAGTACAATCATTATTGATAACTCAGTTACATACTAGAATGTTTGCAAATGCGGTCGATGATTTTATCCAAGTAAAACAAATTAAATCCACTCAAAGTTTCTAGAGATCTTGCTCAATGTGTTGCCCTTGACTTCGGATACAAGTACGGATCCGCTTCCTCACTTCGGTTTTTGTAACTCGTTTTGAAAAAGTTCGTTTCATCTCCTCCGCCGCATTGATAATTTTTTGCCTTAGTTCGTCAGCAGTATTAACTGGGGTCTCGTAAACCGCCTTCATGTGACCCCAGACGTAAAAATCAAGAGGTGTCAGGTCTGGGCTCCGCGCAGGCCATGGCATGGGTCCACCCCTCCCTATCCATTTGTTCGGGTATGTGTTGTCGAAAAACATTAAATGTTAATTATCTCGGAAACTATCGGTTTTCGGAATTACATATGGGGGGTTAAATCTATTGCATTTGAGTCCCTCTATCACTTCCTGCAGGAAAGTGGTCGAGTTACCAGTAACCCTGTATATAGGATGATCAATTTATGCACCGAAGCTCGATTTTGAGGGATACGGAGAAACGTTTTAAATAATAGTTAAAGGCAGATTCAAACTTCACATTCTAAAATGATTTCGTAACGTAAAGTGTATTTTGAACAGCTACAGCATGCCAGGATTATGAATTTCCTATTCCAACAATATAGGTTCTACGTGAGGTACCTTTAAATGTGGGGCCTCTTTTATGTACAAATATTAATGTGATTATTACCCCGTATTATTTAACATCGATAACTAAGGGTTAATCTCTCAAAGCCAGAATATAACTTCACAGTAGTCTCATTGTCATCTGGTTTCTTATCAGGACGAAAACTCGTATCATGTATATGTTGATAATGCTAATTACAAATCCGGCCGTTGTTTGAGGTTCAGCCTCAGGTCATGAAAATCAAAAATTTTCAGACCCTCAGATCTTCAAGTTCTCCCTAAAAATCTAAAATCGTTATCTGGTTTCCTATCAGAGCGAAAACCCGTATCATGTATATGTTGAGAATGCTAATTACAAATCCGGCCGTTGTTTTGAGGTTCAGCCTCAGGTCACGAAAATCAAACATTTTTCAGACCCTCAGATCTTAAAGTTCACCCTAAAACTCTAAAATCGTTATCTGGCTTCCTATCAGGAGGAAAACTCGTATCATGTATATTTTGAGAATGCTAATTACAAATCCGGTCGTTGTTTTGAGGTTCAGCCTCAGGTCACGAAAATCAAAAATCTTCAGACCCCCTCAGATCTTAAAGTTCACCCTAAAAATCTAAAATCCTTATCTGGCTTCCTATCAGGACGAAAACTCGTATCATGTATATGTTGAGAATGCTAATTACAAATCCGGCCGTTGTTTTAAGTTCAGCCTCAGGTCACGAAAACCAAAAATTTTCAGACCCTCAGATCTTAAAGTTCACCCTAAAAATCTAAAATCGTTATCTGGCTTCCTATCAGGACGAAAACTCGTATGATGTATATGTTGAGAATGCTAATTACAAATCCGGCCGTTGTTTTGAGGTTCAGCCCCAGGTCACGAAAATCAAAAATTTTTCAGACCCCCAGATCTTAAAGTTCACCCTAAAAATCTAAAATCGTTATCTGGCTTCCTATAAGGACGAAAACTCGTATCATGTATATGTTGAGAATGCTAATTACAAATCCGGCCGTTGTTTTGAGGTTCAACCTCAGGTCACGAATATCAAAAATTTTCAGACCCTCAGATCTTAAAGTTCACCCTAAAAATCTAAAATCGTTATCTGGCTTCCTATCAGGACGAAAACTCGTATCATGTGTATGGTGATAATGCTAATTACAAATCCGGCCGTTGTTTTGAGGTTCAGCTTCAGATCACGAAAATCAAAAATTTTCAGACCCTCAGATCTCAAAGTTCACCCTGAAAATCTAAAATCGTTATCTGGCTTCCTATCAGGAGAAAAACTCGTATCATGTATATGCTGATGCTGCTAATTACAAATCCGGCCGTTGTTGAGGTAATATCAAAGACCGACAATATAATGTTTCTAATGCGATTCTGTAGTAAAATGTCGTGACATAATTTTCAAGGAATTATAATCTCCTTCCATATTTTCAATAGACAACTTCTGACGTAAGATATGTTGGAAGCGGCTTACATCTTCTTACGTAAAATGCGTAGGTGCGTTTTCTTTCATGTTAATATACATAGGCAGATATTAAGAAACAATGTACATATTTTCTACCTTAAGGGGCCTTGGTACACACATTTATACATATGTATTTGCCATGTAAAACACGTATTGTCGTTTCGAACATAACTCACTTGTTTCTCAAACTACATACACAGTATTTCAGGTGTTAGTTAGGACTTTATGAGAGACATCTCAGAGCAATTTTCTCAAAAAAGTTTTTAGTGTGCAAAAGAACTCGCAATGCAAAATCATACATTATTCAAATGTCTGTAATTCTACAACCACACACGATATAAAAACAAGGCTACAAAAGTGACATAGCGCAAGCTTTCTTCTTCAATTTGCTTTTTAAATCATTACTGTACTACTGTACTTACTAT
This sequence comes from Callosobruchus maculatus, assembly GCA_951848785.1. NCBI lineage: Eukaryota > Metazoa > Arthropoda > Insecta > Coleoptera > Chrysomelidae > Callosobruchus > Callosobruchus maculatus. Next base: position 2,247,102 of record CATOUR010000030.1, read on the forward strand.
AGAGCAACCCTCGTATATCATTACTGTAAGTTTAAAGGTAACCTCAGGAGCTTCTAAATGCGAATTTTTTTTATAGCGACCTTTGGACCTTACCTTTGGACCTTTGGACTTACCTTCCCTCATCTTAGACACACACAAAGGGAGCAGGCGGCCACGCCTCCTCGCTGACACGGGAATACCTACGTCTTTTCTTAGATTCTCAATTTTTCGCGCTATTCCCAAGACCCTTAATATTCTCATTCAAAGCCCCAAAAGTGGCTTGTGGTGGTCGGTAATGCAAAGTTAGGTAATTTTATTCATTGGTGAAGTTATTCGGTTAGAAAGGCATTGATTTTTTCAATAATGGTGGCTGTGTTAGGTATACTATCCGCATTCACCATTTTCTACACAACTACACTCAGTAACCTTCTGCTGTGCGTCGATAGCTGGACTAAATCCCTCGACTCTAATAATCTCGTTGACGTCGTTTATTTAGATTTCTCTGCAGCGTTCGAAAAAGTACCTCACGTCCAGCTTGTGGAAAAAATAGAGCACTTGGGATTTCGTGGTGGCTTCTTGAGATGGATCGAAGCTTTTCTGTCCAATAGAGATTTTATTGTTAGTGGTGTGCCGCAGGGCTCTGTCCTTGGACCTACGTTGTTTATTTTGTACACTTGTGACCTCTCTAGAGTCTTCAATTCGACCTATTCCTGTTTCGCTGACGATACCAAACCATTTGTTAAGCCTTTAACCTGTGCACAAACTTTGCAAAACGACCTCAGTTGGATCGCAAGTTAGTCAAGGGATTGGAACCTACCTATGAACGCATCTAAATGCTGCGTTCTACACATTGGTCAGACTCACAATTTCTCGCATAACTCACTCTATTTTCAAACTACATTATATAATATTTCAGGCGATAGTTAAGACCTTAATGACTGACAACTATTTTCTATTTTCTCAAAAAAGTGTTTTAATGTGCAAAAAAGCTCGCAATGCAAAATCGTACATTATATAAATGCCTGTAATTTAACAACGAAACACGATATCAAAAAAGGCTAAACAGCTGCACAAGCGCAAGCTTTCTTCTTCAATTTGCTTTTTGAGTCATTACTGTGACTTTAAAGGTAACGTCAGGAACTTGGAAATGCGAAATTCATTTTTATAGTGACCTTTGGACCTTACCTTTGGACCTTTTGACCTTACCTTTGAATTTTTGGACTTATCTCCCCTCATCTTAGACACAAACACTGGAGAAAGGGAACAGGCGGCCACGCCTCCTCGCTAACACGGGAATACGTCTTTTCTTGGATTCTCAATTTCGCGCGCTATACCCTAGACCCTTAATACTTGTTACGACCGCAACCATGCGAGAAAAAATAAGAAATTCAAAATAGTAATAATAAAAAACTACGCAGAAGTTTCAGAAATAACAGTCCATCGAGATCGCAACTGCAACTGTAACTTAACTAACACCTACTTGGCGACCAAGTAGGTGTTAGTTAATTTAAGGGTTCGTCAAGTAGCGACATGTACTGCTGTTGCTGCTGCCATTACCATGACTGGTCTGAATGACTGTTTGTTACAGTTGTTACGAAACCAGTAACAATGTCGGGACTTCGTCGTCGTGTGTTGTGTGGCTTGTTGGATTCGCGGATGCTGTCGAGCTGAAGCGAACTTGTGGCACAAATCCAATTAAAACGTAAGATACGTTGAATACGTGCAGTTAATATATATTACGTTAAAACGGTATTAACACAAAACGTTCCGACAAATGCATACGTATGGGAACAGGTACTTTGAGGTCTGGTTACGTGTAATTTATCACACATTTTCCTTTAAGTCATTCAAGGATATATCTCAAGAAATAGAACATTAGTTGAATAAGGCACAGAAACTATACAAGTGTAGATTATATACCTGATGACAGGAAGTTAATGTTAGCTTCATCTGGAAGATACACTTTCATGTTGAACTGGTAAGAACACTATTGAATCTTCCTCCTTTGGATCTGGTAATTCAAGGGGAAGCTAGAAAAACTGGGTTCCGTCTCTGGAGTCAGGGTAGCTGGACTTCTATGAATCCAGGCAAAGGACATTCGACGATTCTAGCAGAGTTGCAGGAGGATAGTCCTATTTTGTTGGCGAGGAGCGATATAGTTTCTCCTACGCATCGCTTCAATCGCAAATTTACGGTGGTGTTCCCGTCAAGGGAAGAGTGGGAGTCTAGGGAAAGACAGCTCATCGAAGAAGGAGGACAGGTCTGGTACACAGACGGTTCACTCGCTAGAGAGGGCTCGGGCTCGGGAGTCTACGGACCCCATACAAGACTTTCATTCCCTCTTGGGGGGCACACCACAGTATTCCAGGTTGAGGTCTATGCGATACTTGCCTGTGTAAATCGTATTCGGGAAATTGATGGGTCTAGGAGGCGGATTACTATCTGCTCTGACAGTCAGGCAGCCATCAAAGCACTGAGTGCTTGGAAAATAACGTCGGGACTGGTCCTGGAGTGCAGGCGGGCTCTTGACGACATCTCAGCTAAACACAAGGTATCACTGATGTGGGTACCTGGGCACGCTGGAGTAAAGGGTAATGAAATGGCGGATCATCTGGCCAGGATGGGATCCGGAAACAGTTTTGTGGGCCCGGAACCAGCCTTAGGACTGTCTGCAAACTTGATTAGGAAAACAACTGGAGAGTGGATCCAGAATCAACACTCTCTGAGATGGAACAACATCTCTGGTCATCTCCGTCAGGCTCGGGAGCTATTAGCAGGGCCTGCAGATAGAATAGGACGATTTTGTCTCTCTCTGGATAGGAGTAACTTGAGATTGCTAGTAGGCTTATTAACGGATCACAACACCTTCAGGCGTCACTTGTTTGTGATGAGGATCGTCAACGACCCAACGTGCACGTGGTCTAGTGAAGAGGAAGAATCCTCGGCACACATCTTGTGTCGCTGTGAAACCCTGGGTTATCACAGGCAGACTATGCTGGGCTCAAGAACCTTGGAACCAATAGAGATAAAACGGATATGACCTAAGAATGTACTTGCCTTTGCCAAAAGGGCAGGTCTTAGGAACTAGCGCGAATAGAGGCGCAAAAGGGCCCATCGTGTGGCCTATGCACCAGCCACATTCCGTGCTGGATAGCCTCTCGTCCTTATTCATTCATTTGAACTGGTAAGAGGTAGGTGAGTGTAATTTGTTTAAATACCGTGGATGTCGATAAATATGGTTTCTTAAGAGAAATAAAATAGTATCCTAAAAAGCTTAAAACGTATACCTACCGATAATCCAGATACAAGTTGGGATATGAAGAATAACAATGAAGTTACATCAATTTCTCAGAACATAGATAGATAGATAGATAGATAGATAGATAGATAGATAGATAGATAGATAGATAGATAGATAGATAGATAATATTTATTTCACTACGATATGTAAAATTTACATTTGTAGCAAGTCAGGATAAAATAGTCCATATTTAACATAAAATGTAAAAATATAAAATCAAATTGTAAAAACAGAGACAGTACACATAAAGTAAAAAACAACAATACAAAAATAACTACTTTACAAATTTGAAAGTACTTGTCGTCTTGAGGGTGTCCATGTACTCGCGGATTGAATAAAATGCATTTTCCTGAAGAAATGCTTTAATGGAGGCATTAAATTTTGCGTGCTCTAAGTTTTTGAGAGGAGCTGGTAAGATATTGTATAGATGTAATTGTGAAGAGTTCCTAGCAGACTTTTCTAGCCGGTATCTAGGAACTCTTATTAGTTCTGCGGTTCGGGTATTATACGAATGGTAATTAGAATTTAGGCTGTAATTGTTCTTATTTCTATGAATGTCCACAAGATGCGAGTAAAAGTATAATGATGGCAGCGTCATTATATTGAGAGTAATGAAGTGGGGCTTACAATGGTCCCTATAGCCAGCACCTACAATAATACGTATAGCCTTCTTCTGAAGTCTAAAAATATTAACTGCATGTGGCGAGTTCCCCCACAATCTAATGCCGTAGCTCATATGGCTGTAGAAAAGTGAGCAATATACCGTTAGAATGGTCGTCGAACTAACTAGCCTCTTCAGTTTACGAATAACATATATTGATGAAGCCAGTTTAGATTTTAATGACAAAATATGAGTCTGCCAATTTAGCCTATTATCTAAAGTTATGCCTAATACATTAGCGTTATCTTTTGGATTGTCTTGAGTGTTATGTTTTAAAAATTTTAATTCTTGTGTCTTGCTCACATTTAACTTAAGATTATTTTGGGTAAACCAACACACAGCCTTGGATTTACTTTCCGACATATTTTTTTCTAATTCTAAATCGGAATTTGCACGGCTAATCAATGTGGTGTCGTCAGTATACCATACTGCTCTTACAGGCAGTAGATAATCAAATAGATCATTAATATATAGTATGAAGAGCAGAGGTCCCAGAACTAAACCCTGGGGCACCCCGCTCTTTATTAACTTCATTTCAGAAATGACATTTCCCAGGCAAACACACTGCGTCCTGGACTCAAGATAAGAGCGTAGTAACTTTAATTGGAGTCCTCTTATACCATATTTAGACATTTTTCCCAGCAAAAGTTGGTGGGAGACACAGTCGAATGCCTTGCTAAGGTCACAGAGGGTAAGGCCCATCTGCTCACCTCTCTCAAGACCCTCGACTATATAATAATAATAATAATTTATTCACCAACAATACAGGGCAAATAAATTGTTTGACCCACAGAAGGTGCTGACCTTGTGCGTGGGTTAAAATACATACATATATTTTACAATACGTATATTAAAACTAATACTAACTATATTAAAAATTTGTAAGTGTGTCAGTTCAAAATCGTGTTAAAAACATTTGAAAAAATATCTCTGGGTGTGTCCATTATCCAATTTTTGACTTTTTTTTGTATACAGTATGAGATTTAATGGATTTCAGTGAAGCAGGAAGTAAATCGTATATGCAGCAACATAGATATATTAAACTTTTTTGGCCTATTGACTTAAATATAGGAGGTCTTAAGGTCCTATTCTTGGTTCGTGTATTATGTTCATGGCTATTGAAATTGATGTAATTTTGATGTTTGTGGACGAAATTCAATATGTTATAGCTGTATAGTTGTCGGATATCAAATTTCTGGGATTCTTTAAATAAATTATTTGAGGGGTAAGTGGGTTCTTTATAATAAATAATCTTCAAAACACATTTTTGCAAGGAACTGATACTCTTCAAATGAGTTTGATGCACTCCTCCCCAACCTAAGATACCATAATTTAGTTGGGACTGCACAAGAGAATAATATAATGTTTCTAAACAACGTGTGCTTAGAAATTGTCTAAGATATTTGAGTTTAGGTAATAGTTGTCTGACTTTTCGCGAAAGAAATTTTATTTGTAAATCCCATTTTAAATGTTTATCAATTATTATACCTAAGTATTTGACACTATCAGCCTCAAAAATTTGTCTTTTGTCTATTTCAATAGGTCCAAAATTCGGTAACGTACTTTTATATGACGAAAAAGGTAAATAGTAAGATTTATCAAAATTTATCGTAAGAAGATTGGTATCAAACCAATTTTTAATAATTGTTATATCATACCTGATTATTTCTTGGATTTCTTTCCAGCTTGATGCTTGATAGGTTATCACTGTATCATCTGCAAAGCAGTGTATCATTGATTTTGTGGCAATATTAAGTAGGTCGTTTATGTAAATATTGAATAAGAGCGGTCCTAAGACGGTGCCTTGTGGTACGCCGTACTCAAATATTTTGCACTCACTCAAGATATTATCTATTTCGACATAATTTGTGCGATTGTTTAGATAGCTTTTCATTAGCCTGAATGATACTCCACGAAAGCCGATATGCTCCAATTTATTCAATAGAATCCTATGGCTGACAGTGTCAAATGCTTTAGCTAGATCAATAAATACAGATACGGTAGGGATTTTTTTATCTCCACAACTTTGGCTACAGCCTGAATGGTAGCATACCTGTAGCTTTCAGTCAACTGACTTAAAAAATTGAAAAACAATCAATATAAAATGAAACACATCACTTTTGGAACTGAGTATATGTATATCTAACAAAAGCTTCTGTTGCCTATGAAATTTTGAATAGATAGCTTGTATCCGAGAAAGAGAATAGTAAAATATGGAGCGAGAATACTTGAGTAATATTCATAAGTGCCTAACGTTGCTTCTATTTTAACTTCGATACACCTCATAAATCATCCAGATGTTTACTACAAAACATACCGCTGCGTTCAGAAGATTGAAATTCACCTCAGCACTTGAACATGTTATCCTACTTGCCACTGTTGTACGTTATTATGATTTTCTTCGTGTTTCTAGCGCGCAGCACATAACACTAACCAAACATCGAACAGAAACAGGGCTTTTATGCATAATATTCTCTATTTATTACCATGATTTATTCGCAATTTCATGTAAATTTCCAACTAAACAGCAAACTAATCGACTAGAAATAATAGGGGCTAAAGAAGTGTTTAGGAACATAAATCAACAGCGGGGAGAGACTGCAATCAATTACATAGTTCCTAGAAAAAAATCTGTTGGGATACGCATTTGTTAGTGACATTTTCCAAACAATGAAAGTGTTTTTCTCTGAAACTCATCCATCATTTGTCGGATTTCAGTTACAATCAGCTTGCATTTTAAATCTTTTTCGGCGAATCGGTCACAGTTTGCAGTTGGTTTGGTTTTTCGGTGATAGAAACGGCTTCCCAGAATGAAATTTTAAATAACGCTTCAGTTCTCTAAATCATGATATGACGGACTACTGATCGGAGTATTGTCAGTACCTATAGTTGTAGATGACGATCTTGCCAGTCTGTAGTTGTTCTACGTGCTCCAGAACCTCTAGATCGCTACATTCACCCTTATGCGATCCATGCGCGCCATGCTGCTATAACTGTAGCCACGCTACGTCCCATGGTTACAGCAATTGCTCAGAAAGAATCATCACGTTCTCGTTGGCCTACAATCTGACCCCGTTCAAATGGGCTTAACTGCGTGTAAACTGGGCTGTTGTCTTCTATTCATTTCTTCTACACAACCAACTGGTCTCTTGCCACATTTGCAACCGATTTCATCGTTTTTGAATCCACAAAAAGCCATGCTTTGTTTTTACACGCCTCGATTTCTCTAGAGGTGCCATGTAGGTCAGTAAATAGCGTTTGAATGGACAAAAAGTGTGACATGTGAACTAGAGATCGTACTGCCAAGCTGTGTACAAATTTTCAATGTAAATATACCTTTCTTTCGAGGTATTCGGATTTCACTAGCGAGTAGGATATATTAACCTAGGTATTCTGGGACGGCGTTTTAATAATACTGACGACGTGGTCGTGCCAGGACATGTTATTGTTGATGTTGATCCGATGGACTGCAGCATTCTGAATTCGTATAGTTGATGCATGCTGTGTATCTGGCATTGTGCAATAAAAATAATTAGAATCGGATAAGAAAATATATGCGTTACTCTCGACTTACCCTGTATAATACTGTTTAGCATCAGCTATAAAGCACTTCATTTCACAAATATCGTCTGCAGTCTTCACAGGTGGTTCATGATATTTTCATATCTCCGATAGGTACTATAACAAAATATGGTTTGTCTGAAAATGTGCGATACAAATGCAGGCAGATGTATGTTACTTAGGTCGTCCTCCTTGATATCCTATCTGTTTGTCCAATTAGGGCGGCATGTGTTCTTTGCCACATCCCAATTACCAGTTGGTTACCTAACTGACGCTTGTATAAACAGGCAAGAACAATCATTACACAACACGATGCAATTACGTAACATGGCGTTGTTATATAAAAAACAGTGAAAACATAATGAATCCAAGTCTGGACTATCGTTTGATTATGAAACCTGATGACCAAATGACAGGTTATGAACTTATACATATCTTACATCAAGTGGTTTGACTCTGTACACTGTTCTACAAAAATTCTATAAACTATAAAGGTTCAATAAATACTTTTGAACCCCGTGTAATCTATATATGTATACCCAAAATAGAGCTGACCCCTAATAGGGTATTTTCCGAACAAAATTTTATGACGGAATATTGATGTTACGTCCCCAAAAACCATGTAACTAATATTTTTACTTTTTACTGTGAACGCGAAGTGGCTTAAAAACACCTGCAAAGTTCAAACATAAAATTTCGCGCCAAAGCTGTGACGTAATAAATCTAAGCGTGACGAATAAGTCTCTTGTGGAGTTATCCTTAGAATGTGACTCTACTTTGTCGTCTGACCTCCTTTTCACCATCTACAGGCATAACCTCCGCTTCGTATTGATATTGACAGATGTTTGTTTACATCATTTCATGATCTATCTTGGTTAAATGAGATACCGAGACAGTCGTGACACCAGGGGAGGTTATGTATGCATGACACTAGTGACAGGCTGTTAAAGACGAGTGTTGCCGAATGACGAGTAAAATTGTGAAAAGTAACTATAAAACATTCTCAGAGTAAACTGCTAATTACATAACAATGCAAAAAATGGAATAGCTGTGCACTATAACATTTATAGTCTACAAAAAGGGGGAAACTAAATAAACATAAAATAAAGTTTACATCCTTTATAGAAAAACTATGCAAAATATTAACAACGTGACAACTTTCAATCTACGCTCCATTCAAATTAAAATAGTCACATCCTATCTACGTCCGGCATAAAAATCACTTTTGATTGGTTGAATTCTTAGGCGGGAGGTTTAAGAGATTTAAATGAGCTATTTTCAAAGGGATTATTTTCAAAGTCTATCTTTACTCCACGTGGGCAGAAAATTGAGCAAACACTGCCTTCGTTACAAATTAGATACAAGCAATTCATTTCAGCCATTAAGCAGGCAATATTAGCAAGTTGAAAAATACACCATTCTTCAATTGTTTGTTGACAAATTGCTGATCTGTGGGCCAGAGAGTTGTCTTTATAAAATTGACGTTTTGGCTCTAACTTCGCATTTAGAGATTCTCTAAGTGCATAATACTATAGTACTTCCTAGTTATTGTATGTCCTTTAGGTATGTATGATCGTAAATTACACCGCATTTATCAAAAAAAATCGGGTGTATCACTTTGCAAGCTCTTTTAACAATTTTAATCTTAGGAATATTTGGGCTGTCTTTCAATTTGCATACTTTCAGATTTCAACTCAAGATCGTGATGATAAAGCCAACTTTCGTTTTATGTAACCACATTCTTTGAAGAATATGGGTTACATTGTCTTTTTCACTGCTGACAAGTTGTTACTCGATGCAATATACTCAGAAGCAAGTAAATAGGTTTTTAAATAAAATTGTGCGGGGGTAATTTAAAGCCAGGTACACCAATGACGCAACAAAGCGCCGCGCCGCGCCGGTGAAAAGCGGAGTCTGACTATTAATTACGCGCAAGGAGCGTAGAAAAAGTTAACAAGCGATGAAAAATAGAATCAGCAGCCTGGAAATTGCATGGAATTGCACTGTTCACACCTTTTCTTTTGTGATTAATGATCGCTCTTATATCGCCGAGCGCAGTCTTAATTAACCTAGAGTTCTTTTGTTAAATATACAGTGAAGTGTAAGCCGCGTCCTGGAAACAGGCCGATGGAAGCGAGCGCCGTCTACAGCCGCTTTCTTGCCAAATCGTGGCAGTTAAACAAGTCCAGAGGAAACTGCGTTGTTCAACTTTGTGTATATGGGTAATGCGCTACGTACATGTCAAGAGTCTCTCTGCTGCTTTCAGAAATCTCGAATCAAATGATCTGTTTTGAGGAACATCTCTTTAGCAGAAAACTGATCATCACTCATTGAAAAAGCCTGCAGTCACTTACATCGTAGATAATCACTTTATCTACCAGGTACATACATATATCAGGAATCTATTTAAGAAGTTGTCTATGATTACATGATTAACTACAATTCTTAATAGTATTGTATTCAGGCGATCTATGTTGCTTTCACTCAAACTCACAATGTTATATTTTGGTTTGGGATCATTCCCAGTATACAGGGTGAGTTTTTAGTACCGTCTTGGTCGATAACTCCACTACTGTACAAGATAGTGAAAAAAGTTGCACACAAAAGTTGTAGCCACGGATATGCTCCTTGCTCAAAAAATATTTTTATTTATACAGGGTGATCCATAACTACGTGGTGATGCAAACATGTATTTTTTTAAATGAGACACCCTATATGTTATCCCACTCTTAGATTCTACTAATAATTTCTCTTCTCACAATATAAGGTGTTATAACATTATACAGCGTATTTCAAAAGTTATGACCATTTTTATATCTAAATCGCTGCCAAACGAACGTACTGTATATCAAAAAGTAATGAATCAAAAACTATTTTTATTACATGGAGGGATTAAAGATGTCCTCTAGTTTTAAAATCGGCTATAAAAAAATCCCGCGACGCATATTCGTATACAGGGTGATGTAGAATGCAAAATCCAAATTTTTTCCTTTTTTTTAAATGTAACCCCCAATATTTTATTATACCAAAGAATTGCCTTTAATATGCTCTTTCATCTTTGTATAGCACCTGTTGGACCTACGTCCATCACTTTCCGAGATATTTCGATTTTTTGGTAAATTTAAAATATAGCTTCTATTTGTGTACTGAAATTTATTTATTTTGAGAAAGTACTATCGAATTTGCTTTTTATTTAACTAACAACTAAATTATAAGGTCATGATAGTATTTGGTGAAGTCAAAACCCTGAATCATCGGGATAATAAAGTGAAGTATGCTGAGGAAACAATTTTGTAGGCGTGATGCATAATTATCAAGCAGATTCATCAGGTAGGCTTTGAAAAATTGACAGTTTTCATAACCTGCTTAATAATTCCGTACTGTGTGAAAAACGAGCTTTAAAAATGAATTTTTCCATTGAGGGTATTTAGGAGAATCTTTGAGAAATTGCCTACTTGCCTTTAGAATACATAAACTATGAATAGCAATATCCAGAATCGAGGCACTCTAAACTAATGCGTTTAAAAGATTGAAGAATTGTTTTATTTGGACTGTGTCGTTTAATATTTCATAACCTACCTGATAGATCTGCTTGATAATTATGCATGACGTCTATAAAATTGTTTCCTCAGCACACTTGACCCATAATATCCCGTTAATTCAGTGTCTTGACTTGATCGAGTAATATTATGCCTTATATTTTAGTTGTTTGTTAAGCAAAAGTAAAATTTGGTACTATTTTTTCAAAATAAATAAATTTTAGTAAACAAATACGAGGTTATATTTAAAATTTGTAGAAAAATCGAAATATCTCAGAAACTAATGAATTCAGCGATAACAAGTGTTATAAAAAGATGAAAGACCATATTAAAAGCAATTCTTTGGTATAATAAAATATTGGGGGTTACATTTAAAAAAAGATAGAAAATCCAGATTTTGCATTCTACACCACCCTGTATACGAATATGCGTCGCGGTCTTTTTTTATAGCCGATTTTAAAACTAGAAAATATTTTTTATTCATCCGTGTAAGAAAAATGATTTTTGATTGATCACTTTTTGATATACAGTACGTTCATTTGGCAGCGGTTTGGATATAAAAATGGTCATAACTTTTGAAATACTCTGTATAATGTAACAATATCCTATATTAAAAGAACGGACACTATCAGTAGAATTTGAATATGGAATAATATATAGGGTGTCTCATTTAAAAAAATGCATGTTTGCATCACCACGTAGTTACGGATCACCCTGTATAAATCAAAATATTTTCTGAGCAAGGAGCATATCCGTGGCTACAACTTTTATATACAACTTTTTTCGCTATCTTCTATAGTAGTGGAGTTATCGACCGAGCCGGTACTAAAAACTCGCCCTGTATATTCTTGCATCAGACTACGTTAACGCAAGTGTCTGAAATGACACTGACAGCTTGAGAGAGAGAGAGAGACTTAGCCATACTTATCACTTGGTAGGGCTGCATGTAAATACAGAGGAGGACGGCAGGATCAGCAAAGACACTCGATTGTCGTACAAATAAGATTTATGGCGGACAAATGGCGTAAGCACCTAACGAAAGGGAATTTCTGTTTCCAACGACGGCGCCGGCGGTGTCGACGACGGCACCTATTTTCTTAGCCAATCAACTTCGTGATCGGAATAGGTATCGCCGATCAAATATCGCCGGTCTATTGGCTTTCGAGCAGGAGAGGATACACTAGAATCGGCCGGTCGGTCGGGTCGGGCCCGGAGACAAATATCCCGGAAATTGCTCGCCCGATCTTTCTTGCATCCACGATGAACGTACACGAATTCACCGGCTACGGATTCGCCAGATTACTTCGAATTATTATATGCTTTATTGAAATTTTCTTGGAAAAATAGTACAATAAAATTCAGATCAGTTACAATATTCAACCTCCCAATTCTATCTTTGGCAATTTATACTTCATTTTCTATCTACTGAAATCATATTAGCCAAATCTCGTCTAAAATATAAACAATCAAGTAGTGATAAATATCAACTAATCCAAGCATAACACGATTCTAATGAAATGTGTTAATTTGAAAGCACAATTATTTATATCACAGATTAATGATTTAATAGTGCTAAAGCATATGATTTTTTTACATTATTTTCATGTGTATAATATGCTCTTAGAGTTTGCTGTGTTCTTCCCGACTGACCCTGTATATAAATGAAGTAAGTCATATTATATTTTTCTATGGAAGTTTAAGAATAGAAGAAGAAAAAGAAGAAGAGTACTTTCTCAGTAGATAGTTCTTACTTTCGTTTGTAGCATCACTGTTTTACCAGTTCTTAACACTCTATAGATGTCTGTATTTTGAACAGATATACATACTTTTATAGAATTACTTCTAGAAGATAGAGGACCAATTGCAAACAGCTCGCTTTAAATTCTTGAAGATTACGTGATTGTCTGATTAGATGTGTTAGTCAGACAGGAAATAAAGGCACATAGATAGAGTAGGTTACAGGTACTTGGCGATGTACATGTTGGGTATAAGAAATGATACTTAGACAGGATTTAGTCTAAACCTACTGCTGAAGGTCTGACGTGTCAGATTTGGAAAAAATGACGAGCAGTTAGATGTATCACATCTAAACACCTCGTAATCCCAAATCTATGATCACCTCTGGCTGTTAAAATCCCGTTGAACACAGTAAAACCTCTACAAATTCGATTTTTCTTATAATTATGTACGGTTTACCATCGAGGGAGGAAACACAGGCAAAGTTGGTTTTTCCTTCGCACCAGATCAAGTTTTCAAGCGCCGCGCCGCGAGGTTCAAACTTCGACTATTCGCAAAGTTTCTTTCCTTTCCTTTTATTTATATTCTACGGGAGCTTACAGAGAAATTGACCTCAAAAATGAAATATGGTTCGGTAGTTTTCATCGGCGGCTTTCAACTTGAATACGAACCATCATCAATTTAATTCATTTCTACTTTTGAAAGTTTGACAAATATGTAGCTCATTCCTGAATTTTATTTATATACATTTATACATACGTATGTATTTGCCATGTAAAACAGGGATTCTCGATTATCCAGACACTCTGTAGTTGCCTACGGAATCATATCTTACGTCAAAGTATATGTATGCAAATGGTAAATGGAAATCCTCTCGAATAGCTCTTAAGGTAATAAGTTTAATGGTTTAATTTGATAGAGATGTTTCCCAATGGTCGAAACCGTCAGCCAAAACCGACGACATGGCCTACATTAGGATGATGAAGCAATGAGGTACATAGGAGTAGTTCACATATACAGGGTGCGGCAGCATAACTTCCTTTTTTAAAATGCGCGCCATTCTGTCGGTTGATGTCGTAGCGGAGCGCTGGTAGTCTCGTTTGAGAGGCGGGACTATAAAGTTTTGTCCCGACACAGTTCAGTCGCCATCATGCGTTGGAATAGTGAAGAGCATGCTTTTTCCATTGAGGCCTATTTTTCGAGCGGATGTTCTGTGGTCGCAACCCAGCGCGCCTTTCGGAATCACTTCAATTTAGCCCCATTGGCCCCTGTCCCGGACCGGAAATCAATTGTTACGTGGGTCACTACGTTCAGACAAACTGCAAGTGCGACAAGACGAAGAACTGGAGCCCCTCGGCCCATTAGATCACCTGAGAACATTGAAACAGTGCGAGCTTCAGTGTTGAGATCACCACGGCGTTCTGCGCGCAAACATGCCGTTGCCCTTGGACTTTCCGATCGTTCTGTGAGGAGAATTCTTCATGATGATCTCCATTTCCATCCTTACAAGATGGCGATTGCCCAGGAACTTTCTGAACATGACTTTAATTCTCGGAGGAATGCGTGTGAGGATCTCCTCGAAGTCGTTCCTCAGAACGCTCTTGTTTTTTTCAGCGATGAAGCCCATTTTCATTTGTGTGGATTAGTCAACAAACAGAACATGCGCTACGGGGCTGACACCAACCCTCGAGAACTGCATCAAAGACCTTTGCATTCGCCTAAAGTCACAGTGTGGTGTGCAATTTGCTCAGCTCGAATTATTGGTCCCTGGTTTTTTGAAGAAAATCAAGTCACCGTTACAGTGAATTCGGACCGATATGTAACCATGTTACAAGAATTTTTTTTCCCACGGCTACATGAGTTGGACTTAGGAGACATTTGGTTCCAACAAGATGGTGCAACGGCACACACTTCAAGAGCATCAATGGCTGTTTTAAGGGAACAGTTCCCAGAGCGCCTCATCTCCATTAGAGGTGATTTGGAATGGCCGGCCCGCTCTCCCGATTTGTCCCCATGCGATTTTTTTCTATGGGGATTTTTGAAATCCCGAGTTTATGTGAACCGTCCAAGGACCCTACAAGATTTAAAGACCAACATCCAGGAAGAAATTGCTGACATAACGCCTGCTATGCTGACAAGAGTCATGACAAACGCGAGAAATCGGTTTACTCAATGTATAGAGAATGGAGGACGTCACCTAACAGATTTGATCTTCAAAACTGTGTAAAACAAAACTTTAGGTATATGCCTACATTATAAAAAACAAATAAAATTTTTTATTCATACAGTGAGTTTTATTAATTTTTTAAATAAGGAAGTTATGCTGCCGCACCCTGTAGTTATAACCACGAATATAATTCGTTGTGATTAAAATTGTTTTTTCACCAAATCCGAAGCGAAGGTAGGGTAGCTGGAGTAAGAATTTTCTCTATGGAAAATCAGACTCGCAGCCTTTTTTGCTAAATGTCACGCAAGGGCAATCGACGTTGTTGTCTTTCGATGCAAAATTTATAACACAATCTGTGATGTATCTTCATTGTTCAAAGGCAGAATTGATTTGATAAATCAAAGTGAGACGCCCAAGAAATCATCAGCGATTCATTAAACTTTCTTAACGAATTTGTTCATATTTTCAATATTCATTAGACGCAAAATAAGATAAAAATAGTTTTTCTTTAAAATGCTTTGAAGGGTGTCCGGGTGCCCTTGGAAATTGTAACAAAAGGGACACAATATCGTGTTGAAAACGTATAAATAAGCTTTCGTTCAATAAGAAATCAACTTTGTTTATGAACGCATACATCGACGTCATATACTAAGGTAGACGACAATATCAAAGCTCCTTACAACTTAAAACTAACAGTGATTTATAATATCCAACAAATGTTAGCCCTGTATAGTTTCAACCAATCACAAATGGTATTATTTTATGCCGACGAGAGTCGTATCTTACGAACTCCCACTGAACAAAGGTTCATAACAAATATTGTGAACCGTTTGGATCAGCAGTAAAAAACTTTTTTCATTATTTATCGTGCACTGCACTTTATAAATGAGTTATGTGGTTGTAAATGACTGTACTATTATATTATATAATGCTGACTTCATATAAAACCTATATCTGTAAACGTTAGAGAGATCAGCAGAGTTTAGCTCCGTACTATTTTGACGCTTTTGAGTCAGTCTGTCTTGAGCTCTCAAACGGTTCGGTCCCAAATAAATTGTATTATTTGATCGGGAAATAAATTTTTTAAAAACAAAGTTTAAGTTCTCGACCACTTAATTAATGTAGCTATAGCAACAAAAAGCCTGACCACGAAGGGTATATGTTTTATTTTCGGACTGGATCCTATTCTTGTATTCTAACCTGACACGTTAACAAGAAGTACTAATATCCAGATCTCTTGCGAGAAGTAAAACAAAATAAACAAGGAGGAAGTGTATTTGTATTATTCCATTTTCTGTCGAACCACCAGTCAATACATGTAATAACGGCATACTCAATGGCGTCGGTTATTGGCGTATGAAAGATGCATAAAGTTTTGCAACTAAAACGGCCCACAATGCTGGAGTTCCCGCAGCATGGTTGTGAATATGGACCCGACTCGATGGGTTCGGATAATCAAGTTGGCACTGTACTGATATTCCTGGTATCCAGGAACTAGAACGGGGTACAAAACCTTCACTCCGTCAAACTGTTATGCTTTTTCTGACAGTAGTCACAACATAACGTTATTTTATCAGATGTAGAGTAGAGTAGTCTTTATTGACTATTATTTGTACAAGCAAGTCAGTTAGAAAAAAGACATTTATTTATTTATCGTATGGCTCACAAATCACATTCAAGATATAAATAAGAAACAAAAAAAAAATAGATATAAATATAAATAGAGTAAATGTAGTATAGACTACAAGATACATAGTCATTATTTTCACAAACAAACATCCAAATTTTTAATATATTCGACTGTTCCGTTGGTCAGGTTCAAGAAGTCTTCTGCTTGGCCAGTATACAGTCTCAAAGGACATTCTTCGATAATGTGCTGGACGGTTTGTCTCTCGGCTCCACAGTCACAACTTGCCGAAGGCGCTTTACCCCATTTTTTCATCATATCTGCGCATCTCCCATGTCTGGTCCTTATTCTGTTGGCACGAGACCATGTTTTACGTGGCAGTTCGAACCCTGTTGGTTTTGTGGTGATGCACTGTAGGTTCCGAGCATGTACTGGAGCGGTTGCGTTCCACTGGCTCTTCCATTGGTCAGAAATGGAGAAACCATCACGCATTAACTGTTCAGCCGTTTTGTAGGGGGGATCTCTGGATCGGAGTCTGTTAATGTCAAGGCCCTCGGAATAGTCATGAATGGGAAGTGATTCGTTTTTCCTAATTTTTTCGTATTGTAAAAGAAGAGCGTTTTTCCTGCGTAGTTGTGGCGGGGGGATATGGCTTAAAACGGGAAGCCAGTAGGCAGGAGTGCTGGTTATCGTGCCTGTTATGATTCGCATGGTGCGGTTTAACTCAACATCAACTTTCGCTGTATGGCGGCTGTTCAGCCACACCGGTGAGCAGTACTCTGCTGCTGAGTATATCAAGCCCAGAGCTGATATACGCAGTGTAGAAGCTGAAGATCCCCAGGTGGTTCCACAGAGCTTTTGTAATATATTATTTCGTGTTCTCAGCTTAGCAGCGGTATTTAGTATATGTTGCTTGTAGCTCAGAGTCCTGTCCAGAGTGACTCCTAGGTACTTTGGGAACTTGCTATGCTTTAAGACGGTATTTTCGAGACGGACGTTTAGTTCTCTATTCGCCAGTCTGTTATTGAGGTGGAAACAGGTTACTTCCGTCTTATTTGGATTTGGCTGGAGCCTCCAGTCACGAAAGTATTTTGCTAATTTATTGAGGTCATTTGTAAGAGTTTGTTCTGTTGTTTCTATCTTACTATGTTGCGTGGCCAGTGCCCAGTCATCCGCATAGCCAAACTTTTTTGATTCTGTTTGGGGCATGTCTGCTATGTAAAGACTAAATAAGAGCGGTGCTAACACAGACCCCTGAGGGAGCCCGTTATTTAGTTTCATTTGCGAGCTCTTTTCGTTACCCATAATGACCTCAAAGGGTCTGTTGCTAAGCATGTCATTCAGTAGGTTGGCCATGCGCTGGCAGGGTATAACTTGCAAAAATTTAGCGATCAGCCCCTGTCTCCACACAGTATCGTATGCAGCCGTTAAGTCAACAAAAGCTGCAGACGTCGTTAGTTTACGCTGAAATCCGCTCTCGATAAAGGTGGTTAGGGAGAGGACCTGGTCGGTGCAGCTTCTCTGAGGGCGGAAACCTGCTTGTTCTGCTGGTACTGATTCTAGAATCTTAGTGCTAATGCGGTTAAAAATCAGTCTTTCCAGCAGTTTGTATACGGTACTTAGCAATGCAATTGGGCGATAACTCTTAGGGTCAACGCTAGGCTTTCCTGGCTTTAGAATGGCGACAATTTTTGCTTTTTTAAGTAGGTGGGGCACTACGCCTGTATCAATTATGTTATTGTAGAATTTCGTCAGCCAGACCTTGGCATATTTTCCAGAATGGACCAAGAATTCTGAGTGGATGCCATCAGAGCCAGGGGCCTTGCCCAGTTTCATCTCGCCTAGAGACTTGCAGAGTTCATCAGTTGTTATTGGTTGGGCATAAGTTGAGTTCTCATGTGCAGCGGTTTTGAGAGACTTTAGGTTCTGCTTGACTTTGCGCGTGTGGGTTCTGTCGCCTGAGGCTCGGGATGTCTTTACGATGTGGTGAGCGATGGCGTTAGGGGGTATCGAGGTGCAGTCTCGTTTGATTTGGTTTCCGCCTCCCAGCTTACGTAGTAATGCCCATGCTTGTCTACTAGATCGTGTAAAGTCTATTTGTTGAACGGTGTCTTCCCACACAGTACGCCTGTGTGCGTCCAGGCTGTGTAAGAGTTCATCGCCCACTTCTCGATCTCCGCTTTCCAAAAAGGCATCGTAGAGCTGCTCGCTGTGTTCACTCCAGCCTGGCACGTATTCCTTTCTGTATCCCCTGGGAATGGTCTCCTTGGCTGAACTAATGACAGCACCAACAAATCGTTTGTAGTTACCACAAGTAGGAGCTATCCAACCCAACCGTTTATCTAACTTTTCGGCGAATAGGCGCCAATCAGCTTTACCAATATTCCATCTGGGTCTTGGGAATGATCTTATAAGGGGTATGCTGGCTCCAATTTCAACTAGTATGGGTCGGTGTTGAGAGTGCGGAAAATCATTTAAAACCTTACGACCTGTTGGTAGGGGGTTACCTTCGTTATCTCTGGTAACAAAACATAGATCTGGGTTGGTTTCTGATTTCCAGGCTGCTGATCTAAACGTGTTTCTGTCTTTGGCATCGAACACGAGGTGAATATTATTTGCTTCTGTCCAGTTCGCCAGGTTCTCTCCATTATGGTCCGAGATACCGTATTTCCATAGCTCATGGTGGCTGTTGAAGTCACCAATGTATACACCAGGATGATGGATGGGTCTTAATACTTGTTCAGGCCATGCGGTGCCAGGAGGTTTATATATGTTAGATATAGTGATGTCATCCACTCTTATGACAACTTCATGAATATTATCGGCCGAAAAGGTCTCTACTAGAATGGCGTTTTCAATGTCTTTTCGTACGTATGTGGCCACACCATAGTTTTTGTGGTATGTAGCACCTATTAAATCAAATCCAGCTATTTTCCCCCTCGAATTTAGTTGCTCTTCGTTTTCAGCATGTGTTTCCTGAATGCCGACCACGTCAATGTCGTTATCTTTTAGAATTCTGTGTAGGTACTGGCATTTTGCCTTGCTTATTCCCTCTATATTTAGTTGGCAAATTCGGACTGATGGTCCGAGTTTCCTCGTCAGTGAGTCTTTAGAAAGACTATTTACGTTTGTGCAGAGCATTGTGATTTGTGTAGACCAGGAGATCCGTGGATTGTCTGGTCGCCAGTAGGTGCTAGTTCATTTAGCGTTACCCAGGGTGCACGTGTAGTGTTCTACTACGGACGCGAACTAGCATTACACCCCAGAAAAAAGACAATAAAACATTAAAAGAAGGTTCATACATACGTGACCTACATTAAACAGATAACAACAACAAAATAAAAAGACAGAATAAAAAACAGAATAGCACAGAATAGCACAAGTGCGTATGTTATATGAAACTGCTGTCGAGGTACTCTAGTGTTGAATAAAATCATTGTGTTAATAGAAAACTTTTTATAGAGATTTTGAATTCATTCTTAGATAGTTTCTTTAATGACTCTGGTAATTTATTATATAAATTGTAATTCAATGAATTTATGCTAGATTTTTTTAGTTTACGGAGAGGAATGATAATCATATCGGAGAGGTTTTTGCTAGTTGAAGGCAGTTAAATTTTTTATGATGTATTTCTAAGAGTGTGTAATAAATATATAAGCAAGGTAGAGACATTGTTTTGTGATCTTGAAACATAAGACCCGAATCATCCTTTTCTGTAGCCTAAAAACAGAAATAGCTGCCGTACTTTGGCTTCATAAGGGGATCGCATATGTAATCCTTGAATGGAACAGAGCAAAATAACAGGTTTTTAAAGCATTGAAGCTAACAAAAGTACGGAGCCTTCTTATTAAAAATATTACGCTTGATAATAAACGCCGTAAACTATCAGTGTGCTGAGCCCACGAAAGTTTGTCATCTAAAGTTAGTCCCAAAAGTTTTACTGAGTTGCCCTGAGCTAATTTAGAGCTTTTAGGAATTATTAACATTTGGGTTTTGCCTTTGTTTAGAAGCAAATTATTCGCATTAAACCATTTTTCTGCTAGAGTTAGAGCATCATTTGAACTAGCCAGTAGACCATCAAGAGTGGGGCTATGGGTTGTAAAATTGGTATCGTCAGCAAATCTGACGCATTTAATTTTGAACATGTGTTAGCTTAGATCATTCACGTAGATGACAAACAGAAAAGGACCCAGTATTGAGCCTTGAGGGACTCCATAATTTGGATTTTTTTGTTCTGATAGTTGTTTGTTGAAAAACACTGACTGAGACCTACCCTTCAGATAACTCTCAAGAAGCTTCAAAGGTAAACCTCTTATACCATATGCTTTTAGCTTTTTAAGTAAAATATCATGGGAGCCGCAGTCGAAGGCCTTCGACAGGTCGCACAGAGTTATTATACTGTGCGACCCAGCATCGAAGCCCTCGACTACGTCTTCCAGAACTTTTAATAAGGCTTTAGTAGTAGAGAGGCCCGGTTGAAAACCAAACTGATCTTTACTAAAAATTTTATTTTTTTGAAGGAACTTGACCATACGTTCTTTTAGTATTTTTTCGATAATTTTACCAAATAAAGGTATTATACATATTGGTCTATAATTATCGGTAATCTT
The DNA here is from genome assembly GCA_951848785.1 of Callosobruchus maculatus. Classification (NCBI taxonomy): domain Eukaryota; kingdom Metazoa; phylum Arthropoda; class Insecta; order Coleoptera; family Chrysomelidae; genus Callosobruchus; species Callosobruchus maculatus. The sequence continues at coordinate 2,268,284 of CATOUR010000030.1, forward strand.
GGGATCTCCCTTTTTCAAAATAGGTATCACTTTACTTAATTTAAACGACGAGGGAAAAACTCCTGTCAAAAATGTCTTATTTATAAGTGAAGTAAAAGAGACCAATATCAAATCGATAGTGCTAGCCAGAATTTTGAAGTTGATATCAGAGATGTCCGTAGATGGTCAGTCATTAAGAGAGAAAAATGCATTATAGACATACAAGAGAGGTCGCTTTCTTGAACATTAGGTAACTTTTTCACAATTTCATTTACCACATCAACAAAAAATGAGTTCATTTCATCGGCTGTTAAATGGCTCTCATTGATCGATTTGTGTGTATTTGTGGGATGACATTTCAGTAGAGCTGGAGAGCATCATCCTATGGTTTATGGTCCGAGAGCAGGAATATCTATCTATCACTAAAACCTTTGTAATGTATTCTTTTTGCACTTTGTGCATATCAACCGAATAAATATCACTGGAGTTCTCAGGTCTATTCGTCTATTATTAAATTCGCGTAGCGAACTTCTCGCAGACAGTTTGTCAATAACGTAACAAATGCATTGGAATAAAATAGAACCGCTTAATTATAGCTAATAAAACAAACAACTAGATGTCAATAATCGTTAACTGCTTGTCGCAACACGACATATCAATTTATTATAAGTGACTAAAAACAGTTTGATTCGTAAACGGTTTCAATTTGCTCCAGTTGTTTGCATGTCGAGCATCAAGTATTCGCCGACAGCATGACCTGCTATTTTCGCTATTTGTTCAAGCGGCGTTGATAGCGATCCGGTGCTTTTTTTCGTTTGAATGAATTTTGCAGAAGAGTTCATTATAGTAGGCACTCGCATTGGCGAAAAAATGCTTTCAATACTTTGAGCTGAAATATCCTGCAAAATATTGAACGGTCGGGAGGCTTCAGACTCCACAAACATATTGCACAATAGGTATTTCAATTCCGATTCAACTCAATATGAAAACCCATCACCTTGGGCAGTGTTGCCAACTCAGCAGAATTTCTGCTATTCTAGCAGAAAGAAAAAACATACTAGCAGTACAATTTCTTCGCTTAGCAGTTAGCAGGTTTCGAACAGAATAATTTTGCGAGTCAGAATAATTTTAGCATAGAACGTCATCGTCGAAGTCTCTAATTTCGCATATTTTAAGACACATGCCTTCTCTATACAACTCATGTTCACGGAACCTAACATGAAGTTCGAACGTTTCATGATCACGGTACTTCATTCATGACCGACTCTACATTAGGCCGGAGCCTTAGATGTGGCAACGTGCCTTAGCTGTCAAATAGTGGGCCTATAGTTTCAGAATAATTATTACATTTTATATATATTAGAGTTCATCTGGGTTAATAAATTAAGAAAAAAATGCTTTTTAGAACTACTACGACTAATACCACTTACATCTTATAGTCAGACACTACAAAATAAAAATAAAGCAACCTGTTTCCTGCTGCCACTTCCACTTCCACTTAAATGAACACTCAATTTACTTTCTAAATTGTCACTTGAGCTAGAAAAATTCACTATTAGGTCACTGTGAAGCCGTTCTTGCTGGTCTTGAATCCCTATTCACTATCAAATCTTTTCGTAGGTATGCCCAGATGCATGCCCAGATGAGTTCTATTAACTGTCTTTTTCTGTGATATTTGGGAGGTCCAGAAAACATTGTAGGTACCACATTGTGCTCTAAAATAGGTCTTATCCTTTGAAATGTTTGTAAAGTATTGTCTTTATTCTTATAAATATAACCAGCCCATACGAGGAATACCGTTCACCCACTTCTGTTTATGTCCCTTATTGGAAGCACAATTGCTAATGAACACTCAATTTACTTTGTAAATTTTAACTTGAGCTAGAAAAATTCACTATTAGGTCACTTTGAAGCCATTCTTGCTGGTCTTGATTCCCTTTCAATATCAAATCTTTTCGTAGGTATGCCCAGATGCATGCCCAGATGAGTTCTATTAACTGTCTTTTTCTGTGATATTTGGGAGGTCCAGAAAACATTGTAAGTACCACATTGTGCTCTAAAATAGGTCTTATCCTTTGAAATGTTTGTAAAATATTGTCTTATTATTATAAATATAACCAGCCCTTACGAGGTATACCGTTCACCCACTTCTGTTTATGTCCCTTATTGGAAGTTTTTGTTTTCGAAAACTTGAAGCTTTGTTGTGTTCTGTTTTATTGGTTGGATGTGGACCTCTATCGACTGATCGGTTTAGCACTGATAAACTACCCATTCATATATGTGCTATGTTGCTTTTTTAATAACAGACATCCCGTTTTTTTTTTGAAACCACCCTCCAGCAAAAATCCTGTGTATGCGCCTGAGTAGACACGTGGTCGACACTTGGCATAGTCCCGACATTGCCAGTTGTGCATTAGGGCATGCAGCAATGTTTGTAAAATATAAAAATGGGGTTAGTTCTTGACAGAATTACAATATTACACGTGTTTTACAAAAGAGTATTTTCAGAGTACTTTTTCTGTTACAGATAGGTAAGCCATAATCATAATTTTTTACAGCATATTGACGATACTGTTCCATACGTTTTTCTGAATATTAATTCCAAATGATTGTCAAGTTGGCATCGCTGCGGTGTACCATTGAAGATATTCCCAATGTTTGGAATGCCGACAAACAATTTGCCTTGGATGCGTGGTCTATCAGTAGGACGTCGTTGCATCCGAATGATTCGTGATGCGTGAATCTCGTTACAAGAACGTCGGCTTTGGGTTAAGCCGACATCTGCTCTGCACGGTATCCGATTGGCAGAGGATGTCAGGTCAGTAGATCGAACCGTTTGGCAGCAACGTTACGGTTCGCTAGCGGCGGAAACCACCGATATCCTCGAGTCAATCGAGCTAATTACGTCTATGACTGCTCTAACGACGTCGTGGAGTCTCACACTGCGTACGATGGAGCTACCACAGCGCCATCTTCGGAGATGCGCATCCAATACAAGCGACGTTTTACACTCCGACACTGTTTAGGTTCGTAATTGCGCCCAATCGAGTTCCACTTGTCTAATTGAGTTCCGATGCCAGTTCAGCCTAATTTCACTCCGAGCATTATTGGCATCTCGAATTTGGGACGCTTCAACTGCCTCTAATTAGACACTCATATTTAACAAGGTATTAACTTACTAATCACCCTTGTGGCTATGAAAATTCGACAGCTTGTGAAGTAAACCCCCAATCTGGTTAACAGTCTGACAGCAATCGGTCTTTCTATTCGATAAAGATTCTCAAAAAATGTGATATTTATCACGCAAGTATAGTCCCGATATCATCATCATCATAGTCACAATGTCTTAACAGACATGTTGTGAACTCGTAAAATGCATTAACTCGGAGCTAGAGTATTGCCGACACGAATATTATCAATAGTTTTGAGAACTGTAGCTCGCCATCGTTCGCGATTTTCTGTCAGTTCAGTGGTGCTCTTGATACTCATATCTAGCAACTGTTTCGTTGTATCCACCCAGCGTGTAGGGGAACGGCCACGGCGCCGCCCACTCGGGGCGTGACCCTGAACTACAAGTTTCTCCATATTATCGCTTCTGTGAATATGTCCGAAGAATGTAAGCATTCTCATCGACACAATGGAGGATAGTCTCTTTGGATTACCGAGCTCATCCAGTATGGAAATATTAGTTCGATGGGCGGTATAAGGAATTCTCAGCATTCTCCTCCACGTCCACATTTCAAAAGCATCTATGCGAGCTCGATCTGCCTTTTTAACAGTCCAAGTTTCCGAGGCATACAAAAATATGGAGAACACAAGAGACTGAACCAGTGATATTTTGGTAGCTTTAGTGATGTTATGGTCACGCCATATTTTAGTAAGCTTTGTCATGGCCATCCGTGCCTGTTAAATGCGCCGTCGAACCTCATTCTCACAGCTACCTGAATTGTCGATCAAAGAACCGAGGTACACAAAACTTTGAACTACCTCACAACGGCCTATTGAGTTTATTTTTCTCGATGATTGTCATGCTCTCTATCTACGATAATAACCTTGGTCTTGTTGTAGTTAATATCAAGACCATATGCTGCACTGTGTTGTTCTAAAACGTTCAATAGAGCTACTAGTTCTTCCTGAGAAGCAGCAACAAGGGTTGTATCGTCAGCAAATTTAGCAAGTTAGATATTTTGCTTCCGCCAATAGTTATACCGCCTTTTCAGTTGTCCAATACCTGTTTCATCACAAATTAAGAGTAAATTTTAAATAACATCGGAGATAATACGCATCCCTGACGAATTCCTTTTCTGGTTGCTATTTGACCAGACAGGTTACCATCAATTCTTACACGAGCTGAGCTAGACTCATAGAGTTGCTGTACGAGAAATACTAGTGGTAAGGGACTCCCATGGAGATAAGTATTTCCCACAGTTTGGGCCACTTTACGTTATCAAACGCCTTAGAACAGTCCACAAGGCAGATAAAAATGGGAAAATAATGCTCTCTGGCTTTTTCAGTAATCTGTCTTAAGTTTAAGATCTGTTCACGCGTACCGCGTCCTTTTACGAAACCTGCCTGCGCCTGAGAAATTTGCCAGCCAATAAAACTCTCCAAACGAGACGGTAAAGTATATAGTAGAACCTTGCTTGCATGAGAGATTAACGAAAGTAGGCGATAATTGTCTGGATTTGTTGGAGATCCTTCTTTATGAAGTGGAACAAAAATGAATGTGCACCATTCATCTGGCCAAACACCGGAGGACCAGACCCTCTTACAAATATTATATAAAAGAGAGATGCCGTCTTCATTAAAGCATATTAATGTTTCGAAAGAAATAACATCAATGCCTGGAGCTCTATTAGTTTTTAACTTGTTGAGGGCATGTTCCACTTCAGACAAAAGAACATCAGGTTCATATTCAAAATCCAATGAGAGGGCCTGAGGGCCATCCTCATGGTACAGGTTTTCGCAGTAATTTCGCCATACCTCAATAACCTCATGCAAGTTGGTAATTAGCTGTCCCTCGGGATTTTTAACAGCTCAAGATTTGGGTTTAAAATCCCGACTGAGGCATTTGACCTTAGAAAACATCTCTTTCGGATGATTAGTATTGGCATGCATCTCTATTTCCTGGCAAAATTTCTGTATATAAAAGTTCTTATCTCTGAATCTTGCGTGGGAGCTGTCTATATGCGTTTCACTTTGTTTTTGAATCCAGACCTGAGATCTTAAGGCTTCTACGTGCCTCAATAACAGACAATGTGTGGCTACTAATCCATTGTTGTTTTATCTAAATGTATAAAAATGAGGTTAAGGCCAGAGCGCTGAATTGGCGTTCATTCGTTTATTCATTCGTTGAAGGATTTATGAGATCGGGAGCAAGGCATCATCCGTCAAAAGCAGACCTTCCGTTAAAAACTTAACAAGCGTATGAAAGAGTGAAGTAAACGATGAAAATCCGGGCAAAAGGGATGCTCCGGCTAAGTAGACGTAAACGGCGCGTTGCGTTGCGCTGCGCTGAGCTGCTCTAGCGACAGACAAATAATCTGATAATCCTGTTTAACGCGATGTTCCAGCGTTACCGCTGAAATCACGTCCCGACTGCGCGCCTGCCTTCTCGTCCACTCACATTGCGTGCTCGTAAACGCTTCAACCTCATCAAAAATGATCTTTTTGCATTCTACTTATCAAAGTACATCTCACCCTTCCCACATTTAGAAGCTTGCCTTGTAAATAGAGAATTTTCTGCAACTGCTTTTGGGAATCAACTTCAACAATAACATGTCCTGGCACGACCACGTCGTCAGTATTGCTAAAACGGCATCCCAGAAGCTTGGAGTTTTGTTCCGCTGTAGGAAGTTGTATACACCAGAGCAACTGCGGCTGCTCTACAAGGCACAGATCCGACCATCGCTGGAGTATTGCTCCCATGTGTGGGAATGCGCTCCGAAGCACTCTCTACTGCTTCTGGACACTATCCAGAAAAGAGCGATTAGACTAATCGATACGCCTAACCTCACAAAGGACCTCCACAGCCTAGAACATCGGAGGAGGGTGGCTGACCTATCCCTGTTTTACATATTCTATCATGGAAGATGTTCGAGTGAGCTCTCTCAGATAATAACACCACAGGCCGTCCGATCTAGGAACACTAGAGAAGCTCTGCGAGCTCATCCTTACCAGGTCGAGGTCCTTACTCCCCGAACCAGTCTCCTCCAGCATTCCTTCTTTTGGAGAACTTCGACGCTGTGGAATCAGCTGTCGGGGAATTTGTTTTCCGACGGCTACAACCTGCAGCGTTTCAAATCTAACGTGAACCGATACTTATCCTCTCGCAGCGCTTCTACAGCATTATAGGCTTTCAGCCTTTGCGGGAGGCCGACCATACAAAAAAACTATAGCTCGCTTAAAATTAAATCACGGGTTCTTCCCACCATCAAATAGTAATGGTAGAATCTACTGTTTGTCCATTCCATAATATGCCAACTGCAGAACTTAAGCACATCTTCTCTTGTATGCGAAGCACTCTATTAAATAACTAATCGATCTATTAGAGAATTGTTGCAAGCCGGTTTTAAATAAAGCCCTACCCTATTTAGGCCAGCATTATGGGTACCTTAACAAGGACACAAAATAGAATTATTGCAGTCACAGCAACAGATGATAGCATTATTTCGACAATTGCATGACATTTGTTTTTTTCGTTTTATCTCGAAACTCATCGTTTGAAGTTTGTTTTTGTATTTCTATTTTCTAATCTCTTCGTCTGGAGTTCGTTTTTGGGGCGTGCTTTGGTTTTTTTGCTTCTAGCTGTAAAAATTCATATTAATATAGATAAAAAAAATGTTGTTGCTGCTATAAGTTACGTTTTTATTTCTGTACACAAAAACCACTCCCTTAACTACATTAGTTCATCCCCATAGGTGAATCTAATTGTACTTTTTTCCATTGTGAACTAAAAAGATAGCCACTTATCTCAACTGAGCGATAAGCGAACGAGAGCTAGCTATTAAGTTAAACAATAATTGTCTGCAAACCATGGTAACGAAATTCAAATCACGATACACAGCAACACAGCGAGAATACTTTTCAAATCCAAATTAGGTAGAAAATAAAGCAATCGCGAACATATCCGGTTGATGCCGATCAGCAGAAATCGTAAAATACTGCAAAAATAAGGGAAGCTCTTAATGCGTTGTTAATAAGGCTGTGCCTTATCCTAATTAGTGCTTTCCTTATCGCAACTCGCATCTGCGCTTGCGTAGATGTCAAAATAAGATTTTCCTTAGTAAGGCACAGGGCTTGCAATATCTCTCTATTATCTACCTTTAATAAAATTAATTGTGGGCATACTAAAAAGAGTCAAAATCTACTTAAGGCTTTATTTCAAATTATGGGAATGATGTGATAGCATTAGTCGCAATTTTCAGTGACGCGTGACTGATATGCTGTGATCGTAGCGTTTAAGGAACACTACGATAACACAATCCACCTTTGTAGATAACGTACGGATGGATCGTCAATAGACAATGATAGCCAATAGGCAATCAGACGGTGTCAGCGCTGCCAAGCTCAAATTTCTGTGACAGAATCAATATCATCTAGATATAAAGGATTATTGGTAATTCGATATAGATATTTGGGGTGATAGCAGAGGTGGTAAACTATGAAATTCACCATATAATACCATGTCCAATTTTTAATAGTTTCCGAGATAATTAGAATTTTAAAGTTTTTCATCAAAATGCAGACCTTTAAACGAAAACTCTAATAAAACAAAATTTCTCTGTCGGATTTTGGATTTTTTGGTGTTAGTCCTTAAAAAATATTCTATTACGCCATTGTCAATTAAAAGAAAGCAATCAGGTATAAAGCACTTCGCGAGATGGTGTCAAAATCAACATGTGCTAAAACGCGACTTAAAGTAACGTTGCAAAAAAATGAATTTATCTTAAAAAGTCACCAAATAGTTAACCGTGCACTTTTCGAGAAAAACATGACCATCTTTCTAATTATCCACACAACCAATAAGATTGCATTTGAGCTCTAAAAGCATAATGGATTTTCTAGAGCACAAAGTTTCAACAGATCGTTTCGCGAAAACTTGTCATGGGACCTCTAATTTTTGTTATAGATACTTGAGTATTGTAGCTATTACATCATGATTACTCATAAAAAGTGACCGGCTAACCAAACCATTGGTATAGGGTCTCAAAATTGTATAATTTTAAAAGAAATATTCAAATTGTAATTTAAAAAGGATTCGTCTTAACACATGCCTATTTTGACACCATCTCGAGAAATGTTTGATACCTTATCGCTTTCTTTTCGTTAATTATGACGTAATAGCATATTTTCTAAGGAATAATACCAAAAATTCCAAAATCTGACAATAAAATTTTATTTTATTAAGATTTTCGTTTGGGGGTCTGTATTTTAATGAAAATATCCTAAGTTTAATTTATCTCGGAAAATATTAGAAATTGGTCATGGTGTTATATCGGCAGTGCTATACCATCTCTACTGTCATCTCCCTAAATATCTGTATCGAATTACCAGCAACCTTGTATATCCAGACGCATATTAAAATCTAACGATACTCACTAGAGTATTGGCTATAACAGGTATTGACCTCTGAAACATTTAGCTGCTAGAGGAGCAAGATTCCGAAAAACAATTCATGCAATGGTACAATGTGAACTTTCATCTAAAATTTAGACAAAAATGTATTTTTTTCAGGAGATACTAATCAAAAGATTAGAGATAAAGGAGAAAATTAGATAATGTGATAGAAGAGCCTTATGAGGATTAATTGAATTATGGTTAGAGAAATAAAGTTGTATTCGAAGGTAAATATCTCATGGAGCTGGTTCGTCGATTCGCCTCCAGAAAACAAAAGAGAATAGATCGACGCTGCATCTCACCACACTGACTGTAGGGAATTCATCCATGTTCGCTAATTCTATTATCGACGCGGCGGCAGAAACAGAAGAGGACAGAAATGCAGACAATTCTGGACTCCTTTGTACGAAGTTTTCTTAGCTCTATTTACCTGGAGATATATTCGATAGGAATCAGTTGCAAGTATTGTCAAATGCACCTGGGAAAATAGGTGGTGCTGTAAGACATTCTAGTGCACGCAAAAATGTAGTGTATAGTCATGAATTCGGTTGTCATCTGGTTAGAGTCTAATGACATTAATAAAATTAAATCAAAATATAACAACTAAGTATTATATCCTTTTGTTTCTTTTAACATATATAATGCAGTTAAAAACGTAAAATGAGTAGATGGTCATAATACCACAATCTTTAAACAAGGTATGACATGAATGACTTTTATTTACCTCATTTCTCTTTTGAATGATAAATATTTCATAGCTTTAATGTACAAGCCACGTGCAATTCAGACGAGTGGTGTACAAGCGTATAGCTGTTCCATGGGTCTGTCCACCATTCAAGATCCGCTTTGTGTAGATACTTCCTAGTTCCTGGAACTGCTAGCTAAAACCGAAATCTTTATTATTCATAGCAAAAGCAACACAAACCGTTACTTCATGCTCATGCTCATGAGTACCTGCTCGGAATTTAAACTCGGATGTTATTCGTTCTACCCGATATCTTAAAATCATACATGTCATTTATCAGATATATAGAGAAACATTTCGACTCCCCTGCTTCAACCTAAGGGCTTGCTGGACGGATTTAATTCAACGAGTTTTATGAGGGGGAAACCGGAAACCACTCTAAAAGCACAGAATGGAACACATGAATTCTGTGCTGAGAGCTTGATGTCAAGTAACTAGATGGGAACTGAATCATTATTTTGTAAAAATTCGGATATGCTATAAAAATCTTGTAGTATTTTCCAAAATATGTAGAAGTTATGTACAAAAATTTGCTAGATGGTGCTCTTTTGGTATTAAGAAACATATTCTAGATTTGGTTACTTCCCGTAATTAATTTATAGTACGTTGAAGGTAAAAGGTTTATGTAGGATAATTTGATTCAAGTCAGATATGTTTAGTTTAAACTTCGAGAAGGCAGGTTTAGCAGTTTGAGTATGTTTCTGTATTTAATATAATATAGGTAGGTAGATGTATTGCCCGTGTGGGGCGGGTTAGAATATCTCCCATCGTATATCCTGCGTGTCGTAAAAGGCGACTAAAAGGAACACCGAACTACTGTCGGTATAAGCAGTAACCTCTTCTCAACCAACAGCTTCGGGTGGACGAGTTGAGAAGAGTCAGGACACCTTCTTGTCCTTGGAGTGAGAAATTGGCCCTAAAGGCGGATGAACCAGTATATACCATCTGGTCAACGGCATGAGGACGCAGAAAGCAAATGGGAAACTACTGCATTGAAGATCTTAAAGATATCCCAAGAGAAACTCGTAAAATGTATAAATGCATTTTACGAGTTCACAACATGTCTGTTAAGACATTGTGGCTATGATGATGAGGTAGATGTATATTTATCATTTCAGTATTGTAATTTATATCAGAAGTCGCAATACTCGGGTGCTGCTGTACTTCAAGTGGTTAATGTGATTCTTCTGGGGGCTTCAAAAAAAAATAAGCAAATGTAAGCAACGCTCGCGGGGAATATCCAGTCCGTATAAAGTATAAATAGTGCATTTCAAAGCGAGCCATTTCAAGCTGGCAGTCAGACGGGCCATTGTGGCTATCGCGATCGCGTCTAGCCAGCAGCTACACATCAGTGGAAATAGCTGCCATAAAAAACATCAATCGAACCACTGCCACAGCCTGCCTCGTAATGCTCAAATTTGCTATAAGGCTAAACGTATTCGAGAAGGAGTGGTGTCGAGTATAGAATAAAGCATAACAAATGGGTTTTGGTAAACAAGTATAGTATATATAAAATTAAATTGCATACAGAGATTTCAGTCATCAGTGATGAAAATAAAAATTCAACTACTAAGTAAATAAAGGCTCTCAATTGACTGAACAAAGTGAAACGGTTCATTACTTTAAGAATGATGGTGATAAGTATAATATTGCATTAACAACAAAAAGGACTAGTAAATAAATACCGTTCAAAGTACTAGATTATAAGAAGGTGCTCTATGATCAAAGATAAACCAATCCCCACTTAAGCTCCTTCTCTCTTTTTACTCTTGTTAAGTACACTTTAAAACGCATAAATAAGAATTATTTAGCATTTTTTGACATTTTTTTGGTTTCTTTTTTTTTTCTTTTTAATCATTTCTATGCTGCTACTGCATCCGCTTTCAAAAGGAAAAAAGCTTTTCGTTGGACAGGAGATGTAAAGTACTATAAAAAGCCTCAATGATATTAGATCAATCAATTCGATGTTATAATGGTGTCAAGGGATATCAATTTTCAATTACTATTGTATCGCCAATGGAAAATCTTATCAAAAAATTGCTTCATTGCTTTCCGAGTTATAGGGCGTCAAGGATTAGCTAGCAGAAAACAGATAGATCGACAGAAATCAGTGACACCGATTTTCGTGGTATAAGTCATTAAAAAATCAAAAAACAAATATCCCTAATGCGTTAAAAGTAAAACCGATATATCGATAACGGGCTGAAAAATGTGGTTCAGTTATTTTTTGTAAAATAAGGTCATTTAAACAAAAACTCCTTATTTTATTATCTGCGACGTTTCGACTTATACTAAATCATCCTCAGGCAACTAAAACAATTGATGGTGAAGGCTATAAACAAATTAAAATAAGTGACAGAAATACACAAAACCTAAGACTGACTTTTCATTTTTTTATTATTGAAAAATAAATTAAGTCTAAGTTGATTTTGTAAAATGCTTGATGAGCATTAGAAGAGTCAAAAGTAAAGGTTACTTGGGTATCGTCGGCATATGTTTGTATAGTACACTGATCCATGACAGTATGCAAGTCAGATGTGTATACCAAAAACAATAAAGGTCCAAGTATGGATCCTTTAGGAACACCAGAGGGAACATCAACACCATCACCATCACCTTAACACGCTGTACTCGATTGCTTAAATAAGATTCGAAAAAGCTAAGAGGAATATTGGAGAGGCCATAGTATTTAAGTTTGCTTAAGAGAATCTTGTGATTGACAGTGTCGAAAGCCTTAGAAAAGTCCAAGATCGCCAGAATAGTATTGACACGATTGTCTAAGTTGCGAATAATGTCGTCAGTCAAATGCAGCAGTGCAGATGTAGTGCTATGCCCACTGGGGAAGCCAGATTGATAGGCGAGAGATATATTGTATATTTCAAAATATTGGACCAATTGTGTGTAAACAGCCTTTTCCAAAATTTTCGATAAGACGGACAAAATACTGATGGGTCCATATGTTCTGTAGGGTGATTAGTTGTAGCCACAGGAATCACAAATAATGCCTCTTTCCACATACTAGGAAAAATACTTCTTTCCAAACAACAATACAACAATATGGGTTAAATGTGTCAAAACTTCAGGTACGCATAATTTAATCATGTCAATGTTCAGTCCATCAGGTCCAGTCGCATGAGATTTTATTGTGGTAATGATGTTTAAGACATCGCCAGGTGTCACAAGCTGAAATTCAAAGTGTGGTATGTTAGGATCAAAAGATTCGCTGGCATATTTGTTGACTGTGTGATTTACTAGACGGGAATTACTATTAACGGTAATAAAATTAGATAAAAAGTAAAAATTGAGTTCGTCAGGCTCGAGCAGATGAGGAGGAATTTCCTCATTTACGAATAATGCAAACAGCTTTGGCGATTAACTCAGTGAACAGCGATTGGAGTTGTAAAGCTTCGGTCCTTGCTGTGAATGTGGTGCGCTGGTAGATTCCAATTAGAATGATTGGTCGGTCGGGGTCCTCTCGAATAGAACGGTGAGTCTGTGATGTCGTAATGTCGCAGAGGCAGAGAATCGGCGCCGAACAGCGAAAACTATATGCATGCGACAGACGGGGGGGGGATAGGGGGGGACAAAAACATCGAATACAGCAGCAGCAGCAGCTGGGTTGTCTGCCCTGCCGCTTTTATCAGTTCAATCTACTAACGCGTCTGAAGAGAATTGAAAATCCGGCGCAAATTGAAAAGCCCCGGTGTATGCTAAAATACGAATATTCCTCTGAAGAGGTGACGCTTCTCTATACTGCCATGAACTTTCTCACGTGGAAATCTTCATCAAGGTGCGCCAGGTTTAAAAATAGCTCACAATGAACACTAATCATTTCCAGGAATCGCCATCGAGGTTAGATACCGTTGTTCTTTCAGCAACAAAATCATGTTGGAATTTAGATAACTTACGCTGCAATGTTCTGGTTAAGTAGGCACTTAAGACTAATTCAAAAATGTTTGCTATTACGTTGATGAGACTTATTGACCTGTAATTTTTAATTTCATTTACGTTGCCGTTTTTATGAATAGGAATAACTAAAGCTGTCTTCACTTCGTTCTCTATCAAAAAGCGTTTTCCCAGTCATTCTACGAAGTAGTCTCATTTCGGTTGTCTCTGACAGTTGTTTAGTTTCCGCTGTATTTTTATTGCGCGTATCATTTAAACATCCTGCTATTCTTGTTGCCCTCATTGTTTGTTCTCTTACCTCCCTGTCAACATCACCATAAGCTGAGATTTCTATGCCTAGGTACTTTCGAAAATAGCGTCCATATATTCATTTTATCTGAAATGGCATGGCAGCCATTCCGATAATAATAGAATGTAACGTTATAGGGTTTGGGATGACGACTAATGCGAAAGTTGTGGTAAGTCACTTGTTAGTGCATAAGAGTGCAAGTGCAAGAAAGCCTTACCAGCCATTACCAGGGGCTATACGGAAGTCGAAGGTATATCGGAGTCGCATAGGCGTAGTTAAGTCCCTGAATCTGGGGGGGCTTAAGCCCCGCCCTAGATACAATTAACTCAACAGAACGTTCTCATTTATACACTCCATATTGTATGTTCCTTTAAAATATTTTTTTAATAAGCAGTGCTGTTGTGTATATTTTGTAAAATTAATATTGTATATACGTTACTTATTATATTAACTATTATTGTGTTAGTGAAGAAGTTACTTGATGGTTTTTGCGGACCTTGTATTTTTATTATCTAAAATCTGCATTTGTGTTGCGTTAGTAAGCGTTTATTTTTTATTAGCTATACCGGATGGGTGAAACGGGTCCAAAGTTGTTTTTCAATTGTGTCTTATAGACGTCGTTGAAATAACCAACTTTTTCAATTAACTTTTTTTCAGAACACTGAAAAATAAGCAAGATACAGAACAAAAAGGTATATCAGGACTTGTGTGTATCAAAGTGTACCTAGTCTGTTTATGTTTAATATTTTGTTCGGATTCTTGTTAAATCGATTAGGCATTGTACTTATCAGTAGTCACTTTTTGGTTATCGTTGTTAATTTTAAATTAGTAAATCCTTAAAGTGGCACATTATTATGAAACAACTTTCAATATTTACCAGTTTAAAATTAACTATGATGACCTGAAAGTGACTAGTGCGAAGGTACAATGCCTGATCGATAAGACAAGAATCAGAGCGAAAAACTAAACATAAACAGACTTTGTACGTCATGATCCACAAGCCCGGATTTACTCTTTTGATTCTGTATCTCACTGATTTTTAGTTTTCGGAAAAAAGTATTTGAATAATTTGTTTATTTCAACGACATCTATATACAGTTTATAAAGTATCAACTTAGGACTCACACTCTGTATATGTTACGGTAAATGTGATTATTCCATCTATGTTGCAAAACATCCGGCGATTATTCATAATCACTAACAAATTTGGTAAATGTGATAAATTAATGAATATTCATCATATGATCTGGGAACTTTTGGCTTTCCAAACTTTGTACCTACTTAGAAATGTCATAATAGTCTAACATATCTAAATAAGTGATCAAAATACTCAGTTTTCTTTCGTACCAATAAACGAAACTCAAAAATCTTCTTGATAATGTGTATCATCCATTCTTTTTTTAATTAAATGTGCAATATACATGAGTGTGATGATATTTGAATTATTTTTGGCGGGTCTAATTTCATTCTCGGGGGGGCTAAGCCCCCCAAGCCACCACCTAACTACGCCTATGTCGGAGTGCCAGAATGGTCGGCGATTCGGGTTGATTCTTAGTTATTTCGCGTGCCTGGAGTGTAAGTGAAAGAGGGACGCCGCGCGGGGGGAGCCGAAAACAGGGTCCCGCAGGAGGCACGGGCACAGGCACCAGGGAACCGACTAAACGTAGTTTGTGTTTTCGCATGCCGCCCCGTTTCGCGTCGCCTGAAATATGAGACAAATAATTATCCGACGGAGGCAGACCTGCGACGCCAGCCGCAGCGCTGGAATTGCTTTCCTTCTGGGACACTACGACGCGACGACGGCCTCTCTGGTAGTCCGAACACTACTCTGACCAAAGCGACATCAACCATGATCTGCAATGGTGGTAGCTATGTATAAGAAACAAATCATTGGGAAGAACCAAAGACAAATGACTATAGACCGTATTCATAGTCGATACTTAAAGAGTTCCTCAATACTTGAGGCGTTGGGCAAACAATCAGTTTGAGGCACGTTTGAGGTTAGCGATGAATTTGATGCCGTCAGGCTCATAAAGTTTTCAGTTCAGTTTTACTTTTTATGGATTTTGCACAATTTTTATGTGTGTGTGTGTATCAGTATTTTACCTTCTAATTTAGTATTTTAAGATGAATCGATGCCGATTATCATTAGAAAACCCTGACGTTTTTCGAAGGTTTGTGAACATTATATTGTTCTATTGTACACCTTGCGTATCAATTGGAAGCTTTTTTTATAATTGAGCCGCTGAGATCTATCGGCAGGTGCTGAGTAAAATACAGGTTTCTTTTTCGATCAGATCGTATCCACAGCTAACCACAAGGCATGTATATGGCATATTGTTTTTTAACTTAAACTATTCTCAAGAAACCATTTTAAGTGAAGAAATTTGCCAAAAAGGAGCATAATCCAGCACAGTCTCAAATGATAACAGGAAGATGTTTGCCCAACGGTAGCCATATTGAAATAGTTTGACAGGTCGTTGGATTGCCTAATACTCAAGTAACGAAATGTCAAGGCGATTTTGTAGGTTAAGTTTGAAGTAAGGTGTGGTCAGTTTCTGTCGCATCCGGAAAAATGTCCCTACAAAATAACTTTATAACTTTGACATGAAATTCAAACGAAAAACCATTCATACATGTCATTATGTTTCCTTATTAAAGGGTTTACCTCACACCAACAACAACAATGTTGCCTTATGCTATATGTTAATTGTCAACAAATATCCGTACCACACGAAAGGGAGGAAGAACGTTGTCCTCTCTCAAATATATTTAAGCAAATTTGTAATGCTTTTTTCCACTTTGTCTATGAGGGTGAGGTGTGACAGTGTTGAGTAGTAACAAAAACTTGGGAAGGTTGTTCTTCATAATTCACAATAAATTCATGAAAATCAGAAGTTAGTACGGCTGATAAAGCATTCCTTAAGTAATCTATCCAGCTCATTTATAGTTCAGTGACCTCAATCAAATGATTGTAAAACACAAAACAGTATTTAAGGGAGCCGCAAATGTTAAGGAACCCTCAAGACGCAACTATGAATACCTTCCTTAGTAACTGATACTTTTGATTTTTCAAGTAAATATTTGAATATTGCATCTGATAAAAACTATTACCAATAGCGCAATCATTGTTTATTACAAAAAAACGGAAGCTAAATAATGAACCTTTATTCGTCGCTGGCGCTATTCAGATAGCAAGGCATTAATTTTTTTAATAATGGTGGCTGTGTTAGGTATATTAGCATTCACCATTTTCTACTCATAGTCCATTATTATTATTTTGTCACTACGGTCCGTAAAGTAGGGTTTACAAAGGTCAACTAGCTGTTCTAACTTGCTTGAACTAGCAGCCAGTAACTTGATTCGTTGCTGTTGGAAAAAAGGGCTAACAAAGAATAAACCGTGCACAAAAAGTGATTCACATAAACAAGTATTCAAACTGTTGAGCAAAAGCAGTCGAGCAAGTCAAACGACTTGAAACCCTATCAACTTGCTTGCTCAAGAAGGCCTCCTCTACCACAGTGCGTAATGTTGAAATATAACTCAAAAGGCATAGTTGTTCATGTAAACCGTCGTCCAAGTGGGTTAGTTAGATTTTCAACACGAAAATATATAATTTCCGGTTGTCCCTTGTTATTTTCCTACCGCGCAATCTCAGCAACCGCTGTATACATTTTGGTATGTGATACGTTGCGGAGTTCTAGTAGACAATGCTGCTATATTTTTGAAAATCTCTAGTCACTTCGGGGTGACAAGCAAAAAAACAGATTCCCGCTGGATGAGCGGTGCAAATATTATTGTAAAATTACGTTTTATTAATTATTTCAGATTTTTGCAATTTTTTAAGTAAAATATGAAAACCGTTATTTTATAATCTAAGGATCTTATTCTTAAATATAGTTTGTTTTAAAAAGACCTACAACTCAACACTTTTCACCGGTACATACTTTAAGACAGAATCTGAGATTCTCTATTCATTTGTTTATAACTTTTATTTGCCTATAAATCGCACATAACAAACAGCTAGGTGTTATTTCCATGACCAAGAAACTTGTCAGATTGCTGGAAAAATTGTAATTCCCTGGAGTATACGCACCACAAATCCTCGACACTTGCCTATGCTAGCTGCTTATAGCATCGGTGTGCCCTACAAAACGAAAAACAGGCCGCCGCCTTTTTTACGGTGTCTGCGTTTCACTTAATCCTTAATAGTCCCCACTCTGGTCGGCATATTTTAACAGAACCGTTTTCATAAAACTTCCAGTTCCCAGTTAAGTCTTATGGAGTTGGATGATTTAAGGGACTTGATAAGCCTAGATGGGGAATTATTTTTATTTTCCTCATTTAAAGGGATTCTCAAGCCTGCCCTGAATCGGAAAGTAAAAGGGGAGATATTTTTATAGGATGCCCTGAATACCTTCTTATAAATATTTATATAGAGCATGCTTCATATAAACCGAGAACAGTATTTGGTTAAAAAAATGTAAGCTTCATTTTTGGCATATTTTGAGTGTACGAAGCACTCTATAGCATTTTTCTTTTCTCTTTTTAAAATTTACACAAGCAACCTACTCATAACTAAAAAATAATTTGTGAAAATGCTAAGAATGAACGTGATTTTATATTCCTCAGATAGCTTCATTAGAGCAGTGTGATAAGACCTCTTCTCTTCATTGTCTACCTTAGATTAGATTCTAGAAAATTCTTTAATGCGCCTGATTTAGGTAATTTGAGGACGCTAATTACAAATCCGTCCGCTATTTTGAGTTTCAGTTTCGTTTAGCAAAAAATGGAAAATTTCAGACGCCCGTATCCTGAGCTCAACCTACAAAAAATCTAAAACCTTTATTTGATCTTCCATAAGGACGAAACCTCGTGTCCTAGATAATTTGAGGACGCTAATTTCAAATCCGGCCGCTATTTTGAGTTTCAGTTTCGTTTGACAAAAAATGGAAAATTTCAGACGCCCAGATCCTGAGGTTAACCTACAAAAAATCTAAAATCTTTAATTGAACTTCTATGAGAACGAAACCTCGTGTCCTAGATAATTTGAGGACGCTCATTACAAATCCGGCCGCTATTTTGAGTTTCAGTTTCGTTTGACAAAAAATGGAAAATTTCAGACGCCCAGATCCTGAGGTTAACCTACAAAAAATCTAAAATCTTTAATTGAACTTCTATGAGAACGAAACCTCGTGTCCTAGATAATTTGAGGACGCTCATTACAAATCCGGCCGCTATTTTGAGTTTCAGGTTCGTTTGACAAAAAATGGAAATTTTCAGACGCCCATATCCTGAGGTTAACCTACAAAAAATCTAAAATCTTCAATTGAACTTCTATGAGAACGAAACCTCGTTTCCTAGATAATTTGAGGACGCTCATTACAAATCCGGCCGCTATTTTGAGTTTCAGGTTCGTTAGACAAAAAATGGAAATTTTCAAACGCCCATATCCTGAGGTTAACCTACAAAAAATCTAAAATCTTTAGTTGAACGTCTATGAGAACGAAACCTCGTGTCCTAGATGATTTGAGGTCGCTAATTACAAACCCGACCGCTATTTTGAGTTTCAGTCTCGTTTAACAAAAAATGGAAAATTTCAGACGCCCAGATCCTGAGGTTAACCTACAAAAAATCTAAAATCTTTATTTGAACTTCTATGAGGACGAAACCTCGTGTCCTAGATGATTTGAGGACACTAATTACAAATCCGGCCGCCCTTTCAGTTTCACTTTTGTTTAACAAAAAATGGAAAATTTCAGACGCCCAGATTCTGAGGTTAACCTACAAAAAATCTAAAATCTTTATTTGATCTTCTATGAGGACAAAACCTCGTGTCCTAGATAATTGTACGACGCTAATTACAAATCCGGCAGCTATTTTGAGTTTCAGTCTCGTTTAACAAAAAATGGAAAATTTCAGACGCCCGGATCCTAAGGGTAATGTACAAAAAATCTAAAACCTTTATTTGGACCTCCATGAGGACGAAAGCTCGTTGCCTAGATAACTTGAGAACGCTAATTACAAAGCCGGCCGCTATTAAGATTCAATACTTACAGAAACAGCCCCAAATTTTGCATTACTCTGACTGATTGAAAATTGATTGGAAATGAAAACCATCTGCTAACGTTGGGACTGCATCTAGCCTTTTTCAAAGGACAAAATTAATCGACAAAATATTAGATTTGGAGTAACAGCCACAAGTTTAGTAAGTAAATTTGTGGGATATCTCGCTGTATAAGCTGCACATGTCCACCAATTGGTAATAATTAATGTAAACAATCAATGCAACTTTATGTCAGACATAAGCACGTATGACTCGACACAAGACTCAAATATAAACGTACCTTAAACCAGTTTGAGAGCTTCCGCTATTTTGAGTTTCAAACTTTTTTAACAAAAATCAAAAGTTTCACACTCCCCCAGCTTCAGGTTTACCTAAAAAATTCAAACGTCTCTGTTTGGCTGTATCAGAAGGAAACCTCGTGTGCTGGATCAGTAATAGAATGGGGAAAGTTTGTTGCGATCGAAACACGGTCAGACAATAACCAGAATCAGAAATCGTCTGTAGCGGCCATGTTCGTTCGTCCAGGAAACCAACCGCATTGTATGTGCGTCAGATGCTAGTTTTCTGCTCCAACAAAACTCTATCGCAAGCTGTAGCTTTGTAAGCCGGTGCATCCCATTATGCCTGTGCGGTATTTTCTGATTGATTACGCTCGCGAATGTTTAACCTCACTTGCATAGCATGCCATGGACGTCCTCAAAATATTTACCAACAAAGTTTGTACAACTGACATTTTTTTTCCTAGGATAAATCCGAAAGAACTGTCTCCGTTAAAACTGCAATATTACCCGATATAATCATGATAAGGAAAGATTAGGAAATTCACAAAAAGACCCTAGCATTCTAAGCCCCTTATAGATGCAGGAAAATATCTGCTTGTCCTCGAGAGAATAAAACACTTTATAGCGGACAGGAGCTGATAAATGTTGGAAATGTTGAGAATCGAACTCAAGAGAAATGACACATATAAAGTCAGTGAATAAAGCAAACAGGGACGTTGTTTCCTTGACTCGGGAGATTTCGTCTGACAGAAAGCCGAGTAGTGGAAAACCTGCTACTGAAGATTGCCAGATGTTTCTGTTTTTACTAAACTGTTCGGTAGTCATCAAGTACGGAGATTCAGTATTTTGTAAAGTTTATAACACAAAATTTAGTTATTTGTCAAAATAGTACAGTTTTTGACTGCCAGAGCTAGCCTGCTTCACAGTGGAGATCAGGTCATAATTATACGAACAATTTGAAGTATCGACAAATATTTCAGACCAAATTTAAAAAAAGATGTATTAGTTTTAGTTGAATAAAAAGGGTGGCCATACATGCGTTGACGTAATATTACCATTACGAATAACTAGTTTAATGCTATGTTACATCCGAATTTATAATAAATTTATATGTACATCATCATCATGGAGTTCCAAAGTTTTAAACAGACTCCAATAAATACTCTGCACAAAATTAAAATGTTGTACAGTCATGCTATTTGTCTTGTTTCCATTACAGCCTTCAAGGCTTTGTTGAAATTTCAGTGAACCTCATTAGAAACAAAAGTTGCTTATTTCGTTCACAGAAATGTGGAGTTTGTAACTGATTCGTGAAAAATTAGGAGCAAGTTTTTCTAAACACTGTAACAGTGGCAATAATTTTATATATTTATTGACTGTTTTGTTATGTCAAACCTCAGTAAAGTTTTCTATGATATCTTTGATATATATATATATATATATAGGACAAAACAAAAACAAAAAGGGTGCAACCCGGGCTCCGACACACCGGGCTGCTGTTCCATTTCCCAGCGACTACTCCTCACACCGTGAGGTGAGCAATCACTGGGTCCGCGAATCGTGCGTCCTAAGCAGACGAAGGGACCCATGGATGACTGCCTTCTGCATTCTGGCGGCTAAGATGTGCGCCGCCGCACGGCACACCGGCATTTTGCGCAGTGCAGAGAGCAGCGTATCCCTCATACCACCTAGGGATCCAATGACCATTACTAGCAGACTCACAGTGTAGTCCGGCCAGAGCCTGCGAAGTTGTCCGAGGAGCTCCTGATACTTGTATATATATATATATATATATATATATATATATATATATATATATATATATATATATATATATATTCCCGTCTGGGTCCGGGTTTAGAATGTTCCCAGGGTTTAATCTGCCTGTCGTAAGAGGCGACTAAAAGATTGGTAGTCCTTGCCTTAAAAGGGCCTATGGTGGTCACCGGCTGTGAAAGCAGGCGTATGAACCACCATAGTGAGGAAGCGGCTGCACCTATGTTAAGGACGGCTTCCCGACAGCGTCTGACCCCAGGTTAGGGGCGGCTGATAGCAAACCTGGCAGTAGGTATAAAATGCGCCCCCAGGAAGCCGACCAACATCAAACGGCTATTCGGTGCGTGGCGACACTGTGGGGATAACCCAAGCCAGGGATGAAAGCCGGCCGGCAACCTGTACAGGTCATCCCTAGGAGGCAATGTGGTCGGCTGCCTCCGAAATGTCGGCTGGGGGCCCTAAGGCTAACCACCGGACGGGCCCTACCTTCTGGTTCGACCGCCCCAGAAGAAGAGCACCCACACCAGGCCGGTATCGGAAGCCGGCTCTGGGCAAGGTGGCGGTGCCTCGGATCGCCCTGACGACGACACACGCAACGACATGGACCGTTTTAGGTGGACGACGGAACTGAAGGATGACCTGCTGAGCTGCTACGAGAGCAGTAGCCCGCGCCGTAGGGGATACATGTCCCGCATGCATGGGAGGTGGTGTGAAATGCATCCAGAGCATAGCACAATTACCTCCCAGAGCTTGCGGAACCAGGTATTTTACCTTCGGGGGCAGGGATACGTTCGTGCTCCAGCTCAGTCTGCCCCTCCGGCGACTGAAAGGCCTGTTAACCAGGCTGAAAGGTCGCCGATGAGGCCCGCTGAGAGGGAAATCGACGAAGCCGTCTCACCTGGAGATTTCAGTGACCGAAGGGCCTTGCATAACAACAAGAGGTCCTTCAAGCTGGCAGATTTAAAGAGAGAGGATGAGGCGTTGAGTGAACGTCTATCGGAGGTCTCTGACATTTGGAGCATCAATTGCGAAATTTACGCTGCGGCTCTGAGGCTGGCTGGACAGGGGAGAGTGAGAGACTCTCCTGTCGAGAGAGCACAGAGGCGGGTGCGCCAGATGGAAGCGAAAATCCAGTTGGCTCGCCAAGAAGCATCCCGTATCCAGTGTGTGATGGAATATAGAGCGGCCGGTAGGCCTTTTACGCGCCGCGTGCGCCAGATAGCCCGAGAGCTAAGGCGCGACCATCACACGCTCAGTCAAGCGGTACTGGTTGTTGTCAAGCAGCATTGTCTTGACAGGATACGGACGCTAATCGCTGCTAAACGATCACTGGTGACGCGGGCGAGAGGTTTGGAGGAAAACAGATTGTTTTCCGAAAAGCCTGCTCGTCTCTTCCAACAGCGACCACCAGTCATAGAGCAGCCGCCAACTGCTGATCGCGTGGAGACTTTCTGGAGGGGCATTTACGAACACCCCAATCCTCTCCAAGCAGACACTCCGGCCTTGGCGCAGTTCGAGTCCGTTTGTAGGAGGACTCCAAACCTGAATGTACTGCGTCACCCGATAAACACGGAAGAAATTCTTGGTGCCTTACGAGGCGCAAAGAATTTCGCAGCTCCTGGCCCGGATGGCATAAACACCTACTGGTTGAAAAAGTTTCCCAGTTGCCACCGGCATTTAGCTAGAGTTTTTAACTCGTGGCTAAATCAGGAGCAGCCAATTCCGGCTTGGTTTGTCGAGGGTCGAACCGTGCTTCTCCCGAAGACCGGAGATTTGTCTGATCCTAAAAACTACAGGCCAATAACATGTCTGAACGCATGTTACAAGCTCTTCACCAGAATCTTGTACATGCGTATCCTTCAAGCTGTAAATCCCGTATTTCTCAGCGTATATGAACAAAGAGGGTCTAAGAAAGGAGTAGCTGGCTGCAGGGATAACCTGTTGATTGACCGCTGTGTCACACAGGACTCCGTGCATTACCTGCGAAACCTTTCTATGGCCTGGATCGACTATCGGAAGGCATTCGACACTACGTCTCATGAACTGATTGTGCGGCTGTTGGAATGTCTTTCGGTAGATGATCAAATAGTGGGATGCATCAAACAACTGATGCCGCTCTGGAAGACTCGGTTCACTATAACATCGGGTGAAACCAGGGTTCGAACAGAGTTGGTATCATTTAAAAGAGGGGTCTTCCAAGGAGACTCCTTGAGTCCCTTGCTCTTCTGCATCTCGCTACTGCCTTTGTCGATAGCGCTGAAAAATACTAAGGGATACAGCTGTGGCAAGCCCAATTACCGGAGGCACAAGGTCACCCACTTATTTTACATGGATGACCTGAAACTCTATGCCTCCGGACAACGCGATTTAGAGCAGTCGCTGAGGGTAGTGCAGGATTACAGTCAAGCTATTGGTATGGAGTTCGGGATAGACAAATGTGCCATGGTTCATCTCAAAAGAGGACGTTGCGGAGATAGTGAAGATGAGGAGCAGCTCGTTGATGGGAGCATCTTGCGACAACTGCATGCCGGAGATACCTATACCTACCTTGGAGTGGCGCAGCGTCACATCCAAGAGGCAGAATTGGTCAAAGAGTGTCTCCGCCGCAAGTATTTGCACCGACTCCGGCAGATCTGGTCGTCAGAACTGTCCGGCAAAAACAAAGTCGCTGCCACAAACATGCTTGCGGTCCCATTGTTGCTATACAGCTTTGGTGCTATCCACTGGAACGTGGAAGAGCTGCGACAAATCGACATAAAGACCCGCAAAAGGATGAATATGGAGGGAAGTCTACATCCTAGATCCTCTGTCCCGCGAATATACCTCCCGCGACACCTGGGAGGGCGTGGACTATTGAGTTTGGAGCATCTGCACAACAGAGTAGTACTGGCCACTGCCTGCTATGTTACGACGAGCACCGATCCCCTGATCCGCTTTGTGCGAGAGCACGAGATTGCGGGTAAAGGAGCCTTCCTTTTTAAAGCAGCAACACGGGCAGCCGAAGAACTTAGTCTCACGCTCGACTTCACGCGGAGGTGTCAGCAGTCCGTTACGGAACTTGCTCCCGCACAATTAAAAACCCGGATTAAAACTGCTGAAGTCCAATTGCTTTTAAGACTTCACAAGGATAAACCAATGCACGGAATCTTCTACAAACATCTAGAAGAGCATGGTTTATCTGAGCAGTTGACCTTCTCCTTCCTAAGGTCTAATGGGTTGAAGTCGGAGACTGAGAGCTCTATAATGGCTTGCCAAGACGGTGTCTTCAACACCTTAGTATACCGTAGCCGGATTATGGGTATGGATGTGCCCGATATCCGCTGTAGAGCCTGCCTGCAGGCGCCAGAGACCCTTACGCACCTCTTGTCGGCGTGTAAGGTGTACGCTGGCACAGCCTACGTCTATCGGCACAACGCGGCTCTACGAGTGCTATACTACCATTTAAGGCACTCATACGGTATAGATGAGACACCGGTGCTGCCATACGCTCCAGGGGACATTGAGTCCGTTGTGGAGAACGAGAGGTGCCGAATTTACTGGAACTACTCATTCTCCACGCTCGAGCTTATACATGCAAATAAGCCCGACATAGTCCTCCTCGACTACCAACAAAAGGCGATGTTCGTTATCGAGTTCTCGGCACCTGCCGAGGGGAACATCGTCTCTAAGGAGGAGGAAAAGCGGACCAAGTATCAGGAGCTCCTCGGACAACTTCGCAGGCTCTGGCCGGACTACACTGTGAGTCTGCTAGTAATGGTCATTGGATCCCTAGGTGGTATGAGGGATACGCTGCTCTCTGCGCTGCGCAAAATGCCGGTGTGCCGTGCGGCGGCGCACATCTTAGCCGCCAGAATGCAGAAGGCAGTCATCCATGGGTCCCTTCGTCTGCTTAGGACGCACGATACGCGGACCCAGTGATTGCTCACCTCACGGTGTGAGGAGTAGTCGCTGGGGAATGGAACAGCAGCCCGGTGTGTCGGAGCCCGGGTTGCAGCTTTTTTATATATATATATATATATATATATATATATATATATATATATATATATATATACGGTAATTTTGCCAACTTAATATACCTACAAGGATACAGTACCTAAGCTGGAAACTTCAGGAAACGGTCAAGGTCAGATGTGATAGACTCGTCGGCAACAGTCAAAAATAATAATAATAATTAGACCTCAATATTGATTGGGGGAACGTACAGTTTATTTTGAGAAAATATATGGATGCCGTGTATTTCGTTGAACTGCAACAGTTTATTTTACAAGCAATTTCAACCACGCACGTAACGCGGCTGTCATAACGAATTCAGCCGAGAGCAGCATGCAATACGATCATATATTATGCACCGGAATGAATTGAAGTTTACCAAAAAAAAAAAAAATGAATTGCCTGCCGCCACGCCGTACGCTGCGAAGTGCTACCGTAAGAGCCAAACCACACGAGCGGAAATTCCGCAGCGCATTTCACGCATAGAATAGAATAGAATACAGTACAAAACAATACGATACAATACGATGCAATACGATACAATACGATACAATACAATAATAATTTATTGTAATTAGGTTTACATTTAAATAAACATTGACAACGTCAGAAACACATATGAACTATACTGTATTCACAGCCAAGTTAGACCAAATGAAAACAAGTCCGCGTGCGTGATCGGATCATGTCGGTAGGGTCCCTAATAGTCCAGTACACTGTGTGTGAATTGTGTGTAATCCGGCAAGTAAAAACCCCCAAGACTGACTGGAAATCAGATCCAAATATGCGATGCCAAGTGTTCATTGCCTAAATGATCATATGAAACTGGCAACTGGCTACTTTTAATGATTTGCAATGGGTTAATAGGACAACTCTTTTAAATAGTAATATAAAATTCCATAATTGCACTGGACTATTGCTGGCGCGTTCGCAGATGGCATGCGACTGTTTATGTGAAATCTGTCTTGGGATTGAATATACTGTAAGTAAAACAATTTAAACACATTAAAATCACATATAAAACTATCCCTTTGGTTATCAAAATATTCTTGCAGGCTGTAAAACGCCTTGTCTAGTAAATATGCTTTCAAAGTTTTTTTGAAGCCAAGCCAGCAATATGGAAAATGTCTTTTATATGACTTGGTAAAGCGTTGCGTACAGTTTGGTTTTATGGGTTGGTATGCTTAAATCATTACAGTTTCTAGTGAGTATGCTCTTGTAGAAGGTACCGTTTGTCCTAAATTTACCGATATTTATCTTAGTATGTATCAACAGCAATGCTAAAAATATACAGGGTGAGTTTTTAGTACCGGCCCGGTCGATAACTCCACTATTGTAGAAGATAGCGAAAAAAGTTGTAAATAAAAGTTGTAGCCACTGATATGCTCGTTGCTCAGAAAATATTGTGCTTTATACAGGGTGATCCATAACTACGTGGTGATGCAAACATATATTTTTTTAAGTGAGACACCCTATATATTATCCCATTTTTAAATTCCACTAATAATTTCTCTTCTCACAATATAAGGTACTATAACATTATATAGGGTATTTCAAAAGTTATGACCATTTTTATATCCAAATCGCTGTCAAACAAACGTACTGTATATCAAAAAGTAATGAATCAAACATATTTTTTTTAAACAGAAAAATTAAAAATACACTCTAGTTTTAAAATCGGCTATAAAAAAAGCCCGCGACGCATATTCGTATAGAGGGTGATGCAGAATGCAAAATCCAGATTTTCCCTGTTTTTTAATGTAACCTCCAACATTTTATTGTACAAAAGAATTGCTTTTAATATGCTCTTTCATCTTTGTATAGCACTTGTTGTACCTACGTCCATCAGTTTCCGAGATATTTCGATTTTTCGTTAAATTTAAAATATAGCTTCTATTTCTGTACTGAAATTTATTCATTTTGAGAAAGTACTATCGAATTTGTTTTTTATTTAACGAACAACTAAATCATAAGGTCATGACAGTATTTAATGAAGTCAAAACCCTGAATCATCAAGAAAATAAAGTCAAGTATGCTGAGGAAACAATTTTGTAGGCGTGATGCATAATTATCAAGCAGATTTATCAGGTAGGCTTTTAAAAATTGGCAGTTTTAATAACCTGCTCAATAATTCCGTACTGCGTTAAAAACGAGCTTTAAAAATTAATTTTTCCATTCAGGGTATTTAGGGGAATCTTTGAGAAATTGCCTACTTGCCTCTAGAATATATCAAATATGAACAGGAATATCCAGAACGGAGGCACTCTAAAACTAATGCGTTTAAAATATTGAAGAATCGTTTTATTTGGACTGTGTCGTTTAACATTTCATAGCCTACCTGATAGATCTGCTTGATAATTATGCATGTCGTCTATAAAATTGTTTCCTCAGCACTCTTGACCTATAATATCTCGTTAATTCAGTGTTTTGACTTGATCAAGTACTATTATGGCCTTACATTTTAGTTGTTTGCTAAGAAAAGATAAAATTTGATAGTATTTTCTCAAAATAAATAAATGTTAATAAACAAATAGTCGGTATATTTAAAATTTGTAGAAAAATCGAAATATCTCAGAAACTAATGAATGCAGCCAAAACAAGGGCTATACGAAGATAAAAGAGCATATTAAAAGCAATTCATTGGTATAATAAAATATTGGGGTTACATTTAAAAAAAGAGAGAAAATCTAGATTTTAATTCGACATCACCCTGTATACGAATATGCGCCGCAGCCTTTTTTATAGTCGATTTTAAGACTAGAGAATAAAAAAATTATTTTTGAGGCATCACTTTTTGATATACAGTACGTTAATTTGACAGCGATTTGGATATAAAAATGGTCATAACTTTTGAAATACCCTGTATAATGTAACAATATCCTATATTGGAAGAACGGAAATCATTATTGGAATTTGAATATGGAATAATATAGAGCGTGTCTCATTTAAAAAAATGCATGTTTGCATCACCACGTAGTTATGGATCACCCTGTATAAATCAAAATATTTGTATAAATCAAAATATTTTCTGAGCAAGGAGCATATCTGTGGCTACAACTTTTATATACAACTTTTTTCTCCATCTTTTACATTAGTGGAGTTATCGACCGAGTCGGTACTAAAAACTCATCCTGTATATAGGCAAGGTACTGTCAGTATCTTTAAATTCCTGAAATACTCTCTGTAGGATGTTGATCTGGGCAGTTTCAGGGCTTTACGTATAATGTTTAATGATAGAGATGCCAGGGTACTGGAATAAATTCCAGAACTGGTGTAATTTGGTAAACCACCTTACACATAGACACTGCCAGTAAACTGAACGAGTATTTCATTTAACAAAAAGACGTAACGATGAAGGGCCAGAAGTTATTTTACGGTCTCTCCGCTCATTTAGAAAAACATTTGGTGGTGGTGCAGGGCCATCCATTTGATTCGTGAAAAAATGTTGAAGGGCTGCGGAACAGCGCCATTCCACGCGATACTTAATTATTTAGGCGAGAGCGACCCTGCGAAAATAAGGACGATTTTATTGCAGCTAAAACTGACACTAAATTTTGTTCCTTATACCGAAGACGTTCGTTGGTAGGACGGGTTTTTTGCTCGTTAGCCCACCTGCCTTTAATGAGGCAAGGAAACTCGTAAAATTGTTTATGGGCTAGGTAACGAACCTAACTTGTATCATGCCAGGTATTTGCTATAAGCGGCGTTTCTATGTAAGCCGATTTATTGCTCTGCTGTATGTGGGACGTGTTGCGTCCCTTATTTTATTTCTCGTTTCAGAAAAACGTCCAAGTTGTATGTTTCATTGAATACAATACTTTCCTTACTCGGTTGCTATACAATGTGTTCCACCATCACGGCGACAAACTTTGACTCCATGGGTTCGCGCAGTTATAGTGCCATAGCTTGATTATTTATCGACCGATTCACGACATTTTGGACTCATTTTATACGAGAATGACTGGGCATATCAACTAAAGCAAAAAAAGGTAATACCTAACAATTTCTAAGCCTAAAAAAATTCACCAAACTGGAAAAAAATTTTTGAAATGCACTTATTTGGGTTACTTACAAATAATTTGAAAAAAAGCCGTATTAATATCTATTTGTTAAGACATTCTAATGTTTATCAGGATGTTTCCTGTCTTACCACATGCAATTCGTTTATGTGGCGCTAAAATTTTCGACAGAATAGGCCTTTTTGTATTATGACTTCTGTATCACAGCGCCATGTGTTCACGCAGTTGTAACGCCATATCTTGATCATCTATCGAGCGATTCACGACTTTTTGGATTTTGGATCTTATAGGGGAATGACTGGGTGTATCAACTAAAACAAAAAAATACAATATCTGACAATTTCTAAGGCTAAAAAAAATTCACCAAACTGAAAAAAACTTTTTTTTTTGTAATGCACTTGTTTTGGTTACTTGCAAATAATTTGAAAAAAAAGCCGCATTAGTGCCTATTTATTAAGACAGTTTAATGTTTAGCAGGATGTTTCCTATCTAACCACATGCAATTCGTGTATGTAGCACGAAAATTTTCGACAGAATAGGCCTTTTTGTATTATGACTTCTGTATCACAGCGCCATGTGTTCACGCAGTTGTAACGCCATATCTTGATTATTTATCGAGCGATGCACAAGTTTTTGGACCCATTTCATAAGGGAATGACTGGGCATATCAACTAAGGCAAAAAATAATATCCGACAATATCTAAGGCTAAAAAAATCCACCAAACTTAAAAAAATTTTTGTAATGCACTTGTTTTGGTTACTTGCAAATAATTTGGAAAAAACCCATCTTAGTGCCTATTTATAAACACAGTTTAATATTTATCAGGATGTTTCTTGTCTAATGACACGCAATTTGTTTATGTAGCACTAAAATCATCGACGAAATAGGCTTTTTTATTACGACTAATTTTGAAATAAACGAGAATTTGGTATGCATATTGTCTTTATTGGACTTCGGTACAGATTATTACTTAAATGTAATTTACATGAGCTGTTCTTAGAGTGGCACCGGTAAACAATAACACGAGAGCAGTCGATGCCGTTGACACAAAAGTAAAAAATAACTGACTTGAAGAGTGTTTCATTTTGCAGCACTGACTGGATAACGTAACGGCCAACTTTAATGAAAATTTTCGCGATTCAACATTGGAAAAACTGTTCTAGGTCATTTGAATGTGTGAAACAGGAGAGGTAAATCAAAAAAAAATCTGAATAGTTTGACCGCGCTGTATATGTGTAGCTCACATAATGCATCAGCTGTAACTTCTTAAAATAATAAATTCCGTGTATCTAGCCCGTGTCAACGACTTCCGTTCTACCGCAATAAATCCGATGCACAATATATAACGAGCGTACGCCATTACTTAGCACGCAGGGGCCATTCAGGTGAGTGTGTTGATATCGCCTGCGGGGGAATTAGATAACAAAACATTAACAGCGATTGCCTCTATATGGAAAAGTCTGGTCACACTTCAAGGGTTAGTACTACGAATAGTCACTAGTCAAGAGTAGTGTTGGGACGAGCGAACTTTACCGAGCGAACGTTCCCATAAATTCCGTAATAGGGTACTTGCAGAAAAAAATATTATGTCGTTTACGCGTTTCTTAGATCCTAGTAAACATGACAAAATCACTTGTTTGGTTTTTTGGAATCGGCTGTGAGAGATATTCTAAAAATAATTTCAAATGCCGGAAAATCCCGCGCAAACAACCTCTGACGTCATTTATATCGTATAGCGATGGGATGTAAAGTATTGATATTCGATATCGATAGTCAGTGCTAACCTAACTTTTTGACATTGATCATTATAACCACAAAACACAGTCACACACAAAAGTACAAAAGTAAAAAGAATAAAAGTTAGGCTAGATTACTAATTCACTTTGTAGGGATGGGCTTGAATTAGATTCTACCTTTGGATTCAATAAAATGATGGCTTCGATTAGTTGCGAATCTCGGTCACACACAGGATGAACTGTGATACCTATCAGATATAAAAATGTATTGCAACGAAAATGCTAGTGGGTTAATTGCCTGTTTCAAATATGTTTAAGCATCAATAAATTGAGTCGCATTGTTAAAGAATTCAGATCATCTCTAGTTTGCAGTTGAATCTCACTGACCTGCTCTGTAGCAGTATCGATTGCCGATATCGATAAGATATCTATGACGTCAGCCCTTGTTTTGAGTCACGTGGAAAAATTTGAATATATCCTTATTTTATTTTGCAAATATCTTTTTTTGGCCGTCAGTAAAATCATGTTTTTTGTTTCCTACTGCTTGTTCATATGGTTTTCTTTACGCTATGTATACTCCCGAGGCGATTTCACGACCTCTGCAAGTACCCTATTCACAGTAAAGTCCGCTATGGTTCAAGCGAAAGTTCCCTATTATTTAGTGTGGCATTTGAGAATCCTCACTTGCACGTTGCATACAGTTGGTGTTGAACTTTTAGTGATAACATAATAAGGTATAAATACTCAAAATATGCCGAATTGTAAGGGTTTTTTTTTTAGGAAAACTTTAGATAACAAAGTGTTAATAATAAAACTGTGTACGCATGTATGTTTTGTTTTTGAATGAACAAGATTTTGTTCATGTGCTTGTTCTTTCAATACTTTCATGATTTTTCAACGAAGTGAAGTTTCTTTTTTATTAACAGGCTTTTATTGTTCAATCTGTATGTTTGTGGGTAACGCTCCATTGGATTGAGAAGTCAGACCGAACATTGAACGCTCCTACTTTGCTGCGAAAATGATTTTGACGGCTTCAAAACCGTCAGACTAACGGTCGTATATGCCAACTAGAGCACACTATCCAGAAGAGAGCAATTGAATCGGTGAGTGGAAAAACAGTATAAGTCCAAAATTGACGGTTTTTAACTGAGATAGCCAAAATCATATTTCAAAGTGATCCCTTCTGATGTGTTTAAGAACAGTATAACTAACACACAATGTACGCATTTTCGAGGGTACCTGTTATTGGACTGAGTGGAAGAACGGTACAACTCTGGTTGTTATATCGTTTTTCCACTCAATGTCTGATTTCCGTCCTTGCTGCCTGAGTTCGACAATCGACATGCGATAAGCTGGTGGCCAAGGTACTATAAAATATGAAGTCAAGTTATTTGACTTAGTACATTACGGTGATAGCAAATTATTATTTTCCCATAGCATAAAGCTATAGTCTGAGATTCAACCCATGCAACCAAATCATCGCCCGCCCGCAAAAAAGTGTATTATACCGCTAGGTATTTCTTTCACAGGTCAATGGCAGCCTATTATGAATACAACAAATTTTTTAGTTTTACAATCCCCCACCCCCTAACCACCCCAATTTCACTCCCACTAAAAAAATAGAAAATACCTAAAAATTAAGTTTGAGGAATATTTGAAAATTTTTATTTTTTGCTAATTACTCCCATGCACCATGCACCGATTCTCAAAACTATAGATGCGTTACCTACTAAGGCTCCACAGCATATTGCAACCCAAATTTATGTAGATACTATAAAACGCCCAAAAAGTGTATTATCTCGAAATCGAAAATTTACGCGATCGCAGTTCTCCCTTCACCTATCGGTGTGGGAAGTAAAATTCTGTAAGTCGGTCCTGAAAGGATATAATGAAATCTCAGTTTCAACTTATCATTGTTGATCTATGACAGTTCTACACCAGGGTATATTTTTACTGGTGTTTTCATTGGAGGACTAGGTACAAATACGTTTGAACTGCTTAAACCTAATGTCATCCCCGTTTCTCCAATCGAAGCAGCCTACAAAAAACCATTATCAATGAATGCAAATAAGATCAGTGATTTAAAAAAAAGTCATAAAAGTGCATGGATGGTGAAATTTTGGATATTTAGTACCATATTACCTCTTGGGAGACTACCAACGAAGATCAACCGGAATGATAATAGGGATGTAGTACAATCTAAAGCTGACATACATTAATAATCGCTTCTCAATTAAAAATATTTACATTTTTTATGTTTACTAAATATTGAGTGGAAAAACAGTATAACTCCACGTTCTTTTTTCTGCTTTACAGCCCTCCAGAACACACTTAAAGGAACCTGCTCAGCAAGTTTATATAGAGGAAATCATCCTCGAAGTCATCCTTTATAATATTTCTATAGACTCCATTGCTGTAAAATTAAAACCTTATAGTCAAAACATATATTTGTGTTTTTCTCAAAACAAGGATTTTGGAGATGTATTGTTTTTCCACTCACTGATTCAATTAGATTAATCAATACGCCTAACCTCAAAAAGGACCTCAACAGGCTAGAAGAACATCGAAGAAGGGTGGCCAACCTATCCCTGTTTTACAGATTCTATCACGGAAGATGTTCGAGTGAGCTCTCTCAGATAATAACACCACAGGTCGTCCGAACCAGGAACACTAGAGAAGCTCTGCGAGCTCATCCTTACCAGGTCGAGGTCCCCACTCCCCGAACCAGTCTCCTCCAAAATTCCTTCTTTTGAAGAACTTCGACGCTGTGGAATGAGCTGCCGGGGAATTTGTTTCCCAACGGCTACAACTTGCAGCGTTTCAAAACTAACGTACACCGCCACTCATCCTCTTGCAACGGTTCTACAGCGTCATAGACTTTTAGCCTTTGCGGGAGGTTGATCATAAAAAAAAGGATAGAGATATAGAGAGATATATAGTAAGCCTTAAGGCTGCAGTTTTAATGGGGACAGATCTGTCGGATGGCTGCTAGGAAATACAGGGAGTCAAACCACTTGTCTTGTTATTACTCAGAACGAGAATGATTGTTCACTTGTTCTAAAATGCTCGTTATTCTCCTGAACTGTCCTTTGCGACTGATCTATTTATTAGTAGTGCTGATATAATAGTGTTGTTCAGCGAAAGCTGTCAAAGCTGAAGGCATTCCGTGCGCGCCATTATGTTCCTGTTGAACTTTCTGATTGATTGCTTTCGTGAATGGATCCCAGCCGGTTCCTCAACTTTGTGCTACATTCATTAATTTGTTCTTGTTCCACGGTTATCGGTTATATCGCGTCTAAATAGAAACAAATGAACGCTCCGATTTTTGTAAATTGAAGCGAATAAGGTTGTTCTGATGAAATCGTCTGACTATTGAAGATTCGAGTGGATGAAGAAGATAAAATGATCCTATAAGTTTAGTCATTTTCATGGTGAAATTTAGATACATCTAAACTCCTAAAGGAGGTATGTGGCTAAATTTTAAATATAAGTAACAGGTAAAGCATGCAGTGAATAGGCTACTTGCAGAAAAAAATATTATGTCGTTTACGCGTTCCTTAGAGCCTAGTAAACACGACAAAATCACTTGTTTGGTTTTGTGGAATCGACTGTGAGAGATATTCCAAAAATTATTTCAAATGCCGGAAAATGCCGCGCAAACAACCTCTGACGTCAGTGATATCCTATAGTGATGGGATGTAAAGTATTGATATTCGATATCGATAGCCAGCACTAACCTAACATTTTGACATTGATGATTATAACCACAAAACAGTCACACACAAAAGTAAAATCAAAAGAGTAAAAGTTAGGCTAGATTACTAATTCACTTTGTAGGGATGGGCTTGAATTAGATTCTATCTTTGGATTCATTCATAATGGGATGCGTCGAAATAAAATGATGGCTTCGATTAGTTGCGAATCTCGGTCACAAACAGGATGAACTGTGATACCTATCAGATATAAAAATGTATTGCAACGAGAATGCTAGTGGGTTAATTGCCTATTTCAAATATGTTTAAGTATCAATAAATTGAGTCGCATTGTTAAAGAATTCAGATCATCTCCAGTTTGCAGTTGAATCTCACTGACCTGCACCAGTATCGATTGTCGATATCGATAAGATACCTGTGACGTCAGCCCTTGTTTTAAGTAACGTGGAAAAATTTGAATATATCCATATTTTATTTTGCAAATATCTTTTTTGGCCGTCAGCAAAATCATGTTTTTTGTTTCCTACTGTTTCTTGATATGGTTTTCTTTACGCTATGTATACTCCCACATACCCTATTATTTACTCCAGTAAAAAAATAGAGCCTCAGATCATCATAAAAAATGTCTTTGACTGTATATGCACTAAATTGGATTGCAATGTAATAATAGTCCTGAAAACGGGTGAGAAAAATGCACTTTCCGGATTTTTGGAAACATTGTCCACATTCACATTACCATACTTTATCTGGATATTGCATATTCAGCATATTCCATGTTACATTTCCGTACAAAAATGTATCTAGGCAACTTTTTTCGCAGTTTCTGTCACCGTTTGTTCATAAAGCTGTAGTTCGGATTTTACTGAAACATTCGCGATTCTTTATGACCATAAATGTATCTACAAATTCCGTTAATCTAACAGTTGGGAGTTTTTGTGCGACAGTGACGATGTAATTATGACAATGAGTCAAATTAACTTGTTTCCATTACTGCATTGTACGTTTGAAGAGCCTTTTAATTGACACTTGTTAGTTGTATCGAAGTTTTAAATTAAGAAAAAAAATATTTTTTTTGTGATAAATGGAAAGGTCATATATAAGTTTTATAACAAAACTGTTTTTGTTTTATTTTTTTTCTTAATAATGCAAAAGTTATATCGAAATAAAAATGGGTTTTTGAATCGAGTACCTACCGAAAACACGCCAACTGCTCCCGAACCCGTGTGACGTCACCATGGCGGTAAGGATGCTCCTTTGACCAACGACGTCCTACTCCGATACTAGATTCTAGATTCCCAGCCAATCGCAAAAATACGTACTGCTAAACTGGTAACTAGTGTATATTTGTTGCAACACAGTCGATGAATGAAGTTTGCAGCTCCAGACGAAGTCTACGAACGAAATAAATATCTTTTTGAATGTTTGAGGTTGAAGTCAGATTACAGATTTCAGTAAGTAAGTACCTAATCAAATATGTGTCGTTGAAAAGATCTCCTCAATTGAAGTATAGCCTAGTGGTTAGAGCGTCCGCTAGTGGATCTCAGAGTCTTTGGATCGAAACCCAGGCGTTCAACGTTTTTTTTATTTTTTTTATCAAAAAATTTATTGATGTGCTTTTTGCACTTGTTACGCACATTTTTTCTACGATCAACATAAATAAAAAATCACAATGGACGCTAAATACACAAAACGCCAAATTGACATTTCATTGCAAAACGCTAGCTAAAGGTTACTTAGACTGTCAAGGGTCGAAGAGTCTCAAGTGTCATTCACAAACTAGCTCCAGCGCTACCCGTGACTGCGGTAGGAACTAAACGAGGGCATCCTTGCACGATTCTTTACTTGTCAGCATTGAAAAAGACACGTCATAACTTCGAGACTATCCATATTTAAGAGGGTAGCTGCAGGTCATCATTTTATTATGATCTGACACATTTCAGCAACTTTTTGAGATGAACCCTTTTGTAAGGAAGGCGATGATAATATGTGTTACATTTTCAATGTCAGTATAATTTATAGAAATGTGCCCTAAATTGGAAAGCATGGATCAGCAGCCACGTGGCGTCCAACACACATTTTGCATTCACAAGGTTGTGCCGTGTCGACGAGGCCAGTAATAACCGCCGGATGAAAACGGCGGGTTTGATTTTCAGTCACAAATACTCTTTGAAAACAATCCAAATGAATGGTGAAGCGAGAACGATAATAATTTTCCAGGCATGAGAACCGGCGGAATCCGCTGGCGCTGACTGGAACGACAACCGCTGAATTCGAAATTATTTTTCACTATTAACACTCTTGTGTCGCTCCACTGGAAACCCATCTGATTGGTTTATATCGCTGACGCTTTAAACATTCATTGATTCATTAATAATGGTTTTTGTTGGCGGCCGACAGGGCCGATCGCTCACTAAAACTATGCATTTTTCGATGCAGAATTCAGGGCGCCACGCAGGTTGCCTCGCCCTGAATTCCATTTGCAGTATACGCTTTATACTGAATTCCACATCAATAGGCGGAGGCAGTATTATAATCGCGAAAAACTTCAAATATGAGATTTTTTCCTAGAAGGCATCCAACATGACGGCATGACAGGTAGTTAGAATTAAAATATTTTAAACACCCGAATATTCGCAAAATTTGCACCATGTGATTGATGAAATACCAAATATCAGACTAATTTTAGTGGATATAAAGCAGAATACAGTGAGTCAGGTCATCGTAAAATACGTTAACTCTTATCGACAAATCACCCCTCAAAAGTAGTTTTTCCCCCACCATAATAAGGCTGTTTAATTGTTTCTATACAAAATAAGTCTCATTCGATAGCGAAACATATAGACAGTAAACTAAAGGTAAACATTTTCCAAATTTCATTCTATATCAGGGCAAAAAAAATTGTTAAAAAAATAATTATGTAATTGCGGTTTTTTTACAATTTTAGTTTTGTTTTAGAATCTAAGCTGTTAACCTACATTTTTTTATTTCGGAGCAATAGTACATTTTGTTTCGTAGAAAAAAAATAGCTGTACATCTTAGCCTTAAGTAAAGTAGGTTTGTTCGAAATGCCCTCCTTGGTGTTGCATATAGGTGTGGGCAGGAATTATTGATGATACTTTGATTGGTCCATTCATATTACCAGCCACAATGAATTGCCCTAGATTTCTACAGTGCTTGGAAATCGACTTCCGGACACCATTATGAAAATACCACTGGCCTATAGGTCAAGGAAGATTCTCCAACTGGACGGAGCTTTAGCACACTTTGCAGCAAATGTACGAAGCCATTTAAATGAAGGACATTCGCCGTGGCTTGTTCGCGGTGGAACAATCGCTTGACCACTGCGTTCACCGGACTTGACCCCATTTAATTTTTTTCTTGCGGGGTACAATGAAACAGAAATTATTCAAGCCGGAAATGAATTACGGAATGGCAAAGCGATGATCATTCACTCTACGCAACATGTGTCAATAAGAGCAACAGCATGTCTGTGACCACTAAGTATTTTATTTTATTGCCTTCTTAAACTACTTTATTTAGAGTTACGATGTACCGCTTTTTTAGGAAACATCATGTACTATCGCTTCGAAATAAAAAAATTGTAGGTTAGCAGCTCAGATGTTTTAAAAAAGCTAAACTTTAGAAAAACGCAAAAAATTACATTATTATTTTCTTTTAACGATGTTTTTGCCCTTTTATGAAATAAAATTTGGAAAATATTTATCACTAGTTTCTGGTCTACATGTTTCGCTATAGAACGAGACTTATTCTGTGTTTCTAGGACCTTAACATCGGTAACTACGGCTACATTAGTACAACAGTCATGCTTCGATCGAAAAAACTGGCTGCAATTTTGTTATGATGGGAGAAAAACTACTTATGGGGGGTTATTTGTCGAAAAAAAATACTGTATTGCATCCTCCTAAAGGCTCCGACACCGATGACCGGACACATTAGATAATTATGTTAACTGTACTGGTTAAACATTCTTACAACTCCAAAAAAAAAAACTGAGTATTATTAGTT
Organism: Callosobruchus maculatus; assembly: GCA_951848785.1. Taxonomy (NCBI): domain Eukaryota; kingdom Metazoa; phylum Arthropoda; class Insecta; order Coleoptera; family Chrysomelidae; genus Callosobruchus; species Callosobruchus maculatus. Next base: position 2,307,434 of record CATOUR010000030.1, read on the forward strand.
GAGATTGGCCAGCCAACGCAAGGAAGTCATATAAGTTAATATAAGCATTCGACCTGGTACTGGAGGAGAATCATTAGTACATATATCAAAGACGTATCAAACAATGTGATTATAACGAAAAATTAATAACAATTTTCCAGAAGAGGTATAGTAGGCGGAGCTTTCCTCCACATTCTCTTTTTTCGGTTGTTCTTTTAGTCTGCACTGAGAAACCTTTTGTGTGATAAATGAAAGTATTCAAAAGGTTTTGGAAGCAGAATAAGTTCACGGAAAATTAGCCCTTTATGCTGCCCTGTTCAAAAAGCGGAAATCTCTTGAGTGAGACCTTTTGGTAGGAATAATATACACGTATTACTTCGGATACCTAATTTGCGTAAAATGGGAAGGTTTAATCTGCTTCATATGTCCGTTAAAAATTCTGGTAATGTTCTCCTTTTTCTTTAATGATATGATTTTTTTTACATTAGGTACACTTCATAGTTCCTCGTGTGGGGGCGGGTTAGAATATCTCCCATCGTATATCCTGCGTGTCCTAAAGGCGACTAAAAGGAACCGAACTACTGTAACTACAGTAACCTCTTCTCAACCAACAGCTTTGGGTGGACTAGTTGAGAAGAGTCAGAACACCTTCTTATCCTTGGGATGAGAAATTGCCCCTAAAGGCGGATGAACCAGTAGATACCATCTGGTCAACGGCATGAGGATGCAGAAAGCAAATGGGAAACTACTGCATGAAAGACCTTAAAGATATCCGAAGAGAAACTCGTAAAATGAGTAAATGCATTTTACGCGTTCACAGTATGTCTGTTAAGACATTGTGACTATGATGATGATGACACTTCATAGTCTTATAAGCTGTAACGTGGAAAGTACAAATATGTTTTAAATCAAATAATTACACAATTAATTGAAAAAGGTGATCGTTTTTGTGATAAGTGTGGCGAAGTAAACAACAAAAAAAACTAAAGTTAAAAAACAGCTGAAACTCAAATATTCGGTATTCTATATGCTTTTTTCGATTAATCAATAGGCCTAGTATTGTCGTAGAATATCAAAATTCTATAGTTGTATAGGCAAAGCTTTCGCTGAGATTCTAATGTTCATAAAGCGGTTAAAAAAGGTGTAAGTACCAATTAATCCACACAACGTTGTGTACAAAACACCAGTGGCCACGCCGCGTTCAAGGCGACAAATCATCAATTTAGCTGTCACCGTGATTACCCTAATGCCATGGTGTGCCTGTTTATTTAATAAAGATATACCTCATTTATACACCTAGGAAAATAAATAGTCACTCTCATACCACACACCTAAATATGATGTTTAGAAATACAAAGTAACTGACTACAAACGCACAAAACGATCTCGATTATCCAGCTGTCCATTGTACACTTGTCTATTGTTGTTTCTTCTATTCATTTTACTTCCCAAACGCTATCAGGCGGTTAAGCTTTGAACGCAAACATTTCCTGATTGACAGCTCTTGTGATGGGCATCATCCTGCATTACTGATCAATATTAAATTTTGTGATTATTTGAAGTCATTATGATTTAAATCTCTCCGATTATGTTTGATGAATATGTTTCTTTTAAATGTTATAATTGGGAATGTATCTTTAAATGTGATGTAAGTGCTGCAATTTGCTCTATGAAATAGCGTCTAGAAATTTACCTAAAATTCTGGATCAGAATAATTATAGGTATAGTTTCGTTTATATGTTGGTCCAAAACAGACGTACGTACTGCTTTGTGTTGATACTCCCTCTACAGTTTATTATCTCTATGGATCATTTTATCAAGCATCATAGCCTACTAGTCGAATATATTTGGGTCGCAGCTTCCATATATTCAACTATATTGGACGAATTATTATTATTGTGTTAGTTCACTCAATAACAGGTCATAAAGGCCTGGGGCGGAAAAGAGTACACTCTAATCTTAGACCGCTAAAATTTGTGTAACTTAAAATTGTCTTTGGATGCTTGTTTCTATTGTTTGACCATCTATGAATCTCTGAATATGTCCTGCACTGTCTCATGCCACCTATTTCTGTCTGCCGCCTTCTATTTCCAGTGTTTAATATTAATTTTCCTTAAATCATCTTATACCTCCTTCAGCCATCTCTTGGTCTACCCTTCCTCCTTTTTCCTATTAGTCTCCGGTTGAGGACAAGTCTAGCCATTCTCATCCCATTCAGCCTCTCCACCTTATTCTCCAATGACAGCTATAATATTGGGGTTCTTATACGTGTCTTTCAGTTACTGGTTTGTTCTCCTCCATTCCTCGTTACCATCTTATAATTTTTTCTTCGCCCTCTTTGTTCATAGTCCACGTCTCACAAGTATATGTCGCTGTTGGTCTTATAACAATTGTATAAATCCTTTCTTTGGTCTTTCTAGATACATATTTGGATTTCACGAGATTTTTCGGGGCTTCATGCGTCTGATTTCCTTTGATGATTCTTGCCTGCATTTCTTGTTTCTCCTGTCCTTTTTGCTTTATGATTACCTTTAGGCACATACATTCCGTAGTCTTTTCAAAAGTATATTACATGTTGTAAGCCCAATTACTTAGAGGAAAATGATCGGCGCTGTTTAGGCGACATTCGTTGGTCGTCTCTACAAAGACATATTATGTAAGTATAAAGCTCATAGTGCTCTAACAGATTGTCCCGACTGGGTAGATGCCAAGCCTACCACACCACACACTAACTCATTACTTTCGTCAACTGAGTGAATGTATTCGTGTCGCCCCTAAATTTTCACGGTGACATTCCTGGCAATTACATTATAACGAGAGAGACGCTGCCTGCTGCCATGCCATGCCGTCCGGAAATGAGAACAAGAATTAATTGCCGCTCCCCCGCCGCCGACTACACACCTTCCCCCCACACCCCCCTGCCTACCCCCCACTATGACCACCCCCGCTGACAAGACAGATTCACTTTTCAGCGCTGCCCCCCTTCATTTATCGCGGTTTGTTTTGTTCGTGTTCAGTTCAGAACGCTACATGACACCAATTAGGATTTGTGTCTGTTGACGATCACTGTGCACAAAATGTGCCGCCAGGCTTGTCTTAAAGTCTACACAGACTGGCGCGAATGATTCGCGACGACTGCGAATAATTCGCGGCGGTTAAAATCGCACCATACTGTGTACGTAGCGGCATACGTGCCTGTTCAGAACTGTACGATTTTTTCCGCCGCGACTGCGGATTTGACGGCGTTTATTTCGCGGCGGATTTCATTTCGCGTTCGAACGCGCTTTGGTCGCTGCCGCTTCGTATTTCGCCATGGCAAAACAAGAGAAACTAATTCAACTGGTTAAAAATTATCTTATATTATACTACTTCTCCCACGAAGATTATAGGAATGGGCAAAAAAAGATCAAATATGGGACCAAACTGTCAAAAGAACTTGGTGTACGCCCGTAAATACCTAGAATTTAATATAAAATGACACTAAAACAGAAACAGATTTATGTAATTCCCACGTGGTATTTTAAAGGCTTTCAAAAATGGATGGAATATATGAGAAAAATATATTATTCTTAGTAATATTTTATATAGGTACTTAGAGTGACAAAACACCATTTTCAAATTCGTTTAGATTGTGACGTAACGTGCTAAAAAAAATTAAACTGATACATGAGAGGCGCTTTAACTAACACCAATTGAAATTAGAAGGATTTTTGCAACTGGAGATTATTTTACTTCACTGCAATATTTATATCAGTGTTCTGCTTTCCACTTCCTTCTAGCCATAATTACCAAAAATAAAATTCACAGATTAGTAGCTCCACCGGAACGGAATCAAACTAAAAACTTTTTTTTTCCGACACTGATAACCCATTATATTAAAAGCAATCAATCTATATAAATATAGACAACCTTTAGACTTTAAAATTAATTGAAAAAAGCTGTAAGGAAGAGAAGTTTATTTATATACCTACATTATGTTCTGCTTGGAAGGTCGTTGGAATCTTTTAACCTCAAACCATACTGATATCCCCAAATTCTGCGGTTCTGTTTTGTCAGCTATAATTAGCATATATGGTGAAGCCCTAAGAAATTGAAGTGTTTGAAAGTGATTGCAACGAAAAATAAATTAAACCACTTTGTAGACGTAACATTTAAAACTTCCTTTATTTTATCTGACAGTTCTGCGTAACAAAGGTACTATTTCAGTCAAGGCACCGATTTAAAAAAAAAATGTGCGCACTCCTAATTTAACTCGCTGAAATTTCATCCAAATCGGTACAGCCAGTTCCACCGTTCTATTTCGTTCAGCCAGCCTGATTATTTTCACCGTTTCTAGCTTCTCCCGAGCAAAAGGTAGTTTGATAAAAGAACGTTCTATTAAAAGGGGCATAAATTAGATAGGGATTTTCTCTACAAGCGTCGCGTGAATTTGGTGAATAGAAGCTAATTTTAGTTAGATTGCTTTTTTTGTTTTTCCTGTAAGGGCCTGTTACCGTTACGAAATGATACGTACGTTGTATAGTACAAAAAAACGAGAGAACATTAATGTTTGTTTATCATGGAGAGACTAATTACAGCATAAGCTAGTGTATCCATATAACTTTTTAATGTTCATTAGTAGTAGCAAGATACGAAGTCAGGCAAGTAGACCATTTTTGGCCCTGTAACACTGTTGTATGCATCGTCTTTTTTACGGCATTGCCATAGCAACAAATAGAGGAAACTATCTATTAGCGAAAAGAGGCCGCCGGTGTTACAGTTTTCAAATAGAATTGAATGAATCCACAACATTCGCGGATCTTGAGAATTATATTGTCACGACGGCCTCTTTTTCTTCACCAAAGAATCAAACCGGACGTAACTTTCACCGTTTTAGTTCACAACCCAATACAATATCTCTTGAACTTATCTCAACTACAACTCAACTCTACTGGACTGAACTACCACGCTACCCGTGGCGCCTTATATATACTTCATCGAACCATTTAGAGAATTCGAAGACATTCGGGAATGCCAATCCGTCATTCTAGAAAACTCTAGACGATTCGATGACGTTTACACTTCAAATATCTAACCTAACACTTAGACTTTACATCATGCATGACAACTAATACACAATACACGAACACCATAATATACAGTATGTCACAATATATAGATAATACGGACCTGCTTGTGGAACACGTTTGTTAGTTTTGTCAATTCTTAGTATGCTTACGTTTCCGTGGAATATCCATGTATAATTTTAAGACGCTTAATTAGTTGCATTCGACACCACTTTTCCTTTTGCGAAAGGAAAGAAGATTGTATTTAACAGAAGATTGCGTCTTCGCATTAAAGAGGACATAAATTAGAGTCGTCGCTCCTAAATAGATGTTAATTGAAGCTGATACTAGTCTTACTGCCTTGTTTGTCCTTTGCATTGTTCGCACGGCTGATTCACATTAGGCGATCTCATTCGGGCTGCGAACATTTGAATTGCTTTGTAGGAAAGGTGTGAAGATGCATGATGCATCTTTGATTTTCTCTTTACTCCTCATTCAGTCATACACCATCATTAATGATCCTTTTCCTGTCCTATTTTTGACCAGCCTTTTGTCCTAGAATGTCATTATTTGTCGATTACTTAATTCGAAAAGAGGCATTCCGAAAATATATTCATACCTTGTGCATTGGGGTTTTCCGTGCTATTACCTGAAAAGATTATTTCTGCATAATCTTTTCATAGTTGTCTCTTAAACGAAATAACGACCATTGTTCCCGAGCGTGCATATAATTATCACTATGGGACTTTTACGGATATAATATTCTCGCTCAGGTCCTGTACCAGTCGCTTCTCTAACACGACGGTCGAAGTGAGACCCGAAAGATTCAAGGTCATCAAAACGTCCTGAAAGATTCGGCTTGAGTTTCGCTACTGTTTAACTCTTTGTGCTGTGGTTAAGTTATCCACAGTTTCATTATGAGCTATGCCGCTGTGTCTAGAGGTGAGTCGGTTCCGAACGAATCGTTCCATAGGAACGATACCGTAATAGGAATCGATTCCGATGGAATTGGAATTGACAAATCCGCGCACGGACTCGGACTCGAACTGTCGATGTTGCCGATGTTGGTGTCGGTTAACCAAACTTACTAGTGAATCGTATTGTACCGGAATCAGAACGAGATGAACAAAACAATTCATGGCATTCACGCCTGACGCTGCTGTAGTGCGGTGTAGTTATTTCTGGCAATTCCATTACTTTTTCTTTCTAAAGTAAAAATTTTAAAAGCTTTTCTTTAACTTGCAATGTATGTTTGTTTGTACGGGTGGAATCTTGCTACTCATTTTTTTTATGTCAATCACCTTTAATGTTCGAAGATGTCAATACGATAAGCTGTGTGCCGTTATTCTAAATCCAATATGGCGAACTTTTGAAGTTTTTTTTATGCTTTCCTATAATATTAGTATTAAGCGAACCGTTCGCTGAGAATAAAATTGCAGGTTAGTAACTGAAAAGTAAAAAATAAATTAAAAGAAAAAACTTTTTTAAAACAAGCTTTTATTTAAATGCTCTAAAAAGAAGAAAATTAAAATTTTTCCTTTTTTATTGAATTACTTGAAAACGTACTGGATTCGGTACAATTGTACCGTAACGACAGCACTGGCCTGTAATGGACTAATTAATGGAATCGTGAACGTAGTCGACGAATTGAAGTAATCGATTCCGAAAAAGGAATCGATACCATGGACGTGGTGCGAGTCCGCGGTCTAGGATTTATGGGCGCGGCATCACAGGGTATCGTGAACGAATCGAAGGAATCGATACCGTGGAATCGAATCACCAAAAGGAACGATTGAGCCCGTTCTAGCTGTGACCTTTAGTCCAGATGAAAACTATTCTGCTGTCTTTTGATTTCTCGACTTGTAGTTTATATCTTATTTGTCGGACGCAAAGCGCAATTAGCTTCCGTGTTATGGTCATGAAATCTATTAGCCGGGAGAACGGCGCAACTTTTTACAGCCGAGCGTTTAGAGAACTCCCGCCGCCGCGTCGGTCCGGAGGGACATGTTCACGAACAACTCCCAACTATACAACTCGGGGTAACTTTGTGGCGCGTTTTTTGTCCGTTCGCGTCGGGGCCGGCCGCACTTTTATTCGGCGTATCACTACACCGCACCCCATAAATATTCATGGTCCCAAAGCCGACGGCGACGGCGTTTATTGAGTTCAGTGGTGCGGGCCATGCATAGCAGGCCATGCTACTGCGAACTGCGAGGATCTTCGAATGCAGCCTCGCTCGCTCGGATTACAATAAACCGGACTTCCTCCTGCTCGCGCACTCGTTATTTATGTTGCTTCCTTATTAACTGCGCTACGCTGGCGCTGGTAGGTGCTGTTACTTAGATAACAGAGCAACCCGAAAATGTCATATGTTCAGGGTGGCCGGCCGACGGAAATGTAGAACTGACCGATTCGCCTCTCGTATTCGGGAAAAAATAAAGTAGGTACGTTTATTTTTTCTAATTTAAGCTATTACTGGAAGTCTGAAACACATACAAATACATCCTCCACCACAATGGACACAAACTTGAGTCTTCTAGATACAGTTTTCTATTGCTTACTTAAGATTAAGTTGTTGGATTGGAAAAGAAGATTCCCAGAAATCCCATAGCGTAACTAACGTGTTCTTTAATGAGCTGTAGCGATGTAGATTACCTAAAAAGATTCCAATCATTTGGCTCGCAGAAAAATCGGAAAAATGAAAGGTACCGGCTGTATTTTTCTGTGAACCAAATGATTGGAATCGTCTCCATCTTACGGAGTAAGCAAGTACCTTTCATCCCATGAAATCCTGGACGACTGAGCAATCGTAGTTTTCAGTAACATAGAAAGCTGTCGTGCAAAACAACGGTGAGAGATTCACACTCACCCAACTGCCGACTAGATGTCTCTGGATAACTGAAATACATGGTTCACAAAAGGATACGGGGGAGTGGTGGGTGTGTATCGGCTGTAGTGCGGAGTACCGTGGCGCAGTTGGTAAACGCGCTGGCCTAGAATGCCGGAGACGCTGGTTCGAATCCCTTCATTTTTACGATTTTTCTGTGAACCAAATGATTGGAATCATCTCTTGCGGGGTAAGCAAGTACATTTCATCCCACCTAAAAAGATGTTGAACAAGTGTATAAACGTGCTACTTTATACAGAGTGAGTGTAAAATATGAAACACCTCAATCGGAAACAGTTTGCTAGTAACATTGATGGCTTGGCCAACATCGTTTTGGAAAAAGTACGGGCCAATAACGTCGCCGGCTCAGAATCCACACCAAACAGCGTTAGCGTTGTCCAAAATACGGCAATTCTGTTTATTCATATAGCCATTCATCAAAAAATGCGCCTCGTCACTAAAGACGATTTTATTATTGCGATGGTGATTTGGCGTCAGTGACTGATGATAAACAACCAAATTTTACAGACGCTGTCTGTAACAACAACGTGGCCGCCACAGCCTGCCAAGATCGACCCGTCCTAATTGAAAAACCCTTTACAAGAAATTGTGTAATGCATTACAGTGGAAATCAGAAGGAGGGAATTATAAAAACATGACCGTTTCATTCGTAGGAAATGATCGTGTAGTCGCGCCTCTGCGATCCCAAAACGACACAAGTGCCGATAAACGCGGCACGACGCGACGCAGCGCGGCATTTCTCGAAATACGCCATAGCTGCTATTATTGCCATCATAGAAACAGACCCGTTGAATATTTAACTGGGCGTCCGCGTTAAAGATGCGCATCCTTCGCCGTGTTTATTCGGTGGCCCGGCGCACGGTGCAGAATCGCTCCTTCGGGACGGAACCGAGTTCTTTGCTCTCCGCTCTGCGACCAGCTACTTAATTATCAAACGCGCGCCGCTTTGCTGCAGCGGCGCGGCGGCGGCAATCCTGAAAAAGCCCCGCATCGCATCGCCATGGAATTATCTCGAGCTGGGCTGCAGTGGGCGAGCAGAAGCCGTATATGTATGATTGCGTACCTTCCGTAAGTACGCATTCGGGAATCAAGTCAAAACCGAACCCGTCTCAAACATCCCATTCCTCTATTTTTATAGTTAATAGGCAGTTTTCGTTACTTACAAAGTGATGTTCCGTTTAACGCCATTTGACAACTTTGACATTTGCTTTTCGTTTTACGTATATCGTAACCGCTAAATGCCGGTGTTGTACGGACGATAGCCATAGCGATTAACGAGCGACCCGCATGCGCAGCACGAATAAGAATATGAGATCATAACCTGTTTTGGTTTTGACAGTGACACTGGTTTTGACTTTTAAGTAGATCTGCAACAATTATTATCCGTCGTTTTAAAAAATTCTTCCAAATTCGTCAAGCTCAAAGAGTGTGTTACAAATAATAAAAAGAGGAAGACGACCAAATTTTATTAACAGAAATAAGAATAAAATCAACTCGTCCATCATTTTAAGGCAAACCAGAGCGAACACTATTGAATTACGATTTTCTTTCAAATCATAGATAACTTTCAAACAACAACCTTTACAATACTCATCTGCTATTTTGACGTTATGGTGTCAAAGTTGTAATTCAAAATAAGGTTAGGGGGCATCTTACAGTGGTTTCTTGCTCCGAAAACTATTTATTTATCTGCCAAACAGCGGTTTTGGCAACGTATTTGTTAACCGAAGAGGTAAGATTGATTAAGAACAACGAAAACAACCTATTATGCTCCAACAATACGACTAAGTTGCATCATAGTCTCACGCAAGAATACATCCGATGATAATGAAATGTTAGCATGCGTAAATAGATGCACTTGTGGGCGGAATATCTTTACGTGTAATCAAAATTGAATTCTGCCTTGTCTCGTCAGCTGGAACTGTTTCTGCGGTAGTTCCAAACCTGCGCTGGGTATTAACAGGCCGTCAACTCAATGTTGTCCTGACAGAGTGGCCTTTCAGCTCACTGGCGATAGTATTATTAGGAGAAAATAAGTGCAAGTAAGCGCGGCATTTTACAGTCGGGCAAATTTACGGTCGACCATACTGCAAAATGCAGCCGGTGTATGGCCGTACACAGCCAGACGGTTCATAGTTGGTCCAGACGAAACAACCTATTTGTGGAGATTCTCACAGGTCACTGCAACCTCAATCTAGAGGAAGATTCCATCTGTTCCAGGTGCTGTCATTTCACATCCTATAATAATAAGACGTACGCTAGAACGGCTTACGTCCATCAGAACAACGGCGGCTCTACTATCATTTAAGGCACTCGTACTGTATCAACAAGACACCGGTGCTGTCATAGGCTCCAGGGGATATAGAACGAGAGATGCAGGATTTACTGGAACTACTCGTTCCCCACGCTCGAACTTGTACAGGCAAACAAGCCCGACATATTCCTTCTCGACCACCAACAGGAGGCGATGTTCATTATAGAGTTTTCGGCACCTGTCGAGGTAAACACCGTTTCTAAGGAGGAGTAAAAGTGGACCAAATACCAGGAGTTGGTCGGACACTTCGCAGGCTCTGGCCAGACTACACTGTGAGTCTGCTGGTTATGGTCATTGGATCCCTAGGTGGAATGAGAAATACGCTGCTCTCTGCACTGCGCAAAATACCGGTGTGCAGTGCGGCGGCGCACATCTTAGCCGCCAGAATGCAGAAGGCGGTCATCCTTGGGTCTCTTCGTCTACTTAGGGCGCACGATTCGCGGACCTAGTGATTGCTCATCTCACGCTGAGAGGAGTAGTTACTGAGTAATGGAACAGCAGCTCGGTGTATCGGAGCCCGGGCTGCACTATTTTTTTTTAAATATATAGTTATAAATCGTTTCTATAATCATCCACCACCATTGAAATTTATAGCGCTATAAGTGCTGTAAACGTCGTCGAATTTCATTACAATACTCTGTCGAGATAGCAAGACTGTATGTATTATAATAAAATAAACAGTAGCGTTCAGCTGAAACAGCGCGTTGACATTCGGGATGATCTCTCGTCTGCTTTGTTCGAGGATGATTAACTCGATGTCTCCGTCTCGCCGGCATATTAGAGGACGTCTCCAACAGCTACAAATTGCTTTCCGGTTCATTTTCGCCGTGTCCGTATACTTTGCCTCGAAATTATAATCAAGTTGGCAAATCTGAGCAAAATGAACACATACATGGGTATATAGTAATAATGTAAATTTAATCGCAGCAAAAATGTACGTGGAAAATTAGAACTTTACCTGCAGCTTAAATGCCCCATACTTTAAACACCACGAAAACTAATATGTTATACAAGTTACAAAAAAACAACAAAATATACAAAGTATACAGTTACTGTTCAATTTTAAATCAATGTTGTTTAACAGTCTCTTAAAGAAATGCATGAACTTCCTAGTAAGATCTTCATGTTATTTTTACATAAACGCCGTTTAAAATTTTCAAAGGATTTGGAGTACCTTCCATTTGAAAATTATATAATTTAGACATTTAAAAAATTTAATATAATTTGATATGACGTAACGTCTGCGCCGCCATAGCTATTTATTTTGACGCACTGCCTTCTATTGAAATTTCATTTATATTGTCACGACGACCGCCTCTTTTTCTTCACCAAAGAATCAATCTGAACTTTCACCGATTTACTTTACAACTCAATACAATATCTCTTAACCTTATCTCAACTAGAACTCAACTCACCTGAACTGAACTACTGCCACGCTACTCGTGGCGCCTTATATGTATACTTCATCGAACCATCTAGAAGATTCGAGACATTCGAGAATGCCGATCTGTCAGTCCAGAAAATTCCAGATGATTCGATGACGTTTACACATGAAAAAAATCTAACCTAACATTGTGAAAGAAACATTAACAACAATACAAATAAATACATATGTTGGTCTAAAACGGACATGTGTTCTTTTATGTTTATACTCCCTTAGGCCTAGCGCTGATCTGCAATTTTCGATTGCGCAACTGTTTGGTCGTGATTGCATGCAAACCCCGCACACAGATGCAACTGAATTGATTGTTTATTGAGACCGCGCACCCATATAACTAAACCGTTTAGTTTCAAAATGAACTTCAAAGAGGTGGCAGTAGTATGTGCATTTGAATTAAGAACGAGGAAAGAGAAGTCAACGGAAAAAGACATTCTGGCTGCATCCAATGACTGTCCAACGATCAAGCAAAGCGCAGTTTCAAAAATTATATGACGACCTGCGAGTTTATCCGGAAAATTTTTTCAAATACTACCGGATGAGTGTGGCCAGTTTTGTTGCTGATACGATTCAATATATTACTAGTTATTCAAGTAATGTGTGTTTCTTAAATTAACAAATTTCTTCTAAAAAATAAATTAATTCGACCTACCTCGCTGCTTTTGTGACGCCATCATGCGATTTCGTGAGAGTTGCGAGCACAAGTCAGCGGATTCGCATTGAATTTACTGTTACACAGGACAGTTGCGCGCAACTTTGCAACTATATGACTTGAGCCCAAACACAAACTAAATAGTTGCACCAATTTTTAGTTGCAAATCAGCGCGCTTCCGTTCAACTTTGTGGTAGTCACTCATGCAACCAAACGGTTGCGCAATCGAAAATTGCAGGTCAGCGCCAGGCCTTATAGTTTCTTTATCTCTATGATCACAACGTTTTAGATATTTGCTCCATAAAGTAAAAGACTGTTATGAGACAAAAAAGGTCAATGATGATGTACTTGCCTGGTCTCGTCTCCCTGCCACTACTGCTGCTGCTATCGAAAGAAGATGTGAAAACCCGGAAAGATAAGCCCGATAAAAGTTCGGCGGCCATCACAAGATAGAAAGAGCCGTGGCAGCATCGGTTGTGGTATAAAAATAAACTTGGTAATTTAATATGTGGGGGTGGGCTGACCTGGTCTCGGCCAGCCTCCGATTTTATGTATTAAGCGGCTTAAATATCGAGGTTTATAGTTTGCGGGCAGGGGTTGTTGGGGGCCGCCCGAGCGGCTGCTTTTGCATTTTTAATCTCGGTCCGCCGCCGTCCGCACCGCCCGCACCGCGTCATGCCTCTAATAATCCACGCTCGCCTGCAACGTATAACATGGATGTATGCTCGGTTTGTTCATCCGGCACCAAAACCAAAACTTAAACACCACACTGCTGCGACTCATGTGAACAAGCTACGCTAGTTGCACACACACCGATTTTGGACGGCCGGTTTTATTCCGGCCGTCCAAATTCCAATAGTGAACCACTGGTGTCTGGAGGCGGGTTAGAATATGTCCCATCGTATATCCTGCGTGGGTTTAAAAGGCGACTAAAAGGAACCGAGCTACTGTCGGTATAAGCAGTAACCTCTTCTCAACCAACAGCTTTGGGTGGACGAGTTGAGAAGAGTCAGGACACCTTCTTGTCCTTGGGGTGAGAAATTACCTCTAAAGGCGGATGAACCACTAGTTACCATCTGGTTAACGGCATGAGGATGCAGAAAGCAAATGGGAAACTACTGCATTAAAGATCTTAAAGATATCCCAAGAGAAACGCGTAAAAAGAGTAAATGCATTTTACGAGTTCGCAACATGTCTGTTAAGACATTGTGACTATGATGATGGATGGAATGGGAATAGGCACACACGCCGACTGTAAAATAATACCGGTAAAATATCGGCTGCAGCCGGTACCGGGACGTACCGGCGACACGGTGACATACGTGGCTAAATACAACCTTGCACACGTATCGATTAGTTACCGACCGATAGTCGCTACGCATCTTCTAGTCCAGCCGTCAGAAACACAAAACAACTGATTGTTTGGCCGGTGAAAATTCGGTGTGTGTGCAAGCACCTGCTACCGATAAAATATCGGCCGATTTTTTACCGGCCGACCAAAATCGGTAAGTGTGCAACTAGCGTTAGGTTTGGTATAAAGTATGCGAGTCATCATCCACAGCCTTAGTAAGCACATCATCTGGGATACTCTTCCAACTCTTGGATATTTGGGAACAAAACTGCTGTCGTACTTATTGTGTGAACAGCGCTATTACATTTCTTTACATTTTTTCAGGCCGGCCGACAACCAGATTACGAGCAGGCAGCGTAGGCTAGAGGAGTGCATTCGTCAACATGGAGGACCCCCCATTATTGATCTGTTTTTTTTATAAACCAATTGTGGCAAATGAGTTTGTTAATTATTGTATTTAGTCCTATGGCATTTCATCAACCGCAACCCTTTTCTCAGTCTTCGTATTTCACTTGCGTGGAGTATATTAACGTTTTGATAGACATTTTGTTTGGACTGGTGCCTGCCCCAACGGCTTGTCTTTTGAAAACTAACTTCCTCGATAAGTTGAAGAACACCTCAAGGAACAACAAGTGTTGCATAGTTATAGATTTTTTTATTTGAAAATGTAAAACAGCAATTCATCGATGTTGTTTATGTTCTGAAATCAGGGCTTAATCTGGCTTTAAAATATTGGTTGTGGTACTGGCCTGAAATATACCCAATCACATCAATTTCTAGTATACGCTTATACACATGTTTATTTACTTTTCTCTTATAACTACTTGTATTATTCTCTTTGTCTCATTTAAACGAGACAAAGAGAATACATGTTTGTGTTTCGCAATCAGATTTCACTCATGATTGTAGAAACTGGTGGGTCCCATTTAGCTGCTGTTTGTATGCCTCAATCAGATTTTACTCATGATTGTAGAAACTCCGACAGTTGGCCGCTTTAGCTTCTGTTTGTGTGTCTCCATCAGATTTTACTCGATTCTAAAAACTGTGGGCCTCTGTAACTGCGATTGCAGGGTCTCAATCAGATTTTACTCATGATTGTGGAGGCAGTTGACGTCTTTGGCCCCATTTAGCTGCTAGTTGAGTGTCTCAATCAGATTTTGCTCATGATTGCAGAAACGGTTGTTGTTTATGCCCCATTTTAGCTGCAGTTTCAGTGGAAACGACAGCACTGATATATAGAAATAAAACAAAATTTGAGTCCATGAATATGGATTATATTGTATGATTTTGAATTAATTACCCCGAAATCATCGCCAAACATTTTTTTCAGACACTGGGTCTTTAGGTTTTTAAAAAAAAACGAAAATCTTTATCTGATTTTCTAACAACACGAAACCTCGTTTCCTTGATAATTTCAAGACGCTAATTACAAAGCTGACCTCTGTTCCTAGTTTTAGTCTCGTTTAACGAAAACAAAAACTTTACTACTTGCTTATTTTTACAAATCTGACCGCTGTTTTGAGTTTCAGTCTCGTTTGGTGAAATTACAAATCTTCTCACCCTCTGGTTACTCAGGTTCGTCTAAAAACAAGAAAAACATCTTAATTTGTTTCCATTTCACACTGTGTCCAGACTCCCAAACGTTTGACGTTTGACTGAATGCTGATTTCGGCTTGATAAAATTACTAACTAACTGTACCTTGTAAGCGAGTGGTAGTAATATCTGAAAATTGAGTCAGAGTTCGTCCGGGCGCGTATGGGGGGGGGATAGGGGGTGTAGGCTGTCCGGTTGCATTCATAATGCATGTGCATCAGCAGCTGGCGCAATCAGATCAGCTTTGATAACGGAATAGCGTTCCGGCGCGGCGCCGCAATTCAGGCCGGCCGGTCCGAGTATCAAGTAGGCGCGAATTGAATGGATCTCGCATGCCGTGTCGTGCCGTGTGGCGATGTCATCATATCCGAACCCACCGAGGCTCAGGCCGAGTCATCCCTTATGTCAACACGGAATCACGCGGACGTGCACGCATCAACCCCCCTCCCCCCTCCCCCTGCGCCACGCCACGTTGCAGGTGATCCGCTCATCGGCAAATCGAATTTTGCCATTCTCTCGTATGTAGCTACTATTAGGAAAGTTTTGCACTTTATTCATTTATTCAAAGAAATTTCGGCTTCATTCATACTCTTCTCCAACCACTCTTCAAACCAGTTCTGCCAAGTGGTACCTACTAGGTACGAAAGCCACAGGCGTATACAAGGGGAGGTAACAGGGGCAGTCCCCCCCAAGATTTTGGAAAAAAAACTCGATTCAACTTTGACTTATTTATTTAAGCAATTGTCGCACTGAAAAAAACACTTTTTTGCAGTATACCTACCTAACCAAATTACGTAAGGGTTTGATTTGCATTATTACAGTGATGCATATCTAATATATTTCCATTGTTACATAATCAGTTGAATAGAGAGTTTTTAGACGTCCGTTTCCTGACGTTATTGCGCGTTATCGGCTATTTGTGGCATGCGCAATTCTCCCGAAATAACCGAATCGGCGAATAACCGATAAAGTAGTACGTTAGCTACGGAAGTTTACGGTACGATATGATTACGTGCGGTATTGACAGGTCTAAACCACTATGCGGCAATGAGAAAAGAACCGTGATGATTTTTATAGCAACAATACTTATTTTGTAGTTTAGCATTGTACAAAAGGATCAGGTTTTCTTCCGTCAATTTTATTTGACAGTATTATCCAATAAAAAGTAACAAAGTTAGATGTCTCTGGCAACAGCGTGTGATCATCATGGGACTGAACCATGGTAGTGAAATCTAAACTGTCATGCTTCGGGGATCCTTCATAACCTATTTATTTTACTTGTGATGTGATCTATTTGTGATGTTTACTTGTCGCATGTTACATTTCTGGGGCATTCCCGACCAAATCGATCATAATATGAGGTTAAGTTAGAATCAAATAGGTCCAATAATTGTTAATATCAATTGTCGAATAACCCAACGATACACGTCACAGATTCCGGTTACAAAAACTGTACACAAGGCACACGCTTATCCGTTATTCGAAACACACTGCGCATGCTTAGAATAATGTTTTACGGATAGCGTCGTCCCAATTTTTAGTGGCTCAAAACCTCCCAATGCCCTATATAACGTGGTAGCTTGTCGCAAAAATTTACCTAGCTCATTAATTACCTGTTTTGAAAGTTGCACCGACTAGAAAAGTTAAAACACTAATTTAAAAATAGAGTACGTGTTGTGGCTACTAGGGTACCTGACTGGTAAGTGTTCATGATCGTTTAATTTTGTATGCTGTGCCAATAAAATGTTCACCGATGATATACGTATTACATATTATTTGTATTCCGTAAAATTAAAACTGATTAATGCATCAATAGATTTTTTATTTCATCTCCCTAAAATACCTGATACTCCACTGTTTCACTTGCTGTTTATATCTTCTTTTTTATTTTAACACTATTAACATTTTCCTTTTCTCTTGCATCACATCTTTGACGAAGGTATTACAAAAAATGGTGAAAGCACACACAACTTCATGCCCCGCTACCCCCCCCCAAGACTGAGGTCTGGATACGCCCCTGACAAAAGCACTCTCGTCGTCTCTATCCGTCATCATCCGTGCTCATCACTAGAAAACCGCCTCCCTTTTACCTTCATTTTCACAAAGTCACAGAGAGCAAGGCAGAGGGTAGCAGACACTACTTGTCACTCTTTATACATCATTTATAGATCTGGCTACATACTTGCACAAACATTTATTTAATTCTCCTGTTTGTAATTCTGAGACGCCTTTGGTACGCTGTTTGGTTGCCATAAAAAATTGAAGTTGTATCTATCCCGACATAAAAACTAATATGTAGGTGATGGAGTCTTGCGATTTATTATCAAAAGTAGCGTAATTCGTGTTTTTACGTAATTCTGAGGTAAGAATTGCCATTAGCCAGTGAGCCCTGTTTCATTATTCAATGCGATTTATTATAGAAGACTGAAACAGCAGAAAATCCAAATAAGAAAAAAGCTTTTTTTGCTGTGTAACTATTCGTGACAAGAATACATTTAAGGGCTCCTACATCGTTTAACAGTTTGCCATCGGTGGAGGGTTTTTATTTGTCCGACAATAAACGTAATTACCCGCTACGGTGCAGGTATACTCTTTTATTAAAAGAAATGTATAAATAGGAGGAACTTTATAATGAATTTCATACGTTGCACGTAGAACTATATACAGCCGGTTCATTCATTATCAGTACTGAGCTTCATTCGCTCAACTCCTTGGGTTCATCAAGCTTCAGGACTGACACTAAGGCCCGATTTTATAAACATGCATATTTGACAACGAATTTGACAAAGCTTTTCTATTGGATGTTATTTAGCAAAAGCTTTCTATTGGGTATTGAGGGCTATGTTAATAAGTATCATCCAATAATACTTTATCAATATTGAAAACAACAAGTCAAAGCTGGATGACACTTTTGTCAAAGATATTTTATAAATTCATGGATCAAAATCATAGCAGAATATCAGAACAAAGCGATTGATCTGCAAATTAATGCTACATTTTTCATGTTTACATTATAATTACTGTATAATTACTAATTGCAAACTGCAATAATTTGTGATAGAACTAGTAGGTACCTATATCAGTCACAGCAACTACCTACCTTATTTAATAATTATAAATCCCACGTCCGTCAGTCAATCAATCTTTCATTTACTAGATGCATGTTTGTTATAGAGCTTCTTATGGAAATATTCACAGGTGCAGCGTACACGTTGTGTATAAAATAGGGTTATATTTAACTATAAAATGGCAAGCTTTGCCGTTCTGAGGTTCTGGATAGGCAACCAGTAATGCACATACGTTTGGGGAAATAGCTGTAACTTTTGAAATGTAACAAAATGCTATTTTTACCTCTTTTTACTATAAAAGATATATTGCAGGTATTCATAATTATTATCGATAGTAAATTATTATTTTACGAAATAATGCAGTGAGTGAATTTCTTGTCCTCATACCATTTGATACACCAAGAAACTAGTTATAAGATGTACGGCTTCTCTGGAATCTGATTGGTTGAGATTAACAATTATTAAACTTTTTGTTAAACAAGAAAATGCAATTTTTCACCCATTTAGGATGGAAAATCAGACTTGAAAAGATACTAGATGGTTCAAAATGGTCGATTGTATATAAATTATGTCATTTTGACCTTTTTTGAGGTAAACTTCAAGAAAAATCAATAATTTTCAGAGTACTTTGACAGATGCATGTTCTTGAAAGTCTTTGTTAAAATCTGCATGTTGATAAAATCGGGCCTAAGAGTATAAGATTTGCACATTATACGTTTATGAACAAATAATAAATTGCAAAATATTGTATAATAATAATTGTATACAATAACTTAACTTGAATTTCCTCAAAACCTCTCAGAAACACAATTAGGCTATCGGCATAGATTTTTAGCTCAAATATCAGAGGTATTCCAAGCAACAACCTCAAGACATCTTTTTTTATCATTAAGCTAAGACGAAGCCTTAAAACCGGGATATCGTGACTGCTATGAAAAGGTTGTTAGAGAAAAAGGAAGCAGGAAAAGAGTAAACCGCTGCTGATACTGATAACAAAATGATTGATACCATCAGCAACCGAATGTTATCAGACCAACGAGTGTAGATAGCTGCTTCAATGCTTTGAGCTGTTTTGCGAGTTGTTTTGCGCTATAGCCATGTTAGAACGTAAAGCGTTTCTCTGACTCAATGGAAACCTGCCCGATTGAACAGCTCTAAAACAAATTGTTGAAGGTAACGCGCGCGTAGGGCCAATTCGGCGGTGGTGGAATTTTCAATTAACCGGCTGTCTGTGCTGTCTGCTGAACTGCTCCCATCACTGCGGAGCATTTGTTTTAGGCCGGATAGCTATGCTATTGCCCACTAATTCCGCACGATTCTTCATCGTATATTGTGCCGGTTTTTGCTATTTTTGTTCGAACATTTTAAATATTGCGCTCTTTGGATACAAGGATTTAAAGAAAAAGATGCAACATCTGGCACAGTTTCTGCTGTTCATTATTTCTATTTTACAATAGCTAGCAGTTCAAAGTTGAAAGTATTATAGGGCGACATTAACCTAATCTGTATGTACCGGTGTTTCCTCATACTTCGCCAGTTCGCCACCTCTTTTATCTTTTTCATTTGAAGAGATAGAAAAAAGTTTTTATATGAAAGTTATACCTATTTTTTTGACATTCAGAATTCGACAAGAAAAAAACGAAAAAATTTATATTATATCACGGAAAAAATATATGTTTCTCTTGTTTTCAAAAATATAGGACTCAATCGCCTTATTTTGAAAAGTTTTTAAAATATTTAGCTTCAAAAGTTCTAAAATGTGGAAGTAGACATCAATCCACTATAGCTATGGTGGCCGAAAAACAATTGAATGCGGTCATGTTTTGTGTCATTCTGACATTTTGCCGAAGTAAAAAGCATCGCTTTGGTGACAAGTGCAAATAACTTCCAGTTTTATCGTGAAAAATGCCGTTGAACTATCATAATGAATATCAAAGGCTAAGAATTATATGTTTATTTTATAGAAAATGATAACAGTATATGTCAAACAAGAAGAGTACAGGGTACTATTAGGCGACCCTGTGCCGTCAAGAAGTACGTTTAGATAAACAGAAAACAACTTTTTATTTTATTTTCATTATAATAATTTAACGCCATTTTTTTAAATAAAACTGGAAGTTAGTTGTAAACAAAGCCATGCTTTTTACCTCTGCAAAATGTTACAATGACAAAAAACATTACCGCATTCAATTGTTTTTCGGTCGCCATGGCTATAGGGGATTGAGGTTTACGTCCACGTTTTAGAAACGATGAAGTTAAATATTTTAAAAACCTTTCAAAATAAAGTGATTTAGGGTCGGTTTCTCAATGTCCAGTTAAAGTGCCAGATAGATATCTGCCAGATAGCGTTGCTATGGATACAACTGTCAGATAAGATTTACGTGACTTCGTAAGTTTAGCCTTCAATTGTTTAAACAATTTATCCAACAGTCACTGTTATCTTGCAGATAAATATTTAACTGGGCATTGAGAAACCGGTCCTAAGCCCTATATTTTTGAAAACAAGAGAAAATATATATTTTTTTCTGTGATATAATATACAGGATGTGCCATTTAAAAAAATATATAACTTTGTACGAAAAACAAGTTTTTTATAATTTTTTCTTTTTTTTTGTTCGTATCAAATTCTAAATGACAAGTGAAAACTATAAAACTTTCATATACAATTTTTTTCTCAATATCTTCAAATAAAAAAGGTTGGAGGACTGACGAAGTATGACGAAACTCCCGGTACCTATTTCTCGGAGCGAGAAGAAGGGCTCTGTTTTGTGACAAAACTGACTATAGCATTAAACAAAATAAGCTCCTGGACCTGGCCTACCTGACTAATAGCTAAGGGCACATGACAACTTTCGGTTGACGCCCACACCAACCAACTCAACCTAAACCTATTTATGAAGGGATATTTTAAGCACCATATCCGCCGTTGTAAGCAAAGCTTTCCAAAACAAGTTTTTTTTATTCGAGTCAGAAGCATCCTACGCACATTTACAGCGCACATATACAAAAATTGCAAATACGATAAAATCAAAAATAATATATATACCTATGTATATAACGATTACACAATGTTTGCTCAGAAGCGGGCTACGTCAATGGCATTTGTGGGCCTTCAGAGCCGCATTGGGCAGAGCATGACGGGCAATTGTACAGATGTCTTGTTGGTCGGGGTTCTCTGCAATCTCAAAGTGTATCGGCTGGCAGATAATCCCATTGTTTTTTTAAATTTGCTGAGACCGGGCCGTTACGGTTCGGAGTCTATTAAGGGATCTCCATACGCTCCAGCACTCACCATATCCCGGCGCCATCTCTTCAGACGTTGTCATCCAGGAACGTTCTTTGGCAGCTCTTCACTGATCCAGGTTACTTACTAGAGCCACTTCTCCCTTGGATTTTTAAAAAAAGCCTTTTCTGGATTTCAGCCTCCAAAACAAGTGACTGGGCGTTTCGATTACTCATTGGATGAGCGTAACGAGTACGCTTTCTACAGAAACGATCCGTCGGAATTTCCATTAAATACCTGTCCAAATAAGTCTTTTCACGTTCAACTGCACCGACAGGCGGCGGGGGGGCAGGGGGGGCGGCGGGGTCCTGATTACACGGACGGACGCGAGGCGTCGCGCCGCGGCGGCGAAATCGCAGAAAAAACGCGGCAGTCGACGCGGCGCGGCGCGGCGTTCGTTGTCCACTGATGGCGATATAGCGATATCCACCCATCTGATAGGGATGGCCACACACGGATCAGTTATAATAGATGTACTAGTCGCAAGTCAAATCAGAGCACTGAGAAAAAAATGGAGTCAAGTTGACTGACTCAGTACTTCCCACACATTACTGTGATATCAGTTTATTATTTTCCCATAGCATGAAGCTTTAGTCTGAGATCCCTTGCAACCAAATCATCGGCAGCCTTCCCTCCCCTAAAATTGTCTTATGCCGCTAAGTCTTTCCTTCAGAGGTCAATAGACAGGCTAAAACATCTAAAAACGAAGTTTGGGTTGTTTTCATACTTTTAGTTTTTTGATTATTGCTATATACGCTGCCACTTACACGATATTTAACAAACGTACGCGTTTTGCATCCTCACCACGGTAATAATACTGTGTCAAAATTTAATTAGAATCAATTTAATAGTGTCCACGTTACAAAACACAAAAAGATCTAAAGCAATAAATACTCGTATGTATGTATACAGAAAATTCTAAGTCCCTTAGTTTCCGTAATACGCTAGGCAATGTTCGGATCGACCTAAAAAGTTGATTTACGTCGCTAGGTCTTCCTTCACAGGTTAGTGGACAGCCTATTATGAATACAAGAAATTTCTCAGTTTTTCAACTTCCCACCCCCTACCCACCCCAATTTCACCCCACCCAAAAAAAACGCAGAAAATGATCAGGAACCTCTAAAACGCTTAAAAACGATGTTTGAGCTGTTTTTACATTTTTACTTTTTTTTATTATTTCTGCGCCGCCATTGGCACGATTTATAAAAACCATACGCGTTTTCCATCCTTGTCATGGTAGTAATACTGTGTCAAAATTTCATTAACATCAATTCAACAGTTTCCTTGTAACACAATATAGAAGGATCTAAAGCAATACTCTCGTATGTTTACACCAGAAAAAATTCTAAGTCCTTTGGTTTCTGTAATAGGCAAGGCAATGTTCGGATGGACCTAAAAAAGTTATTTATGTCGCTAGGTCTTCCTTCATGGGTCAGTGGACAGTCTATTATGAAAGCAACAAATTTTTCAATTTTACAACCCCCCACCCCCCAACCACCCCAATTTCACCCCCACCCAAAAAAAAGTAAAAAATGATCAGGAACCTCTAAAACGCCTAAAAACGAAGTTTGAGGAATATTTAATTTTTTTTGTTTTTTGCTAATTACTCCCCCGCCCCTGCACCGATTTTCAAAATTATAAGAACATTACCTACTACGACCCCCCAGCAT
This sequence comes from Callosobruchus maculatus, assembly GCA_951848785.1. Taxonomy (NCBI): domain Eukaryota; kingdom Metazoa; phylum Arthropoda; class Insecta; order Coleoptera; family Chrysomelidae; genus Callosobruchus; species Callosobruchus maculatus. The sequence continues at coordinate 2,330,736 of CATOUR010000030.1, forward strand.
ATCGCTGCCCAAATTTCATCACAATCCATGCAGCGGTTACTGAGATTACGAGGACACAAAAACGCGTACAGACAGACCGACAGACAGACCGACAGACAGACCGACAGACAGACAGACCGACAGACAGACCGACAGACAGACCGACAGACAGACCGACAGACAGACCGACAGACAGACCGACAGACAGACCGACAGACAGACCGACAGACAGACAGACCGACGGAAATGAGTGACGTGGATTTTCGTTATGTAGACATCATGAAACGCCCAAAAAGTGTATTATCTCAAAATCGAAAATTTTCGCGATCACAATACTCCCCTCACCTATCGGTGTGGGAAGTAAAAAGGGTTGCGGTTGAGGAAATGCGGTACGACTAAATACAATAATAAATACGAGGGTTGCTCTATACCTCCGTCAATCCACCAGTACGCAGACAGCTGTTTCGCGCTTATTTGCGATCATCAGTGCGCCATAGGTCGATTGACGGAAATAGAGAGCATCAATTTTTCCATGTTTAATAAACATGTGAAACATGTGCGAGCAGACAGAAAGAATTCTGCCGGTGCGCCATCTAGTACCCGACGGTAACGGCAAACCAAGGAAATCGCTGCTTAACAGCAGTAGACTTCTTGGTGGGACGCCAAGGTGCGTCCGCTTGGCCACCAGAGAGCGCAGGTTCTATACGCCGCTGCGTATGAAAGCCGATATACGAGGGCTGCTCTAATGCGACAATATCTATCAAACTGCAATCATCATTTACTCATCAGTAGTTGCTCTTTCATTTCAAGTCAACGCCAAAATATCATTTTTAAAGAGCCCATAAGAATCATTCACCTGTGGTAGGAATCTGACGATTTCAAACTATCCGTTTATTTTCTGAAGCGATTTTTCTGAAAAATAATCGCATGGATTCGTCGAACGGATTCTTTTCAACAACGTTCGGCCATCCCTACCTACCCACCTATATATGTGTGTGTGTCTGTATGCAGTATATCTAGCGAGTGCAGAGTGTTCCCGATGGCTTCATTATATTCGTTGATAAATGCTCGCCTTTGTACCTTTGTGTCCCAAGCAAAGTACACATCGACGGAAAAAAAACGTATCTGTTGAACATTCATCGAACTGCATGCAGGGGCGAGCGCGACCGGCCATTCGAGGATCCATGGGCGGGGTTCGAGGGGTCGCGAGGGGTAACAATTCGGGAAGAGTATTCCTGGCGCAATTACAAAGACTACAGTAACTATTGGAAGACTGAAATTATTACCTTGAAATCTATGGTCAATCACTTCACAATCATCACAATCACAAAAATAGGGTACTTGGAGAGAAAAATATTATGTCGTTTACGCGTACCCTAGAGCCTAGTAAACATGACAAAATCAATTGTTTGGTTTTTTGGAATCGGCTGTGAGAGATATTCCAAAAATTATTTCAAATGCCGGAAAATGCCGCGCAAACAACCTCTGACGTCAGTGATATCCTATAGTGATGGGATGTAAAGTATTGATATTCGATATCGATAGCCAGTGCCAACCTAACATTTTGACATTGATCATCGTAACCACAAAACACAGTCACACACAAAAGTACTAAAGTCAAAAGAATAAAAGTTAGGCTAGATTACTAATTCACTTTGTAGGGATGGGCTTGAATTAGATTCTATCTTTGGATTCATTCATAATGGGATGCGCCGAAGTAAAATGATGGCTTCGATTACTTGCGAATCTCGGTCACAAACAGGATGAATTGTGATACCTATCAGATATAAAAATGTATTGCAACGAAAATGCTAGTGGGTTCATTGCCTGTTTCAAATATGTTTAAGTATCAATAAATTGAGTCGCATTGTTAAAGAATTCAGATCATCTCTAGTTTGCAGTTGAATCTCACTAACTTGCGCTGTAGCAGTATCGATTGTCAATATCGATAAGATACCTGTGACGTCAGCCCTTGTTTTAAGTCACGTGGAAAAATTTGAATATATCCTTATTTTATTTTGCAAATATCTTTTTTTGGCCGTCAGTAAAATCATGTTTTTTGTTTCCTACTGCTTCTTGATATGGTTTTCTTTACGCTATGTATACTCCCAAGACGATTTCACGACCTCTGCAAGTAATTTTCAACTTAAGAATCATTATCTACAGTTTCATAAAAATGTATTTATTATATAGGTATATAATTATATCACCGACCATCACCAGAGCAATGTTACCAAATAGCTTGGTTTTAAATAAAGTAGAATATGCTGGCCATATGGTACGGTTTCTGCTTAATCCAGAATGAGGTTCCATTGAAAGTATCTCTCCAATCTCCACAAATGTATTAGGAAGCTGAAATGGTTAAATATGAGGCAAAAATGGTCTATTGACTTGGCTAGCGTAATGCATTCGGTACTCTCTCTGCGATATCAAACGCATGATGGTAGATCCACCCAGATAGTATAAAGGTTGTACCACAGCATAGTAAACAACCAGCACAATAACTCAGGTTGGCGGCAATTACAAGCGCGTCCCCACCTTTGGATAATTTTTTTGTAGGGATGCTAACTATACTTCGATACTTGTACTTCTGCACTAATATCGAGTATTTTTATCCCAGATACTATTTGAGCGATTCCAAACTGGTATCGATACTTTTTTATGGGTATCAGTATCGAAAATAATTATATAATTATTGAGAGGTGTAATCAATGGCACAAAATTCTCTGTACGAACCAAACGCGCCTATTTGGCTACAAAGTATCGAGTTGATACCGGTATCGATATTTTCAGTTTCGCATCTCTACCCAAACTTGACAGCCGTAAAACCATCCATAAATCATCCCAAGGTCAAATTTTGTGAGAACCATTTTTATATAGGAAATCCTCTGTCATATTGTGCTGGTTGTTTACTATGCTGTGGTTGTACTTTGAATATTCTCAGGCATTGAACGAACTGTCTAAGGACAATACTTCCTTCTGCTAAAAAATGTTTTCAAAAGATGTGCGGTTTTGCACAAGAGTTTCTTTAAGTATGTAATTTATAATATACCTTTGTGTCAGTATTATTGTGTAACGACTATTCCATGTAACATCATTTCGTTGGTTAAAACCCTTTTTTCCATAAGATTGTTGCTTATTGCATTGCTTTAGCCCCGAACATGAAATCATAATTTTCCAAAAACTTGAAAGAGACAGTTGAAAGAGTCCACTATTTACGTGACTGCCGCACTCCCAATTATAAATTTAATTTTTATAGTTACTTTACCGTAGTATCTAAGTCTACGTTCGTCTAGCTGACATGTTCCAAATTTATTTCCACCGATAACCTTCAAGCTACGATACCTATGCAGAGAGATGATTGGTTTGAAATTTTTTGTGTGGTGCCCACCATGGAGAGATCCATAGATCACGGAAAGCGAGGCGGCGCCGGTGGCAGTGGCGGTGACCGGGCCAGGTCAGGCCAGGAAGTCACTGTCCATTCTGTGTATGCTCGCAAACATCACAGACGATATCGCGCTATGGAGTCTCTTTGACACACCTACTGCACTGCTGATGCTGCTGCTGCTGCTACTGATTGATTGTTACACAAATACTGTTTGTTTGCCACATTTCGGGTTTTCTCTTTGATGCGACACGCTTCGCTTCTGATCCCTTTATCGACATCATCCTGATTTTCACGTTTTTTTTTTTGTTGACGTAATCCCTAGCATGTATATTTGTGCCGATAACTTTTTACTGATCCTCAAATCGCGTCGAAACAACTTTATCCTTTGTTATGTAGAACTTTACAATTTGGCTGTACGAAATGATTATTACCAGACCTGGACCAGACTCGATTCTTTCTAGCTGAAGGTGCGTATAGATTAGAGCGTCCTTGCCATATGAGCAGGTGCAGGCAGACTGAGCATTCAACAAACAAACATTGGACAAACGACAGTATGGATGTAGTCGGAAAAAAAAGATGTATTAAAATCTGCAAAAATATACAGGGTGTCCCATTTAAATTAAAAAAGTTGACGGCACTTCCGGTTAGACCGGAAGTACATTAATAGCTAACATACTGTATTCAGATGCATTATATGCCACTACATCTACCTGCAAATTTTCAGCAATATCGCCCTTTCCGTTTCAAAGATATTTGCTTGGTTCCATACTTTAGCCCAACCCTGTATTTGACACATCTGACGATTAGCCTAACCTCACCTACCTCTACTAAATTGTGGCACGAACTACATAAACAACATCTCAAATACACCAGTATTCAAAAAGCCTGCGGAAACCACAATAGTTCTGCCAGACGACCTTAGTGTCGCTAGTATCGAATAGTGTTTCTAATTTTTATAAGGATAAAACTACTCTTCTGTGTTTTGTTTTCTCTATGAGTTAGTCTGTTACCACGCAAATGACATATCGGCCGTTGTCACTGTACGTTCCTTATTAGCGTTACATTTTTTTATTGCAAGCCGTCAGGTAGACAGGACGTGACATTCTGACATTATTGCCCGTGATTCTCGCAAATAGTACAACGCGTCTGCGCTGGAAACAATATTGTTCAAGAAATAAATACGTCAAAAAGGTAACAACGTTTTGTTACAAACGCAAAGCGTTTGGCCATCAACTAGGGGTACAAGAGCGCCCCATTTTACAGTCACTAATAATTGCGTGCGTAATATTTGTATGTCCTATCCGTAGACGACGTAGAATGATCTGTTTCCCCCGTTTCGGGATAGTACATTTCCAGCTTTCTGTTGGTGTTTTGAGCTATTTGAATTGACGTGTTTCATCGTAACGTGGTGCGTGGTAAGACAGACAGGCAGCAGTTTCACATTTTGGGGTTTTTGAGAATAATGCGGCTCGAGTCGGCTCTTTTGAACGGGCTCATTAGACGAGATACATGGGCAAGTTAAGCAGCCATTTGCGTTCCGTGTGTGCTCTAAGAGGGCAACACACGAAGTTAACCGACGCGGCATCTACGGCGGCAAATAAACATTAAGCTGATATGCAACCCAAATTACCTCTTACCTGCACCTCGGCTAAGCTAATTTGTGGCGTCTATAAGAACACGTGCGCGCCTGGGCTAAAGTCGTAGCATACATCAACTGCGCCCAGCACGCTGCACCAGCCAGCGTAGGCGTAGGGCCGTAGGGTAAGTCGGTATGGGGATAAGTGTACTGAATTCACTACCTACCCAATGTAAAACTCGACAAATATAGGAAGAGACTTGAGAATTTCGTCGGTTGTGCACTCGAAAGAGTGAAAACGTATTCGGCGGAAAAGAAATAGAAATACAGTGTACGCGTACAGTAAACAGTTAAACTTAGGAAAAGATTTGCTTTGTTATTGAAGGTCCTCAATGTTGATGACATAATAAATAATTATGCTTATTTTCCTTTTCAAGGAATTTTTGAACCTTCGTGCTATATATCCTGTGGTAGGTTTTCGGGGATGAGGTTCCAATTGCAAAAAAGGGGGGAGAGAGAAAAACAAAGTTTTGTCTCACAAAGTTGGTGGAAACGTTTCGACCACTTTGTGGTCTTCCTCAGTCATTGTTTAATCTTTTCAAAAACTACAAAAATATTATTAATTAGTTACATAGAATTTGATACTTATAACGTATATACCTACCAAAAAAACATTGAAAAGCAGACTAATGATACAGGTAGGTAATAAAAAAAAGAGGGGGGGCGTAGGCTGTCAACAGCCCTGGCCTGTAAGGCGTTCAGCACATCTTTTTTTCCGCTTTTTCATAACAGAGATCGAAATTTAACTTTAAATTGGAAAAAAAAAGTCCAAAAGTTTTTTTTTTTGAATTGTTATATGATGTTGTAATATATTGAGCTGAGATTTTTAATGTCTGTCTTATCATTAATACTGTTTGCGTTTTTCTTTATATAGATCATTTCGAACACTTCTCTTTTATACGTATGTTGTTCAGTTTGTAATATTTGAGTTTCGCTGTAATTAAAGTTGTGTTTATGTGCCATTTCATGCTTGGATAATGCTGTTTTATTTTTTTTATACTACTTATTTTTGTTTTTATTGAGCGTATTGTAAAAGGCGTGGATTCTGGATTTGAAAATGGAGTTTATTAGGTTGGAAGGGTAACAGTTTTGTTTAAGAATATTTTTTGCTTTGTTGTTTGCTGCTTCTCTGTACTGTTGGTCAGACAAATTTATTACGTGGCATTAAAATGTCTACAGTTCTGAAAGTTCACTTTCACTCTGAATCACTTTCCAAATCTGAAATAAGATTTTCTATAAATTCTGAATCATCACTGCCACTGTCTTCCTGCAAGTTTATTATTAGATCCTCCACAATCACATCCAGAAATGGTTCTTTTTCAGTAAAATAGCTCTCGTAGGAAATTGCATGTTCACCCTTTTTTCCACGCTTCATGCGAAAATGTGGAAAAAACTCATCACAATATTTTTCTAAATGTTTAAAATTAAAATCCACTTTTTTTCTGCCATTTTGCTTTAGGGATGCCCATCCTAATTCAAAGGGATTTAAGTCGGGGTGATACGATGGAAATGGTAAAAAAGAATGACCTGCTTCAGTCATAATTTTATCTATTCGATAGGTTTTGTATCTGGGTTTATGCATTATTATTAAACTGTACCTATAGGTAATTCAGCTTTTAACATGTCTTCTTAAGTGGAATATTGCGCTGCCTTAACCATTCTTTCATCTTATTTTTCCTGGATGCCATAGTAGGACATTTTTTCACCTTAACATTATGATAAGGCGCGTTATCTATAACCAGTACATCATTAGCTGGTGTATTTGGAATACATTTTCCTTGAAGCCGTTTTTTTAAATTGTTATAATTTATTTCGCCGTGATAATCCCCCGACTTAGTGCCAGACTTAAATTTTAAACAATAGGAGGCCAGATAACGATTTTAGCTTTCAAGGGTAAACGCGAAATTTTGAGGTTCGGAAAATTTTTGATATTCGTCACTCGAGGCTCAAACTCAAAACAATGGCCAGATTTGTAATAAGCACCCTCAAACTATACACCACACGAATCTTCGTAATGATAGGAGACCAGATAACGATTTTAGCTTTCAAGGGTAAACGCGAAATTTTGAGGTTCGGAAAATTTTTGATATTCGTCACTCGAGGCTCAAACTCAAAACAATGGCCAGACTTGTTATTAGCACCCTCAAACTATACACCATACGAATTTTCGTAATGATAGGACGCCAGACAACGATTTTAGCTTTCAAAAGTAAACGCGAAATTTTGAGGGTCTGAAAATTTTTGATATTCGTCTCTTGAGGCGCAAACTCAAAACAATGGCCAAATTTGTAATTAGCACCCTCAAGCTATACACCACACGAATCTTCGTAATGATAGGAGACCAGATAACGATTTTAGATTTTTAGGCTGAACTTGAAAATCCGAGGGTCTGAAATTTTTTGATATTCGTCACTTGAGGCTCTAACTCAAGACAATGGCCAGATTTGTTATTAGCACCCTCAAACTATACACCATACGAATTTTTGTAATGATAGGAGGCCAGATAACGATTTTAGATTTTAAGGGTAAACGCGAAATTTTGAGGGTCTAAAAATTGTTGATATTCGTCACTTGAGGCTCAAACCCAAAACAATGGCCAGATTTGTAATTAGCACCCTCAAACTATACAACACACGACTTTTTGATAATGATAGGAGGCCAGATAACGATTTTAGCTTTCATGCGTAAACACGAAATTTTCAGGGTCTGATTTTGCCTAGAATGTACCGTTCCACTACCAAATATCTGATGCAAATGGTAAATTTGTTCACTGTCCACTGCGCATCGAGGGACGTTCCTTATCTCATATTTCTCACGGCTCTAGCTATTCTTGTCGAGTTGTACCTATTTTAGTATGTCAACTGGACAAAAGGTACAAAACTACAAAGAAGCAAAATTTCCATCAGCTATTAAGTATAATAGTTTCGATTCACTTTCTTAAGTAACTTAAAACGCCTCTTGCATCGATTTTATTCAATTAATGGGGATCCAAATTTTGAATTTAGTAACCTATTTGTTATAACCTGATTATGATTTTTGCTGTATAACTTTGACGCTTGACTGATGCTGTGTAAATAAAGAGTATCGGTATTAATTTATACATTTCTACGTTAAGGTAGCTGTCCAACTGTCCATGTCAGCGACACCGTCACTTAACATTTCAGACACAATTCATTGCCGTACCTGAGAAAGAAAATTAAGCAAGCCGAACCGCCCCGAGTCTTTTATATTTGTTTGCGAATTTATCGTGACAGTCTCCACCGAGATCCAATTACAAATTTCAACTGCTTAGCATTTCTTTCTTTTAAAATTGTTACGTTTTATTCAGGTCGCACCCTTTCCTAAACTTGTTTTTCATTCTTCTAACGAAAACGAATACATTGCTGTACAAAGCTCTCACTATAGCCGGAAGTATTATGTTTACAGGTTGCATCTACCTAAGGGTAAAACTACCATGAGTATACCAACTAATGAAGTATTTTTAGAGTGTGTTGAAAAATGTATAACGGTACACAATTTTTTTTTTAATTTTCAGTCAATTCTACTGCTCTGCCTGGCATTGGTCTGATTTTAGACGATCGGACGCCTCCACCATATTTGTAATAAACAGTCGCATTCACCATTTTAAAACAAGCTTTGTACCTCGGAACATAGATTATTGCAACGAATTCGAATAGGAATTATTGTATCACGTTGTATAAGCGAAAACGAAAATTTCATGCTTGCCAAAGTGATTGATAAAATGATTTAAAGAATTATTCGATTTGCCCTTGAAACGTGTAACTAATTATAATTTAATTTATTTTTTGACATAATACGTTTTTGACTGTTTATGTCTGTATGTAATCACATCGAACAAGATAATCCTGTCAATATTATCGATTCGTTAAATATGCATTTTTTTAACTTATTGTAGAAAGAAAGGGGATTGGGTACCTATTTAGAGCCAGATAGTACTTCTCACCATGTAACCTCCTCACGCTATATAAAGCTCAGATAAGACCTGGCCTGGAGTATTGCTCTCATGTCTGGGGATCTGCTGCTCCTATAGTGCCTGATGGTGTCGTTCATTGACTTCATTTTTATCTGTACTGTGATCTCTTATTTTGAATATATAAGGTATCTACAGTCCTAATTTAGTATTTATTGTACCTGTTTCTTTTTCAAACCACAAATAAAGTTGTATCGAAGTACCTTACATGTATTAATTTATATTTACCTACACATATACATCTTCAACATATATTCCGTAACTACCTATAACAAATGTCGCATTTAGAAGCAAGCCAAAAAGGTTTATTTGAAGTTGTTATTTTTGTACAAAGTTATACAGTTATACTATGCCATTTAGGTGTAATATGTTCTTTGTAGCTAATTGTTTGAATACTTGTTTCAATATGATGCTAACTTGCATACAGCCAATTACTATTGTGCACAGTTTATTGGGTAATTTATTATTCAGAAACTTCCACTTACGTAAAATATTGGTTCATGTCCCAAGCATTTCTGAAGTGATTTTTCAATATTTATATTCTAATCCGGACAAAAATCTTGAAGAACCTCTTCTGAGATGCCCCGAATATGAACCTGTCTGTATTCATACGCAAGTGGCACATCCTGTATAGTAAATTCCATAATAAACTATTTACAATACCAATAAAAAATGTACAAGTAGCATAACATATTATGTGAAAACAAGCATAATATATTATGTAAAATTACAAAAATTACATAGTTTTTCCATAACTTGTTACCTATTTCAATACAGAACAAGTGTTGGAAAGTCCTAAAATATACTATGTAAAAAAGTACATTACAGGTTATGTAAAGTGCATATACTGTGTAAGGCTTTCGCGGCCATCGTCCAATGAATTTGTGGTTCTTGGGTTTTTAGGCCGGCGTCGTTTAGCGTTAAAGCTTGACGTTTCGCCACCACGAGTGGATGGCATCTTCAGAAGCTATTTCACTTCGGCGACTTCCAAAATACTGACGGCTGGTGGATCTTTACCTGTATTTATACCTGCTAATGGTGACGTGGCCCAACCAGGTAGCGTTGGTAGCCCCGCCCGTTCGCGATATGGTAGTGTCTTCAGGTCCTTTAGGATGGGTATCCATGTCCGGTTGACTTTCTGTGTTTCTTCTTTCCTGTTGAAATTATTATGATGTTTCTGTATTTCGATGGTTTCTCTTTGAAGTCTGGCATGGTATGAAGACGTTGCGGCAAGAACCTGTGTTTCTTCAAACTTGATCTTGTGACTTCCCTCCTTAATCGCATGTTCGGCTACCGCTGATTTCTCCGTATGGCCTAGTCGACAGCTAGCCTTATGTTCTGCAATTCTTGTGTTTATAGATCGCTTCGTTGTTCCTATGTATACACTCCCACATGTGCATGGTATGCGATATACCCCCGGTGTTGTGAGTGGGTCTCTTTTATCTTTCACCGTTCTCAAATATTCCTGTATCTTTCTTGTGGGCTTGTAGATGGTCTTGACGTTTTCCTTTCGTAACATTTTTCCTATTCTGTCTCTTATTCCAGGCACATAGGGTAGAAAAGCTTTTGCTATTGGATTTTGTCCTATTTCTTCTCATTGTCCTTGTTATTTCTTTTTCTGTGTAACCATTTGCCTTAAGAGCATTCTTTAGATGTTCCAGTTCGGTGTCGAGTTCTTCTGGTTCGCACACTTTTCTAGCCCGTTCTGTTAAAGTTCTAATAATTCCGTACTTCTGAGATGGGTGGTGGTTTGATTCTTTATGCAAATACCGGTCAGTATGAGTTGGCTTTCTATATACCTTGTGCCCTAATCTAGCTCCTTTTCTTGTTAGAAGAACATCAATCCAACATCCATATGGAGGTAGAAGAAAACAAAAATCTCGCCTTCCTTGATGTTCTTCTAACAAGAAAAGGAGCTAGATTAGGGCACAAGGTATATAGAAAGCCAACTCATACTGACCGGTATTTGCATAAAGAATCAAACCACCACCCATCTCAGAAGTACGGAATTATAAGAACTTTAACAGAACGGGCTAGAAAAGTGTGCGAACCAGAAGAACTCGACACCGAACTGGAACATCTAAAGAATGCTCTTAAGGCAAATGGTTACACAGAAAAAGAGATAACAAGGACAATGAGAAGAAATAGGACAAAATCAGAACCTAAACCGATAGCAAAAGCTTTTCTACCCTATGTGCCTGGAATAACAGACAGAATAGGAAAAATGTTACGAAAGGAAAACGTCAAGACCATCTACAAGCCCACAAGAAAGATACAGGAATATTTGAGAACGGTGAAAGATAAAAGAGAGCCACTCACAACACCGGGGGTATATCGCATACCATGCACATGTGGGAGTGTGTACATAGGAACAACGAAGCGATCTATAAACACAAGAATTGCAGAACATAAGGCTAGCTGTCGACTAGGCCATACGGACAAATCAGCGGTAGCCAAACATGCGATTAAGGAGGGAAGTCACAAGATCAAGTTTGAAGAAACACAGGTTCTTGCCGCAACGTCTTCATACCATGCCAGACTTCAAAGAGAAACCATCGAAATACAGAAACATCATAATAATTTCAACAGGAAAGAAGAAACACAGAAAGTCAACCGGACATGGATACCCATCCTAAAGGAACTGAAGACACTACCATATCGCGAAGGGGCGGGGCTACCAACGCTACCTGGTTGGGCCACGTCACCATTAGCAGGTATAAATACAGGTAAAGATCCACCAGCCGTCAGTATTTTGGAAGTCGCCGAAGTGAAATAGCTTCTGAAGATGCCATCCACTCGTGGTGGCGAAACGTCAAGCTTTAACGCTAAACGACGCCGGCCTAAAAACCCAAGAACCAAAAATTCATATGTAAAGTGCCTTTACAGAACGATTGTGAAATTACATAACTTAACGTTGGTTACAAATTACCAACGTTATGTTATGTAATTATTTTTTCCTGTGTACTACCCTGTCTAAATATAGTAGATGCCGTCCAGAGAAGGGTTAATTGGTGACTAGGCTTTAACTCGCCACCTCCAGCCACTTTCTCACCGGCGGGTTGTTGGTGACGTGTCACTTTTCTACCGATATTCAAACGGAATCTGCTCCTCTGAGGTATCCTCTATCGTTCCGCCGCTCACCGCTCCTATCAGATGCACCCGCGCGACCGCTGCATCTCATCCTAAGGCGGTCGTTCTTCATACATCAAGAACCGAGCGGTTCCTTATTGGACAGCTAGACAGAAACTTAGCCGGCGATAACCAAAAAGTAAAAAATAAATTAAAAGCAAAAAATCTTTAGAAAAAGCTTTAATTGAGTGCTCTAGAAAAAAAAGGGTGTTGGTCCATTCAAATCTCGCGTTAACAAACTTCCCCTAACATAACCCTTTTACAGCAGCCGCGGTCCTCTGGTATTCAGGCTGTGCCTATGCGGCCTGCTCAGTCATAAAAAAAAATAATAAACAATGAAACAATAGACGCAAATTATTCAATTGAAACATGGCATTTCCGCAAATAGTTATTAAAAAAGTTGGTATTGTAGCGGCACGGCACGGTGCGTAAAAAGTGAAATATATAAATCCAGAATATTTGTCGAGTGTGAAATGTAGGCGGCGTGCTGTTATAAATCAGCAGCGGCGATGGCAAATCAGGCCAGCTGATGCCACCCAGGCAGGCGGGTAGGCCCAATTCGTCATAATTAGTTATTTACAGTGGAATTTTAGTTGGCCACCGGACTATGATACCCGGACAAACAGATGCATTTCACTCTGTTACGCATACGAATTACGACTATTTGTTAGTATTTTTGCCGTCAAATGGAAATTGTTCCAAAATGACGCCCACATTGAATACAAGTTTCATTCGTGTAATATGTTATGCTTGCTCTGACATTTCACGCAATTTAATTGTTCCTAAAATTATCTGTAAATAACAAAACAATAAAACCTACTCGCTATATTCCCCTATATTTGACCGGTTGCGTACAGTCCGCTGCAGTATTTTAGTACTTGATATGTTCCAGAATACACAGAATTAAATTAGTACCAGTAGTTGTAATAATCAATGATTGCCCTGATGTTTAAAAACCAAAGACAAAATATTGAGAAGTTACACCAGCTTCGCAAATATTCGTAGAATAATTCTGTGGCTTGGATGAACAAGGGCCTATGTGCAAATTTTCTTAAAATGGGGTTTTGTGCTCAACTTCATAGATAGAATGCACTCTTTCCGATGGAATAGGTCCTAAGTCAAAAGGCATTTTCGTTGGGGATTACATAGTATGTGAAAAGGCCTAAGTATGGACACTTTAGTGTATATAAAGGCCTATGTATACCTTAGGTCTTTTTATCACGGTCTTATCTACACTAATTAAACATTTTGCATGCCGTAAATGGACCTATCTTGTAACATAGACCCACTAAATGGGGCCTATATGGACTTGAACCCTTATGCTTTTTTTGCTTATTGCTTCACTTTGAGGCCTAACTAAAAGTCGGCATAAATGATACAAGAAATATGAGACCTATGTTATCTTCGGCCGTTTTTAGTTTGCAGATAAAAAGGTTCAAAGAGCCTAAGCGTAACATAGATATATAATTGGTTTTAAATGTAGGTCCTATCTACTACTTATAGGTCCTTATTATTTTGAAAAATATATAATACTTTAATTCTGATGTATGTTATAGGTCCTTGAGATTTCGTAAACAACAACCTAAAAAATGACAGTTAAGTACAGAACATCCTAGTTTAAAAAAACTACATGATGCATATCCACTTCTACTGCCTAAAAAGAAACCTGAAGATATTGCAACCTTGTTGTGTTAGATACATCCGAACAGTCAACTATTTTATTTTAATTTAAAAGCTGACAGTATCAGTGGCGACGAAGACGTTCGTCCTATTTTGTTAGGCTATGATGAGTAACCCATGCTTCTGAGACACATCAATCTCGCATACATCTGTGTATCTGCTATTCATTTTTTTTTTGTTACAATAATGAATATTTTCTTTGTTCTTTAGTAGTATACATTACACAGTTTGCAGAAGATGTATTTTTTTAATAAAATAGTTTTTACTATAGAAAAGCTTAAATTTGTCACTCCTACCACTGTAATTAAACATAATGAGGAAAATTTCGACGAGGTAAAAAGGGCCTAACTAATGTTTTACACGACAACCGGTCCTAAGTAACAATTTTCTGGTCCTAAGTATGTCAATTATTGTATTAAAGACAAGGCCTATATTAACTTGAGACCAATCTGCTGGGGCCTAACTAACAAAAATCTTTTAACAACATTCAATAAACCTAATAGTTTCATATTTTATGAATATTTGGCGCTTCATTAAAACGTTTATTAAAATATCATGTCGCTAGATTAAGAAGCGTCAATAATATACAACTTCGAATTTTTTTCACAAATCCAAGCCACAGAATTATTAGACAGCGTGAATGAAGGTGTGCGCTGACGACAATAGCACCGCTCGAATTCGATTATGTTGACTACTCGACACAAACTCACTAATACGCGCCGACAACACAACACCGTTTCACGTAGCGGTACACGAAAAAAGCCCTTTTGCCTTTTACCCATTATGGATGTGGATGGGGCTTGACGGATTTATGCGATTTTCGAAAGCCGACGCGTTCCGATTCGGACGTCTGATACGATTTTTCAATCTACACGATTACAGTTGGTAACAGCGTTACACCACATGCCGCATAAGAGTATGTACGAGTATATACGAGTAGAACAGATTTGCAATAACCATGGCCAAGTTGCCATGTGGACGTTCGCTGCTATAATTGGACCAATTTTGGCATAGGGAGCCGAGGATTGCTTGATTAAATATCAACAAGTTACTAACAAACCTTTTGCTAATACAGATACAATAAGCAGCATGCTTCATCGGTATAGATAAATAATTAGATACATAAATAGATAGTCTATTGATTCCAGAAGGCCTATACAAATATTGAAAAGTCAGGAACTTTCTACAAAAACGGTAAGTTAAATAAAGGCAAATTAACAGCAATATACAGTGATTAAAGATATAATAATAATAATAATTTATTCACCAACAATACAGAGGGTAAATAAATTGTTTGACCCACAGAAGGTGCTGATCTTGTGTGTGGGTTACATTGCTATACATACATATATTTGACAAATACATATATTAAAACTAATACTAACTATATTAAAAACTTTTAAGTGTGTCAGTTCAAAATCCTGTTAAAAACATTTGAAAAAATATCTCTGGCTGTGCTCATCATCCATTTTTTGACTTTTTATTGTATACAATATGAGATTTTATGGATTCCAGTGAAGCAGGAAGTAAATCGTATATGCAGCAACATAAATATATTAAACTTTTTTGAGCTATTGACTTAAATATAGGAGGTCCTAAGGCCCTATACTTGGTTCGTGTATTATGTTCATGGCTATTGAAATTGATGAAATTTTTATGTTTGTGGACGAAATTTAATGTTATAGCT
This sequence comes from Callosobruchus maculatus, assembly GCA_951848785.1. Taxonomy (NCBI): domain Eukaryota; kingdom Metazoa; phylum Arthropoda; class Insecta; order Coleoptera; family Chrysomelidae; genus Callosobruchus; species Callosobruchus maculatus. The sequence goes on from CATOUR010000030.1 coordinate 2,346,226, forward strand.
GTATAGTTGTCAGATATCAAATTTCTGAGATTCTCTAAATAAATTATTTGAGGAGTAAGTGGGTTCTTTATAATAAATAACTCTCAATATATGAGTTATTTACATTTCTTTCAGTTCTCAATCAGTGTCGACACTTCTATAATGCAGTTACGTTATTATGTAGACCTGAATGATGGAAAAACCGTAATTATCTGTACAAAATATATATTACAATAATTCAGAAAGTGGTAGCAGATCAAAACAATCGAAAATACCAATTTGCAATAGATAAAAACAAAATAAATTGATCTATTTATATATAACATCTATTTATACAGAGACATATACAATTTTGACTACACTAATGACCGTATAACAGTGCAGCAAAAAATGCCGAAAGGGATTACGGTCATTCGACCCGTCGGGCGTCTTGTGAAGGCTTAAGGCATCCTTTGTAGTGTCGGCACTAGATAGGAGTACAAAAAATGTAAACAGCTCTTATATTTTTGACGCGTACTATACCAATTTTTTTGAATTTGATTGGACATGGACATTAAGAATACAAACATCTAGTAGTTTAACTGATGCCATTAGAAAAACAGGACATGGAGTGTAGCATAGCTGTTGTAAGCATGTCTTTCCTGCATGAAGCGTGGCATTCCTCCAAATTTTAATTCGATGGACACTATACTGTGCCAGTCCAGCACTGGACGGCCGAGCCAAATTTACGAGAGATCTAGAATTCAGACGTGCAGAAGCTTTCCAGAACGACGGTAGCGGTGCGCTAGGGTTCTCGGCGTTCAGCAGGCATCTACATAAGCCGCAGCCAGGCAGCGACAGTTACAGTTAGTGTCAATAGAGTGCAGCAGTCAGTGTTCGGTAGTAAGGTAAGAACGAAGTCACTTGGAACAGTATAAAAAAGCTTTTGCGGCATTTCCTTTGTAAGGGGCGAAGGATCCATAGGCGGCGCGCCGTAATTGAAATAATTTTATGATCAAATGGAAGGTGAATATGAAATGAACTAATATCTCTTATTTGAGTATTTAATGAAGAAGGTTCATACAGGGACCTTCTACAGTATATAATAAGTATAAAATATACAAAGGATGCGAACGAATTGTTACGTTTTCCTCAAATAAAATCGATTATTATAGTGCCTTATAAAAAATCCTAACGATTTGTAAACACGAGTGACTGGGATCTTCTGAGATCGCTGTCTTCATCACGAGAACTGACTTGTTAGTCAGTTCTCGTGATGAAGTTGTTACTCAAGAGCGCAACAAATAACAATAATTGTCGGGCAGCTCTCGTGGTGAAGACTCGTCAGATATCTGAAGATCCTAGTCACCCGTGCTTGTGAAGCGTTAAGAAGAAATTTTAACAAACAACGACCTAAAAACCCGAACAGCACTATGTTCTCTATAGACGACGCAGACGGCATCGCTCATTTTTTTTTAGATTTCAGGATTTTTTTGTCAAACGCTGAAATAAAAGTAATTCGTTTAGGATACTATGTTTATGTCAAAAGACGGACGATGGACGACTCTCGCCCCGTTCGGTCCCTCCACCACCCCTGCATCTTGTGAACACATCCGCCCGGGTTATGACCACCCAGAGAGATGAGTGCACCCGATGACAGACCTCTACATCCGTAAGTCGTCCGCACAACCCTCCCAACCCAATTTTGTCCCTTTTTACTGAAAGTGGAAGTGAAATCTCGTGGACGCGGTGAAGCGTTAAGAAGAAATTTTAACAAACAATGACCTAAAAACCCGAACAGCACTCTCTCTACAGACGACGCAAACGGCATCGCTCAATTTCTTTTAGATTTCAGGATTTTTTTGTCAAACGCTGAAATAAAAGTAATTCGTTTAAGATACTGCATTTATGTCAAAAGACGGACGATGGACGGCTCTCGCCCCTGTTCGGTCCCTCCACCACCCCTGCATCTTGTGAACACATTTGAGGCATCACGGTTTTCATTTTTTAGACAATCGTAAATATTTAATATTACTTTTTGTGTCTGTTCTTCTAAATCCTTGTGAAAAAAGTTTTCCCGAATAGGATCCGCATCCACATCTGCCGCACTATCACGTGCATTCTCCCAGGGTCTCCAAACGGCCATGATTACGTATTTCCAAAATATAAGAAATCGCGAATTCGCAAGGTTGCGGAAGCAGAGCCTTACAATCCGTATCCGTGAACGGCACTGGTAAGACTGGCTCGACCACTCGGCTGGACAGTCCCAGCTACCTGCTGAATACGATTCGGCAGGGGTGCTTTGACGGAGGCTTTTGAATGTATACCAGGGATATATGCTGCTAATTCGAGTATTTTCACCAGTGGAATAGCACCGCAAATACCGGGGAATTGATACTACCTCGTATATCGCCATCACATCGCCGTGTTCCAACTGCCATCGTGTTTACTATACAATACGCCACGTTCCAGTGGCGCGCACGAAATAAATGAACTGTGACATAAATTAGTGAAATGTAGGACCACTATAAATTAGTGTAGTGACTGTAGATAAATTAGACTGTTAAGTATTAGGCTAGGCGTAGTGTACATAGTTAGTGAAAATAAATAGTTAAATCCGTACCAAGTGTTTTCGTGCCCAATCGAATTAAAGACTAGTAACAATACGATTCTCACAACCACCGAAACTCAGACCATGGAAGATGCCGTCAACAACTTCACAGACGGATCCATAAAAATCAGATGAAAAATGTAGTAGGCTGCGGAGTATACTATAGAAGTCTCCACAAAAACATCAAGTGGCCTACGGACAAACCTATCAGCATAAATCAGCTTGAAACTGGGCTAAAAAATACGAGATGTCGGATGATGTTTCTACCAATAGAGCCTAGTTCAACCATGAATGTGGGAGCGTATCGTATTAACGGTTTGGCATCCCATTAATTGGGAGATTCGTTGGAATTTAACGAAGTGGGAGGGTGCGCGTAATCATCGTTACGTACACCAACCACTCCGCACGCATTTTCATCGGAGCGTATTTTTAAATTGAAGCACATCACATCCGCAGATACACAGCTATCGTATACAGCGCTGCTATTAATACTGGTAGGACGGCGGGCCGGGCCGTAGCCAGTTCGATGGATCGACGTGATTCCCGTTCGCAGTGAAATGAAGTTGCGCTAAACTCCTTTTTAATGAGACGTCATTAAGGCGGCTCAGCCCGGCACATGCACTGCATCAAACTGGCTCACCACGCCACGCTTTGCCGCTTTCATTTCACAGATACTCCACTGATTATGTAAGCACGATTATCAATCACACAGAAAAAACGCATTCACGAGCTATACTTCAACAACATACCTTACCTTACACCTACAGAATCAAAATTTAATGAACTAAAGTATGATGTTGGGGGATTCCTCTATACAAGTTTTAAAACAATGTTTAACCTTATATCATATCAGCTTTGCTTAATCTTCAATCTTTTGATCTTCGTAAGACAATTTCCAGTTGCTTTGAACCCGCTCTATGAAAAGGGGATTTTTTCAAAATCGAAAACTATCATAGAAAAATAAGTATTTCTGTTATTTCTACTGATCGGAGTCCAGACTCAAGAGGCGCCCATCTAAATGAGGATCCCTATCATAACACTTGATTTAGAGTGTGTAACCTGAAATGGAAAGGGTGGACGGAAAAATAACTTGAAGTCATGGTTATGTGTCGTTCATCACACGGTGTTTTTTTTTCATTTAGGGCTTCGACACTATATGAGAATTTTGACGATTTTTTCAACAGCGTCCATCTCAGGAGAAAAAAAACCCATGTAAATCGATTTCTATCATATAAGTTTGACAATCATAATCATAATTACAAAACTATTAAAATGTTTGCTTCCTATTAATAGAAAAGAACTGAAAATGAAAAATGGAGTCAAGTTGATTGACTCAGTACTTCCCACACATTACTGTGATATCAGTTTATTATTTTCCCATAACATGAAGCTTTAGTCTGAGATCCCTTGCAACCAAATCATCGGCAGCCTTCCCTCCCCTAAAATTGTCTTATGCCGCTAAGTCTTTCCTTCAGAGGTCAATGGACAGGCTAAAACATCTAAAAACGAAGTTTGGGTTGTTTTCATACTTTTAGTTTTTTGATTATTGCTATATACGCTGCCACTTACACGATATTTAACAAACGTACGCGTTTTGCATCCTCACCACGGTAATAATACTGTGTCAAAATTTAATTAGAATCAATTTAATAGTGTCCACGTTACAAAACACAAAAAGATCTAAAGCAATAAATACTCGTATGTATGTATACAGAAAATTCTAAGTCCCTTAGTTTCCGTAATACGCTAGGCAATGTTCGGATCGACCTAAAAAGTTGATTTACGTCGCTAGGTCTTCCTTCACAGGTTAGTGGACAGCCTATTATGAATACAAGAAATTTCTCAGTTTTTCAACTTCCCACCCCCTACCCACCCCAATTTCACCCCACCCAAAAAAAACGCAGAAAATGATCAGGAACCTCTAAAACGCTTAAAAACGAAGTTTGAGCTGTTTTTACATTTTTACTTTTTTTTATTATTTCTGCGCCGCCATTGGCACGATTTATAAAAACCATACGCGTTTTCCATCGTTGTCATGGTAGTAATACTGTGTCAAAATTTCATTAACATCAATTCAACAGTTTCCTTGTAACACAATATAGAAGGATCTAAAGCAATACTCTCGTATGTTTACACCAGAAAAAATTCTAAGTCCTTTGGTTTCTGTAATAGGCAAGGCAATGTTCGGATGGACCTAAAAAAGTTATTTATGTCGCTAGGTCTTCCTTCATGGGTCAGTGGACAGTCTATTACGAAAGCAACAAATTTTTCAATTTTACAACCCCCCACCCCCCAACCACCCCAATTTCACCCCCACCCAAAAAAAAGTAAAAAATGATCAGGAACCTCTAAAACGCCTAAAAACGAAGTTTGAGGAATATTTAATTTTTTTTGTTTTTTGCTAATTACTCCGCCGCCCCTGCACCGATTTTCAAAATTATAAGAACATTACCTACTACGACCCCCCAGCATATCGCTGCCCAAATTTCATCACAATCCATGCAGCGGTTACTGAGATTACGAGGACACAAAAACGCGTACAGACAGACCGACAGACAGACAGACAGACAGACAGACCGACAGACAGACAGACCGACAGACAGACCGACGGAAATGAGTGACGTGGATTTTCGTTATGTAGACATCATGAAACGCCCAAAAAGTGTATTATCTCAAAATCGAAAATTTTCGCGATCACAATACTCCCCTCACCTATCGGTGTGGGAAGTAATACATCTAAAAATGGTCGTAGGGATATTGTTCCATTACCGCCTTTATGAAACTCATCACAGTTGCAGTATTTCGATTGTAACCAATCAATCTGAGATGCTATTTGCTGTAGGTCATTAAACAATAAAAGTCGACATCTTCGTATAAAGAATACGGGATACCTAACTATATTTTCAAACACTGTGCCCATAAATATTTATTCATGCAGAACAGTCAATGATTTATTTTAAGCTTGGCACATATACCACAAATTCCAGCCAAAAGATTGCAAAATCTTTACATCATCCTCAGAGTAACAACTGAACATACATAGAGGTAGTAAACAACTAATTCTAATAGGCCGACATCTTTTCTTACATTGTCATATTGACCACGAGATACGGCAATCATAATTGTTTACTATCGTCTCAATTGTATAGTATTCAGAAATATTCCATTCTACGTTAAAAAAGACGGTACTTTGATGGTTGAGGAATGATTACAGCAAAATCAATAGATATGTTGACCTCTACCGCGTTACTGCATATTTGTTCATCATAAATGCAAATTCTGAAGTTTTACATAAATTTTGAGGAGCTGGCAACGCTAAAATAATTTTCATGCCATTTATTTACGGTAGAAGCTCGACTGTCAAAGGTTTGTTTTGTTTGTGCGTCTTTTATGCTTGGTCAGTAAAATCGAATTTTTTGGTAACTGTAGTGAAGCTTCACGGACTTGCCGTGCTATATTCGAGTGTAGTTTAACAGTTTTTCGAGATAGAACTCAAAAAGTGCAGTGTTTGTAACATGGGTTGCATTGGAAGAATTTTCAGGTTAGTTGGCGTTACACAGCATTGTTTACAATTTGAACTGTCACTGCGAGGTCACAGCTGATCAATGTTTGGAGGCTGAAACGTCAAAGATGATGGCTTCGAGCACGCCATGCTGAAGTTGTTTGTTTACTACCTCTTTGTTCAATTGTTACTGTGAGACATCATCTAACCAAATCAAATACTGCTTAACAATAATGGCGTGTGTATCATGGTAGCTGTGCAACTGCATAAATTAATAATTTAACATTATTTTTGCATAGCCACTGCTAAATACGCTGCCACACATACATAATCACAATTTATTGTATTATTAAGCACCATTTTATGAAACACCACATTTGTTGTTATGATTACGTGAATGTTAATTAATTTGGACGCTAATAGGTACATTAGGGAAGCTGCTAAACAAAAAAATTACAATTTAACTCGTATGCATATCGTGTTTAACATTCAAAAAACTGTCAACGCACATGGTGTTTAGCATTAACATTAACATCTACGATGCTGTTCTAGGCGTTAACAATTCTGACATCTGAAACCTGACTGCTAAGTAAATCGAACCAAATGTTTTTCAAGAAATTGTATAATGTATTATAATCTTTGGATAAAAACTGAATGGAGAAGTTTCCAAAAAAATAAAATTTGGAAAATTCATTATTATCTGATAGTCTATTTCTTCACTTGAAAAAGTCGAAAAAATCATCTGAATATTCCAAAAACGGCGGAGTTATTCAATTTTATATTTGCGTAAAGCGACCGCGGAGGTGAAAATCTGTATGACGTCACAAGTCACATGTTATTAATTGTTCGCGGCAGCCACAGTTTGGACTTGAGTGGAACGGCGAAGGTGTTTGTTGTAACGGGCAGACGCCAGTATATTTTTGAAGTATGGAGGAAGGTTACGTTCGTGGTGATTCTCGTAATCTTCCTAGAGTGGATGACATGATTGTGGACTTTTACTTCCCACACCGATAGGTGAGGGGAGTATTGTGATCGTGAGATTTTCGATTTTGAGATAATACGCTTTTTGGGTATTTTATGATGTCTACATAACGAAAATCCACACAACTCATTTTCGTCAGTCTGTCTGTACGCGTTTTTCTAGCCACGTAATCTCAGTAACCGCTGCATGGATTGTTATGAAATTTGGCAGCGATATGCTGTGGGGTAGTAGTAGGTAATGTTCTTATAAGTTTGAAAATCGGTGCATGGGCGGTGGAGTAATTAGCAAAAAACCAAAAATTTTAAATATCCCTCAAACTTTTTTAGGCGTTTTAGACGTTCCTGATCATTTCTACTTTTTTAGATGGGGGTGATATTGGGGTGGTTGGGGGGGTGGGGGGTTGTAAAGCTGAAAAATTATTGTATTCATAATAGGCCGTCCACTAACCTGTGAAAGAAAGGCCTATCGTCATAATACACTTTTTTAGGTGCATCCGAACATTATCTTGGCTATTACGGATCGTCGACTTAGAATTTTCTGATGTATACATGCGAGAGTATTGCTTCTGATCATTCTGTATGGTGTAACTACGAAACTATAAGATTGATTTCAATTAAATTTTCACACAGTATTACTAAAAACATAAAACTCAATATTTTGTATTCATAATAGGCTATCCATTGAAATATTTGTTTGGTGTTTTTATGGTGGTTTTTCTCGGTCTGCAAGACATATTCTAATAATACGAGTACCAATAAACTGCAGTGTATCGTTTTGTCACCGTCGGCGTCGCCTACCCTACTGAAAACAAGGAATAACAACATGAACGAGGAGGCCGGCGCCGGCGGCGCGGTGGCTTGCGGGAGCAGCATCCTCGACAGGGCACACGCAGGCTTGCGTTGTGTCGTGTGACGTGTGACGTCACAGCGGCTTCGCGCGGAGGATACGGCAATTCAAACTTTGAAGAGCTATAACTTTTCTATTAATGGAGATAATTACAAAGTTTTTTCGCCGTTGTTCTCTCTTTAGGACTATCTGATTAACTAAGATTTGAAAAAATGGAAACCTCCTCATTGCGACGAGTGAAGAACTGGTCGGCATTGAAGTACCGTTAACCGTTTTTATGATACGAGCCATAATTATAGTCGCGCACCGACGGGATAAACAATAAATTTAGAGTGGATGCTGAAACGAGCCTGCGCGCCCCACGTTGACGTGCAGTTGATTGAATATTAAAGTATGAAATAATGAGAGCTGTAATGAGAAATTGTGTTTACAACAGGTGTTTAGCAATGTTTGCAAGAGAGATTTTCAATTTATCGCTTGCCGAATTTTGCGGAACGGCCGACCCGTTAATGCCGCTATATGCGCATAGCGGGTATGTTTTGTTTCCAACCATTTCAACAGCGATTCATTAATATTGTTGAATAGTGTATGGTGGTCAGTTTATCGGTAATTTCATTATAGGCGTGTTACAAAACAGCAGAACAAAGTCTGTCTGATATGAATGCCGCAATTTATTCTGAAGGTAAATTTACAAATACAACAAAAACACCATACATATTTTACAGTTTTAATGTGCGCATTAACATATCTTGGTCCGTGTTGCTATTTAACTTTGTGTTTCATAGCCGTTCAAAAGCGACTTGAGGACCACTGAAGTGTAAGAGAGCCGCCTGAGGGATACTCAAAGCGATTTTGTAGGTTAATTTCCAAGAAAGGTGTTATTTTGCCAGTTCTGTCCGCGTGTGTGCCTTTTAATTCTTTTTCGGCAACGAAATATTATTTTGTCGATTTTCATGAATTTGTTGAGAATGTTTTTCGTCAATGTTCAGATTTGACTAGCGAGTAGTATATTCCAATATGTGTAGTTTGGGTCATGGGTCAATAATGTAATCACCAGTTCAGGTTAAGGCAGTTTTAAATAATAGAAGGCTGATTAATGACCACACCTTTACTTCAACATTACTTTTACAGTGTATATTTTAACAGTATATGATTCCAATCAATAAATCAGTGTGTACTTACTGCTATTCTGGGTTACAGTCAACAATATACAATAATTGCACACCCCAAAATACCTTCACCCTCCACGCGTAAACATAAACATCCCACAACTCTTGAAACGATCTGACCTATACGACGTCTCCAAACAATCTGCCCACCGGGCCACCGGCGCAACTATCACCCAATATACACAAAAGAATAGCTCGCTCAAAGACGTTAGACGTTAGGAATAGACGATTGAATGACCGAACATCTGGATAAACGGTAATAAAGCTAACAATAAATAGCAGATAAATGTCCGTTTACTAATCAATTATTGCATTTATGGATCGGAAATACTTAAGTACACCATTTATGTCTAAATATTTAATGCGGATGTCGATAGATATTCTATATCAAGGTAAATCTAGTATTGTCGATAGATACCCCATTGTTAGGTGCCATAGTACCAACATAATTACATGAATAGTAATAAATCGGGAGTTCAATGTACACCGCCTATTCAAAGTGTAATTAATTAGGTAAATTATATACACATAGTATGTAATGTACCAGAATTATGGATTTGCCTACAGTAAAGGAAAACGTAGAAGATAAAAGGATAGTAACTGATGAGCAGAGCCTGATGAGGATAAGAAATAGGACTCGTTCTTTCTTCAGCCGTATATTGTTATTTCTTGCAGATACACTTTGTAAAAGTTATATTGTTCACAAATGCATTGCCATGTTTGTTATCCTGTTTGACCCTTTTAGAAAGTCAAGGATGGAAGGACTCAAAGGACCGGAATGAAAGAACTGAAAGGAAGTCGTATCAGGAAATCAATTAAACATTTGTAGCTTCCGCTAGAAAAATCTTGGGTTTATTATACAAAAGTCAATCACTTTTGCATGCTTAGCTGAAATCTATTTTCTCATATTTGATGCGTTCACACATAAATCTTCTTGTAATAACTAATATAGTCTTGTTAAAGATTCTGTAGTTTTAATTTTAGAAAATTTTTGCTATTGACATGTGTTTTTCATTTTGTTACTTGTAATTGCCAACTGAAGTAGCCAATTGAAACGAAATCAAAACCAAAATATTAATTTCAGTTATTTAACAAATATAACAAGCATAGCATCCACGGCAAATTCTAACAAAAACCAGAATTTGGCAGAAATATTGTTTTACTACTTCAAGTCGTAATAACTGTTACATTTAGGTGGCAATGCTTATAAATGTGGAAGTGCATTGTAAGAACTTTTTTACGATGCTATAAAATACAGGGTGTTCCATTTAAAATAACAAAGAAATTATAGCCGCGAGTTTTGGAAAATTGATAATTTTAGACAAAACTAGACGACCAGCATCGAGAATCAATCCTCCAGTTATTGATTGTTTAAGTTACAGGGTAATGAATTCATTAAGATTTTCACACAAAAGGGGTTATATCTCTGAAAATACCCTGTATAACCCGATAAAACCCTATATTTGCAGAATAGAAAAAACGAGTACAATTCAAATTTGGGATTATCCCGAATTTGAATTGTATGTCTCATAATAACAGAGATATCAAACTTCGTAGTATAAATAGTATAAATTGATCACCCTGTATATGGCAATGTATATTAAAATTAATATATCTGGAGGAAAATATACAGTCGACGGACGATTCTTTGAATGGTATTAGGCTATGGTCAGAGTGCACCGATTTTTTACACTGGCGTATACAGACGACAACGGTGGTAAAAAACAAATCCGGCAAGTCTAACGAAGACCTTCACAGTTGCGCCGTCCAGTACTGTGACCGTCTACATTAGATTTGCTGGATTAGTTTTTCCATCGTTTGGGCCGTATACGCCAGTGTGAAAATCGGTCGAAGACTGTGACCATAGCCTTATAGGTACGGCACACGTTCGTTTGAAACAGGACTGGTCGGGCCTGATAGGAACGGCCGTCGAGGGCGCGAATACTACGAACCGCAACAACAGCTACGAGTAAGTCGTCTGCAACAGAAACACAATTTGTCCGACACCGCTAAAACCTGCGAAACCGCGATCCCAAGTGCTACTGAACAGCTTCGTTGGATGTTCGATGCGCTTCCACCTCAACAAGTAGTTGTAGCCTGAAAAATACCCCGAAACCGACACAGAATCGCACTTCGACAAAGACGAAGAGAGCAGATCGGAAATGGGGGGCATAAATAACGGCAGTGGCATTTCCTCTTTAGCGCGTTGTTTTTCTCGCTCGCAAGTCGCAAGGCCTCTGACACCGACGACGGCGACGATCGTGGCGTGCCGTGGCGTGGCGAGTAAGCAATCATCCTTTTTCTCCGGACGCCGCGCCGATTTTCCGGATTTCCAACGCGGCACGGCCCGACGGATAAAGATCGTCGTCATCGATGCAACTTTAATGCTGTCTCTCGACCAGTTCGTCATTTTCCCACAAGGGGTTTTCACGGAATGCCCAATTTACCAGATTGAGGTGTCTCAACCAAAGGATTCGAATAGATTAGAAGAAGCAAAGGCCATGATGCATCAGGCCACGTTTGTTATTCCATATGTTTATAAATTCTTACCAATGACAAGATCTGCACTCATCACGGTCAAATTGTCTCTTGCAACTCGCACAGCAGTTCACCATCTTACAATATTAGGCCGTATTTATAAAGATGAAGCATTTACCACAAAGGAAAAGGTAGGAGGACAAGGTAGAACTAACAAGGAAAAGGTAAAAGAAAAAGGTTTTGCCTTTCCTTTTTTTTGCAAGCAAATCCTAGCAGAAACAAAGGAAATGGTAGACAACTGGTACTGCTAATCGAATTCGTTGGTCTCATATGTAAATCAGAATAATACGTTCTGATTTTCATTTGATTATTGTGATTTACATATGACGCATTCTGATTTTCAATTGACTGTTTAAATTTACATTTGATACTTTCTTATTTACATATGTTGCTTTCTGAATCACAACTGATGCTTCCCGATACAAGCTGGGAAAGGTGTAGAAACATATATAAAGAGAGATGACAACAAATTATTCCAAATATTAAAGAAAATATATCGTGATTCTTGAAAGATTTTTTAATGTGTAAAAGAAGAAAGAAATGAGTAGCGTTTGATATTGCCACTGACATTTCATTTAATTACAGCCTACTTTGATAAAAAATTTACATTTGGAAGTTTGACTGTCTACTTATTAATTGATAAGCAGATTAATGGAAAACGGTTAATAGGTATTCCTTTTTCACGTAAAATGGTTGAAAAAACATAATTTTCAACATTTACACTAGTATACCGTGACACAAAAAGTTACAACATTTTGAATTGGAATTTCGTGCTTCAAAAACTTCCGAGTACCTAATTTCGTGCTACTATTAAGCAAAACGAAGTGATAATTACAACGTTGACGCACTGTGTTCCGCTTATTATCAACTTTTGCAGTGAGGTGAGCTTGATTGAATCTTAATATTTTTACGAAAAGAATCTACAGTTCTTCTGTGTACCATTAATTAGGGGACACCCTGTATATACAAAAAAAAATGCGTAGTATGACTAGACGTTGTAATTAGCATTTTTTCGTGGTGCAACACTTTCACTTAATTGCTCTACCCTGATCTGCAATAGGTTTTTTTTTATTATAGAGGGTTTAGGAAATCGGCTTGATCGCAAGGACAGAAAACACTCACACACCCGGAAGTGTGAGAGAGAGAGAGAGTCTGCCCGCCCAACGTTGAATCAGCTTGAGTCCTCTAATCACATGTCCAATGGACGCAACCACGTCCATCCGACATGTCATCACGACCCGACCGGCTAAAACCCGTTCCCTCTTCCTTACCTCTGATGTTATATCTCCATCTGCACCGGGCATCATCGTGAACGATATTCTTTGCAGTGCAAGATGAGGCAATGATTAAAACATTTATCCTTGAAGCCGTTCCTTTTTCTCCTTTACAGAGACTATTTTTTTGACCATCCGCAATAGGTAGTTTCTTCCCCATCAGCGGAAGCAACCTGCAGTAGTAGCGTCGGTATTGTGAGGCGAAACAAAATGAGAAAAAGAGGCGACCGCCGTATTTTTCGCTATTAAACCAAGAAAAATGAAGGAACAGGACCCGCGCATTATGGTGAATTGTAATTAACCGTAATTATAACGACGGCCCGCGCGGCGCGGCGTGGCCGTACTCGTTAACTATGAATTATTTTAATGAACTTTTCTCGCTCGAATTTCCCTCCCGAACAACGAACTACTACACTCAGTCTGTATGCAAATACCCAGACAACGCCATGCACCGCTATTTCTACCTCTCTACTCTCTCAATAAGGAGGCTTAGGAAACATTTTTGTTTCCGAGAATTTGACGATACTGACCATGGATATATCGAAAAAAAAAAACGTTTCAACTCGCTCCCATACTTTCTTTCTTGCATCATTTACAGAAAAAACCAAATGACTGCCATTTTATTATGGTGGGAGAAAAACTACTTTTGAGGGGTAATTTGTCGATAAAAATTAACGTATTTTAATCCCCATATTGTATACAGGTTTATTCACGTTATTCGACACGGAGCATTATGGCTAAAGTATTTGATAGAAAAGAAAATAATGATATCCGATGGATAGAGACCCATAAAGGCTACATTTTAAAAATATTTTCTTGTTATACAGGGTTACCAAAAACACGAAATGTATCAAAGTTATGTTTTTTTAAATGGAACACCCCGTATATTATTGCATATTCAGATTCCTTGGTGAATTCTATTGTGACTTTATGTATCATACATGGGACTTAAAGCGAACCGTTTAGGTGTTAATCACGATTTTTGGTATAAGTAGATATCAGGAAAAAATTGAATATCGCAGAGATTATAAAATATGGAAGGCTGTGACTTTGCCGTATTACTAAGCATAAAATGCGTCAGCTTTGATAAAACTGTCAAATTTGAATTACGTTTATGCTTGGAGAAATCGATCGATGAATTAAGGAAGCTTCGATCAGCGATAACTTGATTTTTTCAAATGGGAATGCCTAATTTTTTTTATACGGTTAAACGTAGAATTTAATAACCTCTCTAATGATATAAGGTTGTGAATATCAATCTCTGGTAGTTTCATTTAATTTTAAATTTTCGAACAAATCGGCGTTTTTCAATTTGCCTACCCATAAGCAACGTAGCAACCCATGAAATATAAACAAAAACCAGTTCAAATAGAAGATAACAACTAACTTAGCTGAAAAATACACACGAACTAGACTAAATGGACAAGATTATAAGAATTACTCACAACAAACAAAGTTTAACCAGAAACAGCAGCGGTAACATATCTTTGGTCAAAGAGAAGCTGAAGTATGGCAGAAATGGATTTTTTCACGGCCTACTAGGTACTGCAGTGTACTAGAGATTGGCAATTTCCAAATTTTCAGATTTTGAAATAAAACAACAGTTCATTATTTTCAAAATAAAATTTCACATTTAATGATATAAAAAAGTATGCAATTATGTCAAAACTCAAGTCAAAGTACCTCTGACTGGAGTTCTGAAAATTCTTCAGTATCTGATTTATCAGTATTCCTTTTTTTGCAATATTGCTAATAGATATTGAAAAATAGAAGGGCTCCAGTCAGAGGTATCGACTTAGACGTAAATTAGAACTTTTTTACACCATTACATAATTATGATTGATAGTTGCGAGCTGGAGCAACAATCGCTGGTTGTTTCTGTTTCATATCAGGGTTTTTAATTGTCTTGGAAATTTTTAACCTCTAGTAAATTGCGGTAGCCAGTAGACTATAAAAAATATCTATTACTGCCATACTCCAGTTTCTCTTTGACCTTAGAGATGTTATCGCAGTTGTTTCTGGGAGAGTTGATTTGTTGTAAGGAATTTTTATAATATTGTCCCTTTAGTCTAGTTAGTGTGTATTTTTCAGCTAAATTAGTTGTTTTCTTCTACATGAACAGGTTTTTGTTTATTTCATGGCCTGCTACGTTGCTTATGGGTAGGAAAATTGAAAATCGCCGTTTTGTTTGAATACTTAAAATTAAATGAAAACTACCAGAGATTGATATGCACAACCTTATATCATTAGAAAGGTTATCAAATTCTACATTTAACCGTATAAAAAAAATTAGGTAGTCCCATTTGAAAAAATCAAGTTATCGCTGATCGAAGTTTCCTTAATTCATCGACCGATTTCTCCAAGCATAAACGTAATTTAAATTTTGCAGCCTCATCAAAGCTGACACATTTTATGATTTTTATGGTTAGTAATACGGCAAAGTCACAGTCTTCCATATTTTATAATCTCTGCGATATTCAATTTTTTCCTGATATCTACTTATACCGAAAATGGTGATTTACATCTGAACGGTTCGCTTTAGGTCCCATGTATGGTACATAAAGTCACACTAGAATTCACCAGCGACTCTGAATATACAATAATATACGGGGTGTTCCATTTAAAAAACATAACTATGATACATTTCGTGTTTTTGGGACGCCCTAAATAACATGAAAATATTTTTAAAATGTAGCCCTTATGGGCCTCTATCCATCCCAAGTTATTATTTTTTTTTATCAAATACTTTAGCCATAATGCTCCGTGTCGAATAACGTGAATAACCGTGTATGTATATGCATCGTAAATGTTTTCGCCCAGCAACTCAAGATATTTAAGTTCAGAAGACAATTTGTCTTCGTAAAACAGGGACTAAGGTCTCTCTCAGTAATTGTATGAGATAGACCAAAAGGAAAATCGTCAGAGCAATATCTCTTGTCGATTCGGCAATGAAAGAGATGTCAATAAGAAAAATGGTTATTTAAAATTCTATTAAGCCATTTTTCACGTTCGAAATGCCTACAGAACTGGCCGGTATCAATTTACGTTACATCGCTTTGAGGGTGAAAACGAAAAAATCGTAGTTGGCGAAAATGAAGAAGCATTTTAACGATATCTCATTCGCTAATCTTGACATTTAATCAGGGATTCGGCATTTGGTCCTAAGCATAGCGGTGAGGATTCTAATTCAAAGGATCTCGTTTAGATAAGAAGGAAAAGTGTATCATTATCAATTGAATAATATCTCAAATATTTCCTTAATCATCTATACCATGTCTTTTCCCGATAGAATCCTTCCAGTTGATGTTTATTGAAACCAGTAATTGGGTTGATGATAATAATGTATGTGACACAAAATAGGTGCCAGGTACCATTCAGAGATTTGGCACGATGCTGTTCGATGAAGAAGCAAACTAGCCGTATTTACTAGCTTCCATCAGGATGTCTGGTAAGATTGGCAGAAAAGGGTTTAACAAAAGGTCAAAGGTCTACCTGTCTGCTGACTAATCTTTGGTGAGAATTAAGTTTCTCACTCTATTCTACCTCGTAATATGAGCGTTATCAAAGTAGAGCAAAATAATTGACCAAACATTGTAGCTCTACTGTTTCTATGGAACAAATTCCAATTTTCCGTAAGTACCCGATACAAATGGCGAAATGAAACGTTTCCATAACATTCAGCGATGACAGGGACGTCCGCCAATGGGGTTTCTAAAAGGTCGTGAAACAAAATCATTTTTTGTTCGAATGCCTCAAAATAATTTTATGATTATTTTTCATCAGCTCATTCATTATAACAATTTAATAGCATTTTGTACAATAGAACTAGAAGTTATTTGCACTTGTAAATAAAGCGATGCTTTTTACCTCGGCAAAATGTCAGAATGACACAAAACGTTACCGCATTCATTTTTTTTTTTGACCGCCATGGCTATAATAATAGATTGAAGTTCACTTCCACATTCTAGAAACTTTGAAGCTAAGTATTTTAAAAACCTTTCAAAATAAGGTGAATGAGCCATATATTTTTCAAAACAAGGGAAAAATATATTTCTTTCCGTGATATAATCTATAGGGTGTCACATTTAAAAAAATTAAACTTCATACGGGGAAAAACATTTTTTTATTATTTTTTCGTTTTTTTTTTCTTGTCAAATTCTGAATGTCAAGTAAAAACTATAAAACTTTCATATAAAAACCTTTTTTCTATCTCTTCAAATGAAAAAAATAAGACGAGTGGCGAAGTATGAGATATAGGCGGTCTCGGAGAGCAAATCAATCGGGTACAGCTTGATGGTACAGGATATATTTCACATAACATGAATGGGGGCACACAATGTGGCGTGGCCGTACATAACCATAAAATACATAACCTTAACGTAACGTCTTAACAGTAGCCTAATCTGAACGGAAGTCAGTGAATAATGAAGTGAACAGAGGAACAGAGTAGAATGACAATGACAGACGACATAATGATAGATGACATAATGACAGTTCTTATAACCTTAATATCTAGTTACCTTGCACTAGACACGTCACTTTACTGGCGGCACAAATGAGCGGGAAAATACCAAATTCAAATAATATTCCTACAGAGATAAGTCTTGCCAAACGAATGGATGAGTTTGCTCCAAAAATGTGTGACCTAAGCCCTTATTACCACAATTGATGGCACCAACGACATGTGGATATGTAAGTGGTTTGGGCACTAGATGAAAGATTAAAGAAACTGATTCAATGCTAGAAGTAGCTTAATGCTGCTTATTTTCTAGCGACAGCGACTATAGATTATGGTTGTTTTTCATGGGTTTCAGTCAACGATTGAGACTATAATTTAACGTAGTGAAGAAAAATTATAGTCTTAATCGTTGGCCGAAACCCATAAAAAACAACCATAACCTAGAAGTAGCATGATAATATTGCTTTTGGTTAGGTCGTATTCGTTTGGAGCTGTCAACTATTGTGATAAAATTATATAGTAGATCTGCAGTTGGTTCCATTTCAAAAGCGATTGTTTAACTTGAGATGTATGTATGTATTTATGTTTGTTCGGGAGGAATCTTGCTACTCAATTTTGAAGCAAATATCTTCAAACGACTAAGCTGAAATTTTGGATAGAGGTTCAGTTTGGATGACAATGCACGATACGTTGTTTGACGTCATTCTAGAATCCAATAGTGGAATAGTTATTTAATGCATTTCTACAATATGGGTATCCAATTGATATGAGAGCACCCAGTACATGGTAAGGGGATGACAACAATGAGAGGGATGTCATCACTGACAATAGATTCACTGATGTCATTTTTAGTTAAACGATGGATTTTTTTTGTAAGAGTTTGGGGAAAAATATAAATAATAAAAAGTCGGTGAGTTATTTTATCACTGCATGAAACTTGCTTACGACCTGAGAGAAGAGAGTCTTTGTATTTGGCGCCCAACTAGAGGCTTGCGGTGTGAGCAAGAATCTGGCAGCAGTCACAGGGGATTCTGATAGCGCAAATTCTGAATTCTATCTTTTAAATGACGGCAAATTATATGTATTTTTAGATATAATATGATGTATTTTGTTGTAAGAGTTTGGAGAAAATATACTATTCAAAGTCGGTGAGTTGATTCATTACTGCACGAACCTTGCTTACGACATGAGAGAAAAGAATCTTTTCACAATGAAAGGTCTTGTGAGAGTTGCTCGAAAAATAATGTGACGTCATTCTAAATCCAATATGGCGGACCATCCAAGATCCAGGATGGCGAAATATTTATTTTTAATGCATTTCTACAATATGGGTATCAAATAAAAGGGCTTGCCGAGAATAAGTAAAAAAAATATTTTGATATAAATGCAAGTTAATAACTAGGGGGATCCATGTGGCTACGCCGTGAACAGCGATAGTGGGACAGCAGCAGCCTTGTGTGGGTGGGTGACTGTATATACACAGGGCATTGAGTTTCGACCGTGTTGGTGTCGCCTACACAAGCGCTGAGCGGAGCATCTTACGCGGCCGGCACTTTGGATGATCGACCGGAAGGACCAGACGAGTGACCCCCGTCGGACCGTCCGGGATGATGGTGTAATCATTCCAACGGTGCTGGCCGTGCACCGTCCCCCCTCTGGGAAGTCATAGTACAATAGGCCTTAAAGGCTTAAGTGCTGACGGCTCCCAGAGGAAAAAAAAAGTTAATAACTAAAAAGTAATTTTTAGAACATTTAAATAAAAGCTTATTTTTAAGTTTTGTTTCAATTTATTTTGTATCAAAACGTACGTTCGTAGTGTTCCGCCCCTGAGCATAGGTGGAGCGTCCCGCACGTCCTTCGGTAACGTGGCCGTGCAACTATCATCCACCCGCCCGCCACCCGCCGCGCTGGCTGGGCCGCTTTGAAATATGCAAGATAAATGGGCTGCAAAATCAGATAATCAATATAACTACGTACAAATGAATAGCCTGACAAATCGTGATTCGTGCATGGACTTTTCGATGTAGCCACACATACATTGAAGTGAAACAGACGTTTTGCTTGACAGCACCACCGGGATAATAACGGCAATATCGGTTCCGAATAAGCATATTCCAGCTCAGCTATTGCGGACAATCGGACATGCTGGTTCACGATTACCGACACAGGATGGCCTGCCTGCTTCTGCTGCTTGCCTGCCCTTCACATGAATACTAACTAGTACGTGATAAGTTTCATCAGAAGCTTGATATGTAGTTTACTCACTATTCGGGTCTTTGTATAAATTGATTATGATATCAAGTCAACATAACTAATTTAGAAAGCGGCCAGCGCTTACAAAAGTAGATAAACATTATTGCCGCTTTTTTCAAATCGTTTATCATGCCTTTGCCTATCGAACTGTTGGACTGCAAGTTACCGTTTAAAACAGTGCCACTGTATTCCATCCGCCTAAAAACCTCTGAATTGCTCCTAAATGGCTCTACAAAATAACAGATTTAAAATGAACCTAGGCCAGCGCAATTTGAGCAGAGGAAAGGAGAGAATTGCTCAACCATTTGGTACGGATTCTCACATCGGGTCACTGCAGAATAAGCAGAAACTTATCACTTATGAAACTGAACAAAATACCCTATCTGCTGCAGGTGCTTGGAAAAAAAAAAAACTTCTTTCGTAATGTAATTCAAGGAAGAAGTATCATATACTCAATAAACTAGTCGGACATACTAACCTTCATCACAAGTAGTAGCAACATATAGATATTGGGAAGCAGTACTTTGAAAAAGTATTATATATACAGGGTGGTCCAATAAGCGCGCGGTGCTCCCTAGCGGCCATACCGTTTAAATTAGACGAAAATGTTTTAAATAAAAAACGTTTCTTTTCAAATGCTCTACATTTAGAAATTAATTTCAAAGATGGCGGACTTCCGGATATACCGGAAGTAGGCATCAACTTCCTTATTTTAAATGGAACGCCCTGTATATTATTACGTTTTTGAATTCAGCATCGATTTTTAGGTCCAGTTTGTTAACCATTGTTTATGCCTACGAAGCCTATTTTTGGAGTTATTCAGCGATTTTTACAAAATTTGACGTTTGTAGTACTTTACAAGGAACGTTAATATCTCAAAAACTGAACGCGGTAGAAAGATGCGGTTTTCGGTTTTGAAACAAGCAAGGAACGTATTTGTGTTTCGGTGAGATCGTTGTTTCAAAAGGACATTAAATCAATAGACTAGAAATTTTCAAATTTGAAAAGTTAAAAACGTTAAAAACTTTTATTTTTCAAATGGGATGGTATCATAAGTTTCATATCAGTGGATGCGGAATTAAATTCTCTTTCACTTTTATCTAGGCACATGTGGTTCTATTTTTGATGGTTTTTAAGATATTTACGGTTTTGTAATTATTGCGTAGGAATTGGAAAAATCGTAGGTGGCGTGGCTCTCAGACGAAACAATTGGCAGGAAACCTTTCGTCCAAAGTGTTTCGACCTCTAATACTAAAATGCGCTTTTGCTCCATCTAACTGTAACCACATTATTCTTAAAAACTCCAGTGGTGAATTTTTCCAAATTTTCGCGAAGAAAATTTTAGTAAACCTTAGTTTAATATGCGGTTTCCAGTAATACGACCCCAAATGCTTAGACTCTATGCTGGTTGTCAACAAACTTCTCAAAATTTGGATTTACGTCGGTATAAAAATGTAAATTATGCTAGTTTACATGACCGATAATGATAACGCTGTAGCTATATTTCATAACAAAGAAAATGAAAGAATTTCATAAGAAATGTATGTTAGAAAGGGGTGCATTTTTGTGGACTTGTGCACGACTCCGGTTACAGAAATTCATTCAGTTTTCAAAGTCTTGTCTTTCAATTGCTTGATTTAGCTGCACGTGATAAGGATGCTATATGTACTCCGTTAAGATCATGTTCACAGATGTTTGACCAATGCCCAAATAGCGACTAATTTCTGCTGTCCCACTGCTATACGGATCTTTAACCACAATTGCAAGAATGTCAAACTCACTATCTTCATGTATTACTACTGCATGTTTCCTTCTCTCATATTTTACGCCCACGTAAATCCAAATTTTGAGAAGTTTGTTGACAACCAGCATAAAGTCTAAGCATTTGGGGCGGTATTATTGGAAACCGCATAATAAACTAATGTTTTCCAATATTTTCCACATGAAAATTTGGAAATCCTGTTGAAAACTTCACCACTGGAGTTTTTAAGAATAATGTGGTTACAGTTAGATGGAGCAAAAGCACATTTTAGTATTAGAGACCGAAACACTTTGGATGAAAGGTTTCCTGCCAATTGTTTCGTCTGCGAGCCACGCCACCTACGATTTTTCCAATTCCTACGCAATAATTACAAAACCATAAATATCTTAAAAACCATCAAAGATAGAACCACATGTGCTTAGATAAAAGTGAAAGAGAATGTAATTCCGCATCCACTGATGTGAAACTTATGATACCATCCCATTTGAAAAATAAAAGTTTTTAACGTTTTTAACTTTTCAAATTTGAAAATTTCTAGTCTATTGATTTAATGTTCTTTTGAAACAACGATCTTACTGAAACACAAACACGTTCCTTGCTTGCTTCAAAACTGAAAACCGCATCTTTCTATCGCGTTTAGTTTTCTAGATATTAACGTTTCTTGTAAAGTACTACAAACGTCAAATTTTGTAAAAATCACTGAATAACTCCGAAAATAGGCTTCGTAGGCATAAACAATGGTTAACAAACTGGACCTAAAAATCGATGCTGAATTCAAAAGCGTAATAATATACAAGGTGTTCCATTTAAAATAAGGAAGTTGATGCCTACTTCCGGTATATCCGGAAGTCCGCCATCTTTGAAATTAATTTCTAAATGTAGAGCATTTGAAAAGAAACGTTTTTTATTTAAAACATTTTTGTCTAATTTAAACCGTATGGCCGCTAGGAAGCACCGCGCGCTTATTGGACCACCCTGTATAAGTTCGCCATCTATCTACCAAAGAAGATCTGATAAATGCGACAGAAAATTGTTTTTCAAGTGTTCGTTACGGTTCTAATGTTGTTGTACAAACAACGTTGACTGCTCGGCGAATGAATTTTTATGAATGGACGACAGTGTCTATTTTATTCATCGTCGGTGGTGTTGACAATACGACAAGAATACCCATAAGTAATATTACAATAATTACAGCAAAAAAGAATGAACACGATACTAAACATAAAGTACTTATATCGATAAACGATTGATTGTAAAAGGCCCATATGGGTTCTTCTCGAATATAGTATAGCTCATAAAATATATACCTGTTTACTCATGGAACGAGATAAATTCGACGAAGTCCGTGCAAAAAGTTAATCAACAAAAAGGTTCGAAAGATAAAAAGAGGTCCCGCACGGAAGACAAAAAACACATCAACAAATACCGTACACAACCACAGCAAACAAAGCACGGCGTTGTTAACGTTTTGAGTTTCTCAATTCTGTCTGTTTGGTTTCGAAAGTTTGCAGTCCAAGACCAGATAATTGGCCATTAAAAATATTTGCCGCATGATATCAGGCAACAACTGAGTGCACAGGTCAGATTATTGTTCACCATTTTACTTCCTTCGCCGTAACGTTTTGTATAGAAATAACAAGTTCTTTGAACGTGTTATGAAAATCCATCTCACTCAAAATGGGAGAGACACATACTGTGAAGTCAGGTTAAATAATTTTTCACTATATTAGCGGTAGAGTGATAATCATTAGCAAAAAATTATTGGAATTCTCCGTATCTCCAGAGGGAATGAATATGAGTTGGCGGTAAGGTGGGTTCATTGGCAAATCTCCAATTTATTTGTATTCATAAGGAACAAGAATTTTGAACATAGTCGTATACTTTTTTAAATCCTTTGCTACATATCAAATTGGGTTGATATTTCTATAAACTTTGAATTATTGGATAGAAAAATGTTGCCATCCCAAAGAAAAAAATAACCAAAAAATCTAGAGCAGGTTTTACACGTCAATAATGATTTTTTTTTGAGAGGGTCCAAAAGGGGTGGGGAGGAGTTG
Organism: Callosobruchus maculatus; assembly: GCA_951848785.1. Lineage (NCBI taxonomy): Eukaryota > Metazoa > Arthropoda > Insecta > Coleoptera > Chrysomelidae > Callosobruchus > Callosobruchus maculatus. The sequence goes on from CATOUR010000030.1 coordinate 2,369,637, forward strand.
GTTAAATTGGAATAATGTCAGCACTTTTTTTTTAAATTGTACTGAGAATATATGAGGAGTGTACACAAACCAATGGGCTCCATTTTAAACAAGTATTTGTTGATCGCTAGCAAAAGTTTTTTAAAATTGATTGTATGGATTACCTAATTTTTTGTTATTTAATATTTGGTTTTATAAAACAATGCCAGGAAGACCAACAATTTTCAACTCTCTTCTTGAATAATCATATACTTGAAAAAGTAATCATTTTATCATATTATTCTCAAGAAGCAGAATGAATGTAACCGTATTTATTAATGTCATAGAAGGATATAGGATTGGACGAAGCTCAAATTTATCTAAGGTAACTTCTAGTCGTTTATAAACATTTTTGGAGTCCGTAACTCCTCTGACCTCGCACTCTGATTTAATTCACTCCCAAAAAAATGGGTAAATAGCAGCAATATCTAAAAGCCCAACTTTACTCTGCACGAGTAAGGACCGGTTTCTCAATGTCCAGTTAAATATTTATCTGCAAGATAACAGCAACTGTTAGATAAATTGTTTAAACAATTGAAGGCTAAACTTACGAATTCACGTAAATCTTATCTGACATATGTATCCATAGCAACACTATCTGGCAGATACCTATCTGACACTTTAACTGGACATTGAGAAACCGGCCCTAATGGAAGTATTGTTGGCAAAAAAATCGATATGTTGACGTTTTACTCATGATAATCTGTCACTTGTGTCCGTCGGCCTGTCTTCACGTCATGTCATTTTGAATCGGCACTTTAGTTGTTTTTAGATATTATCTACATGTAAACGGTGAATACCTAAACAATTAAAAGCCATGTAATAACTTATACAAAAACCATCATTAATATGTTTTAGTAAGCCCACAATTTCCCTTCCAGTACTATTGGCCTATCCTGTATAAATAAACAGTATAAACTTGTTCTACGAGATGATAAACAACGGATACAGGAGGTAGGATATTACATGCATTTAAAGCTATTTAATGAAGTATTAATGATTTCAAGGGAAGGTTAACAGGCAACCGCAAGCAGTAAATCGTCTGTTTTAATTATAATAGGGCAAGGGATGAACCCCCGTTGGCCGGTGTAACCGGATTATCCAGTTGCACCGTGGCGAGTTGGAGTTGCTTGGATTGCTAACAGAGTTTTATGTCCGGATCATGTTTCTCCGGTATTATGTAAACATTTAAAGCGGCTCAGTGTAGCGCTGCTGTTGGTAAGCTGCTGCTACAGGTGAATTACTACCGGAAAATACTGTAAAACGGATCTGATGTACAGTTTCATATAAAAGTCCGGCCAGACTGGCGAAAAATTACACAAAGCATATAGTATGTTTCGAATTTTGATGCAATGTATTGTAACAAAGACGATTCACCTTGGGTTTATTTATAAAATGTAGGACTGATAAATAACATTGAGTTTCGCTATATCTATGGCTTATTTAGAGTAACAACATTCATAAATCCGAGGAGTATCAAAGGCTCTATATCTATCTACCTTATTTTAATCAGATTTTATTTAATAGTGTACTGTGGATTCTCAATACCATTGATTGAGTATTTTAGTTTCATGTCATGTTCAATGATGACTTATAATATCTGATGCTTCTTTTCTCACAATCAAGGATATTATGCTACTACATGCTGGGTAGACTGCAAAAATGTAACTATTGATTAGAAAGACGAAGGAATCGATACAAACCTATATACTTACTTACTTAACGTTTATTGACAAGCTTTATACAGCTGCAGTCAGAGCAATCGTATCCAAAAGTACGAATTACAATAAAAAGACTATGACTATGAACACAAAAACTCGTCCACAGAATAGGGGCTACGGTCACAGCATAAAGAGTTAACTACGGTCCAGTAAGAACCGCTTTGAGATGTGTACAATTATTGTCTTTGTGTAAATTTTGAATCATCCAAAAACCCTCCCAAGGTCAAATTTTGTGGGAACCATTTTTATATAGGAAATCCTGAGAGATATGCTGGTTGTTTATTGTGTGGTACCGGAGTTATTAAGTAATAAAATAACTTCTAGCTGTGAAAATTCTATCTGACAATTCTCCTTTTCTCGCTTGTCAACTTGACAGCTCAAAAGCACGCACCCTGCTCCTTTCTTTATACAATCTATGTGTATACCTAGTGTTCAAAATCCAACAGAAACTATGTCAACTAAAGGGTTGGGATAAAGTATGGAACCAAGCAAATAACTTTGGAACGGAAAGAGTGATATTGCTGAAAATTTGCAGGCAAGTGTAGTGACGTCTAGTGCATACGAAGACATTATGTTGGCTATTAATGTACTTCCGGTTTAACCGGAAGTACCGTCAACTTTTTTAATTTAAATGGGACACCCTGTATATTTTTGCAGATTTTGATTCATCTTTTTTTTCCGAATACGTCCATAGTAGGTTTAGCATTAGTTTCTGTAAAAACGGGAAAGATAAAGCTTCTTATCATTTCAGGTGCTTAAAATGCCGGTCATTCAAAGTCGGTTTTGGCGATCGCGTGAGAACTCACAAAGAAGTGTGTCAACTTTTAATGATTTACGTCCCGACAGGGGTCCTATAACACGTTTGACGGTGACTAAAAAAAAATACAAAAAAAATTACCTTAAACGAGAAGACCGCAGACCGCCACGGACGAATTTGTGAGACAAATTTTTTAAGAAACAAATACTAAACCCACTATGGACGTATTCGGAAAAAAAAGATGAATTAAAATCTGCAAAAATATACAGGGTGTCCCATTTAAATTAAAAAAGTTGACGGTACTTCCGGTTAAACCGGAAGTACATTAATAGCTAACATAATGTCTTCGGATGCACTAGACGTCACTACACTTGCCTGCAAATTTTCAGCAATATCACTCTTTCCGTTCCAAAGTTATTTGCTTGGTTCCATACTTTATCCCAACCCTGTACATCTTTGTGCAGGGGATGTTGTGCACACAAAAATTAGACTGTCAAGCACCTGGTGTGCGATTACCCAGCTGTCTTATCCATTCAAGTATCCATTCTGGGGGAACGCTAACCTTTCATTGCCAGCTTAAGGGGAAAAATTACCACCTTCCTCGCTAGATTGGTATGGTTGGACAGTTAGTTCTGATGGAACCTTGGGAGGATATATAATGATCTCAATGGGGCCCAAATGAAAGATACCTCCTTAAAACGCAGAATACAAAAAGGCGTAGGTATACGGAGGCAACTGAGGCTGTTGACCCAACCGTTTCGGCGTGTAAATGATGAAAACTAAACCAGCAGGCGAGACGCTGACGCTACTTGGAGCAGATTAAAATAATCGAGAAGTGGAAGTAGAAGCCCTCCTGAAACGAGTTTTTCTCCGTCGTTTTATCCGAGGGAAAGAATTAATTATTGGGAAGCCGTCTCTTTATCTGGCTGGCGTCCGGCTAATTTCCCAACTTTCCTCGAGGATATGCTGGTTAATTCACGTTGAAACTTGTTTGTTGTGTGATGCGAAACGCGAGGCAAAATGTTTTTCACCGGGGGCTTTTTTCCACTGGAAGCGTGAGAGGATCATAAATCACGAAAATTATGGACTGTGAGAGATGTGTCTTCTCATAAGCAGAGGCTTATGTGCGTTTTCGATCCTGAGAAGGTATCATTACGCCTGAAAACTGAATTGTCACGTTCGGAAGAACATTAGTTCTACATTATTTATTGTCGGGGTGTAATAATAGTGATAAGGATAATGATATGTATACACAAACAACACGACTTAATATCTCCAAAGTACTTGTCACATCAACATCAAATTTCGAATCTGAATCGAGCTGCATAAGGTTGCGTTTCCACCAAAGATGTCCGAGGATGTGTTAAGAGGAATGTGTTTTTAACGAACCGATAGGATCGCTTGAATTACCTCGCCTCGCTCAGCGCAGCTCTGGTGGAAACGGCTTAGCTGAGCGAAGTTTCTGTACGTACAAAACAAGGCGTGTTGGCGAGGAATGTGTGCTATTAAAGTGTTTCGAGAGATGTGCGCTAGAAATGCGTTGCGAGGGATGTGGGCGAGGGACTGGCGTCTAGAAATTATAATGTACTTTGGCTCCCTGGCTTGCACAAGGTCATAACACGAAACAACAACAACAATTGAGGTTATGTCGTTATAATTATGCTGTTTTCGGTTGTCGGTTTGATATAAATATAAGTAAATAATTGCTCATAAAACACAAGATGGAAGATGCATGCATAGGTTGCATGACTACATTTTCCAAGAGGATAGCAAAGGACAAATTAGTAAAAATAATATCGGTGTATATACAAGTGATACAAAATATTTCATCCTTAGAACAATGATATTTAGGAAGATTATTGCATCGCTGGAGCCTCAAGGACCGAACATGGAATCTCCACATGGGAACAAAAATATTCCTCACAATAAAAAAATTATCGCTCAAAAACGTTTGTTTTCTACCAGGAAAACAACAGCAACGAAAAAACGGAAAGCCGAGACGCTTGAGGCGAATTTTATAGCAAATTAATTATTATTAGGGGCAACAATTAATGATTAATAGTATGTTCTATAAATAAAAATTTCTATCTGATAACAGTTAGTTTGTATTTACTATTAGGTAGGAGCATAATTGTCTTTCACTGAAATATTACTATCTACTCAGTATATGGTTACCATAAATATATTAAGTTACTAATATTTAGTATTATCTCATTCTTCTTGGTCACTTAACACAAACGTAGCAAAATGTCTTCAATAATCTTTCTCCTTTTATAACGCCAGACAACATCATGACACGAAAAGGTGTACTTTGCTAAAGTAGTAGCCTTATCCGTGTTGCGCACCATTAATAATTTCTAGTAATGGTTATCATTTTAATTTTCCTTGCATATTTTCAATTCCCAACTCTAAAACTAGTTTTAATGCATCCTAGGCCAGCCGAACATGGGACATGTCCAAAATAAATTATAATAGTACGTTTAGATTGCGCGGGTATTTTATGACAGTTATTCCCTAGCACGTTAGAGGTTTGACAGCTTTGACCTTGTGGGAGCCAGGGAGCCAAAGTACATTATAATTTCTAGACGCCAGTGGGCGAGGGACGTGTGCTGTTGATGTAGGCGAGCAAAATGAAAACTCTGAAAAGAGCCCGCTACACAACCTCGCAACGCTCATCCGCACACCGTTGCACAGCTCCGCCACACATCCTCGCAGCGCACATTTTCCTAGCACATCTCTGGTGGAAACGCAGCGTAACGCCTGTCAACCATGACATTTCAATTGTTTATCTGTGATATTTTTCAAGATACAGCGCCAACTTGATTTTTTCAAAATTGGCGTCATTTCATTCAGTATGTTTTAGCCGATTCCTGAGAATATTTTACCCACTTGATAAAATACCCTGTCCAGAAATATAACAGCAAAATTTTTGTTCTTACCAAGATGGCGCCAGGCAATGGTGATAATAAGTGGACTGTATATTTTCATTTCTCGGGAAAATACAGGACTTAGGATTTGGAGTAGGCAATGTAAGGAACGAGAAATAATTACTTGCCACCACAACAATTATTTGTGATCTGCTGTTGCACTGAACTATAGGTTTTTGCGTTATTCTGCGCAAAAAGGTAGTACGACCCGACCGACCGATCTCTGCCAACTGACCTCGTCAGGTAGCTATCGAAAGAAAAATATGTTTTTCCGAAGACAAACGCTATGCCGGATGAAACTAAAATTAGCTATAATTACACCCAAAAAATAAAGACAAAACAAAAAATGGCTAAATCACAGTATTTTGTCCTATATTCGGTACCTAGTGTAATCATTTGTTTCAAAATGTTGCCAAATGTTTATGGTTTTTTTTTTGTAGCTGCAGGTTCTGAATGGACCAAAAATAAGCTTTTGAATGAGGTCAAGTTCGATTAGAGGTGCTCAAAGTGGTGCTATTTAAAAAAAACAAGATCGCGCTGCATTTTGGAATTTGTAGTCGATAAACAATCGAAATATCATGATTGACAGGAAATAATTTCCAAATTTCATGTTGATATGACAAATAGCTGTGTGAGTACAAACAAATATTTGATTTAATACCCTTAAATAATTTTACTCTGTTTGAATGAGTAACTTCGGGAAATCGTATCATACTATCCATCATGAATTAGTTTATATAAAAATATCCTTAATAATGTGTCGACAAAAGGTTTTGAAGTATTTTGCTTTCTAGGGGCCATTTATATAAATTATAAATGCATTCGTTTCCAAATCTATTCATCATAATACTTTACGGAGTGTGAAAAATATCAGGCTTTTTGCCAATAACTATCAAGCTGATATACATTATTCTATTGTTTTTCTGTCTCGTTACCATCAGCTAGACATCCTGTATGTATAGTGGGTAGGTAATCCATTAGTCTTTGTAAAGCAAATTGCAGCTGAATGGCACTAAACCTTAATAAATGCAAAGCTTTATGAACTGACTGAATATCCTGATTGTTTGGTAACTGAATATTATTGAATGCCGGCGAGCATAATGGAACAGCGAATTTGTTTAACTGCACAAACGCACACACGGAACGTTATACCGTGCTTAAACGTCAAGCTTATTACTAAAACATATTATACGGATATTGTTGCAGCAGTAGCATTATTTATTGTGCGGAACGTATTTGTGTTCAATTGAATTCAAACTTTGCGAAATTGTTTAGTTTTGCGTGGTAATTTATGGGCCTGGGAAGTTGGAAGTTGGACAGTCGACGGAGTTGGCCGTCACTTGATGGAGATCCATACCAATACAAAAAAGTATTTCCGATGAATGATCACCACTTTTATTTAAAAAACTTGCGACAATTGTTTCGACACACAGTGTCGTTATCGGACCTTTATCAGTGGATTGCGATTTTTCCTGGATCGACCGCAGCTTTTTCTTAACAGGGACAAATTGTTCTTGTCTTAGGATTCCCGTATTATCTATTTGTCTTTCTTTCCACAGCTGTACTAGGCCGGAGCATGAAATATGGCAACACTGAATCAGCGGGCCGAGTTTTCATTTGTTGTTATATCATGTGTATTATTCCAGGAGCAGAAAATATGGTTGGAAGGTGATTATTAATGTGTTTCTAATTATTTACCTGCACAAACGAAACTATAAAGATAACAAGATGCCTGCAAAGCGTGTAGTACCAGGTTGCAGCCCAGTAGAGGACTACCAAACCATGGCCCAACATAACCTTATTCCAGATTAAAAAGAACGTTGCAAGGTGATTTTTAATGTGTTTCTACTTATTTACCTGCACAAATGAAACTATAAAGATAAAAAGATGCCTGCAAAGTGTGTAGTACCAGGTTGCACTAGCAATTGTGCGTCCAATAAGGGACATAAACAGAAGTGGGTGAAAGGTATTCCTCGGAAGGGCTGGTTATATTTATAAGGATAAAGACAATAATTTACAAACATTTCAAAGGATAAGACCTATTTTAAAGCACAATGTGGTACCTATAATGTTGTCTGGACCTCCCAAATAAAACAGAAAAATACAGTTAATAGAATTCATCTGGGCATGGCCTGGGGTATACCTACGAAAGGATTTGATAGTGAAAGGGAAATCAAGACCAGCAAGAGTGGCTTCACAGTGACCTAATAGTGAATTTTTCTAGCTCAAGTGACAATTTACAAAGTAAATTGAGTGTTCATTTAAGTTGAAGTGCAAGTGGTAGCAGGAAACAGGTTGCGTTTATTTTTATTTTGTAGTGTCTGACTGTGATGAAACAGACATATCAGATGTAAGTGGTATTAGTAGTAGTAGTTCTAAAAAGTATTTTTCTTAATTTGTTAACCGAGATGAACTCTAATACATATAAAATGTAATAATTATTCTGAAACTATAGGGCCACTATTTGACAGCTAAGCCACGTTGCCACATCTAAGGCTCCGGCCTAGTGTAGAGTCGGCCATGGTTATCTATATTACAATCACATTATCTACACTGTTGGTTCTCTTTCCGTGTTATCCGTAATTTGCTTATTTTAAGTATGTATTGTTTGTTGTAGGTGTACCTTTAGTTATTTTTTGCCACTGTGTTAAACTTATGTGAATGTCTACAATAACAGTAAAAGTGGAGTTTTCCGTTAAATAAATAGATAAATAAATAATAAGTGAATCAAATGTTAATCGGTATTCAGAAGGTGTACGTCGCGTCGCCGTCGTTCATAAATCACCGCGTATCCATCGTGTACTCCTAACGTAGATAAAATATGCACTAGCTCGCAGCTATTACCTGAATATTCCGATACAAGACTACAGACAGGAACTTAAAATATATCCTGCATGCTGGCTTGGCAATTTGTAAGTAAATGAGCGTACTTATTTCGGCCCGCCTACGCCTAGCGTGTGATGCGGAAACGCCAAACTCTTTTTACATGTACGTACATGCTTCAAGAGCAGACATACTCGATCGATATGTGGAGACCCACCGGTCTGAAAGAAGGTGCATGGCGTGCAAATTTTTCTATAGTTGTCCCAAAAACCCTCAGGACCATAACTATTTTCATTCCGCCCGTGTCCTGGATAATTTGGGGGCGCCTGGGTTTTGAGTTTGAAAGTTAAAAAATGAAGCCAAGTTAATTGACTCATAGTACTTCCACACATTACGGTTACCATTTTATTATTTCCCCATTGTATGAAGCTGTAGTCTGAGATCCCCTTTGAATCAAATCTTCGCTCGCCCGCCCGCAAAAAAAAAATCCAACACAAAAACTCTTATAATAAATAATTTGCATTCATCTATCTCCATAGGAAATAGGAATACAGCTTTCATTCTGCAATCTTCAACTAAAATCTCAATCACAAGGCATGCCGATTTTCCGATATTTAAAAATAGATTATACAGGGTGCGGCATATTAATCAAGTGTTTTTAAAATAATCATAAAATTATTAGTTTTTACGCTAAAAAAAAATTTGGTAGTAGAATAGCTGATAATATACCATTTTGAAATAACTAAGTGCAAAAATTACATCTGGCATATGATGCAGCCGTTCACGAAAATTCCACTCCATCGTTTCTTTGTTGATTTTTGAGAGATTTAATGGCGAATCGCTTCCTTCCCTGCGTCTATCGTACGGGGCTTGACCTTTTAAGCACGTGACTTGAGTTACCCCTATAGCAAAAACTCACAAATTGATAAGTCGAGACACCGAGGAGGTCATGAAATGCCACCAAACCTCGAAATTTACCGATTTGGAAACAGGTGGCGAAGAACAGCCATGGATGCTCTGGCGGTGTGTGCCGTGGCCCCATCTTGCTGGAACCACAAATCTTTGATATCCACACCTCTTCTTTGCAATTCAAGTATGAAAAAGGTATTCACTATATGAATGTAACGTTCCGATGTTACTGTAGTGGTGACCCCATTTTCTCCAAAAAAAATATGAGCCAATGATGCCACGCGTTGTTCTAGCGTCTACCGCTCCATGATGGCAAGTGGCAGGTAAGAAAGTGAAATGGTTTGAGTCAAGGAATAGATTGTAATGAACCGCGCGCTCCTCCCTTTTCTAATATATGAGTACTACTCAAACCAAAAACACTTGGTTTTTATGCCCCACCCTGTATTATCAGTGTTTCCCAACCACACTATCTGAGATCCCATCCTACCTAGGGCCATACAATGAAAAAATAGAAAATGATCAGGGATCCCTAGAGCACCCAAAAACAGAGTTTGAACCGCTTTTATATTGTACTGCAGTTTAACCGCCACTAATACACAATTTTCAAAAACCATAGATTTTATCGATCTGTACCACAATCCACGGTACGGTTTACAAATCTCACTGCTATTAGATTAGTGATCAGCTGCACACATTACAGAATTATCTACAACAATGTAATTTCAAAAATTGTTTTGTCTGAGGTAGAGCAACAGTCGGATGAAACTGAAAAATATATTATGCCCTTCTTTTACAGGGCGGTGAAGAAATTTTTCAATTTGATAACCACCACCCCAAAACTACCCCGATTTGATCCCCTCTAAGAAATGTGGAAATCGCTCAGGAACCCTCAAATCGCCTAGAAACGAAGTTTGAGCTGTTTTATATTTTCTTAATATTTTTGGTCACCAGTGACAAGATTTCTAAAAACCACAAGCGTTTTCCACCCTCGCCACGGTAGTAATACACTGTGTCAAAATTTCATTAAAATCAATTCAATAGTTACCCTTATACAAACAGAATGATCTAAAGCAATACCAATACATATACCTACATAAGAAAATTCCTTGATTTCTGTAATTGGCAAGGCCAATGTTCGTATGGACTTCAAAAACTTCAAAAAGTGTTATTATGCCGCTAGGCATTTATTTCTCAAGCCAATTTAGATCCCATCATGAATACAGCAAATTTTTAAATTTTACAACCTATCAGTGTAGGAAGTAAAAATAGAGATTTTGGCATTTACTAGATTTGTTATACTTAAACAGTAGTTATAATTTGAATGAGCTTGTGATTATTATAAATAATAATATACAGTATAAAATGTACCGAGTGTGCCTAGTGTCCATTATGTTCTGTATAATCTGTAACTTCCAAGTTTTAACATCACATACATGTGCGAAATTCGCAACACACATTACAAAGGCTATAAAATATTAAAAGTACCTTCTCTACCCTAAATGATTAATACTTTAATGGCGATTTCAGCTGATTTAATGTACATTTGCATTATCTACACGACCGTCGTTCCGTTTTAAATTCATATTACAAATTGACAAGTACACCATGACAAATGAACATCAAAATTATATTTCGATATGAACACAAAGGTATTTGAAAGTGGCACTGTGTAATCGTTATACGTACTTATGTACGTAGTCTTTCAAAGTCAAAAAAAGGAGTTTTGAAAATACAGCTTGTATAAAATACTGTAGACTAATACCTATTAGATAGATAAAAGATACCCCAGAGGATATCCTTTCTGGAGCATTCTCTTTAGTTACTCTTTTCCTCCTATGACTATATGCAAGCATCGTTTTGTTTTTGTTCCGCTTAACTAGCCACATTTTGCTCATCGCTTCTAACTTCCTTTGAGTACAAGGAAGATTAACTTTAATAAAAGAACGGGTAAGCCTGTTAAATTAGATATAACCGTGAGATGCGTTCCACCATTATCTAAAATGCATCACAACATCGCTAGACTGTCTTATTTAGGTAACAGGTGGAATGCAACATTTTCATTTGCAAATTCAAGGCAAATTCACTCAAACTTCAATTAGAAAAAACTCAGAGTAACAACTGAACCAATACCAACACCTAGATAAATTCAGAGCTTTATGAATTACCTAGTTATTCTGACTTTATTCTCGCAAATAAGGAAATAGCTACCTAGTTGCTCATCATATTTATTCAAAAAGGGAAAAACAGTTTTTGTGACAGGCAGGCAAGTAGGAAGTATGTAGGTAGAAGGTTCGAAATGAAAAACGTAAAGCCTTATATTTATCAAGTATATAGGTATTTAATGCTTGCTTGCTTTTGGAACTTCAGAGCAATAAAGGATTATAATAATAATAATCCTCGCATTCATTTTTTCTAAATGATCAATTTACGTTTTAGAAGATTCCCTGTTTGACTGATGACATTCGCTTTGCATTTTAAGTTCAATCTACGTGCCTACTATTGACTCACTCATTTTAGTTGCTCACAATGCAATAATCACTAATGAATAAACATGCAAACTCACTGGTAATAGCCCCCATTTTATGCAGCCATGTCCTAGGTTGTAGGTGTTGTAGGATTGCACTGATTCCTGATGTCTTTTCCACGACGCGGTTATCCCGAACACGGAGATCGTTTACGGACACTTCACTCACGTCTTTCCGTCGAGTTTTGGCTTTTGCACTAAAGTTTTCCTTAAGAAATCAGGAAAAACCAGACCAACGAAAGAGAAGACCGACGAACACGAAATTTTCTGATTTTCAAAACAGTTGAATAACGCGGTTAACGTACATCGACTGTGGCGCCATCTTCTCTTTGTTTCAGCGATTCGTAGTTGGCCATGCCTTCGAGGGAATTCGGCGATATAGCCCAGTTCAAGCAGTATATTGATATTTGAGGTGGAAATAAACATTATACTGCAATTGGGCAATTTTAATATTTTCAGTTCTCACTAAGAAAATTATCCAATACGTACCTAGCTTTTTCAGACTAGATAGATACTATGCAGGCATTGAGAAGAGATATCAAGTAGAGTGACTTCGTTTTTTTAATGCACTGATAGAAAACCGCATTATAATTATAATATTTAAATTTAATATTAATTAATTAGTTATAGGGCTAGAAATTATAAATATGTATTTAACAAACGAACAACTAACAATAGGTGCTTCGCACCCATTAATAATGAGAGTCCGTTTGTAAATTTTGTATGTGATATTTTCAAAAGTTTTTAACAACATACAAAAACGATCAGAAGCAAGAAAGCATTATACATTTACAATGTACTATGATCGTTTTGCTATTTACTAAACTGTCATCTACGTATTTATAAAAATAAATTTGTATTAGCTATGTAACGACATGTTCGCGTGCTTCAATTTTTTAATCAACCATATAAAAATATTTTTTAGTGCCAACAAATATTCTGAAATCGTATTTTTATAGATCGTCAGAGCTATAATTCGATTTCCATTGAAAACACATGAATTGCTGACCATTACAGTTACAGATGATCAGAACTATAAGACATTTTAAACTATTTATTTTTGTTTTCTGAAAATGTCTATTCTTATTAGATTAATTGAATGCGCAACTGTTTATGTTTATCCAGTTGTACTGAAGATAAAGTGTTAAGTAGTTAGAAAATGGTCGGAAAGCTATAAGAAATTTCCTTAAAGGAGGTTTGCCATAGCGGCGGTAACTGTGCAATACACCTGACGGCATAGTTTCTGGTGTAATCGTGATAATAGGAGGCCATAGATGCGTTGCCATTGTCGTTGTAGGTATTTACATTCGGGTGTGTTTCTGTTTCAGAGTTGCCCAGCTTCCGGAAGGCGGTTTCCAACGTGACGAGCGCGCTGGGGAGAGAAGCCGTGCTCGACTGCGCCGTTGATAATTTAAGCCCTTATAAGGTATTTAACAGCTCTTTCCATTCACCATTCATGCTACCAACCTTTAACTTGCTATTTCAACTAAAACGACCTTCATAAGTTAATTGATTTTATTCAATCGTTCTGCACTTAATTAAATCACACGTTGAGATTTGGCTTACATTGGTTCTCGTTAGATAAAGGAATTGTCCAATTTTATGCTAGTTTCGGTTGCTATCCAATGAACTCTAACTAGAAACAACGCTGGTAAGATGTCTAAGGTCAAAAAGAAGCTGAAATACAACAGAAATGGATAATTTTTACAGCTTACTAGCCACTACAATGTATTAGAGATTAAAAATTTCCACAACTATTAAACTTTCAGCGATAATTACTAGCAGCCCAATATCTTCAGCACGAAATTGCACAGTACATGATATAAAACAATAGTTATTTAAGTCAAAGTCAAAAGTAACGATACCTCTGACTGTCCCACTGTAGCCCTTCTAATTTTTCAGTATCTATTAGCAAGATTGAAAAAAAATACTGACTAATCAGACTTTAATTTTTTGCAAGGTAAATTATGTTTTATAATTTGTTTTGATTAGATGTGTTACCTCTGTTATTTCTGATTAGACGTGATTTGTTGTGAGTCATTTTTATAATTTTAACTGTTTACTCTAGTTCGTCTGTTTCTTTCTGCTAAGTTAGTTGTTTTCTTCCACCTAAATAGTTTTTTGTTAGTATTTCATGGCCTGCTAAGTGGCTTATAAGTAGGAAAATTGAAAAACGCCGGTTTGGTTGAAAATTTGAAATTAAATTAAATTTTTCAAGCAAACCTAACGCTTCGCTTGAAAAGGATTGCACTGAAAATAGTTTTGATTACTAAGCAAACGCAAACATTGAGAGCAGTGCTGATACTATAAGCGAGGCGTACTTATAAAAAGTAGTATAGCATTTTTTTGTTATATCGGGAATACAGTTTCATAAATAATAGTATTTGCATTTTATTTATAAAGGGCCCCTTAAAATTATACTAGCCCCGGGCCCCATAAAAGCTTAATCCGGCACTGGGTAGAAATACTCATTTTGAAGTACACATACTAACGCCCTGAGGAACAAATTCCCTCTTAACCGAAATACAGTTCGGATGTCAAGACGTCCTTCAGTGGACAAAGAAGGTGTCTACATTTCGAAGTAAATTTGCGATGCACCTGTGGATCGCAGTATGCACCACCTCGCGCCGCACATGTATTTATGAGAGTCGTTAATTAGCTTACAGTTTCAATTCCTTCGCAGGCAGGCGCTGTGCATTATGGATCATTCCGGAAGAATTTATGTAGTCCGGGCTTAGCAGGACGCGGCCTGACCGGACGTACTGTCTGTTTAATTAACTCTATGCGGTCGTAGCAGTTCGAGGAGGAGGCAGGCGCTGGTTAAGCGGGCGTTTTAAACCCCGGCCACACGTGCAGGCTTTACCTCGTACTTACCTCGCAAACCGGTTTGTATCGGGAAGTCCGTGCGTGTGGACGGTGAGACGGTAGCTCGCGCAAACCGAAAAGCGCGGACTGTGTAATTTCAGTCTGCTCAATGTCTGCACGATAAAGCCTGTGTTGACCATAGGGATCAGTTTTAAGGATAGCAGCACCTATATGAAATAGTCAGTTTCCGAATTGTCAAATAATGGAGGTTTGCGCGACCTTACTTGAATGGTGTGGACACTCAGCGGTGTACCGCGTCTCGTTTGCGCAAATACCGTGCACGCAAGGCGCTGTGTGTGACCGCCGCTTAAGACAAATTGACTTGTACATGTAAGATTTGGACTATAAAATGTTGCGTGAAAACCCAAATTGTTTACTTGCTCAAGCCAAAAACTTTAGTTTGAGTCAATTTGGATCGATTAGGTAATTTGCATGCGGTTGGCGCAAGAATTCATGAAGGTGTAAAAGACACTCCAAATCTACAACCACTGCCCGCTGGTGTGCATACGTGAAGCAGCGAATTTCTGATACTGACTTGAACGTGGCGTTTGTCTGTTTGATAATTCGGTATTATTTTGTTTGTTTAGGTTTCTTTATAATGTAAAGAAAAAAGAAAAGATCATGGTAGAGTTCATTGAACTATAAACTACATAAACCATTTTCTTGTCTTTGGTATGTGAAATCCAAAGAGTGCAATAGAATCGTAAAATTTCAAGCGTACTAAATTTATTTCGTACAAATGCAGACAGTGGATAAAAATGTAGGGAAACCGTGGTAAAGAAAAAATGCTATATGAGGACCACCTACAGAAAAGAATTGAAAATAGTTCACGATTTCGAGAAACCCAGAGAGGACACGATTAAATATGAATGTATGCCCCACATTTTTATATAGTGTAATACAACGTTTTATAACAGTATCGTTTCTTCGGATTTTTGGTGTACCTAAGTCTAGTAGATGCCTATAAGTCCATGTGCAACTAATTACCAAAATCGTCTGGTTCATTAATAACTAATGCTCTAATTAAATTATATGTGAGAGATACTTAATATTAACAATAAAACAGTAGCTATTGCAAAAAAAATGATATACATATTAATTTATAACAAAAAAAAAATAAATACTAATTTCACTGGACCACGGACCTATTCCTATTATGCCACGCTCGGCAACAGGTGGCTGTCTGCTGATGATCAGATGATTGGTGGGATGATCTCAAGGATGTCTGGATGATCTCGTCAAATAAACTACTCACACTGTTGCCAAGCAATGCTGTTTCTTCCTGAATTTAATAATTATAACAATTTTTTATGGAGATGAAACAAGGATGAAAGAACTAGGGCACATGAGGGCATATAAGAGCGTGAAATCCTATGAAAATATTCTTTTTGATGTTTTTAATGGTTTATAGTACTAGTACCTTTTTTACAGTCTTTCGTAGTAGTAATAACACAATAAGGTATAAACAATGTTACCTATAAATATGGTAGGTAGGTACCTACATACCTACATACCACCTAAGACGATGCAAAATATTGCTTTTTGGGATAACTCTACTGTTGCATGTATGTATCTACATACATGTAGTATTTTTTTTCACCCCCGAGAGCCGTCAGCACTGCAGTTCCTCCTGGGCTTATTGTGCTGTACCTATGTGCTTTCCAAGTTTTAGCTCATTTAAATCGTAATTCGTAATCTAAATATTCTGAGAGTCTCGAGTCTTTCAACTATAAACTTTATTTTTAAAAATTTTGTTATACCTACATAGGTCCTACCTACCTCACCTACCTGACACAGGTGGTAGATTCGTAGGCATAGTCAGAAGAGTTCACAAATACTTTCCGGTACATCTCTAAATATACTTAGCTCTCGGCTCGGTTGTTTATGTGCATAGGGAAACAGTTTCAACTTAAAAACTCCGAGAGTCAATAATTACCCAATTACGAACCTCATTTTTATTTTGATGAGGCATTATGGGATTTATGGGCATGGCCGACTCTACTCACTGATGAGGGAAAGCTGTGTGATGGAGCTGTGGTGAGGATGGAGCTTATTTCTGAATGCAGACGTAGAAACCTGGCACTCCCGGCAGTAGTGGCAACACTGTGCCATCAGCTGGTTTGTTTCTGGTTTGCGCTTGCGCTTGCGTCTTGCGTCGTTCATTTTGACTTTTGTTTTGACTGGCCGCGGCCGGTAAATCTAGAAATTTAATTTAGTTTAGAGTAGAATGTTTTTACAATTATTCACAAATTTCCGATGTTGGAATTGGTTTCTTCATCTGAAATATCTAAAGATGTGGGGTGTAATAATTGGTATAGTTGTTCAAGTTGTAACGATCGTTCAAGTCTTTATCTCTGTGTTGTGGGCACGCAGTTGGTGGTCCTACTGTCTGGGTGTCTGGCTGTGGCTGGAGATTGGCAAATCAGTGAAAACTTGAAGAATCATTGCTTGAAACTTATCGAGTTTATTGGTTTAATGCCAGGCTTTGACCAAGAACAAATCAAGATACTGATAACACGAGTATTAATAAGGTAAGGACATACCTGCTTATGTGGAAACTTGGAAACCACTTATTTATAGGTACCTACCAACCTTAACTAATCTTTGCATTGAAAAAGACAAAAGATAGATTTCTTAATTTTCAAAGGTTAAGGCTAGGTTTGGCTAAAGCATTTAAAATTGATTAGATTTGGTTTAATCAAGTCACATCTCAAGAAATCTGACATTCTTGATAGGATGCTGGTATTTTGAGTTTTATAAGGTACCTACCAGTACCTATAGGCTAGCAGAAGTTAGTGAAGTAAGTTGTGTCTATATCTTTTGGATACTACGGTCATGGGTTTTCGTTTTCAGAGTGTCCTGCTAGGAAATTGATATGGTTTCCTTTCCATGTCAAAGAGGAATAAGCATTATGATGCTACTACCTGAAACTCATCGTTTGTGAAAGAGATTTTAATATTCGATTGTCTACATTAACATGGGTTTTCCAAACAAAACAATGTATCTATACCTATATCTACCTATATAGTGTTGTTTTCAGTTACTAAAAATCATGTACTCCTGAAATAATCAGTATTAATATCCCTATAGGACATTGAAAATAGACAAGATAATTTTATGAACATTCAAAGACAACTTTGGACTGCTATGCTGCTAGTTGTTACCAAGTAACATGTTTAACAAATTTTTCAGAAAATTATAAGGCATCTGTCAATATCCGGAGGATAACTATACAGTGGAAAATTTTTTTAAAACAATATTTTAACTCTATTCCCCACACATATTTATTTAGGTTGCCTTTTTGGGAACTTTTTCTTTGATGACAGCATTTTATACTTTGAAGATTTTCATCACCAAAACATGATATTTTTTGAAATTAATTTTGAATGAAGTTGTCAAACACAATTTTTAGTCATAATGACCAATACTGTGACGAATAATTGCACTAAATTGAATTATCAGCATAATTTGGATTTGATTGGATATAAATTGATGGTATCATACAAAATCAGGAAATTTCAATGGTTACTTTTAAAAGTGTAAAAAAATTGTGTGTATACTCTCACAATCCCTATGCCGTATACAGGATACAGAAGGCCTTTACAAAAACTATGATCGGGTTAACCCGATCAGTTGGATCACTGATCCTGGCCTTCGGAAAGTGATCTGGGATCAGTCAGAAATAGGGTAGTTCACTCTTGTACAGTAAGTGATTGCGATCGGATGATACAGATCAGTTGCTGCTTTACTTTACCATCTGTTTTTTATTGTTATACCAATTTTTTCATTGTTTGATGTCCGTTAAATTTGTGGAATCATAAATAATGCCACTTAACAGCTGTTTGACATATAACTGATCTATCTGGATCCAGATCAGTGTTTCCGTAAAGGCCTAGGATGTATGCCAAGGACAGAAGGTATAACTCAAACTTTGTTACAGACATGCCAAATATTTTTTATATACAGCTATAATAGTTTAGAACAAAAAATAATCAAGTTTTAGCAAATCATACAGTATGTTACCATGATCTTCTAAAGCATCTTATTGAAAGTCAACAATTTGCTATTTCTCAGTTGAACATAAATACAATGGTAGCACAATATCACCACCTATTGATTGTGAATTTACTTTTTTAGATTACCTAAATTTAACTATCAAAATGGCATCTAAAATACTGGACTACTGTATACAGATGAAGGGACAAAGAGACTGAGGCTCTCTGTAAAGCTTCAGTGAGAGCTAAAAACCAAGGTCTGAATTTCTCTTTATCTTCATACTTTTTATCTCTTATTATTATTATTATATGTTATTCCATGGTAGCATTGATTGTTTCACTATTAATTGATGACATTACAAATAAAACAAAATATTTTGTGGTAGCAAAACCCTCATATTTGCAGCTGTTATACAGAAAATTTAATATGACTACACAATAGGGTGTATTAATTATTGCAATATCATAAAGAATACAATGAGTTTTAAACCAACAGTGAATTCAGAAAGAAACTAAAAAATATATAGGTTGTATGTGTACAGTTTGTAAAACAGTTTCCACTTTTCATTCATGAATTCTGGTTACCAGTTGTATGAGATTTATTTTTATGGCTACATAAACAGTAACTATTTTGTATAAAATGTAGGTGACGAAAGTAAACTTTAGTAGGTACCATCAACAAGCTTTTTTTGATCTTGGCAAGCCAGGATGCCACCATTGTGACAATTGAACCTTAGTTATGGCTATGGCTACATAAACAGTAACTATTTTGTATAAAATGTAGGTGACGAAAGTAAACTTTAGTAGGTACCATCAACAAGCTTTTTTTGATCTTGGCAAGCCAGGATGCCACCATTGTGACAATTGAACCTTAGTTATGGCTATGGCTACATAAACAGTAACTATTTTGTATAAAATGTAGGTGACGAAAGTAAACTTTAGTAGGTACCATCAACAAGCTTTTTTTGATCTTGGCAAGGCAGGATGCCACCATTGTGACAATTGAACCTTAGTTACACATTCGTAAACCCACTTTTCATCACCAGTTATAAGACATTTTAGTCATTCTGAATTGTTGTTGACTCCATAAAGTGACTCCTCTTTTTATTTATTTATTTATTAACGGGTCAAGCCCACTTGTCCAATACAATGGAACAAAAGTTCTAAATATTTTAAAATTCACAATATAAAACAAAATATATAAATTAAATAGGAAAAAACTACTACCTACAATGTCTTACAATATCAAAGTGACACTATACAAAGATAATACAATCATAATCTGTCTTAAAATATCAAAGTAACACTATACAAAGATAATACAATCATAATCAGTACATAAAAGAAATAGATATCAGGAACAACAATACTTTCTGGATTTTTATAAAGTAGGTCAGTTCTCACAAATGGTTCGCAAGGACTAAAGAAATCTAAATCAGATAACTCATTGCACAGCTCAGGTTCGAGAAATGAAAGAGTGATAAGCATAGTTAGTTCTATGAAATTCTTGATGGAAGGTTTGTGTAGTACGAGTGCTTCGGTATGGAACATGTAATCCAATTCTAGAAGTTAAATAGGGACAATCACTGCTAAGCGAAGTGATGTGTTTGTTTAAAATTCAACAGTTTTGGAACAGATTGTGCTGCCACACACCTCATCTTCAGAACATTAAAAAAACTTCATGACATGAACCAATCAATATATGTAAACATAATCAGCAATTTCTCTGGGATTCCGCGATCATTCATAGCCTTCACTTTTTCTACATACTCATTTGTTGTTTTCAGGGTATGTGTATAACTACATGAAATTATATTTTTGACAATCGAAATTTAAATATACCCACAATTCTCTGACCATACCTTGTATATTCTCATCGTATATTTAGCTAATAATAATCATGATGGGGCTGTTCTACGTCAGGGCTTGCTCTGTTCGCATTTTCCGAGAGGAATCGTTCGCGACTAAATTGCCTCCGAAGAATTAATATAACCCGCTAGAGTTTTTCAAAGGAGGAATATTCAAAGTTTGGCTCGCAGCTGTTTTGTTTCACGTTTAATTTTAATGTTCGTGTCGCGGAGGCGCGGATCTGTTTTGTCTCGCTTCTTCGGCAAAGGCAAAGCACCAGCTAGTTGCTAACGCTATCAAAGCATACACTTTTATATAATCATCCAGGAGGTTTGCCAGATATTGCGCTTTATTTCAATTTAGCTCGAACATTTTTAGAAGAAACGATTTTTATGAAAGTAATGTCGCTTATTTGAATATGCGTATATTATATGCATCTAATAAATTCAAATTTTTTTCCAGTTCATCAATAAACAAATGTTTATACTAGCAGTATAGAGAATAGTTTGAGTCAGTGAAAAAACCTTTGCGGATGTCCCAGTATGACCAATATTTGTAGAAAAAAGTAGTCAAGTTGATTGACTCAGTACTTTCCACACATTTCGGTGATACTAGTTTATTATATTTTCCATGGCATGAAGCTATAGTCTGAGATCTCCTTGCAACCAAATTATTGCACGGCGGCATAAAATGTGTGTTATGTTGCTAGAATCCCCCGTCCCCCAATCACCCCAATTTCACGCCCACTCAAAAAAAAAAAAGTAGAAAACGGTCATTAGTCCCTAAATGTTTGAAATTTTTTGTTTTTTGCTAATTACTCAGCCACCAATGTACCTATTTTCAAATTGTAGCAGCACTACCTGCCATACCTTGTTACCACAATTGATGGCATCAAGGGGATGCAAATTTCCAGGTGGTTTGGGTACCAGATTCAGGATTAGAGACTCTTCACAGCTTGTGCGTACACTGATCTTAATACAATTTGCGATTCTTTTATAGATTTGTTAGGACGCGTGACAACATCGGTTTAGTTGAGCTTATATTCCTTTTTTCAGTATAGTATATAGTATAGTATAATTTATTGGTGCTATATACATATACCGGGTGTCCCAGAATTGCCTTGACACGTGATATTTTCGCAACGAAAAACGGTTCCAGCAAGAACTGAGTAGTACTTTTGAAGGTACTATACTACCCTTGAAAAACCTACTTACTTTTCTTTTTTATCTGTTTTTGTTACAAAAATATCAGGCGTCAAACAAATTATCATTTCATTTGTCTTATGCTTATGATTTTACGGAAAAAATAGGTTTGCATATAAAATTAAAGGTACCACAAGATTTCAAATAAAATGGGGATATCATTTATGTAGGAAAACCTATGGGGTGCTATTTGAAAAAAAAACTTGGAGGTGAGTTTTAGGGGTTGACGTACAAAAAAAATGTTTTGAATGCATGGTATGATAGACCCTATAGTACCTCAAAAGTACCACTCAGTTCTTGCTTGAACCGTTTTTCGTTACGAAAATATCACGTGTCAAGGAAATTCTGGGACACCCGGTATATGTTTGCATAAGTCAAAAAGAATGAATAAAGAAAAAACAGTAAAAAACAAGTAAGGTAAAAACATGTACAATAACATAGGAGAGGAACAATCTGAGTACAGAAAATACTGTAAATATTAATTGGAGGTAAACAGAGTAACAAATCTATAATTCATTCTGACATAAATGTGAATTCGTGATTCAGATACTCATCAAAAGTATAAAATGCTTCTTTTATCAAGTACGACTTTATTGTTTTCTTAAAATTTGATGCCTCTAACTTCTTTATGCACTCTGGAAGGAATTATAAAAAAAGATACTATAATAATTTGAGCCATTTCTGGTTTTCTGTAGGCGATTATATGGAGTCACTAGCGCATTTTTGTTATGTCTATGTTGTATTTGATACCAACAATTCTGATAATAACTCACAACATCGCGACCCAAATTTCATCACAATCCATGAAGTGGTTACTGAGATTACGAGGCTAAAGAAACGTCAACAGACAGACATACAAACGGACAGACGGACCGACGTCATATTACTTAAACCCATAAGGGAATTTACTCGTATGGCTCGTTATGGGCAGGAATACCGCCGTGTGCTATAGCACACATACCAGATAACACTTGGGTAGGTTATATTAGCATACTCTAAACATGATACACTGAACTTGTGAAACATTACTAATAAAACGTTCGATAAACCGTACCCGCTGGACTGATTCGTTTTACGAATAATTATTCTATGACATTGATGAAGTTCCATACAACTGCTTGTGTGCTTCAATTACAAATAAATAATAATCCAGCCATATTAATGTGTTTTATACAACTGACAGATGTAACGTATACATCCAGAAAATAATAGATGGACGCGCTACATTACATATAATACGATGATATGAAGCATCAAAGGCTCGGCCTGGCTGCATTTCAAACATATTATTACATTCATATATGTGTTTTTTTTTTCAAATATCCGGAACATTCCCGTTGTATCAGTATTTTCTAGTCGCGTATCGACCACGTCGATTTGAGACTCATCCTACGATCCGTTTCCGTTCCCGGAAATATTATTGTCCAAGGAATCCTTGGAACTCGTCCCAGACTCACAAACAAACAGCTATTTCCTTTCCTTAGTGAAACAGGTACAAAAACATATTGTTATCAATTAGTTTTCTGCCAACACATTCATAATAAACGGAATCCTGGAATTTTATTATTTAAAATCATAACCCTTGGAATGAGACATTTATCAAAACTAAAAGCTTTGCGTAATACTTATATTGGTTCATAAAATTTGAGAATTTCAAGTGTCGTAGTAGCAACCATTCAAGCAATATGTGTTAAAAAAGTTCTGCAAGTCCATAGCTATGTTTTTACTTTCTACATACATTATTTAGCCAGAGTATTTATAGTATGTGCCTTAAAATTCTTTCCGCCTGTGAACCTGTTGCAATATTTTGGAATCCCTTGCCGTCACATTCAGTTATTATAAGTTTACGTTAGAAGTTTAAAAAAATCAGGAGTCTTCGAACTTTGAAACTTTAATATGTCAAAGGTAAAAGTATAGACCAAAACAATTTTGAATGAAGTATTACAAAATCGTGAAATAAACATCAATGTTTATACATTATTGATATTGAATCGTTGGAGACACTTATCTGTGGGAATTTTTAATAGGAAATAGATGCGTAATCGTAATGTGATTTTCGCCCTTATCAGGGGCTAGGGGGTATTCCCTTTTACGGAGTGACAATGACTGGAGTGGGTTGTGTTATACATGTCTACATCTATTATCTTGAATGTTCTCGTTATTACTAGCAAGTCTTTTAGAAGAAATTTCGAGACATTTACTGTGTTGGTTAAAGCAAAGTTTACGGAATACATGTAAGTTGGATCACTCTCCGTCAGCACTTTGAAGAACTCACATGAAAGCGATGCCGCGGCCGCACGCGCCAGTTAGTTATAGCGTTGGTTTTTGCCCGAGTACGAGGGTATTTTAGCGGGGACTTGCTAACGTCTAGGTTTTACGTATATACGAGGGTCAGTGAAAAACTATGTATTGACAACCGATTTAGACATACAAATATATAACGTTTATTTTGCTAATACACTAAGTTACATAAATGGATATCAAAAA
Organism: Callosobruchus maculatus; assembly: GCA_951848785.1. Lineage (NCBI taxonomy): Eukaryota > Metazoa > Arthropoda > Insecta > Coleoptera > Chrysomelidae > Callosobruchus > Callosobruchus maculatus. Next base: position 2,393,713 of record CATOUR010000030.1, read on the forward strand.
TAAAACCTAGTAAAACTATTACTAATGAATCTCAAATGATTTCACATATTGTAGCAATTTTGTAGATAAGTAAAAATTGGTTCAAAGGTGCTCTATAGTATTTTTACCTTAATGCCTTGTTTGTTTGGCTTATTTTTGAGACCACAGCTTATTAAATTTATGGAATAGTATACACGAAATCCTATGTACAATTTTAAAAGCTAATCATGTGGAAATGCTTTACATGGATGTGAATAAATTATTTTTGACATTTTGCTTTTCAGTGTCATTCCAATTGCTACTGTAGAAACTAAATTGTTAAAGTTATCAATTAAATATTTCCGAGCTCTAAAATATAATTTAGAATGTCCCTGGTTGGTATGGTAAGACCACCGAATGAATATTTTATCTCACTGTACGCTTTTAGCGCGCTACAATCCTTTTAGTACATGTAGCTCTTGAACTAATCACTTTAGACCCCAAGTGTGCAAGTTTGTTGGAATTGTTTTATCGGGAGGAACACAGAAAGGCACAAATGTACAGGGTCTCCTATTAATAATTTTGAATCGAATGTCACGTGATCAAAAACAAATACCTCATTGGGTAGTACAATGACAAAAAAAGACACAACATCTGCTCTAATTTACATTCTCAAAGTTATAATTCTCTACTACTGCCAGTCCCGACATATTGCTTGTCTTAATCGTCGGAAACATCCTGTATTTATATCCTTTACATTTCAAGGTTTACCGTTGCCGGAGGTAGCAGATTATCTCAAATACTTCGCAACCCTTTTCTTATTCCGAAATATTTATACTATTGTTCTTTATTAGCTGTATATTTCAATTGAAAATATTGCAGTACATGTTATTGAAAGTACGCGATGTAGAGTATTTTTAAGATCGTTCAGTAACATTATAGGAAAATACTGAAAATAGCAGATCGTGAAGTATATTTCAAGCGGAACATCTGACAACAGCCCCACATTTTTGTCCGCATTCTTTTGCCTCGCAATCTTTCCCTTGCCAAACAATAGATAGTCGCCGCGCCAGCCACTAAGGTGATGAGCTCTGTTATTCATTAGCAATGAGAGTGTGAACTGTGAAGTATTTGGGATCGTATCGTGGTCACCAAATGAGATAAGATCAGTTTTGTGTTATAATTTCGTGTGTGGTGAAAAACATAGAGCGATAAAAGAGAAAAAAAGTTGTAGGTGTTGCAAAACTCTTCTAGCACCCTTCGTATCGATGTTTCCTTTCCTATGACCCTCTACAATCTACATAGAGACCAATCTGACTGCACAGCATTTCCCGTGCTATTCGTCAGGTTTTGCTCGGTTTTATCCGTCCGAAGCGACACGTTTCGCTCCGTCGATGTCGCCGGTGGACTTGTGGAGAGCGGGGGTGGGGGGGGTGGGCGGGGGTGAGCGGCGGATGTGTACTCCGCACTCCGGCTGGCCCGAGATCTCCGGATAATGAATGGGGCGCGCTTGTCATATCCGGAAAGTTCAGAGGACGTCCTCAAATAGGATTACGGCATCGGATTCAATCTGAAATCTGAGGCAAATGCCACAGGACACGACACGCCGCCGACAGGATGGGAAGGACATCAGTTCCCAAGAATGGGAATGGCAAATACGTCACGTCACGTCGCGTCGCCTCGCCTCGCATCGCTACAAACCGAACTAATTTGTCCGTCGCTGACAACGCTCTTATACTATTATTAAGCCGCGTACACATCTGAGCAAACGAGCCGAATGAGCACTTCGCGCCGAACGAGCATTCGGATGTGGACGTATCCAGTTGCAGTGGCGTGCCGAAGGGGCCCGCAGGGCACGCAGTGCGGGGGGCCTCGAGCATCCGGGGGGGCCCCATTGACATCATTCGGTCACTTTATGTTTTTTTTAGCTAAAATCGTTGGCAAGCCTCAAATACTGAAGTAAAAAATGGAGTCAAGTTGATTGACTCAGTACTTCCCACACATAACACTTGCAACCAAATCATCGCCTGCCTGTCGTCAAAAAACATCCAACACAAAAACTAGTAAATAGTTTCCTAAATCTCTCCGTAGGAACTAAAACGACACAATTCAGCTTCAACTGGACGAAACGAAACAATCAGGAACCCCCAAATTGCTTAAAAACGAAGTGTGAACTATTTTTATATTTTTAGATTTTTATTATTGCTGCGCCGCCACTGACACGATTTTTGAAAACCATACGCATTTTTCATCCTTGCCGCGGTAATAATACTGTGTCTAAATTTCATTAAAATTAATTCCATAATTTCCATGTTACTAAATTCAGAACGACCTGAATCAATACCTACCCCTACCAATACCAAATCCCTTGATTTCTGTAATAGCCAAGGCAATGTTCGGATGGACCTAACAAACCTCTATTATGCCGCTAGGTCTTTCTTTCACAGGTCAATGGACACTATTATAAATGGAATAAATTTTTGAGTTTTACAACCCCCCCACCCCCTAACCACCCCAATTTCACCCCCACCCAAAAAAAAGTAAAAAATGATCAGAAACCCCTAAAACGCCGAAAAACAAAGTTTGAGCTATTTTTACATTTTTAGTTTTTTTATTATTGCCGCGCCGCCACTGACACGATTTTTCCAAAACATGCGCGCTTTCCATCCTCGCCGTGGCAGTAATACTGTGTCAAAATTTCATTAAAATCCATTCGATAATTTTGGCGTTACGCAATAAAGAACGATCTAAAACTAAAACAACACTCGGATGTATACATCACAAATTATTATTATAAGTCCGTTGGTTTCTATTATAAACAAGGCAATGTTCGGATGGACCTAAAAAATTGTATTATGGCGCTAGGTCTTTCATTCACAGGTCATTAGAGAGCCCATTATGAATACAACAAATTTTTCAGTATTACAACCCCCCACCCCCCAACCACCCCAAATTCACCCCCACCCAAAAAAAAGTAGAAAATGATCAGGAACCCCTAAAACGTCTAAAAACGAAGTTTGAAGCGTATTTGAAATTTTTCGTTTTTTGCTAATTACTCCGCCCCCTGTATAACAATTTTCAAAATTATAGGAACATTACCTACTACGACCCCACAGCATAACGCTGTCCAAATTTCATCACAATCCATGTAGCGGTTACTGAGATTACGAGGGTAGAAAAACGCGACAGACAGACAGACAGACAGACCGACAGACAGACAGACAGACAGACAGACAGACCGACGGAAATGAGTGACGTGGATTTTCGTTATGTAGACATCATAAAACGCCCAAAAAGCGTATTATCTCAAAATCGAAAATTTTCGCGATCACAATACTCCCTTCACCTATCGGTGTGGGAAGTAAAAACAGTAAAACTGTTGGATACGCTTTAAAAAACTATGTCCCACCGGATGGTCATCCAGGGTCGAATCGATAATTTCATTAAAAAGTATCTATTTAGTCGTCGTAAAATGTTTATCGAATCTAGCTACAATAGCAAAGAAAAAATCTGATAAGGATGAGGCAAAGGTCTTACAAAATAAAATAGAAAATTTTGAATTTGTATTTTTATTAATATTTCAAGGAAAAATATTGAAAACGTCAATTTACTTTCAAAATGTTTGCATAAAACTGATGTAGATATTGGATAAGCCACAGATTTAATTGCATATAATTTTGAAAATATCTTTGAAACTTCAGTAACAATAGCAAATGAATGGGGTATTGAGCCACAATTTACAGACAAAAGAATTCGTACTACTAATAAGTTTTTTAATGAAATGGCAGTTGATGAACCAATTTAAGACCTTAAAAACTGTTTAAGAATTTTAGTATTCAACACATGCCTAGACCAGTCTCCTCCAGCATTCCTTCTCTAGGAGAACTTCTGTGGAATAAACTGCCGGGGAATTTATTTCCCGATGGCTACAACCTGCAGCGTTTCAAATCTAACGTGAACCGACACTTATCCTCTCGCAGCGCTTCTACAGCGCCATAGGCTTTTAGCCTTTGCGGGAGGTCGACCATAAAAAAGAACTAGTTTAGTACAACTAAATAATAGATGTGAGGCATTAACAAATGTCTATCTAAAATTCGATATTTTAAACCCTAAACAGTTATTGAAGTCCAAGAAGTGGAAATTATTAATAAATTAAAAGAACCAGTTGAAAAATACCCAGACGATCTCACACAGAATCTTGCGTCGGAACTAATTCAAATAAAAAATAGCTTCTATATGTAATTCTAAAAAATCTTAACAGTATTAGGGAATTTTCTGATTTTATTTTCGAAAAAATCATTTGTTGATTAGTAGTGTACCTGAGATTTGCACTGCCTTTCAGTTGTTTATAGTACTGCCTGTTACATCGGCTCAAGCAAGCTCATTTTCAAACCTAAAACTAATAAAAAGTTTTGCATGATCGACAATGGTTGAATCGCGTCTAAGCTCTGGCATTAATTTTTATAGAAAATGAACGGAAAGAAGGCATAGACTTAGACCAAATAGTTGACACATTTGATGCTTTCATAGTGGCCATATAATATAAACCAACATGAAATATTATTTTTTTGTATATGTAGAAGAAGGGGGGGGGGGCGTGAAGAAAATTGCGGGGGGGGGGGGGGCGAAGACCTTGGCACGCTACTGTCCAGTTGCATGCACCGCGTGTGCGCCGGCCGATGCGAAAGTTGTCGGTCCATCGAAGGAAATTCGTGCTCAGGCTGGACGGGCTTAAAAACACAACACCGAAACGATCCGCACAAAGTGGATTTTTCCCAAAGAGACGTGTTTGTTGTTAATTAAGGAATTTGATAGAAGACCGATATTGTGGAAAGCTAAACACGAACTTTATTACAATCAAATTAAAAAGGAGGATGCATAAGTGTTAAATGACTATTTTAAACAATTCCGTAAAATTTAAATCCCGCAGATTTCTGTTCAAAATAAAATCGTGTTTGTGAACACGGCAAATAATAACAACGGGATCTTGGGCACTCACATGCCTGTTAGAGCATAGGCGTTGCTTTTTCTAATCTATTCGAATTCGTTGGCTCCACTGATTCATTGTTTCCCAGACAGTGTAAAACATTTTTTTGCTGTTCGGAATCCGCCACGTTACATTCCCCCGATTTCGAAACGCTAACGTAGCCACTTCCATTGCAAGTTAGATTTCGCTGCCATTATATGTCATAATGTCACTGTACCACTTCATTCAATTTTGACACATCTTACAAAAGGAGGGGGGGCTAGTGGGATGGGAGTAGAGGACCGTCACCGTCACCGCCTGCGTTTCAGGTCCATCGATCCTACGTAATATACATATAAATAGCACATCTATGTCGTTGGTCGTTGGTGTTGGATGGGTTTCGGCACCGACTGACTGAGGTCGATCGGCGGCTCGGTGCACGGCATATAATACGTCCGCGATTTTAATATAACATTTATGAGCCCGTTAATGCACAAATCTCGCCGCCGCCAGTGTCGGTCCCGATAACGCCTTCCTCAACGCGACATACTATATGTTGCATTCAGTAGCGTCGAACAACGCTGGATTGCTTCAAATAGGCTTTTTTCAGTAGCCGGATTACCAAGCAATGTACTGACGAGACGACGTGCGCTTGCTAAGAACATTTAAGGCATTCCAACACTTTCAACCACATTACTGAACGTTTGCGAAGTGATAAACAAAGAGCCCTAACTGATGATTTTGGGATCATTTCTGTACCGCCAAATCTATCGGTATCCAGCCCAAAGCAAGCACAAACAAGGACACGAATTCCCTCATTATTTATTAGTTATCAAAAGGGAGTGCGAGTTTAATTTTACGTAGGTAAAAAGGAATGATATCTAGTTTCAACTATAATTGGTCTTTGCTATAACAAGCAGAAAGTATCCGCTCCCCCTGTCGCAATAAAACCGAAAAACATCTTTTACAGCATAAATTTCTCATGTAGGCTTTGCGTCTTAGCATACACGCCTTACATCCCCTTAAGAATATCGTTTGGTGAGCTAGGTGTCAGAGCCCTGTACTAAGATTTTTTAAATTATATTTAAATAACAGAAAAATAGTATTTGGATGGATCGGTATTGGAAATTCTTCTATAATTGTTTCTCTACGTATTTGTCATTAATCTCACAATGTATGGTGCAACATTATACAGTTTTAGTATCACGAAAGCAGTTGAATTATGGTAGAATGAGAACAACTTGAAACACAACATTCATAATTTACCGATGGGTCTAAAAAAATAACGTTCTTAAACGAAACCAGAGACGCACGTGAGAAAAGTGAGGTATCAGCAGCAGTGGCTGCAAGTTGTTGCGCGACATGATGTGTACGGTTATCATCGTCCGCCTTACTCACCATTTGCATATTATATTAAACACGGTTAAGTTTATGCCCTTAAATAACGGGTGTAATGTTAATAATAATATGCGAAACGACAGGAACGTAATACTGGCGGCGCCAGCGTACACATTGACGTCCGCGAGTACACATACGGAGCGAATCCGGTGTGTAAGTGGATTCATTTGGAACACTTCAACTATTATTATTAATCATACATAGATTTTCTTCTCACTTCAATAAACCATCAAGTTGTAATCGCGAATAAATATCAAATTTGGTGTTTGGAAGTGGCCGAACAGGCATCAGTTTCCGATAATAACCAACCACTTGTGATGGCGAAACGTCAAGCAACCCCCGAATCGACCTCGAATATGCAAACCAAGTTTTTTCTCGCTCCAGCAACTGTATTCCAATAAGGTTTAAACCTTTATTCAACACAATATCAAATAACCACACATTTAACACCTACACATCGACACAACACACACCTGGGAAATTCCAACGGAACGTCGAAACAATCGACGAGCGAAACGGAGATCGCGTTAAAAAAAAAACAAGCTTACTTGCCATGGCAACTGGAAAAACAATTGAAGCTCGGAGGAGAGACGATACCAGGCATGCTTCAAAATTTGTCTCAACCGCCACAGCACGATGTGCAGCTCTAGAGATATCACGCTCTGTTTAAATACTTCAATAATTTTTATCAGTAAATCTAAGGATATATATGAAGAAAATTATCCGGGATAATGTTTCTTAATTACGCTATAGTTACAAAAAAAATGGAGTCAAGTTGATTGACTCAGTACTTCCCACACATTACGGTGATACCAGTTTATTATTTTCCCATAGCATAAAGATTTAGTGTGAGATCCCCTTGCAACAAAATCATCGCCAGTACCCCCCCCCCCCCCCCAAATTATTGTCATATGCCGCTAGGTCTTTCCTGCACACGTCAATGAACAGCCTATTATCAATAATACAAACTTTTGTATTGAATTTCACCTCTTCAGCTGTGGCAGTTTTGGAAAAATTTAAGCGTTCCGGTACCGTTTACTGAAAAAGCGGTGTTGCCGTATCTCATTAATTAATACAAACAAAATTTTGAAATTGTGAGATCTTACTAAATTCGACATGCGCAATTCATTGCAATAAAAATAAGTAGAGGATTCTATTTAAAATAAATTAAAATCGGGGATACTTGTTTTAAAAATTTGGGAAAATAATTTATGACTTGGCAACGTCGAAAACGCGAAAAAAAATATTACAAGGCGAGATAGAGTATTTGTAGATATTTCGATTTAAAATAAAAAAGACAGGGTGTTACATTTAAAAAAACAAAGTAAAACGACCTTTAAGTTGCCGGAATTTAAAATTCCGCCAAAAACACCCTGTAGATACAAATTACTGGTAGCATCCAGAATAATATCCGCTTAATATTCAAGTAACTCGCTGTGTAATATTATTGAGAAAAGTTAAAGGAATATATCAATTTGAACGTATTACTTGCGACCTTGCAAATGCGGAAATTAATAGAAAATAAATTATTACTTGGCAACGTCGCAACCGATTCCAAAAATATTTTAGGGTTGGATAGAGATCAATGATGGACACTAGAAGAACTTGAGAGAAAGTTATAGTTCCATATAAAAAAATCAAGTTGATCTCTACCTTACTTTCCCGCAACACCCTGTATATTTCAAAATATTTTTAGGATATGCATCTCAAGTAACCAAATAACTTTTGTATTTGAGATTTTCTTCTATCAGCTATACCTTGCGAGATATCGAAGAATTACACACTAAATGGACAGCCTGTATACATCGGAAAAAATTCTAAGTCCTTTAGTTTCTGTAATAGGCATAAGGCAATGTTCGGATAGACCTAAAAAAGTTATTTATGTCGCTAGGTCTTCCTTCATAGGTCAGTGGGTAGTCTATTATGAATACAACAAATTTTTCAATTTTACAACCCCCCAACCCCCAACCACCCCAATTTCACCCCCACCAAAAAAAAGTAGAAAATGATCAGGGACCCCTAAAACGCCTAAAAACGAAGTTTCAGCAATATTTAATTTTTTTGTTTTTTGCTAATTACTCCGCCGCCTATGCACCGATTTTCAAAATTATACGAACATTACCTACTACGACCCCACATCATACCGCTGCCCAAATCTCATCACAATCCATGCAGCGGTTACTGAGATTACGAGGGTAGAAAAACGCGACAGACAGACAGACAGACAGACAGACAGACCGACAGACCGACAGACAGACCGACGGAAATGAGTGACGTGGATTTTCGTTATGTACACATCATAAAACGCCCAAAAAACGTATTATCTCAAAATCGAAAATTTTCGCGATCACAATACTCCCCTCACCTATCGGTGTGGGAAGTAAAACCACAAAATTATAAGTGAAACGTTAAGCAGCTAATTACCTTCCATGTCAACAGGCGAAGTGTATGTAATCGCGAAAAAAGGGAACTTGAGACAGTACGTTTTTTGGAAAGGATTGATCTGATTTAAACTAAATTTCTATGGTTGCATACTGTGCCAAGGGCGGAAGACCTTACTTCAAAATCGATCCTTAGGTGGCGGAGAAATCCAAAATAAAGAAGGAAAATAAAAAAAATATTTTGGAATGCTTTCCCTTATTCAGCGAACAATAGACCAATAAGTCAATAAGCGGTTCAACTATATTCTAATTAAAAGAACATTTGAATTTGAGATAACAAGTTTTCTGAAGATTTTAAACATGTATACGACAATTTTTTATCGGAAAGTACAGGTTTGATATTAATGATATTTTGTAGTCAAGGTCTTAAAAAACTCAAACATGAAGTTGTTTACTAACATTTAACTCATATTGGTATATTATGTACCTACTCCAGATGGGCACTGGAACCAAAATTTAGAATTTACGGGTAATTATGGATATATGCATTCCATCAAGAATTGGTGCTTTCACTTCTATTATCCAGATAGTCTGATAACGACAACAAGCAGCATATTCGACGTGATCGTGAACCCTTAACGTGTGACACGTGATATCAGAATTTATCATGATTCATGATAAACATTCGACAAGAAAAATCCTTTTTAATATTCAATCAAATGAGAAACAGTGGTACGCAGATCGAACCACTACTTCTCCCATAACATTGTGAAACCATCAACAAAATAGTATACGTATAATGCTATACATTTTTTGAGTATTTTTCGTTCCTGATGTTTTTACGAAAAGAAAAAAAAGAGTCCAAAAAACTATTTCAACCAAGGACTTATCCTGGGTTTGTCTCGTGCTACCAACAAAATTTTTAATTTCTTTAACGAGATAAATGGAAAACAATATAGCTATATTTTCACATATTCGTGCTTTTTTTGGATTTTTGAAAGGTTTAATCAGACAAAACACGGTTAGCTATTTTTTTCTGTCGTTCATAACTCATTGCAAAAATAAATAATAATAATTTTCTCGGAAGAACAATCATGCTTTCTGCACGTATGTATGTTTGTTGAATTGTAAAAAGCATGAACCAACCCGTTTCACATAACAGAATATAATAACAGTTTTATGAATATACTTAGATTTTTCCATGACAGACATACCTACGGTAGGAAACAGGAGTGCAACAAGTGCGTGTATGTTGTGCAGTTTCAAAACGAATGCGAAATTTATTCAGCAGTTCAGCACATCTAGCACCGTACAAGAGGCGTAAAAAACTGAATTAGCATTATTATGGCTCCGAGCGACGGAAAACAAGTGCTTTTTGCACAGTTGGCTAGAAAAAGCATTATGGAGGGAGCTGAAGACTGAATGATATTGTCATGATTGCTATTATCAATAACAAAAACGTGAAAAAGGTGTAGTAAGAAAAACCTATGGTTAAATGAAATGTACCCAAGGATGTGGATTGATAGCTGAATCCATTAGCTATGTATGTTTAGGCTAGACGAGCATATCAGCGTGCAAAACACAGCCTTCTGTAAGTAGAGACACCTCCCAATTCATCAACAAATATTTCAAATACTTTTAGGATTGGTTATTCTCAAAATAATGTGATATACTGTAACAATTTATTTACGCATAGAAACCAATACCGTATAACTCTCAATCACTATCACACCCAATTCTCATGACTATGTAGTTCATATTTAATCGAATTAGGGTAAGACTCAGAAAATTATACAGAACTAGTTCAGCTTATTTTGTAATGCTCAATAGTTAAAATTAATTTTTCGGGTTTGGGAAAAAAATGTTTACGCTAAACTAGATTTACATAGATTTTTCGGCCATTGATCGAATTCGAATATTACGCGTAACATAGGTATACATACGAGTATATCGCAACGCAAATTTCATCATAATTCATGCAACGTTTACTGAGATTACGAGGCCAGAACAACGCCAACAGACAGACCGCGTGTTTATTTATAAGTACAATTTTAGAAATTTTTTGGCAATCTATAGAACCGACAAGAACCTAAGAATGGAAACTTTGGATGGTAGATTTATTTTCATATTGCGTATTGTCAATTTTATAAATAACCGAGGAAGTAATTGCTTAATGTGGAATATCAATTAAAATACAAGGTAAATCTAATTAAATCTTTTTTGGATTTCAATATAATAATAATAATGCCAAAATTCATAAGCGTTTATCGTTTTAGTGGCTTGTAAATAATATGTATAACAATCGAAAACGTTTCGCAAAAAGAAATAAAAGTTCACATTTGAATAAATTTCCGAATATTTTTGAGATGCACAAACAATGTGAAACTGATCAAATTAGGCTAGTAACTTTAAAACCGTGCATTTTTTTATGTGCATAATGTTTAAAATGTATCATAGTTTTTATATTAATTAGTCATTACAAGATGTCCTCAACAGATTAATTATTGAAAAACGTTACTTTTTCATCGGTAGTTATGTTCACAGTATGAGATAGGCAACAAACGTATACAGGGTGTTAATTAATATGTTAACAAACTTTAACCACGAATAGTACTCCGAGAAATAGAAAGAAAATGTCATATGAACATGGGTCCGGAAATGCTTCCTAAGGGAGCTACGCTCCTTTGCATGGGGCACCCTGAAGACGGTTTTCCCTCGATATTCTCGAAACCATTCATAACAAAACTACGAAATTAGGTACGATGGGTAAACTTTTGACGCTGAATCTGATTCTGAATTCACAATTTCATAATTTTAATCAGAGGCGTATCATACGGGAGGAGTTAAGGGTAACCCCATTTCCTAAATGGTAATTTTTTTGACATTTTGATTTTAGAATATGGTATTTCTACGTAAAAATGGTCTCCCAGTATATCTCGATAGGGCTAACTGTTTTCGAGAGAAATGCAAATTATTGAATCGATGCAGGCTGTTGTATTCAATAATTTGCTTTTTTCTCGAAAACGGTTAGCCCTATCGAGATGTACCAAGAGACCATTTTTACGTGGAAATCTTTGAAATACCATATTCTAAAATCAAATTGTCAAAAAATTACCATTTAGAAAATGGGGTTATTTTTACCCTTAACTCCTCCCGTATGATACGCCTCGGATTAAAATTATGAAATTCTGAATTCAGAATCAGATTCAGCGTCAGAATTTAACCCATCGTACCTAATTTCATAATTTTGTTATGAATGGTTTCGAGAAAAATTAACACCCTGTATATAAGTCTGATTTGCTTGAAACTTGCTTGTTTGAAACAAAATGTAGTTGTACAAATGAGGCGAAACGATGTCACTTGGTGACACGTCGGTGTTGTACCGTGAAGATGCCAGGAAGTGGGGGGAGGGGCGTCTAATCCGTTTTGGGCGGACGCTCAGCTGTAATACTGACCCTTAGCCGCCCTTTGTCAAAGGTTCTCTGAAGGCTCAACTTAATTACTAAATTCAAAGTTAGCAACGGGGACTTGGGAATTTCACGACGACGGCGACGCGACGAGCCGGCGACGCTTACAACTCGCTAACAACCAACTGCACAATTTCTCTCGCCTGAAACGGTAACAAGACGACGACAATTCACTTTGCTAGTTAATACTACTTTTCCTTACATTCAACGCGATCCACTCACCAACCACCAACAAATAAAACAAACTGCTAACTAGTACGTTTTTATGCGGTGTTGAATTCGTTTTCAGTTCTCATAGCTCTCATCCAGTTCTGGTTAGTAGGGAAATGAAACCGTACTGAATTTCAAGACAAATTCGACATGCTATAAGTTTTATAAAATGGAGATCACATTTGAATCGGATACATTGAAACAAATAAACAAACCTACATATACATAATATCCGCAAAAATCGTACCTATAGAATGGATAAATGTACAAAGCGGTAAGTTACAAATAATAGCGTTTGAGGTTAGGTTAGGGTACCAACTGTCAGTTCAAATCGATTCTCAGACTCAATCCGACCGAAACATATACTACGTTTCATGGCCGACTCTACACTAGGCCGGAGCCTTAGATGTGGCAACGTGGCTTAGCTGTCAAATAGTGGGCCTATAGTTTCAGGTTAATTATTACATTTTATAGGTATTAGAGTTCATCTGGGTTAATAAATTAAGAAAAAAATGATTTTTAGAACTACTACTACTAATACCACTTACATCTGATGGCTGGTTCATCATAGTCAGACACTACAAAATAAAAATAAAGCAACCTGTTTCCTGCTGCCACTTCCACTTAAATGAACACTCAATTTACTTTGTAAATTGTCACTTGAGCTAGAAAAATTCACTATTAGGTCACTGTGAAGCCATTCTTGCTGGTCTTGATTCCCTTTCACTATCAAATCTTTTCATAGGTATGCCCAGATGCATGCCCTCGTTGTTTTCTGTGATATTTGGGAGGTCCAGAAAACATTGTAGGTACCACATTATGGTATTGTCTTTATTCTTATAAATATAACCAGCCCATACGAGGAATACTGTTCACTTGTGTTATTCACCCACTTCTGTTTATGTCCTTTACTGGAAGCACAATTGCTAGTACAACCTGGTACTACACCAGGCATCTGTTTATCTTTATAGTTTCGTTTGTGCAGGCAAATGATTAGAAACACATTAAAAATCACCTTCCAATCTTATTTTTCATTCTGGAAGATTACACTAATGCCATGACTAATGACTTAACAACAAACAAAATGACGGCCCGCAGATTCAGTGTTGCCATATTTCATGCTCCGGCCTAGTGAGTACAGTCGGCCATGTACGTTTACATGGGGATTCAATTCGAATTGAATACGATACCATATCCGGCGTTTCATGTGTTTACATGTTGGGTTTTCAGATCGATTTGAATCCGTTTCGTGGAATGGCGAGCAAGCTCTCAAAACTAACCTAACCTATAAATCTCACATAACCTACAAGCTAGTCCAGAGTACCCGAACCCGACCAAGAATAACAAAACCGACGTACCCTCACTTTGGAAGCATTGTGTGTTCACGATTTTGTTTTCTTTGTGTTTTGGTGTTTAGAAATCAACTTACAGATTCAGAGAAGCCGTATGCGCAGTCGTCGATTAGGTTTGAATACCGTTGCCTGTTTACATGGATTTCAGTCCGATTCGATCGACATTCGATCCCAGAAAAGAGCGGTATCGACCTTGAAACTCCACTTTCGATCCAAATTTTGCAGTGTTTACAAGCAGTTATTCAATACCAAAATCACATTTAGTTCGAATTAAATTCCACATTGAAACGTAGTAAGTATATCGCACTTGAGTAGATACGAATTGAATACCTTATAAAAACGTAAAACAAATTTGTTGAAGCAAATTAATTCATTCGTATCAAAATAAATTTTTTTCTGGTGCATTTTGTGTTGTGACAAATGCTGTACAGGCGGTCTAATCGTTAGCTAACTTTATCGTTAAAAGGAATGAGACAATCACATTTTAAGCGTTACACACGTTTTCTTGTTCGAATTATTTTTTGATTGTTCATTCCTCGTCTGCAGTCACTTTCAGCAGGCCATGCACAGTAGCACGATATCATTGATTTCTTGTGGCTTTTTGAATAATGAATATCACGTCTGCTTCTACGAACTCATGAAATTCGAAACAGTTTTTCGTAATGGGGAAATCTTGTTTCTCCAAATAGGTCTGATTAATTGATGGGGCCGAAAATAGATACCTAATGAACTTTAGACATCTTCAAACGTACCAATTATGGTTTGGTAACCCTGAAATTTCTAAACCGCAATCATTTTTATCTATCCACTCCAGTTATTGGGCGATTGCTAAACTACTTTGTCTTACTTCATCGTTATCCTACCTTTAAACAGGCAGAATGAGTTAGTTTCATAACATGCTCGGGCGTTGGATAAAACACCAACCGGAATTTTTTGATGACATGGAGTTATTAGCGATCACATTGTATCTACAACCTACAGGGAATACAGTAACTGGAGAATACTTTGTCAACGAGCAATGAGAGGTGGATGCTATGGTTCACCCCGTACCTTATTCTTCCCACCTTGCTCCATGTAACTTCCATTTTCCTCCTGCAGAGTGACAATAGAATTGAGAAGTTGAAGATTTGTAGCTTAACAACGCTATAACGGCTTTACTAAACTATCTGACCAAAAAAGGTTTCTCAGAAGTATACGACAAGTGGATGAAGTGATAAGTGTATATTGAATAGATTGGAGGAATTTTGAGTACATTAGCAGATCTACAGTTCAATAAATGAACATGTTTTCACAACTGATGACTGTGTACTAATATATTATGTATTGAACACATATTTTTATACATCGTGTCCTAGGGTGAATCTCGGAAAAAGAAATCGCACTTAGGTTTCCAAATGTGAAGCCGATGTCAAAAGGAATTATCCTAAAATTCGCGTGAAGTTTGGTTATAAAGATAACTGAAACGTATTTGGCCCACCTTATTTCATCACTTCCACTTTCTGGAATTCCTTGCAAAAACGGAGAAGGTCGGATTACATTGACGCGTATTTTTAATGTTTTTGTCGATTGTTTACAGCAAATTTCATCCGCTTGTATTGCTTGCACATATGATAAAGGTGCCTACACGTTAATAATTTCGCGATGTTTTTTGCCATTTAAGAATAAACATACAATTTAAACATATTATATCATAAGTCGGTGCCAGAAATCGTCCCTTAAAGATTTAGGGAATTGTCCTGGGACACGGTGTATAATTATTATGGTCTATGTTGTATGTACGAATCTATAGTTAAGAGCAAATCGTAATTTTGTATGCATCCCTCTTCCCCCGGGCGATTGATAGTCTAGGAATCTGTCAATTTATCCTTGGAGCCCGAAATGAACCTGTATATACGCCAGTGATATATAAAGACAAGTTAGTGGGTTGTATGTCGGTAGGACTAGCTTGTTTCTTCTGCGAGAATAACCGATGTGATGGCGTTTGCATTTGTCTAGGCCAACAGGACTCACAGGGAGCAGGAACTCATCCGCAGGTGTTTCGGGAAACGGGTGACGCGCTGCTTGAGAAGCAGACACACTGGCAACAACAGCTGGACTACTACTGCAGCTGCCGGTAGCTGGTGTCGCTGCAATTCCAATTCTACGGCAGCCTAATTTGCAAGTCCTAATAACACCGAAAACGTTGTCTCCCAATTTGCCTCTCGGAAGCCTTTTTAAAAACGAAAATTTCTGTGGGAGGAGTCTTTGTTCTCTTTCGTAAACGTTCCTGTTATTCCATTATTTGTGTATCATATTAGGGTAATATTGTTAGCCGAAAGTCCTGGGTCCGGTAATTTGTGCGTGTGTCGCACTGTTCGGCATTTTTTTATCAAATGATAGTAGTCTGTGTCCAATGATATATGATACAAAGTTTGGGTTATTTGTCCTTTGCAATAACTTTTAACGAAAAACGTAAATCGGTATCAATTTTATATATTTTATCGGTATCCAGCAACACCACCAAAACGAGCTTTAACTTCAGCCAAGCGAAAAAGGGGCGATTGTATATTAATGGGCCTGAACTTTATATCCCAGATAACACCGCAATGGATTATGGTTTGTCCCCGTTAGAATCGAGGATTTTCTGGATTTACATCAGTATTTGCGATAGGCGCACGCTTCTTCCGTTCAAGTGAGATCCAGATCTGTTTCCTATGCATCAACATTTCATCAAAATCTATGCTTGTACGATTATTTGCGTTTTTGTCGTGTCGATCTTTCGATTTCGGAAATAAATTTTCAGTTCAATTGAATATCTAATTATCCAGTTACTGTTCGTAGCTCTGGAATGAACCTGAGATGGCGTGAAGAGTGGGAAATTTTTGTTATTACCGCGAACAATAACAAAAGAATAAAACCCTTTCGTGACCACATGAGCATGTGTCACCTCTCGTATCAGAGGAGTCAGTGACGGATCCGAAAAAAAAAAAATATTATAAACCCACTGACCACCTTGCTCCACAAAGTAAATACATCAAACAAACATTGTCCGTAATAGTTTTGCTGACATTGACCAGAACATTGTTATGCTGTCATAGTGACAACATTGCACTGACCATGGAAGTTTGTACAAGGCTTTTTGATCCGAGCACTTTCTCTTGTATGGTGCCTGAACAAACGTATCAAGTTGCGCAATGAGTCATAATAGTACTCACCTAATAGCCTAGCGACGACGCTACCGAAATTGACAATAGTATTCTTGATCTAGACCACTTTTCAATAACACTCTAACGCTGGAGAAGTGCAATGGACTCCAAAACACAAGAGTCCCCACTAGATACACTTACCGTGCAGAATACCCTATAAGACGCACAATGGTTCCAGACTAGCCTGCTCAACTTATATCGACAAGAAATAACAAAACATTGCCAAAAACCCACAGGCTGCTCCTTTTTCTTCGAACTGTATACCCTTAATGTGAACTATAAGGACAGCCAATCTCTATAAACTTTTGTACTTCGAGTTAGTTCCAATTCATATAATATCTTCAGTGGATACAAAGCAAATTCGTATATGTATATCCTGCTAAATGGGGCATTATTCAATATTATTTTAGAGCTTAAAATAGAAATTCAACTAATAATCACCAAATATGCTAAAAATAATATTCACTAAATTGAATTGTAAGCAGATGGGAATAATGAAAAGGTCGTTTATATTTTCCTAAAATCTTCTGTAAACAAAGTGGCATATTCCACACACACACACAGCCATGTCGGCAATATTTTCATTGGGGTATAAAAACATTATGGACACAGGCTCTACTCAATATACAGATTTGATTTACAGTTTAATGGGGTTATGTTTTGCAACGGAAAATCACCAATGTTCTTTGTCAAAAAAATACTGTGGATACTCATTATTTACAAATTGGTATGTCGAGCGAAAAACTTTAGCTTTTTGTGCATTTTGGTGTACCTCAGCCTGATATTGTTATATTGTTAACCGAATTCAAATTTTGGAATATTCATATTCAAGTTATGTGACGTTCCCCTATATCTATCCAACAACTTACCCCCGACTTGCCCTATCATGAAATAAGCTCGTAGCGACCCCCTAGATACAGTGAAGATACGCTGGGTCCAAAAAAGTAAAATACCGATTTATGAGAGAGCGCTACTTGGTTTTACGCTACGATGCTTATATGTGAGCCAAAACTAAAAAGACTATTGGCAAGTCCTTGCTACAATTTCTTATGCTAAAGCATAGACTAAAGTCTAAAGGTAAGAGTTATCAAAAAAAATAATCTAGTAATCTCGAAACTGTTGCCTGTTTATTAAAAAAAATAATAATAAATGTGGTGACAAATTTAGTATGGAATATGTCGAAAATATAGATAAATAAATTAAAATATTAAAAAAATATATATTAGTAGCAGATGTAAATATATGTAATAATCCCGAATAATCGGCTCAGCGTTCCAGATCCTTGCAAATTCCCAAAACCACTATAGAAAATCCAACTGGAACTGCTGGTACTGGTGTGAGGATTTTAATCCCTATTCCACTAGGTAGAGTGTCACAAACTCAAACAAAATCTCAACACCCTCACAAATTGTTAAAAATTGCCTTCTAGGCCACTTGCAATTTTCAAAATGGTCAAGATCATGTGTCCTGAAGAGTCTGATTTTCAAGATACAGGGTATGTCAAGAAGTCCATTTTTTCCAAGCTTTAACTCCCTGTATCTTGAAAGCCAGATTCTCTAGAACACATGTTCATATGAACTTTTCTACTTGAATTTTGAGTCAGGAATGCGCCCGTGGGATATACGGCATACTGTAGAAGTGTGGAACGACTTTTACATGGTGACGTTGATCATAATGTTCAAAGTTTGACAATCATCAAACATTATTTTTTGTATTGTTGTTGTTTTGTATTGTATTTGTTTGTATTGTACTTACTTACTTATTTAATCGTTTTTGACCTATAATATCACTATTTTAACTGGACTTGGGACAATAAAAAACTATGTGAAAGGGAAGCATTGGAAGCGATAAAAATTTGACTGGATAGACTCTTGAAAAATGAAGCGGAAGGCAGAAAAGAGTTGATCATCTGCTGACGTTTGACAACTTCATTATCATATCAATAGGAAAGGCATAATAATTTTTTGACTACTTGTATCACGTATCACGAACTGGAAATAGCATCAGCGCTTGACAGACACCAATGGCAATGACGACAACGCATTATTACCTTTAGGCAATCATAATGACATTCATCCAGGAATAATGCAGGGTTACCCGCTATTGGGATGCAACGTAAGGACACCAGCACCAATGCAGAAGGCATTTCCACTGGATTCGAATTGTTAATGTATGCATATGATGTCGGTTTCTATGTATCACTGACGTACATAGGTATGTTCACGCGCGTCCATTTGTCTGAACGAAATTGCACGACGGGCGGGTGTAATTTCTATTAGTTACTGCGGAAAAACTCGTAATTCGCCTTATTGTGTAGAAGGTCATATAACAAGTGCAATATCTGAAATGTTCATATGTACAAAATGTGCAACAGTGCTTGCCACTACACAGTCTATGCAAAATGCCAAAATGCCATTAACTTTCACACACAAGCTGAAATGACTGAAATGAATAGTAGACTTAAAACATTTAAGAAAACTTGTGCATGTGAAAATCGAAAGCTGTGATCATCTCATTACCCTCATTATATATCGTATAAAAAAAGAAAATTTCTAGTTAACTAGAAACAATGATTGTTGTTATAGTATCCATGGGAAGTGATAGAAGAAGCATATAAGCACTAAACCATTAAACGTTATTACTGACGCCACCACGAAATTTATTTAATTTATTGCACCCCAAAGAGCACAACATTTTCTAAAAATGGTATAAATATGACAGGGATTTTTTTAAATTTTAGAATACTTATCTGTTTAGCCAAACAACATAGGCGTAGTTAGGTGGGGGCTCGGGGGGCTTAGCCCACCCAAGAATGATATTAGCCCCCCCAAAAATTCAAAAATAAATCGTTCTGTTATGTTTATTGCATCTAGGACGGGCTCTTAAGCCCCCCAGATCCAGGGACTTAACTACGACTATGAGTCTATATGAGGTTGTTAAATGTAAAATAAATTATAGTTAACAAACTTCCACTAATATAACCTTTTCACAACAGCTGCGGTACTCTAGTATTTAGGCTCAGCCTACGCGGTCTGCTGTTATATGAAAAAAAAATAAGTAGTTGGGGATCTACGAAATTATCATTAGTAAATAATATATGTATAATAGGCAATGCTCACAATTTTTAAAATTATGCGAAAAGAAAACCAACTTTACTATTTTACTTCACTCGTTTTTTATTTACCTAATAATCAACTCACCTGATGTCACGTTGGAATAAAGATGAAGAAAAAATAATGAAGGTTACTTATTACATTTCAACATTTTTTCACTTATACTTATCATATAAAAGAAACGATGCAGTTATTGATCATAATTTCATTGTTGATAGTTTTCTGGTTTATATCATATAAAAATGATCATTGATGCAACTGAGAAGATAGTATAAGGTTTAATCACATTATATCAATTTGACCGTCTTTGTATCTTAAAATAGTCATAAGTTACCGTGCAAATTATGCTAATTGTCGTTTTGATTGGCAGGTGGCTTGGTTGAAAGTGGACACCCAGACGATTTTGACGATTCACAATCACGTGATAACGAAGAACAGCCGGATAGGAGTGTCTCACAGCGAACAGAACGTGTGGCATCTGCACATCAAGGACGTCAGGGAATCGGACGAGGGCTGGTACATGTGCCAGATCAATACCGACCCCATGAAGAGTCAGACCGGCTACTTGAACGTTGTCGGTAAGTTTATATTATTTGGTTTTGGCCGCCTGATGCTTGTAATTAGTTTCATTTTGACTCATACATGGCCGACTCTACACTAGGCCGGAGCCTTAGATGTGGCAACGTCGCTTAGCTGTCAAATAGTGGGCCGGTTACCGTGGGCCGAACGGCGGGCATTCTGCGGAAAATTTAAACTGTTTCATAGTTTCAGAATAATTATTACATTTTATTTATGTATTATGTGTTCATTTCGGTTGGTAAATTAAGAAAAATACTTTTTGAAAAAATAAGAATGGTGAAAAAGGCCAGTGGTATCAGTACAAAAATGTAACATGTATTGAGACTAGGAGCTTAATTTAGAGATTTTCCTTTCTGTTGGACATTTCTCATTTCCCTTAGATTTGCTCTTTTTATTTTTGTCAGTCTGTATTTTATCTTGAACTGTTTTTGTGTAATTATTAATAAAAACATTTGCTAAAACAGGCAACCTTAATTCAAGCAGCATTTCAGTTTGGGGTTGATTACATGAACAAATATATACTAAATAATGTAATGTATAAAAATACTTTTTAGAACTACTACTACTAATACCACTTACATCTGATGTCTGGTTCATCGTAGTCAAACACTACAAAATAAAAATAAACGCAAACTGTTTCCTGCTGCCACTTACTTCCACTTGCACTTAAATGAACACTCAATTTACTTTGTAAATTTTCACTTGAGCTAGAAACATTCACTATTAGGTCACTTTGAAGCCATTCTTGCTGGTCTTGATTCCCTTCCCACTATCAAATCTTTTCTTAGGTATGCCCAGATGCATGCCCAGATGAGTTCTATTAACTGTATTTTTCTGTGATATTTGGGAGGTCCAGAAAACATTGTAGGTACCACATTGTGCTTTAAAATAGGTCTTATCCTTTGAAATGTTTGTAAAGTATTGTATTTATTCTTATGAATATAACAAGCCCTTACGAGGAATACCGTTCGCCCACTTCTGTTTATGTCCTTTATTGGACGCACAATTGCTAGTGCAACCTGGTACTACACACTTTGGAGGCATCTTTTGACCTTTATAGTTTCGTTTCTGCAGGTAAATAATTAGAAACACATTAAAAATTACCCTCCACTCTTCTTGTTTACTCTGGAAGGTTATGGTTGGTATGTTCTTTATTGGAAGCACAATTGCTAGTGCAACCTGATACTACACACTTTGCAGGCATCTTTTTATGTTTATAGTTTCGTTTGTGCATGTAAATAATTAGAAACACATTAAAAATCACCTTCCAATCTCCTTTTTTGCTCTGGAAGATTACACTAATGACTTAACAACAAATAAAAGCTCGGCCTCCGATTCAGTGTTGCCATATTTCAATGCTGCGGCCTAGTGAGTAGAGTCTGCCATGACTCATAGCATAAGTATGTAAATTATGTCAGAAGTGTACCGAGTGACATAATTGTTGCAAAATGTTTCGAAACTACAGCGCCCTCTGACGGCTATTTACGTTTCGCCTACACTTCTGACAATTTTTTCCCTACTTTCTTATAATATTTCCGTTTCTATTGCAAATTCTCAGAGCTGTACTTCATCATTTATTATGCCAAAAAAATTGCATATTACCAGCCCCCCACCATCCTTAGTTTATACATCTACGGCGCGTTCTGACGACCCACCTATCTCCATGTTGATACCTACCGAACCTGTAAATGACAAAATTTTTACATTACCTTGTGACCTTTTTTACATAGCGTAAACTATTGGTTATGCGACATAATTTCATCTTCGATTCGATCCAAAATTAGTATTTTCCACAATTAAATTTGTATCAGCAGCATTAGACAGATTCGTTGATTTCTGTAGTTTTTGTGGCAGTTTGTGCAGTTTATTGTCGACCCGGACGAGGTTCATCTTCAACTGAATCTTTAAACTTCTTGTACCACTGAAATATTACATCGTGATAAACTATCTATCATCTGGATACGCGTTTTTAATCATTTCAAAAGTTTGAGGTGGTGTTTCAGATAGTTACTCAGAACATTAACATTTCAATAATTAATTTCTATTAACGGCCAAACGTTAAATGAAGACCTTTTTGAGAGGAGGTACATCCGCAGATAAGGCTTTCATGTCTAATTTTGTTTGTTATAAAATTTGACGTTTGAAAGAAGTTACAGCTAGCAGCAGTGTCGTTGCTTTGTGATCCATCCTCGTATAGTAAAGCTGCAGCGGTCTGATGGAGTTTGTATGCTACAGGTTTTCGCGATATCAGGAAGGCGAGGCTAGATCTGCAAAATAATCAATCATCCAATATCTTGCGTTATTCGCAAATATGCCGACATAGCTTTCCATACGTTGCGAACGATGGGAAGTGCGGTGCGATGCAATGCGATGCGATCATATCGTGACTTGGTAATTGCCACGGCGACGCTGCCGTCGCGTCGCGTCAAGTCCTGACGCGTCTGTGCCGGTGATTTATCAATCTCAGCTCGGCTATTATGCAGAGTGGTTATTGACATAAATGTTCATTAGCAGCCAGGGGTTACGCGCCCACACGTCCTTCATTCCGAACAAACTTCAGCAGCTGCTGCACTTGCACTATAACAGCTGCCTTCCGCCAATCAATCAACCAATCATCTCTCGTCTATGCTAAAGGATGTTTAAGTATCAACTAACTACGAGATAATACTTCATGTGACTGTTAATGAAAGTATTTTATCGCCGATCTTAAAACCTGATCTTCTATTTGTCGTCATGAATAATGTTGAATAATTCTTCATAATTCGTAAGATATGCATTGTTTACATCAGAATAGTAATGTAATCTTTTTTTATGGTTATAAGCACAAACGATATAATAAGTATATACTTGTTTACAAGTTCAGAAACAGCGTAAAATACTTATTCAACAAGGAAGCTTGAAGCTTTTCTTTAACACGTTTCAATGATGAGCAGAACTTGATTTCGGTTTGCAATTTATTATACATTTTTTGGTCTCAGAACATTAAGTATTCAGTATATTCAAAAAAAAGTTAATTTTGTAATGATTTTTGCGTTTTGAGCACCAAAACGAATGATTCGAAATCTTATCAACCACTTTTCACCTGATGGTTTTCTTTAAAAGTTTCAAATTTACACTTTTTCACTCATTTGGTTTAAATTACAAAGTATGTATAGGGTTTTTTCCTAGGAGCCGTTTGACAGAACTATGACCGTTAATACTGCAGCTTTGAGGGTTATTCTATTATAACTCCTATTTTCTAAAGTACTCATTTCAGTAGGCTGGATGTGTGCATTGGTTTATCCTAATATATTATATAGATCGTATAGCCTATAGCCCCATTCTCTTCAGGTATTCCTTTAGGCCACAATGTCCTGCAAGGAGACCTGTCATTCGAAGCTGATTCCTGTTCAAAGGAAGGCTATTTTCTGAAATCGAGCTTTGAAGGATGCTTTCCAATGTCTACATCCAAGCATCAAGTCCCACTATTATTTGTTTTATTTTTAAAATTTTCAAATTAACACTAACTTTACTAACTTGTTAACCTATTAGCGATTTTCTGAAATTGGGCATCAGGCTTTGCTTTTGGATCACCGTCATCATCATTATAGTCACAGTGTCTTAACAGACATGTTGTGAACTTGTAAAATGCGTTAAGTCGTTGCTAGAGTATTGCCGACACGAATACTATCAATAGTTTCAAAAATTATTGTAGCTTGCCATCGTTCGAGACTTACTGTC
The DNA here is from genome assembly GCA_951848785.1 of Callosobruchus maculatus. NCBI lineage: Eukaryota > Metazoa > Arthropoda > Insecta > Coleoptera > Chrysomelidae > Callosobruchus > Callosobruchus maculatus. The sequence goes on from CATOUR010000030.1 coordinate 2,418,042, forward strand.
AGTTCAGTGACGGTCTTGATACTCATATCCAGCAACTATCTCGTCGTATGCATCCAATGTGTAGGGGAACGGCCACGGCGCCGCCCACTCGGGGCATGGCCGTGAACTACAAGTTTCTCCATATTATCGCTTCTGTGAATATGCCCGATGAATGTAAGCATTCTCGTCGACATAATGGAGTATAGCCTCTTTGGATTACCGAGTTCATCCATTAAGGAGACGTTAGTTTGATGGGCGGTATAAGAAACTCTCAGCATTCTCCTCCACGTCTACATTTCAAAAGCATCTATGCGAGCTTGATCTGCCTTTCTAACAGTTCGAGGCATACAAAAATGTGGAGAACACAAGAGACTGCACCAGCGACATTTTGGTAGTTTTAGTGATGCTATGGTCACGCCATATTTTAGTGAGCTTCGTCATGGCCACCCGTGCCTGATGAATACGCCGCCGAATCTCATTTTCACAGCTACCCGAATTGTCAATCAAAGAACCGAGGTACATAGAACTTTGAACTACTTCATAACCAACGGCCTATTGACTTTATTCCTCGATGATTATCGTGCTGTCTGTCTACGATCATAACCTTGGTCATGTTGTAGTTAATATCAAGACATGTGCTGCACTCTGTGTCACTGTGTTGTTCTAAGATGTTTAATAGAGCCACTAGTTCTTCCAGAAAAGCAGCAATAAGGGTTGTATCGTCAGCAAATCTTAATATAGATATTTTGCTTCCGCCAATAGTTATACCGCCATACCAGTTGTCCAATACATGTCTCATCATAAATTCAGAATAAATATTAAATAGCATCGGAGATAATACACATCCCTGACGCACTCCTTTTCTGGTTGCTGTTTGACCAGACAGGTTACCATCAATTCGTACACGAGTCGAGTTAGACTCGTAGAGTTGCTGTATGAGAAACACTAGTTGGATCACCGCATACCTATATAAATAACAAAGTATGTATAACGTTGCAATCTGATGTGTTGCATTTTGGAAAGTCTAATGATGCGATGAAACGGCGGCGCAGATATTTAATTAGAAGCCGTAGCCGGAGCGGCACAGCAGTGAGTTGCATTGTTAGCGGAAGGCAAAATTAACCGCGCTCCAGCATTCATAAAGTACAAAGTTGTAATAAGTTTGATGCACACGGGGTGCGTTTCTGCAATGCAATGGCGCGGCGCGCGTCTATTAGAAACGAAAATAACAGCCGGAGAATAAAACGGAAAACATTCTCAACGGGAACGGAAGAAGCAGAAACGCCAGCGTTGCGTTCTCGAAGTAAGCCAGCAGCAAGCCTTTGTTCGGTTGGTCCAGTTAGCTTCCTCGGCTGTATCCTCCTTTATAAATGCCTTAATTGACCTAATTGAGCGGCGCACCCTATTGCATTCTAATTCCTTCATTACGATTCAGACGACGTCCCCTTTTTCTAATCACGGAACTTTGTCACGTATCTTCAAAATCTGCACCTGCACTATAAATATTTTATAAAAATTATCATAGTTCCTCTGAGAGAGAAGTTTTATTAGACAAAGATGACAATTTCAAGCGTCTTTATTTTCAAAATGATCGTATGATGATACTTTATTGTCCAACAGAGTAAATCCAGTTACAGGACAATGCATCACCATAAATAATCGCGAGGTTGTATGAGATTTCATAAAATTAATTTAATATTTAAAATAACATTAAAGCTAGTAGTGTAGTAGACGCAAATAATTGAAGATCAATTGTGGTATTAGATTTCTGTTCCTTTTTCCATTATATCTTTAACACTGCTAAAATGCAAATCACATGTTTCAGGCAATGCGTTGACATTTTGCGAGATTATATACATAGGTGATTTTCGAAGTAAGTTAGTCCTGAGAGTGCTAAGATACAAGGTTGGACATCTCCGTGAGTTTTGTTTAGGTACAAGGAAGTCAAGTTTGGATAAGTATGCTGATTCTAGTTGGTTATTACCTAGCTTATGCAAAAATCTCAATCCAAAATATATTCTCCTCAGCTCGAGTGGCTGAATATCAAACCATCATCTAATTTGAAATATAGGTACCTTACGAACCATCTTTGTATGTTCTCTAATGATAATAATTATGATTTTGATAAATAATATCCCATATAATAGAGCAATATTCCAGTTTTAAGCGCACAAATGGATAATATAAACAATTCAAAGCTGCTTGGTTTTGAAAGAATCTACAGTTTCTTATGATGAAGCCTAAACTTTTCATGGCGCTTGAGGTAATGCTTTCTATGTGAGATGCGAATTTCAACCTGCTATATCAAAGATTACTGCAAAACCTTTAACTTCTGAGCCCCTCAACAGATTTGTTAGACCTATTTTATAATAATATTTGATGCAGTTAAGTTTGCGTGTGTATAAACAAACCCTACATTTATCAGCATTCAAGTATAGTTGGTTTTGATCGCACCATTCTGTAATTATATCAAGATTACGTTGTATTGTAACACAATCCTGAGGGTCAGATAATTGCATATTCACTTTAAGATCATCGGCAAAGAGAAGTTTGCAACAGCTTGTAGTCATTTATGAAATATAAAAACAGCAGTGGTCTCAGATTTGCCCCCTGTGGGACATCGGACGTGGCCTGATACAGCGACGAGTGATAGCCATTATAAGAAACAAATTGAAATCTGTCCTTTAAGTATATCAGCCAAAAAATTCTAGAAGTGGCTTGCTAAATCCAAGAAGCTGATGTAACTTATTCGTAGGAAGAATTGTATGAATTTTTCTCCTGAGCCAATGATAATTGTGATTGCAGTGCCTCCGGACATTTTAGACTATCCGACCAGTGCGGACATGGTGGTGGACGAGGGGTCCAACGTGAGCCTGAAGTGCATCGCCAAGGGCTCCCCGGAGCCCTCCATCATCTGGAAAAGGGAGGACGGAGAACTCATACGCTTCTCTAACGGGACGGAAGGTAAGCAGTTATGGTAACCGTGCAAGCGAACCACTTTTAGGTTTAGGGCCATCAAAAACGTAACGATTTTCCTACACGAATGTGAATCTTAAAATTATTTTTGTTTATTAATTGATAATAGTGTGATAACTTCACGCCGATTTAGACGCAATAAATAAACGGTGTTATGTCGAATTCAGAGTTCGGATGTCGCACTTATGCCCAGTTGCACCAACTTTCACTTAAGGAACGATTAACAAAGGAAACCTCAACATTTAAGATGACCTCAAAGTTCCAATCGTTTGCACGGACGTCAATCTAACCTTACTTAGTTAAGTACTTGTTATATGTGACAACGCTGGTTCTGTCACGCCTATTTTGTGTTTTGTCACTCCTATTTTGTGTATTGTGTTCGTGTTCACCATTTCTTCTTGTTGAATTCTGTGGTTCCTTGGGTTGGATTGGAGATTGGAGGTTGAATTTTAAAGTATTGAAGTTAACCTTAAACCTTACCGTTTTTATACATTGGAATATATATTTCAAAAAAAGAAAAAATGAGTGAATGCAAACAAGATATAAATGCCACAGTATTTTTGCCTAAAGCCTAAACCATTAATTCATCTAGCTTCTCAAAGTAATTTGGCCTGTGGTAAATACGCCTAGAAATTCCATACTTCTAGGAATTCCATATTCCACTCTCCACGATATCGACAACTTCCATATCATCATCCAAAAAATCGAAATATTTCATAATAACGATAAAAAGACAGCACCAGATCACAATGATGCGATAATTAAATACAAAAGGCAGTTAAGTCGTGTTTAAGTCGCTAAAATCGAGCACTTTATAAAGGAAGGTTTAAGGAGACTTTGAGTATCCCTTAAATGTTGGGGCAATGAAATATTCTACATAAGCATGGTTTAAGAATGCTCAACATTTAAGGCTTCCTTAGAAGAGTTGGTGCAAATGGGCATTATTATGTTCGGATTGAAGAGCATTTGAGTGAACTATTATTGAGGTAACAGCCAAAAATTAAGTGATACAAGTGACCTACAGTGTCACAGTGTTTACACAAACTGGAGGAGATTGAATTGAGAATTGCCAAATTTTGGGACGGAAGATGATAGAGATGTATTTCCTAGATACTTTTCAAATCATCCTGTCAAGATAGCAGGGTGGATTTTTATGTATTTGATCCTACCTGACATAGTTCTGGCTTTAGCAATTTCAAACTCGTGTGAGATGCATATGGCGACATTAAAAGGAAGCCTGGCAACGTCATTGGCTGGATAAGTCGCGCAATTATCTTCGAGTGCGGCATGAACGCACTTTGTACTCCCTCTATTGATATGCTTATCATTAGATGCGCCGCGGCGGCAACGGCCGTATGGAGGAAATTACTTTTTTAAATGTTTCGCTGTGCCTCGCTTCGATGTAGCCTGCTTTTGAAGTGCTCCACGCTTAATTGGTTCTCCAGGCTGTTTGGACGCGCTGAGCACCATGTAGAGGCACTCCTACTCGTATTCCCATACCGGAATATTACCATCCTATGCAGCACACGCAGCTGCACTATATTAAAATATAACCGTTACAGGATATTTTTCCCAGATTATAATTATTTATGTGCTGTCTGCTTGAAAGGAAATAGAGAAAGAAATGTTGGTCTTACTGGGTTTTATGGTGCACCCTGAAATAACGAGTTTCCTCGCTTAATAATTAACGCTCGTAAAAGTTCAGCCAATGACAAGAGATTTTCATACGAGGTAATTGTAAAAAATCAAATCAATTATCAAGCATATTATAAATGTTAACAATTTTGAAAAAAAGGTACCATCACTGATGGAGAGTAGTTAGATAGAGACAAGGAGTAGATAAATAAAATTTGGGTGTATACCCGAAAAGGACTGTGTGCCACAAAACGTGATATTCAGAGTTGCTATCAAAATGGCGTTTTGTCAGCTAAAACTAGAAGATCCTTTGAATTGAAGAAATTATAAAAATAAAAGTTCAGTAATTTGGAATAACTAAATTCTGAACGACTTTGAAAGATCCCTACTACTACTGAAAGTAAACGTCAAGAAAGCAACATAACATGTTCTATTTTCCACTAAGTTTTTTTAGTTTAATTTGCGCTTTTCTAAGAATTTGCTATTGTGTTGCATATCTTCTTTTATCGGGTGCCTGTACTGTATTACTCATTGTGATATTTTCTAAAAGGCTTAGAAAAGAAATCCTTCACAATGTGAATATAAATCTACAAACCAAAGTACAGTTTAGCATAACTTCACTGTTTGATTAATGTGCGATCTGGAATGGTATCGATAAGTGTTCCTCAGTAGATTTCACGTGCATTGTCTACGTATGTACACAGATAAGCTGCGAACGTTGACGGATTACCTAGCGGCGATTAGCGTTGAATGCATCTCGTTATGTATAGCTAATAGTGCATGTACATGTACCTGCCCGTCTGCCACCGCCAATTGGCCACCGATCACTTTTTATCGCAGTGCAACGCAATGCAAATCGTGTTTGTATTTATTTTGAGAAATTTCACCACATCCAGTTAACATGCGGTGGTTGGTATATTATCCAACGCATAGCCAAAAACATTGTAACGTTTGATTCAACCATTAAAAACATGTTTAGAGAGAAACGTGGTTCCATTCGTTAATAGATTTTCTTTTTTTTCCTGAAATAACATCCTAACTAACTGTGTAAGGCTTCCACGGCCTTCGTTCGATAAATTTGAGGTTCATAGGTTTTTCGGCCGGCGTCGTTGAACGTTTTAGCTTAACGTTTCGCCACCAGTGGATGGTATCTTCAGAACCTATTACACTTTGGGGCTTCCGAACATTCTATTGTAAGTCCTTGTCAAGCTAACTGGCATTCGTGATTTTTTTCCGGCCTTCTTTTAGCATCCTCCAAAGTAAAAATTCCCCTTAAAAACTCTCTACACCATCTGAATATCATTGTACTATGTAGACAAGCATCACCTTATCACCTAGCGCACAAAAAAATTCTTCTAAGCGCTGGTCTATGTTTAAACACACTCTCATTGTTGATTAATAACTGAGTTCATCGACTTGGCGCGATGGCAAACGTGCATCTCAACATGCACCCACACGCAGCTTCTTGCGATTTCAAAACTTGTCCAGTACACTGTTTTATACAATACCGCTACATTAGATGAACGTAACAACCCAAAGACAGAGTTTCATTTGCAGTGAGTAACCGAATACTATCAGATCACAAGACGTCATTCTCCGTTCCAGAACGAGTCAGAAATATATGAAAATAAAGCGTTGTTTCAAGTGTGGCTGCTGCACCGATCTCTATACCCTTTCTAGTTGCCCATCCCATAATACGACTGTTTTGTTTGCGTTAAAACAGAAGCAGAAATATACGTATGTATATAACTGGCACAAATCGCCGCTAAACCCATCTGATATTCGCTGGACAGTCAACGAATGGAAGTGCAAACTAAAACAGCGGAAAATTACATTTCAACATAGGTACGCATACATGGCAATAATAGCAACTGTAACTGGAAAATATACTGGGGAACAAAACATGCCGGTCTACCTATCTTCTATTCATGCATTTATTATTTGTACTGCTGGAATAACAATACTACGACCGACGTCGAATGCTACGGCTTGTATATGGTATTGAATCTGAAATGTTCAAGGTGCAAAATAGGCGATATCATCACTCAACAAAAAGGAATCTACAACTGTTTCTCTTGCATTCTCTCATTCTGCTATTTGAGCTTTTTGGCGTCAACACTGTTCTTGGAACTAACCATCAAAACAGTGTGGCATGTACTTTAAATAACGTTTTATTTTTATATGACTTAAATTTTGATGGGACTTTTTTTGTGCTAGCTGTTACATCAGAAGGACTCCCACTTGATAAAATCGATTAAAAGAATTTATATTTGTAGAAGAAGTCATTTAACATACTAAGTAACATAGAAAACATAACACCCCGTATTCACGAATTTATGAGAAAGGTGTATTTTCGTTTATATATTAGATAAAAAGATCAGTCTTTAACGATATAGATAGAGGGTTTTGGGCTTTCATGATGGCCGTGCAAGGGAGAGAAGGAGGCACTGTGAACATCGTCAATTTTTTGTGTAAAGTCATGTGCACCACACTGTTGAAACTGTGTTACGAGGGCTATTGTTTGTGGAAGTATAATAGATCCCCTTTGCTTTCATTAGGGACAACATGACCGCCATGGGTCAATTGCAAGAGGTGCTACTGGTGCTAGAACCACATGTTCTGCCTTATATTCTAACGTGCCCCAACCCACAGTTCCAACAAGATAAGGCATGACCACGTGTAGCAAGAATTACGTTGGCTCAATCTGAAGACAGTCAAGTTGATTTGTTGCCTTGGCCCCATAGATCTTCCGATCTTTTACCCATAGCATATATGTGGTATATTATGGGAGGAAGATTTTTGCGTTTACCCCATCCTCCACAAACTCTAGTGGCATTTCAACATGAGGTACAAGTTATCCTGGAATGAAATACCTCACGAGATAATGCCATCGTATTAGGAGTATGCCCAGACAGCGACGTGTCTCTGAATGCATGAGATGTCGTGGAGGTCTAACCCTAAGACGGATATACATATACAAAAAAATGTTATAATAAATTCGTTAATCTGGGTGTTTTGTTTTCTATGTCGCTTAGTATACATCTGGATATGGGCATACGCCAGCACTACTACTATTGCTCATACGTATAGTAGTTCCATTTTACCATCCTTACAGCATCTACTATTTTGAGGGTCTTGCAATAAATGAAATTAACGATTTTGTGTATGTTTACAGTGAGCAGCGCCACAGGGCCTATATTGAACATAACGAACGTGAAAAGAGACCATATGGGGCCCTACTTGTGTATAGCATCGAATGGAGTCCCGCCTTCAGTCAGCAAAAGGATCAAGCTGGTTGTGCAATGTAAGTACCATTGCTCGTCCGCGAGCCCATTCTCGTAGAGCGCATTACACGCCGATACCTGATGTACCTCTACATAATTATAAAATGCCTTTATTTACCTCAGCGTATATCAGTTATAGAACCGCTCTCCTCATAAACTAGGGCTATAATGTTAATAAATCCTTGTAATATACAAATACATACATTTAGAATACGCTTATAAATAGCCCAACAAGAACTACAAACATTCATAGTTCTTTTGGTCAGCATAACAGAATTGCTATTAAGAGAGAATACCGCACAATAGTTTTGTGTGCTAGTTCTTCATTATTAATTTGTTTCTTGTCTAATCTGTTGATGATGCATCCGAAATTTGAAAATTCAAATAACAGTATTTCAAATAAATGGGCAAATACAACATCATCAAAATGATTAAGTGCAATCATGAATTCGATACATACTGTCATGCCTTTTTTCAACGTTCCATAAAATTAAAGCTCTTTAAATTGTTATCTTTAGTAAACACAAACCAAAAATAAAAATACTTGCAAATTGAATGCTAAAACTGTTACTCTTAATTCCAATGTATTGTTACGTTACAATGTGAAAAGGAAGTTTGTAATGTTCCTATTTGCTTTTAAAATTAACCTCTGGTATATTCAAATAACACGCTGCGCAGGTTACTTTTATCTACTGAACTATCAGATCGTCAGGAACGTAGCCGATGGCAAATTCTCTTCCAAGTCGGACGACAATCTTTGCGCACGACTTAAAAAATGTTTTTGATTTGTCGTTTTCGCTGGCTAAAAAAATGGCGGCTAAGAGCTGCGGTTTTCGTATCACTGAAGGCTTTTAACGCTCCCGAAAAAAAGTCCGCGGTAGAAGCGGTGTGCGCTTCCCCTCCGAAAAAGTGTTTCCCTCGGCAATAATGCCCACAGGCGGAACGGTAACGGTAACGGTCGGTAAGCAGGCAGCAGCCTTTCTTCGGGGTTCATGCTGCCCGCCATAAACGAATTTTCGTTTCGCCTCTACTAAAATCGTGTCGTATAATTATTAACCTATTCAAATGTAATTATCAATCAAACGATAGCTCATCCTAAAAGTGATAGAGTTTGTATAGAAATATATAACAAAGTCCATTATATAATTAATACATTTATATAAACTCTCTAAAAGGGGTGACACACGTACGAACTTTTAAGTACGCGGTTTTTAAGTTCGCGAGCTTACTCGGCTCGACGCGGTGACACACGTGAAGCCAAAATCACTCATTTTGATAATTTTCCTAAATAAACAAAACTTTTAACAAACGCCAAACACAAAAAGCGTTGCGCATCGATGGACTGCCGAAACAAAGTGGAGGCTCGCTGCTCGCAGTACGAGCCGAGACAAGCTACGAGCAAGATTTCAAACCAGTTGCATCGCCGGCGGTTTGCGCGACGGTTTTAAAGTACGCGTACTTACGGTGACACACAGGCGAAAAAGGTCGTCGAGCCATAAGTACGCGTACTTGCTCGTACGTGTATCACCCCTTTAAGAATTTATCAATTTTATTTATTTAGTAGGGTTTATAACGCTGTTAGAAATAATCGTGTTAATTGAATAGCTAGTTAGTTAGTTCTTGGGATCCATAAAATGGCAACGGAAAGACCGTTCAAATTGACTGACTTGATAAGGCATAACAAAAAATAATAAAATGTGCATAAACGCATCATAAAGTAGTAAATTTTCGTAATCCCTATACACCTCTCATGTTCAAAAATATATCAGTATATAAAGAGACTGGTGCTATAACTTCTTCCAACAGTAGAATTTAGTAACACACAAAATGAGACATGAAAGTAAATATTTTTCTACATGTAGGCTTTGATTTAACGTTTGTTAGAAATTAATCACCAAATCGTCACTGTTTTGGATATCCATCGAAAAAATGAAAAGGGAGCAAAAGTATGCGATAAGATTTTATTTTCGGTTGGATAAAACACAAAGTGAAAATTTTTGAACGATTGACAGCGCATATCCATATCACATTTTATCACCATGTAGAGTGTTTGTTGAGTGAAATAACAAGTTTAAAGAGTGCCGGTCAACCATAAACATTTCAGATGTCAAAAATTTAAACGACTTGGTACAAAGTGATCACCGGATTGACATAAGATAAATTTCTGGCAATGTTCCTATCAAAAAATTATTCATGCATATTTGGAGAAGTTTCATGGCGGAAGTGGATAAAGCGATAAGATAAGTATATTGGACAGAATAGAGAGCACATTGGAGGAAACGTTCACATATAATTATTGCATCGGTTAAACTTATTTCCACTTGATAATTTTATAGTTATTCGAGTTTTGGGATGTTTGTACTAGTAAATGGACATCATCTGGTTAAATCGGAATCTGTTCCGCCGCTGAAATCGGGAAAAATAAAAAGTTATAGTATGTCGGATTAATAGTCCCACTGTGGGCGGTGTAAAAGGGGTGAGTGTGTCCCAAGGCTACGCCGGCCACCATTTCGTTCTCATTACGACATCCGGTACACCCCGTTGATTTCGAAAGATCAGCCGCATGAAACTGCCGCTGCTAAAAGCAACCGAAATATTATACCAATCGGATACCGACTTGCTTTTTAGTTATCAAGACCCGACCAATGACTATTCTTGATTTTGATTATGTTGTTTCCTCTGCTAAATAATAGTGAACTGTGTCACCGCAAATAAACATACTTTTGGTGAATTAGTACTGAAAAGTCGCATCGCTTCACGTCCGGGTATAAAGGACATTCGAAGGAGTAATTTAAAAATTTAATTAAAGGGCGATAGGCCATGGTTGATAGTGAAACAGAGATGTACAGTGGGTCACTCGAAATGTTGGTTAAACTGAATATCTTTCTCATGGATATTGTCCGTAGACTGAAAAATATTAGCTGAAACGTAATAACTAACGAAACCGCTCTTGTGAAGCTGAAAAAAAGCCTTCAAACTAGATTTGCCGGCTTCGCTGGATAGATAAGCGGAAGTGAGAGAGGAATGTATCGCGTTACAAGCTTTACAGGTCATAAATGTCACCTAAACCAATAACGTAAATGCTGGAGGAAACATCCACAACCGTTACTATTGAAAGGCTTCTTTCTCTCACTTTTACCCGTACACAGTATCGTCGGCATATAGTTGTTGGGTACATTCATGAATAATTGCATGTGAAAGTATTTAGTTCAAGGAACAGTAGCGAAATTCAATAGTAATCGCTAAGACGCCACAATCATTTCTGAAATCGTTGTGAAGATTCATGATGAACATCTAAATGGATTCACATGAACGCGATACTTTTTCCTCGTACAAAAATGCCTCCATAAACATACATAAAATATATATTCAAACGCCTGGTTATTTAAGTGGAAAGTCACCTTTCAACTAAAATACTCTGCCTACTCTCGATACTCTGCAAGAAACAATGTTTCAATATAAGGGAAATTGTCGCGAAGATGCATTTTGAGTTTCATGTAAGTGTTTTGAAAATTATCCATCGCGCTCCATTGGCACATCCATGGAAAACCACATATTTTTTCACCAATGTACCAACCAAAATAAAAAGCAACCAAGCGATTACTGTTTAGATTACAGAACAATGAAAAATCTAAATTGTTTTACTTACCTGACGTCTGTAATAGTATTGTAGCCGTCTTGAATAGATTTTTTAACATCGTGACCTATTAGCTGATATGATAGATTTCAATGAAACAGTTATTTTTTGATCCCATGATAATTACTAAAATCCTGAATTAAATAAAATGTATTTGTAAAGAGCATTATAGGGAACACCCATTACATACGCAGATTCAAGATTATATTTTTTTAACTTTACAACTCGACGAATATCGCATTAGATAGATACTAGAAACTGGATTTTAAGCGTCTTTGTTTAGATCCAAATTCATAAGCCGTCATTAGAAATGCGGATAAAATTCATGTAACTTACTTTCATAGTTAAAAAAATACTTTTTTGTTTTTCCCCTAGTTTAAGCTTGATTGCTTAAAATAAAGCGCAAATTTCAAATGCGTACTTATTTTTGATTTTTTTCTTCTAATCCATACAACCACACCCCACTGATTAACGCAGGTTTTGTGTACTATTATAGTATGAACATCTAATACCACGGCACTGTAGTGAATAGTTTTGAGAGAACTTCTACATGAAAGCACAAGCAAATCAGTAGAAGACTGTCAAATAGTCTTATAATCATAGTGAGCTAAAAAATGATCTGACCTTTATCAAATCCCATTCTGGTTGCATTAGCAAAACAATTAAGTCATTGAAAAAGCAACAGATTCCTTTGGTAGGTTCAGTTGCATTAATAAAGGATTTTAAGCGTGCTATCAATGCCATAATTATTGGCCATCTTATAAAAAAGGAAATGGATGATACTTTCGAAAAAATAAGGGATTTAAAAAGCTGACTAAAATATCGTCTAATGTTTCCGAGATAAATTTGGATCAAGATAATATAGTGCCAGTATCTGTGCCTTACTTATAACCTACAACGATATAATCTACTACTGCTAACACGGGAGTTCTTTTTTAACTGTACCATGCATATGGAAATATGTATAAGTAAAACGTCCGGATAAATAAAAACGACCTGGCAGTGAAAGGTAGCATTTTACGGCGCTCGCTGCAAAGTTTCGCCAGTTTTTTTTGTTGTTTTTGTTTTTTCAAGAAAAAAGTGGAGAGCAAGCTTTTTGAAAAGGGATGTAATGTTACAGGACATATACATACAATTGTGTAGACATCGCCTTTCAAAAATCCATGCGGTGGCCATATCTTTTTAATTTATCTTTTAGAGACCGAGCTGTCCCTGAAACATTCACAACATCCTAATGGCTGTTCATTCAGCAGATGATATTAGGTAGGTACATGTAGACACGTGTACTGCGCAGCGCGGCGGACCTACATTTATTTAGGACGCCTTTTTTCGAACCGCTCGCTCCGCACGGTGCCTCTGTCCACAATATTGGATTTTATGTGGCGGCAACATTTTAGCAGTCGTCATTACAGTGAAACTTGTCTGGGAAGGTTCAGAAAGAGAGTGTTCATTGATATTCGTTGATCGCAAATGATTCGGACCTTTCAGGTCACAATGGAATTAAATCGCAGTATTAATCAAAGCTACGTACGGATGAATAGATACCACAAGTCCGATGGAAGTAATATTTTTGAAAGATCCATATGTTGTTCATAAATATGTACGAATAACAAGTTAGATAAAAAACATTAATAGAAACCTTTGCAAATATTCTCAGGCACTTCACAATGTACTTTTTATTATTTTGTCAAAATAGTTGTTAGAAGGCGCCTTTGTTTTTCTAGTTTTTATAAAAAACGTACAATCTAGAGACTACCATATTTTCTGACTAAATTTAGTTTCATTTGTTGAACCAGAATAAGAATGCAACATATGATAGTTTGATAGAGCCTTTTACCTGTCTGACACTACACTCTTTTTTTTGTTCAAGAATTGCGCATTGAATCTTGTTTACGGATCTCATATTTGTCTGTGGTTAAATGTTTTGTTATTGTATGTTCACAATGTCAGAAATCAGAATATGACCTAGTTCCTTTAGCTTTGGAATTTGGATGTTTTTATTGTTAAACGATTACTGTTCATCGAAATTCTGATTTATTAATTGCCTTCAAAATTCACAAGGATAACAATGTCTAATAAATGGGGCGTACAGAAATTCTCATAAACGTAATCTCTCTCGCTACCTGATACTACAGAGGAAATGAAAGAACCCATGTTGGGTCTTAGCTGGGGGTTTCCTAACATACCAAATTCCAATAAACACTTAAGCCTTTGGGATTTCCGTTCCCGTTCGGTGGAGATTACCAACAAACAACGGTTGTGGCCACACCGAGGAAGGTACAATTACTACCTGTCAAACTGTTTTACATTTCCAATGCGTATGCCGACCTCAAAAATGCGAAGGATATAATTATGTATACCTAACTAACGTGTCCTAATTTTCATTCCAATTTTGATGGAATTTACGCTTTTGAAACAACTGGGTTATGATGCTAGCCAATTTATACAGTGCAACCAAATCTTGTTTCAAAAATAAGGTAGTCTAAAGTAGTCTTAACAGAACAGGCAAATGTACTAGGCTAATGTTTGTGTCCTTTCCTGAAAAAAATTATTCCTTCCTTTAACGTAACTGGTTGACCTATATTTTTTTAGGCTAATTCATGCTCGCGTCGGGTAGCGTTCGCCAGAGTGGAAGCAAGCGAGGGATGAGGGTCGTACGTACGTTTTATTTCGCGGCGATTCTCGAAAGCGCGGATTCCGCGAAAAATGCAAACTAGTCAAAAGTGCACAAATGGCTGGTGGTCGGGTCGGCATAGTATCATTCCGGCAGAATGCTCGCCCGCCTTAAACTTCCCTACTTCAACAACTCAACTCCGAAAGCGTCCGCGTCCGTTAGAAAAACCACCTACCCAGTCAACTTTACTTTTTACATCGTCCTCGGTCCAAGCAACTTTCCACAGAGTAGCACTCGGCAAGTAACAATTACTGTTGGAAAAATTGCATTGTAATTGCGTATAAAAACTCAGTAGGCGGTTGGAGTTGGAGAAATTGCGTTGCAATTGGATATAAAAATCCGGTAGGCGCTGGATGCATTCCTGAAAGTACGGCAGTTTATTCTTTTGAACGGTGTCACCTTATCATGCTTTATCGATAGTTTACCTAGAATTTTTATCGGAACCTTAATATTTACTTCAACGAAACAGAACAATTCACGAGATACATAACGCGATTTTTTTTATCAGTTACGTTTCATAATTTAGATTTGAGTTATAATTTATTGCTCTCTATATTATATCATGGCTTAAAACTTTATATGCAGTTTTACTTAAAATGCATAAAATAAAAGCTCCTATTACCACTTTTCCGTATCTGATTTGTCAAGATATTTTCCCACATTGAAAAGGTCAAAGTGGATTTGCAGGGCTTGCTATTTTTTTGAGGTTTCTCAACTTCCGATTCATATCATTCTCTTTTGATGAATATAATGTGTCTTCATATTATGACGCATGTTATAACCTGGTACTCCATTTTTTGATCGCCATTGATACGTTACACGTTTTTTTTTCAGTTTCGCCATCTGTATGGATTCAGTATCAACTGATAGGAGCATACGATGGTCAACAAGTAACACTAGAATGCTTCTCACAGGCATTTCCAAAATCGGTCAACTACTGGGCCAAAGACAACGGTGACATTATTCCGCATAGTAAGTGTACCATTCTTTTGCTTACACAGTGTGTGTTTTTAAAAACGATGAATATTACTGACAAAAAAAATAATAATCTTTATTCGTTGGTTTTTAGTACTAGGAAACGTACTAGTAAAGTTTTGCAATACAACTTCATTTACTTCATTCTTTCAACGTAATTTCCTCTACTTTCAATACACCTCTCCATCCTACTCACAGAAAAATTAATAATGAGGAAATAACCATTGGGTAGTTGGGTGACGTCCAATTTTGTAACATGGAAAAAGTAAATTCGTCAACATGGATATGCTAATTTTTACCTAAGCAGTTCAAATGTATGACTGGTTAGAAGATATTTTTAATTTTTCAATGACAACTGTTGAAGAAGTTGCTGATATTTTGAAATCAATAAAGTCTAAATCGATCGGTAATGATTCTATTGGGATAAATATGCTGTTATATTGTTGTCCAAGAATATTACCGGTTATAACACATTTAGTGAATAGCTGCATTGAGCATTCTGTATTTCCCGTGGGATGGAAGGTATCTATTATTAGACCTATACCAAAAAATAATCGCCCTTCTGAAATTAAAGACCTGCGGCCTATAAGTATCTTGCCAACTTTATCTAAAGTTACAGAAAAAATAATGGATATGCAAATGCGGAATTATTTAAGTAGTCATAAGTTAATTCCAGACAATCAGTCAGGCTTTAGGCGTGGATACAGTTGTTCAACGGCACTTCTCAAGGTTACTGATGATATAATACATGCTGTAGATCAAAATGAACTTTCTCTTTTAATATTACTCGATTATAGCAAAGCGTTTGACAAGATAGATCACAATCTTTTCCTTTCCATACTTAGCCATCTAGGTTTCAGCAGTGAATCATCTAAGCTCGTCCAAAGTTATCTCTCAGATCGTAGTTACATAGTCAGTGTTAATGGCGTAACTTCATCGTCTAGAAATGTAACATGTGGCGTTCCTCAGGGATCCGTATTGGGACCTCTTATATATATAATCTATACATCACAGTTATTAGCCTGTCTAAAAACATGTACTGCCCATTTGTATGCGGATGATACGCAGGTTTATGCATCATTCAAAGCTGAAGATGTATTGTCAGCTGTTGACAGCATAAACGAAGATTTACAAGCTTTAAACACAGTTTCAAAAAATCATTGTCTCGAACTAAATCCGCAAAAGTCAAAAGCTATTTTATTTGGTAGAAAAAAAATTAGAAATGATAAAGCAAACTCTATTGGATTGAATATAGATGCAGTACCAGTACCTTTAGTGGATAGTGCGATAAATTTAGGAGTTCAAGTTGATGCAGATTTGAGATTTCATGGACATGTATCAAATAAAATAAGACAATCCTTTCCCAAATTAAAATTAATATATTCCCAAAAAAGGTACCTTAATATCCACTGGAAAAAAACTCTCTGCGATTCCTTGGTTTTATCTGCTTTCAATTATAGCGATGTCTTATATCACCCATGCTTAACAAAATTTGACTCTAACAGAATTCAACGTATGCAGAATTCATGTGCTAGGTTAGTGTGTGGCGTAAGGAGAGGGGATCCAATTTCTCATAAAATCAAAGAAATAGGCTGGCTCCGTATGTCACAGAGACGCATACATCACTGCCTTGTACTTTTTCATAAGATAATCCTTGAAAAAACACCCTCTTATCTTTATAATAAAATAGTATTCAGGTCGGATTTACACAATGTCAACATACGGGGAAAGGAGTTGATAAGTCCACCCCAGCACAATACTTACTTTTTTGAAAGGTCATTCTCATATTGTATATATAATTTGTATAATATGCTGCCCTCAGAATTTAAGAGATTTTCAGTCGAAACCTTTAAACGACGGGTCCGAACATTTATAGTTGAAAATGCCATTTTTTGAATAATTATGTTCTATTATCCTCGCTATTATCTTATATAATTTACGTTATGAAATCCTGTTTAGTTGGTAGTTAATAGAGTTAGGTAATGTAAAAATGGTTGAGTGGAAGAGCACTGCTATAGTGAACTCCGCCATTTGAGGTATATCTGTATATGCTTCAATAAAGGCTATTATTATTATTATTATTATTATTAAGTATTTAGATCGTCCCTTCACATACCCATTTCCAAAGATGTACCGATTTTAAAGAAAATACATTAAATCCAAATTTCACGAAATAAAAGTATTAATTCAACACGAAATACAGACTAAGCCGGAGACTTGATTAGTACAGAGGAAGTTGATCAGTTTATGATTATTAGTACCTAGATTATTTATATGTAAACGTTTTTCTTTTGCAGGTACCAAATACGTTCCTGAGATTATAGAGGATGGATACAAAATACATATGAAGCTTAAAATTAGGTCTTTAGGTGCAGAAGATTACGGTATATATAAATGTGTATCTAAAAATTCACTAGGAGATATGGAAGGCTCCATTAATGTATATAGTAAGTAACATGCTGATCGCAATAGATCGGATATTTTCGGACGATCATCATTATACTGAAAAACGATCTTATTCTGCCCGGTGATTCACTTGAGTCAACCAAAGATGGACACCAGATAATCAATGATATTTTTATAGTAGTAATGTTGTTAAGAGCTGAACATTTGGGAGCTCTGCATAACAAAACAGTACTAATTAATATATTCAAACAATCTGAAACGTCCCGAAATATCCGATCGACAGTGAGCAACCATACTATGTATACGGAAAAATATCTATTTTAGGGATACCAGATCCAAATAAATTCCTGCAAAGCGGAAAGCGACAGCAAGGTATGTTTATTTCTATTTTCAAATTATTATTATTGTTAGATAGCAGATAAGAAATATGTGCGTCGCAACAAACAGGCGATCGAGTATTTAGTTTATTTGAAACGTGAGGGAAACCATTGGTAATTTAACTTCTCTCCAAACCTATGTATACAGGGTTGGGATAAAGTATGGAACCAAGCAAATAACTTTGGAACGGAAAGAATGATATCGCTGAAAATTTGCAGGCAAGTGTAGTGACGTATAATGCATCCGAAGACATTATCTTAGCTATTAATGTACTTCCGGTTTAACCGGAAGTACCGTCAACTTTTTCAATTTAAATGGGACACCCTGTATATTTCTGCAGATTTTAATACATCTTTTTTTCCGAATACGTCTTTAGTGGGTTTAGTATTAGTTTCTGTAAAAACGGGAAAGATAAAGCTTTCGATTTCGGCGATCGCGTGAGAACTGACAAAGAAGTGTGTCAACTTTTCAATGATTTACATCCCGGCAGGGGTCCTATAACACGTTCGGCGGTGACTAAAACACTAAAACGTTTTAATTTAACTGGAAATATTAAAAATTTACCTAAAACGGGAAGACCGCAGACCGCCACCGACGAATTTGTGAGACAATTAAAAAAGGTTTATCTTTCTCATTTTTACAGAAACAAATACTAAACCCACTATGGACGTATTCGGAAAAAAAATGTATTAAAATCTGCAGAAATATACAGGGTGTCCCATTTAAATTAAAAAAGTTGATGGTACACATTTACCTGCAAATTTTCAGCAATATCACCCTTTCCGTTTCAAAGATATTTGCTTGGTTCCATACTTTATCCCAACCCTGTATACCTGACATTCTGGCTTCGCTATTTACAAAAAGTTATGGAAAAAAGTAAGTTGTGTTATCATTGCCGGGCAATTAATTTTCTATTTAGATCATTTCAGCAGACTACATCAGGCTGCTTCGGCAAGCAATTCCTATGAAAGACAGTCTTAGGTCACATGTTTTGAAAAATTAATCAAGTATGCACCCCTAGTCGCATATTTTCATTAGGAAAAACGATTATCATTGGAAACATCGTAGATACATCTGCCGTGCAGTAATTCCTACCTACCCAGTTTAGTTTACTTGTTCCAAGCAGTAAGCTAGAATAATTACAAAAATGTATCGTTTTCAGGATACGAAGACAACATTGTCGCTGGTTCGAGCAAGAAAGTGCAAGAAGCGCATCCGAAAAGATATCCAAACGATACGTCTAGGAGGATAAGTTTAGAGCATGGTTAGTGACAGAGTGGCAATGTTTAGCATCAACAACACCGGCACCTTTGTAATTTGGAATTTCACCTCGTATGCTTAGCATGAGCGGTCTACTTTACTCTTGGTTGTTCTAGCAGATAAAGGTTCCATTACTCTTGGCGCATCTTTTAGATTCGCGCTTAAAAACACCATGGCACCTATTTAAATCGCAGATGAATATACTTGAGTGGGGAATATTTACGGGATTCCTGAAAATCAGTATATAAAGGCTCTCCCCCCTTCCTGTGGGGGGGCCTTCAATATGGGTCACTAATAATTCTGTAGCTTGGTCGAAAAAGGTAAAAATATAGTTTGTGTGAAAATAAGTTTAATCGTTCCATATAATATGCTGCTGCTGTACTGATGCTAGTTTTGGCAGGCCTGAACTCAAATTTGGAATACGAATAATAAATCTGATACTGAAAATCGATCAGCTTTTGATATCAATAACAGAATTAAGAATCTAATGCACTTTTGCCCATCAGTGTCCTTGCAAACCCACGAAACGGGCCTAGGCACGAAAAATTGTTATATTTATATGCCGTGTAGTCCTTCCCTGTAATTTACATGAGCCCTTTGCCCCTTATGGCGATACCACTGTATTAGAAAAAAATTGTCTCAAATCCGCATCTCCATAAAATTGAATTACTGGAATAAATGAAAAACTAGGCGCTCATGAATAGCCGTTTATACACCAAAAGTCACTTCAAACCAAAAAACACTTTTTGAATAAATTAGAACAATAAACCAATTTATATAAAAATTCACTTTTTCTTCTTATTTTGTCCTGGAGCTATTGCGGAACTATTCCTATTTATACTACATATGAAAAAAGGCTTATGTTGACATATGCCGTTGTTTTTTTTGATAATGAGAGAATATATGCCCAAATATTATAGGCACAACAATAGATTGGATACACCACATATCCTGAAGCTGTGTTATATAAGCACTAATTAATTTGTCTATCTGTTAAGGTACTGAAATGATCAGTATATAAAGCCAGTATTATTCTGAAGGAATGAATCGTATAGACCTAATCAATTGAAAAACCCACTTTTGAAAAGTTTCACATATAGGTCCATTTTCGACCAAGCCACAGAATCATCATTCTGTCATCCTTATTCGTTAGTTTTCATTGTATCCAAGTTTAGGCAGACGATCTACATTCGGTCAATGTGTCACTTCATTACCTAATATCTAACTTTATACATCCTGTATATATTTTAAAAATGTGTAACGTGTGCCGCCATCTGTGTTGCAGTAGGTACACTAACGATACGGCAGCGAAGCCTTAATACTTTGCAAGTACGTTGAGTAGTAATAATTTAAATTACATTTAAATTGTTTGTGAGCGCAAGAAATACTACTATTTTGAATCACAAGCTCTGTGCAGATTAAATTATTCCATAATGAGGAGCATAGGAACATATTCATGTATGAAGACCGTAGATAGTTCAAGCAATCACATCTTATACGTAGGTATCTGTTATTTCCATACCACATTGCAGTAAAACCTGTGTCTGGTGCATTTTTACCTACTGACTTACGAAATAGGCGTCGCGTCAGTCCAAGTCTGCTTGGTTAGTGACAAAAAGCTAGCGAAATAGATTTAAATTAAAACCGATTTATATGATATTCATAGCTTTCGACTTCTGGGTATCGAAGCCCAGAATAATATAGTCGTGAACAAGCAAGATAATTTCAAGAAAATTTGTTCGTATTGTTGAGAGTGACGTATTTATTTATCGCACACAAAAAAATTAAATTCATCTATTTTTATTATCCTAATTCGCTCAGGATAAACTGTCTTGTAATGTGAGCAAACAGCAGTATTTTACTTTAAGTTGGGATAAATTAGTCACCAATTCGTGTATATGTTAAGTGAAGTATAAAAGGGGAGCAAAAATGTAGATCTCGAATCTCGATTCATTCTCTATGGACTGATCATGCACAAAACGTTTTAGGGGTATGGTTGAACTAGAGGTCTTGAAGGGTATGTAAGTTGTTTTTGAACATTTTTGTGAGAACCTAAACTATCGAACTATCATCAAACAGTTGACGGTCCATGACTATATAAAACTTCGGTCACATCCCTAAAAAGCTGAGAATATTATTAGTTCTACTTGACAAAACCTATGAAATTTCTAAAAATAACAGAATACAAAATACATTACATAGCAATATCTCACGAGTGCCTACCAATGCATGCATGTTTGGCGATACAACTACAAACATTTTTTGTTTTGTTTCAGAAGACATCGATCTTCAGAGTTACTATAGTGATGCCTGCTGTGGACATGATGACACTTTGCGACTGTTACATCATTTTCTACCTGTACTTCTAGTTATTATTTTAAATAACATTCTACATATCTAATCTGTCATATCCTGATTTAGTATGCAAAGAATTATTAATTAAAAAATAGGATCGTGCTATTTTTGTACGCTTGCTTAGGTTTAGCATTTAATTGTAAGTGATTTGAGAAAAACTTGTGTAAATGCGACAATTCAACAAATAAAATTGACGTTTTGTGAAGTCTTTTATTGATAAAACTTGTTTTCTTGTAGATCTTGAACAGTGCATGCAAAACAATTGTTAATAGAACGACACGTTCCTGGAATAATACTGGGTAATATGATGCAGTAATCATGTACCGCAAATTAGAATTGAAAGAATAATATAATATAGGTGGATCAAAACGTTTTGGTGGAACTAGTGGGGAAAAAATAAATAATTTAATTTTATGCAGCAAAACAAGTTGCCTATCTTGATTAAGAATTTAGTTGCGCATTTGTGAGAAATGCTACAAACCATACTCCACTGTGTAATACGGGTTGCATACCGTTCGAATTAAGTTCTGTTATCTGTTTTGACATCTGATCGAATGAAAAGGCTGTTCCCAATTACGATTCTATCACCGTCCCTGAACTGATTTCATCATGCCCCGCCCATTTTACAGTTCTAAAAACGGTGATTAGTTGGTCCGCCAGCGTATCAATCAACCATCGATTCTAGAATCACAAAATGGCCGGGGCATGATGAAATCAGTTCTGGGACGGTGATAGAACCGTAATTAGGAACAGCCCTAATGTATCAATACCCATGGAAGGGGCATGCGTGAACTCGTTTGCTGTGCTCGTTTGCGGCTAGAAGCTAAAATGAGATAGCGCTAGTCAGGGCTGCTGGTAGAAAGTGTATATGTTTTGTGGGTAGAATACCTGTTTTGTGGGGTAGAAGACACCGACCTAGGTTTATAGTCGGTGGTAGTGGTAGAAGATTTGCCGTTTGCCGACACGCCACATAGCTTGTTGGAGGAGGCTGTGCTTTTTCCCTGAGTAGTTCTATCTCTCTCACCGACCTCTCTTTCTTATGTCGTCCGCAAAAGTGGTACAAGTGGTACATTGTTTAAATGGAAACGGGCTTAGACGAGGAAAGAGAGAGGACAGAACGCGCGACTGACATTTCTGTTACCAAATGGCACCAAAAATGTACCAAAACGTCATTAAATTTACCTATGATACGTGATTACTGGCTCCTTCCTGCTGCTGTGGCTTTTACAACCGTAAGCTGCACACCCTACCATTATGCACACCACAATATTTTACAATGATTGGTCTTAAAAACGCTAAATACCATAAAAAAATGTTTTGACGGGTGTCAAATAGCTATCCATTTTCGGTCACAGCTAATTCATATAGCATCAAACGGGCGTGCGGTATCCCCTCTCTTTCCTTATCTAAGGAAACGGGCCATTCCATAGGTTTTGACACTTCATTGGTAACCTAACCTCACCCAAAAATCTTTTATCTATGCGCTATGCAGTACTATGCTTCATTAGTCTGATCTGATCACAGACCGATCTGATTCCATAGAAGTGTCAATACATATGGAATGGCCCCTTCCCATTTAAACAATGTACCACTCTACCACTTTCGCGGACGACATAAGAAAGAGAGGTCGATGAGAGAGATAGAGCTCAACAGGAAAAAAAATGAAGTCAAGTTGATTGACTCAGTACTTCCCACACATTACGCTGACACCAGTTTATTATTTTCCCATAGCATGAAGCTTTAGTCTAAGATCCCTTGCAACCAATAATTGCCAACCCCCCCCCCCCCCCCTAAAATTCTTCTTATGTCGCTAGGTCTTTCCTTCACAGGTCAATGGACAGCATATTATCCATACTACAAACTTCTCAGTTTTACAACACCCACCTCCCCCTCAACCACCTCACTTTCACCCCCACCCAAAAAACTGGTAGGAAATGATCAGGAACCCCTAAAACATCTAAAAACCGAATTTGAGTTGCTTTCATACTTGTCGCGTTCTTTGATTATTGCTACGCTGCCACTGACGAGATTTTTAACAAACATACGCGTTTTCCATTCTCACCACGGTAACAATATACTGTGTCAAAATTTCATTAGAATCAATTTAATAGTGTCCACGTTACAAAATACAAAACGATTTAGACCAATAAATTCTCGTATAGTATACAGAAAATTCTAAGTCCCTTAGTTTCTGTAATAGGCTAGGCAATGTTCGGATGCACCTAAAAAGGTGATTTGTGTCGCTAGATCTTCCTTCACAGGTTAGTGGACAGCCTATTATGAGTACAAGAATTTTTTTAATTTTTCAATCCCCAACCCCCCAACCACCCCAATTTCACCCCCACCAAAAAAAACGCAGAAAATGATCAGGAACCTCTAAAACGCTTAAAAACGAAGATTGAGCTGTTTTTATACTTTTAGTTTTTTATTATTTCTGCGCCGCCACTGGCACGATTTATCAAAACTATACGCGTTTTCCATCTTCGCCATGGTAGTAATGCCGTTTCAAAATTTCATTAAAATCAATTCAACAGTTTCCTCGTTACAACGATCTGATGCCATACTCTCGTATGTTTACGTCAAAAAAAAAATTCTAAGTCCTTTGCTTTCTGTAATAGGCAAAGGCAATGTTCGGATGGACCTAAAAAAGTTATTTATGTCGCCAGGTCTTCCTTCACAGGTCAGTGGACAGTCTATTATGAAAGCAACAAATTTTTCAATTTTACAACCCCCCACCCCCCAACCACCCCAATTTCACCCCCACCCAAAAAAAAGTAGAAAATGATCAGGGACCCCTAAAACGCCTAAAAACGAAGTTTCAGCAATATTTAATTTTTTTTGTTTTTTGCTAATTACTCCGCCGCCTATGCACCGATTTTCAAAATTATAGGAACATTACCTACTACGACCCCACAGCATACCGCTGCCCAAATTTCATCACAATCCATGCAGCGGTTACTGAGATTACGAGGGTAGAAAAACGCGACAGACAGACAGACAGACAGACAGACAGACCGACAGACCGACAGACAGACCGACGGAAATGAGTGACGTGGATTTTCGTTATGTACACATCATAAAACGCCCAAAAAACGTATTATCTCAAAATCGAAAATTTTCGCGATCACAATACTCCCCTCACCTATCGGTGTGGGAAGTAAAACACGCATAAGAAAGAGAGGTCACTGAGAGAGATAGAGCTCGTCAGGGAAAAAGCACAGCCACCTACCTCCTAACAAGCTATGTGGCGCATCGGCAAATCTTCTGCCGTTTTCCCTGACTAGCGCTATCTCTTTCTAGCCGCAAACGAGTACACGCATGCCCATTCCATATGTATTCACAGTTTTATCTGTTTATGTCCGATTCTGAAATCTCTGATTCTCTGAATGGAAATTGGAAATTGACTTCTGATTCGGATGATCTATTAATAGTATTAATCATTAATCTATTTTGTGTCGCGTATAATTACAATTTATTATTTTAAGCATTTTAAGCATATCATAATTCATAATATGCAACGACAACTACCACAAGAGGAGCATGTATACAAAGAAACCATGGAAAAAGGTTCTATACGAAAAACAGCCATATCCAGACAACTATACAGACAAAAAAATATTTCTGATGGATTTGCGAAAAAACATTGACGTTCAAGAAGTTACATTTATCGAAGCCTTTGCAGGCTCAGTCCTGCTATTACAAGAGTTTTGTACTGTAGTAGGATTTACTATTATTTATGTTTTCATGGTTAACAAATGGGTAGAGTCCTCAGATATTCTCAACTGTTCTAGTATAATAACAGTTTGTGGGTTCTTTTACTACTTGATATGCTTCAGTCACAGTATACGACAAAAACTGGGCAGTGATCTACGGACTGTTCTAACCTTTGTAGTGTTTGGACAATTATTTTCGCCCATCTTGCACACCCTTACAGATACCATAAGTACAGACACAATTTACACAACTACTTTTTTCATGATGGTGATTCATTTAGTATTCTTTGACTACGGTGTCAGTACCGCTATTGTCTCATATTGCTTGTCATTGAGTGCTGCAATTTTTGCATCGATATGCTTAGCATCCAGATTGTCTTCTGCTCATGAAGCATTCATTTTGATGACTGTTGCCACAGAAGTCTTTGTATTATTTCCTATGTTTAAAAATAAATTCAATCACCCATTTTTAATAAGTAGTATCATAATGTTTTGTAATTGCTACTGTCTTTATCATATTAGTCATTTGATGTTAATATTATTTCTAGCAGTTAGTTTTTTTATCAGTTTTACATGTTCAGTATTATTTGTACAATATCAAAACTATAAAGAAAATATTTATGGACCTTGGGATGAAGCTATTGTAGATGATGCTGACTGTATAATACATCTAAAGAATAAATGATTGTAATAATACTTGTATTTTGTTATTCTTTGTGCAGATTTGAATTGAGCTACCTTATATGTTGATTTTACTAGTGACTTGTAATGAATTTCTAGAAAGTAATGGTAAAATATGTAATACATCAGAAGTAATTTAAAGGGTGATGTTTTGCCAATAAACTGACCTAAATAGCAAAAATAAACAGAAGCCAATGAAAGGATATTTCATGCTAAAGCATAAGTAAAGCACCATATATATTATGGCCCTGTAATGGTCATTTTATTAAAATACAAAGAGGCATTCGGAATTGATTGTTAAAATATGGGTCTACTAGAAAAATAATATCAGACATTGGCAACTCTATTAGGTAGACAGTATATCCTTTATTTTAAAAACCAATAGACATATAATTCTAATAACCTTGATATGGATAAACAAAATTTAAAACATGTCTCCCAAGAAATGGTAACATTCATCAAAACTGAATTTTTTCAGTGATTAATCATGTTGAGATTGAAAACAGACATTGTATCTTAAAACATCTTACATAGTTGATAGGTAATAATATGACAGATATGGTAAATAGCATTAGCTAAGTCAAACATAATTTTAGTTGTTCAATGTGAAATTTATCATATTTTAGTAGTTATAGCAATAGTAGTTTAAATTCTCATATGTTTACAATATTTTAGGTTTTACAAAATTATTTATACTATACTGGACAAGAAAATCTAAAAGAAAACGACAAAGTATCTTAACAATTTATTTATCATATATAAAAAGAAATACACAAGATCTACTTATGTGTTGCTTGTGCTTTACGCATTTGAGTCAGGATGTTGGATAATTCCTCACGCTTCCTTTTGGCACGGATATGTGTTCCTAAACGCCTCTTTAGGAATTTCAGCGCCCTCTTATCCTTGGACACCTTCAACAGCTCCATAGCCCTTTTCTCATATGGAGCATGTCCTACCACTTCACGGATAAGATCTCTGACAAATTTGGTATGCTTGGTTTGGATCCCCTTCAACCTGGCGGGACGAATTTTGTTTGGCTTGTTTTTCTCAGATATTTTGGTGGTCCTGTGGCCCCTCTGCAGGCCCACAGCTATTTCATAACGGGGCGACATTCTGGAAAAACATAAAGAATATAGCTGCAGTCTGGATTATGCCACACCATCACATCAGCATGCTAAATCAATATAATCAATTAAGAGATTAAAGTCGATTAAACAGTAAGCAAAAAAATCTGCCAAACACTGTTGTTCTAGATGAATTTCGTACTTCGTAATAATTATAAAATCAGCTCCACAACACAAACCCTTAATTCAATGTTTCACATGTATTTATACAAAAATGAGTAGAACAATGCAATGAATACGATATCAACTGAATTGCCGTTTTGGATATATATCATATTGTATATTAGCAAAAACAATATAAATAAAACATTATCCACAAAATCACTCACATTTTTGCAATTTCTTGGGTTTCAGGCAAGACCTCGTGTTCTCTTCACTTGACAAGTTTTATTAGAAAGATGGCGAACAGCATAGCACCATAAAACGTAACGTCAGACAGAAAGTGTTGAGCACAGAACGCTGTCAGAAACGGGAACATGTCGCCATTTTGTTAGTACGCTTGTTTCTTGTTTCATTCCATGCATTCGTGTCCGTCGTTTCCGTCGTTTATTTTGTATCTTTCAACGATTTTGCAAAAGAATACATCAATACACATATAGATGAGTTTGTTTTAGACACATTTGTTCATTTAATCAACCCCAAACTGATGAAATTCTGCTTGAATTAATGTTGTTAATGTAGCTAATATTTTTATTAATAATTACACTGAAACAGTTCAAGACAAAATACAGACTGACAAAACTAAAAAGAAGAAATCTAATGGAAATAAGAAATGTCCAACAGAAGGGAAAATGTCTAAATCTAAATACATTTTTGTACCGATACTACTGGCATTTTTCACCATTCTTATTTTTTCAAAATGTATTTTTCTTGATTTATCAACCGAGGTGAACTCGAATACATATAAAATGTAATAATTATTCTGAAACTATGAAACAATTTAAATTTTCCGCGGTATGCCCGCTGTTCGGCCCACGGTAACCGGCCCACTATTTGACAGCTAAGCGACGTTGCAACATCTAAGGCTCCGGCCTAGTGTAGAGTCGGCCATGAGCAGTGTAAACATTGACCCATGCGCAGTAATAAGAGCCGCGTTTGAGTTTGATACGCTTTTCTGATACACGACACAGCTGTATGATCTCGTACTGCCATCGTAATTGTGCTTTATCCATCGCTTTATGTAAAATGACCAAAATGTCATAATTGTCATATCTTAGACAAGGAAAGAGAGAGAACGGAACGAGCGACCGAAATATCTGTTACCAAATGACACCAAAAATATACCAACGTGCTATTAAATTTATGTGTGATATGTGATTCCTGACTCCTTCCTGCTGCTGTGGCTTTTACAACCGTAAGCTGCACGCCCCACCATTATGCACACCACAATATTTTACATGATTGGTCTTAAAAACGCTAAATATCATAAAAAATGTTTTGACAGCTGTCAAATAGCTATTCATTTTCGGTCACAGTTAATTCATAAAGCATCAAACGGGCGTGTGGTATCCCCTCTCTTCCCTTAGCTAAGTGTCATATTTGTCTTGTTCTGTAACCGTACCTGTTTAGTCTGTTTTGTGTTGTTCTGTTTACTGTGAGACTGTGACCTTGTCAAGACTGTGACATTGTTGACATTTTATTATTTATTGATAAATTCTGGAAGTGAAAATCTGACGTGTTTGATGTTGATTGTTGATTCTGTTGATTCGTTGATCTTGATCGCCCCTGTGTTGATTCAGTCTTTAGCCTTGTATGGCTTGTATTCCTTGTAGCTTTTAGTTTGTTTAAGTCGAGGAGAAATCGAGAAATATTATATTGTGGAGAAAATAGTAATGGTTTACGTTAATAGTAAGTTTTTAAATAATATAAATTCGTTTAGTTGTACAGCATTATTACTCTGTTTGCAGAGGGTGTGGTTGTCGATAGTCCTCCCTGGAGTATAAACAGAGTATTCAAGCTTTTCAATGGAGTGGTAACATTCATTGTATTGTTGTAAGATGATGTATTTTCCACTATCAAACAATTACCTACTGAAATTTCGACATATTCTAGCTTCAAAACAATGGTAGGATTTGACACAAGCAATTCCAGTAGAGACGGATCAAGAGGCTCTAAAGACAATAGAGGTACAGGGAGTAGCTGGGGAGGAGGAGGAGGAGGAGGTGGCGGGGGAGGAGGGGGCCCTTTCAGGTAACTGAGAGCACTTATTACGACTAACCACAATTCCACCTCATCATAATGCAGATGTAGAAGGACCCTTTTCACTGCTAAATTACCACTAGACAGATGAATGTTGTCTGTTCTATATATTAAACATCCAATATATGTTGTTAACTCGCTTCAGCAAAACAACTAAAACAATAAAGAGCAATAAACAATATGCAGTATAATCAATCTTGTAGAGGTGTATTCAAAAAATTAGGTGTCATGACAGTGTACCTGTGCACTGTACATTTTTGAATGTATTGTATTGATATTCAAAAACAGAGATAAATTTTGTATCTTAAACACACATAGTTATACCTAATACAAGAATATTAGATCTGCTATTCCCTAATCACAGACTTACTCTAACTGAAAAAAAACATGGTGTATATGTGTATAAAATTATATAATGGCTTACCAAATCAATTAAAGGCAATCACAAGTATATCTTTTCTAAAAAGAAAACTAAAAAACATGCTTATAAAGATGGAGTCATATAGCATATCTGATTATCATCATCAACATTGTAATATTTGTAATGTATATCTTTAGTGTGTAATGTGGTGTCACTTCATTACTTTCATTCATTCATAACATATGAAACCTTTTTTTATATATGTTTTTATCTATAATAATATAACATGTCTGTATTCTAATATATGAAAATGTTTCAAAAAAATTTGAAACTATCAAGTTTATTACATCAATGATATTAATCTAGATATTTAAGATCTGTTAATAGGTTGGTAAATATTATGAAAACTTATAACTTATTGTCACTTACTCACTTGTCAAAATGCCTGACACTGTTAATAAGTTGGTCATCTAAAATTATAAATTATTCATTTAGCAGCATCTGAATGGATAGAAATTTTGATTATAGTCAGTTATTGGCTGTGAAACAAACACAGTAGAAGCAGGTGCAATTTTTCATGAGTGTCATCCAAATCAAGAACCAATCACCCCAATCAATAGTTTGCATGACCCTCTATGTGTAATATAAATGAATTTATTTAATATTCTACTATTACTATATGTTTGTAGGCCTAGTGGAGGTGGAGGCAGTGGACCAAGATTTCGGTCAATGCGTGACATCAACCAACCAACAATTGGTGGTTGCCCTGGAGGTGCCTGTGGAATGTAATTCATCATTATAATATTACTTTCATATTTTAATATATGTATCTGCAATAACTTTGTTTATGAAGAAATAAATCATTCATTAACTGTCAGACTTTTTGTACAAAAAATTAATGTCGGTACGGTTTTATCTAACAGACAAAAGGTGATAGAAGCATTTTCAAACAACAGCTGTCTGGGTATAATGTTTTCATATTTAAAGGTATAGTAATATTTGGCCTCAGAAATAATAATAATGAATATTTTTCAAGTCTCAATAAATTTCTTACGGTTAATGTTATACCTACCAATTAATGGTAGTTTTTGCTCTGATTAATTTTTAGATTCTTGGGATACTCTACAATAGCTATTAGTAATCTTTCTCTAGAGTTAATCAGTTTAGGGTTCAAGCTATGAGTACAAAACTCACAAAAATGGTCGTTTTAGATGTGAAGAAAATGCCCGCTAAAATTCGTCTTCTATGTTCCAAGTTTAGCAAAATGTAAAAGGTTGCAAGTTCGGGTCGTGATCGGGTATCTTTTATTTATTTTTTTTTTCTTAAAAAAAACAGCATCAACAAGAGAACTAAAAAATGGCATCAATCCT
Source organism: Callosobruchus maculatus (assembly GCA_951848785.1). Taxonomy (NCBI): domain Eukaryota; kingdom Metazoa; phylum Arthropoda; class Insecta; order Coleoptera; family Chrysomelidae; genus Callosobruchus; species Callosobruchus maculatus. Next base: position 2,449,049 of record CATOUR010000030.1, read on the forward strand.
GGTGGTTCGATAGATCTGGGTCATTCAATTTCGTAGGTTAGGTTAGGTTAGTGTCAGGGCACGAGACAGGGCACAAGTCAGGACACGAGTCAGGGCACCAGTCAGGGAACGAGTCAAATGTCAGAATGTCAAAATGTAGGTTAGGTTAGTGTCAGGGAACGAGTCAAATGTCAAAATGTAGGTTAGGTTAGGTTAGTGTCAGGGCAACTGTCAGTGAACGAGTCAAATGTCAGAATGTCAAAATGTAGTTTAGGTTAGTGTTAGGTTAGGTTAGTGTCAGGGCACCAGTCAGGGAACGAGTCAAATGTCAGAATGTCAAAATGTATGTTAGGTTAGGTTAGTGTCAGGGCACGAGTCAGGGCACCAGTCAGAGAACGAGTCAAATGTCAAAATGTAGGTTAGGTTAGTGTTAGGTTAGGTTAGTGTCAGGGTACCAGTCAGGGAACGAGTCAAATGTCAGAATGTCAAAATGTAGGTTAGGTTAGTGTTAGGTTAGGTTAGTGTCAGGGCACAAGTCAGGGCACCAGTCAGGGCACGAGTCAGGGCACCAGTCAGGGCACCACTCAGGGCACGAGTCAGGGCACCAGTCAGGTTACCGGTCAGGGCACGATTCAGGGCAAAGTAAGGGCACCAGTCAGGGCACCAGTCAGCGCACGAGTCAGGGCGCCAGTCAGGGCACGAGTCAGGGCACCAGTCAGGGCACGAGTCAGGGCTCGAGTCGGGGCACCAGTCAGGGCATCAGTCAGGGCACCAGTCAGGGCACAAGTCAGGGCACAAGTCAGGGCACGAGTCAGGGCACGAGTCAGGGCACAAGTCAGGGCACCAGTCAGGGCACAAGTCAGGGCACACATTTTGGCATGAGTCAGGGCACAAGTCAGGGCACCAGTCAAGGCACGAGTCAGGGCATCAGTCAGCGCACAAGTCAGGGCACAAGTCAGGACACAAGTCAGGGCACGAGTCAGGGCACGAGTCAGGGCACAAGTCAGTGCATGAGTCAGGGCACAAGTCAGGGCACCAGTCAGGGCACAAGTCAGGGCACAAGTCAGGGCACAAGTTTTGGCATGAGTCAGGGCACCAGTCAAGGCACGAGTCAGGGCATCAGTCAGGGCACAAGTCAGGGCACAAGTCAGGACACCAGTCAGGGCAGGATTCAGGGCGTCAGTCAGGGCACAAGTCAGGGCACCAGTCAGGGCACGAGTCAGGGCATCAGTCAGGGCACAAGTCAGGGCACCAGTCAGGGCACCAGTCGGGGCACCAGTCAGGGCACAAGTCAGGGCACAAGTCAGGGCACGAGTCAGGGCACAAGTCAGGGCACAAGTCAGGGCACCAGTCAGGGCACAAGTCAGGGCACAAGTTTTGGCATGAGTCAGGGCACCAGTCAGGGCACAAGTCAGGGCACCAGTCAGGGCAATTGTCAGGGCCCCAGTCAGGGCACAAGTCAGGCCAAGATGACATTTTTTAATCCATTACGCATTCACCACTTATCCACCACCACATACTGATAAGAACAATTTCAGCATAGTTGCTAAATTATTTATCATTTTGTAGGTGAAACCATCTAAACCGGGAGCCGTATAAAATAAAGTTAATAAAGCTTAATAATTTTTCGCCTATTTCGGCAACCCAATGATTTTGGGTAATAGTTAGTTGTTTGGTAGGTGTTCATTTAAAATCGAAAATCTGTTGTAGTGGGCAAAGTTAGACAAAAATTAAATGTAAAATTTATGACCACTGTATGTTTAAATGCTGTGAATGCTGTGACATATTCCCGTGTACAATACCTTTTTCAAATAAATAATATTTATATCTATGCAGACGGGCTGCATTGAAGGGGGTACAAGAAATTTACATAATTGGCTACTACTGCTATTAGTGACAGAGGTGTGCGGCCGTTTGATCTCGGAAAAACCATATGTAAATTGAGTAAAAGGGACTTGTTAATGTCTATTTGATCGTTAAGTAAAATACCTGTATTTTTCATTGTACTTACTTGTAAGGCTTCGGTGAAATCCCTACATATTATGTAAAATGGAATATTTCTATTTGAATTGTGGTTTTCCGGGATCAAATGATTGGCATAATTTTAAATCGGCATTTTACGACGCTTAGAAAAACAATGTGTATGGACTTTTTTGAATTGTACAGTGTTCATATTCATCAGCTTATTTCTTTAGGTGCAGATTTTCGCTACGAAGCCTGTTATGAGGCCTCGGAAGATGTTATTAAAGGAACGCTTTTGCTTTGCAGCCCACTTGTTCTATGCGTGCAAACTGATTTTAAGCTAGTTTGTTCGTGTAGCTCGAGTTTGATGCAAATGCCGCCACATCAATGAAACTTGAAATTTGAAATTTTAGTCTGGTACCATGAAGTTAACTAAAATCTTACAAGAAACATTTGCAGTGTACTTTGCTTAGCACAAGCTTTTCTATATGACTACTTTGAGGTTGTCTAGCTGCCTATCAATGCGAGAGTCTATTCTGGATGAACGCTGAGCTCACTGCCTATCTCAGCAGGTTAAGATGGCTGAGCAGTGAGCACACAACTGTGTGCTGAGGGCTCCTTGAGAGGATGTACATCAAGAGGCCTATCATATAACAACCACAAACATTTCCATGTACAAAGTAATGGAAAAGGTAGCGGAACACCAAGATCACGGACAAAAGAATAGTTCTTTTCAGAACCACCAAGCGAAAAAAAAAAAGGAGAAGGATATCGCTGTGCCTCTGTAATGACAATAATGATTAACATACATAGGTTCCATTTTTTGAATTTAAGTAGTTTTAGTAAATTTAAGTTAAAGACAAGTTACAAAGGTTGAATAACCGATTTCTGTAATCATAGAGACTCAAATAAACTGGCAGTCGTCTTCGTTTTGTTTTGTATTTAAAACGAGTACATTTCAAATTTATACACTTTAATTTTTACGTTACTATGAGGCGTTGTAAGGTTCAATTTTTTTAGATAAGAAAAATGCACAAAGCTATTATCAAAATCCTTGTTTGCATATTCTCAGAATCCAGTAAGAAGGTAGTCCCGGTCCTTACCTGCATAAGCATTTCTATAGCCTTCAAGGATACCTGATCCTAAGGTAAGCCCTCTAATCCCCAGAGGTATAATGATTATTAGTAATCGGAGTTCCCTATAAATATTAAGTTTTCTTTATTCTCAAACCAGTCGATCACAGAATCTCAAACGACAAGCTCCGGATCTCGTTTTACGGGAGTTTTTGAGTTGTTTGGTGTTGTTGGTAGTGTTGTGTTATACAGTGATTTGGTGAGTACGAATATCTCTTTTAAAATTACCCAGTACCGTGTTGAACGTCTTGTATCGGCTACGACTGAAATTTTAAGAATATCCGATATCAATCAGTACTTTTGCTGCCAAAATCCCTCTTTTTTGTAAACTTTAAATTTTTATTAAAATAAGATTTCTCCAACGGAGTTTCCAAAAAGACCATCTTTATACAGTATCACGTAGTCATAATATGGCCTCTAGTTGCGATTCAGGGAAACATTTTTTTTCTAAAACGCAAAAGCTTTAGCAAATATTTGTTCTTGGTTCTTGATTTTAGCCATGACTTTTGGGTTTTCGAAGTACTGATATTTAAAACAAATGTGAAGTGTTAATCACTTTTTCTAATGTATGTAAAGTTTTTTAGACTTGTTTGTGAAGTACCAGTGTACCATTTCAGCTTTTAATTAAAGAAAATTGCGACTTCTTTTTGACTCGGGATAAATACACATAGTTGGGGAGAGGCGAGGAAGCTTTTTGCTTATAAAAACATGAAAATCAATGACAGTAGACAAAACAAAAAGTTAAAAATTAAAACCAAAATTTTAGAAGAATATCGCAGATATATTTCTAAATTATTATTAATTAATTATACGTTTTCGTTTATCTGTAATGGTAAAAGGTTAACTATAATTATTTAAGGGTTATGGAGTTTGTTTCATATTTTCTTGATACACTTGAAATTTCCAAAAAATGTACTGTTGGAAATCCATGTCACTCATTTCGGTCATATGTTTCTTCTGTCTGCCCTGCCCGTCTGTCTGTCGGTCTGTTTGTGCGCGTTTTTCTAGCCTTGTAATCTCAGTTGCCGCTGCACGGATTGTGATGGAATTTGGGTATCGATCTGACTTGTAAAATTCCGGAAACAGCGTTTTGGCTCTCACTGCCTCACTGAAGTCACTGAAGAACGCTTGTACAAAGCCTCCGTCCGTTCGTCCGTCTGTCCGTACACAAAACATAGCCAAAATTACAGGCGTTAGAGAAAAACCAAATACGGTAAAAATTCTGTTTCGCCAATGTCGCAGTCGGTATAAAAAAAACTGAATTAAATTTCGACAGGTAACTGACGACGTATTATGTACAGGCTGTCACATTTTGGGCACTTACGGGGTATATCGGTAATTTTTGAAGATAAACAGTTGCGGTGTTAGATTAAGGGCGCGTTCTGCGGATCGAATAACTGGTTTCAAGGACAGTGTGAAAACGACAAAACCAATTGTTGTGAAATTTTAGTATGATAAATAAGACACTACCTTCTATTTGATGTGGTAATATCATATAAAAAACATTTTTTTTAAAAAAGTTATTTTTTGCAAAATTTTATAAATGCTTTTGTACACATTTGATTTTTGCTGGTAATTTTGGTATTTTTTGAGTTCTCCTTGAAATACCCAAAAAAACACGACTGTGATTTTATGCAACCAATACAACAATGTCACCAGGCCAGGCCGATATTGGCTATTCTGCCTGATTGTATTCGACCACCTATTCGACATTGACAGTTTGTAATCTGTCACTGTTCACTGTGTTGACAACTAACCTAATATTTGTCGTGGTTGTTCAATGTTCATTGTTTATTTGTACACAAAATTTCTGAAAATCATGGTCTTATAAAAATTACACTTTAGGTGCATCGCATGTAGTGTCACATAGTATGTTGTGTGAATATTTAATGGATTTACAAAAGCTAATAATTATGTGTTCTAATCATTTTTTTGTACTTCTGTCATAATTTAAATTGCTATAACCAAAAAACTATCTGGATGTGATGTATAGGTAAAAGAAACTTATCGCAATAAAATTTTAAATCTAGGTTGAGCTTTTTATTATTTCACTGTGCTAAACATGTTCTATTCAACCGAAATAGTACGAAATTGCGTTCTTATTAACTATCACTATTGAAGGCTGTTCAGTGGCCTTTTTAAAATTCTTAATTCTTTCTCTCTATTGATGTCAAAATGTACCTTTCAACCCCAGGGACTTGTGTGTATTCAATATTCAACATCGTTAGGGTTTTTGAAGTGTTTGATAACTTATTTCCAAATAAAGTCCCACCTAGCCTACTGTTTTTGAACAGGAGTGACTAAAGACTAAATTACATGAGGACAGTTTTGGAATCTTAAAAGTGTAGTAACATTTTTAAATATGTTTTCATCTAACAATTCAGAAAATAAACCCTTAGCTTGTTAAAAATAAAATTATAACAATTCCAATGACAATAATGGAATCTAACTTTGAAGATCAAGACTTTTTTACCCAATACAATATGAATCTAGATTGAGATTATATGCACCCTCTATGTTGTGAACAGAAAATGTCATCATTAAGAAAATCTGATTATTGCTGAAGCAATTGAAAATTTTCTCCAATCTAAACAAAGGTGTGTACGTTTCATACACCTAAAGTCAGTTGTATATATTTGGTGTCAAATATTTGAATGTTGTTTTAAGTTTGTCAGGAGAAAAGTAATTTTCTATAATAATTTTGACAGAAAATGAATAAACACTATAAAAAGTATGAGGATTAGTAACATCCTTAAAATTTCTTTGTGAAACTCAAAATAATGACAATCTTCAAATTAGGTATTTTTCATTATTAAATCATAAGACAATCTGTGGAATAAGATTTCTTGCAGAGGATAAGTAACAAGAAAGACTATATTTGTACTAATTCAGTTTATTACATAATATATCTGCTATAGTATCCAATACCATAGAATTTTCCATCATCGTCTCCTCCTCTCGCTTTTATCCCACTCTGAAATCAATTTAGTTAGTTCGTTCAAAGTGCTTCCTTATCAACAATAAATGGTCTCAGTAGCTTACTTATTATAAACAACATTTCAAAATACATGTTATTACCTATACCGGTTAGAAACATACATTCATCTATTATTTGCTCGTCTTGTTGTTTGGCCTCCTGGCTAGTCTGTGTTAGACTGTTTATTAAACCATTTCCTACTACTCCTACTACTACTTCTTTTGACTGTCAACATTTTCCTCCTCTCGCTTTTCGCCCACTTTGAAATCAACAATGTTTCTAAGTAGCTTTCTTATTATAAACCCAGATCAAAATACATATTTTCACCTTTCAAATAGCAGTCTAGAAACACATATTCATCTACTATTATGTGCTCCTCTTCTTTTGAATTGATCTCCTGGCTAGTCTGTATTGAACAAATTCCTACACTACTTCTTTTTGATTGTATGTACCAAGGACTCTTGCAAATCCATTCTAAAATCAACAATAAATGGTCTAAGTAGCTTACTTATTATAAACAACATTTCAAAACACATGTTATTACCTATGCTGGTTAGAAACATATATTCATCTATTATTTGCTCGTCTTGTTGTTTGGCCTCCTGGCTAGTCTGTGTTAGACTGTTTATTAAACCATTTCCTACTACTCCTACTACTACTTCTTTTGATTGTCTATCCAAGCACTCTTGTAGGCTTTCTGTTACAGCATGCTGTATTTACTTCTACCCCTTGTCAACATTTTCCTCCTCTCGCCTTTCACCCACTCTGAAATCAACAATGTTTCTAAGTAGCTTTCTTATTATAAACCCAGATCAAAATACATATTTTCACCTTTCAAATAGCAGTCTAGAAACACATATTCATCTACTATTATGTGCTCCTCTTCTTTTGAATTGATCTCCTCGCTAGTCTGTATTGAACAAATTCCTACACTACTTCTTTTTGATTGTATTTACCAAGGACTCTTGCAAATCCATTCTAAAATCAACAATAAATGGTCTAAGTAGCTTACTTATTATAAACAACATTTCAAAACAGATGTTATTACCTATGCCGGTTAGAAACGTATATTCATCTATTATTTGCTCGTCTTGTTGTTTGGCCTCCTGGCTAGTCTGTGTTAGACTGTTTATTGAACCATTTCCTACTACTCCTCCTACTACTACTTCTTTTGATTGTCTATCCAAGCACTCTTGTAGGCTTTCTGTTACAGCATGCTGTATTTACTTCTACCCCTTGTCAACATTTTCCTCCTCTCGCTTTTTGCCCACTCTGAAATGAACAATGTCGCCCTGTTACGGTTTGATTTCCAGATCCAAATATGTTGTACTTACCCACATTTGACCATAATTTTAAGCCTTGTAAATAATATGTAAGTCTGTAGTATGTAACATCTATATATTTTTAAACCAACTGTACAAGCAATTCCTATTTGTATCTTACAAAGTATTTGTGTATTGCCCCCCCTATTGGCAGGCACCCTGAGCTGCAATCACCTAAAAATAACAGAAAATATTAGCACTAGAGTTGCACCAATATAAAATTTCATTACATTAATTATTTAGAATGTTTGTTTACATGTCCATGTTGAAGAAGAAGAGGTTAGCCTTGCTTCTGATTGACATCTATCGTTTTGTACCTTGTAGACAGTTGGACCAAGGTCAAACCGCAGAATTTAAATCACCACAGTTCATTACCATTTGACAGGCGAGTTTGGCGCTGATTTTCATGGATAAAGGCCATGTCCTTTTGACTTCTTGATCTACCAGGACCAGGTGGTCATTGCGCATTATTGCGGATTTGATCAAGAAGAAATCCTGTGTCGGATTGGATTTTGTTTTTGCAGTGTCTGCAAAACCACCTCCGTGGGATTCATATAAAATCCAAGTCACACAGCACCCAAGGGAACACCTTAAAGCCACCCACCACCAACGGTAGGTGCATAACCTTACTTCCATGAAAGCTAGTCACAACTCCCTCAGAGACACAGTTTTTAGTAATGCTTACCTGCTTCCAAACTTTAGAGACTCCTTTTGCTTGCAGGCTTTTACAGTTTTATGGTTTTACGGTTGCGATCAGGACCATATCCCAACAGCTCCAGGTTGAGTCATCAACTCACTGCCAACAGCTACGCTTTGCCCATATAAACATAGTGCAACCTTTGTAGTACAGCTTAGTGCACAATAACATCACCTGCTTTGCTGCATGCCTACCCCTACGACAGCCACATCTCTCTGTATGCTTGCAACACATTCATGTGCATGTTTTCACTTGCTTGCATGTCAGACCCTTACTGAGGAAACTCCAGGTAACCTTGGACCACGTCCGTCAGATTACAGGTGGGAATTTGCTTTATTTCGATAGGAACTGTAGCCACTAGGAGTGTTCACCTAGAACATCAGTTAGTTAAGTTTTCTTTCTTGGGCATATTGTAGGTAATTAAGACTCTTACCAGACATAGTTATAGGTAGCATAAGGACAGGGACCGTCAGGGAAGTGGGGCCCCCAGCGATCTCTTCATGTTATAATCGTTGTATATATGTGTATATTTACTGCTCATTACGAATTTGATTTAGCATAATTATATAGTAGGCAGTGTTTACGCAACTTTCAAGCATTGTATACGATCTGATTTTCGGAACAAGCCGCTAACTCGCCCATACCCAAGAAGGCAGTAAATTCCTTTTGAAATGAAGTTTAAATAAAAGATTATCCATTTTTTGACGAATTACACGAATTACTCATCGAAGTTGAACTCACAAAACATATACACTGAAAGAAGGCAAATTCCTTGCAATTCCGAGAGCAACACGAATGACAGTGTCACATGTCAGCGGCCATTTTATTTTGTTGGAAACGTACTTCGTAGCTATTTCGGATTTTATCTCAAAGAATACGCGATGATCAAAGACATACCCTGTCAGAATGCGAATGTCATTTCTTTCTGTCAAGCGTCAAAATACTGCCAGGAATCAGCTGATGTTTTGACATTTGTTTGGTTAAATTTATAATATTTAAAATAGAATCAAGTTTATTGTACTCGAAATGTTTCTCCCAATTGCAAAAATCCAAATTGTTTTTGCGATTGGGAGAACCAATTTCAACTGTACAATAAACGTGACTATCGAGCTGAAAATGTTTAACAGTGGGAAATCAAACAAGTGGAGATGTTTAATACCTTTTATTGTTAAAACTATATAATAAAGATGGTGCATTTGCTATATATTGGAATAAAAATCGAGAACAAACAGTGAACAGACCAAGGAAGTTTTCGAAATATTATTTCAATATATCTTCATAAGGAAACTAGGAAAAACTTGTGATACTACCTCGAAACATAAAATTATTCAAAAAACGATAACTAAAACATGATATGTGCATATATATGAGAAATCTGTATGTATAGGGTACAGATTTCTGAAAAAAACAAAAAATGATATCATATTACAAAATATTGAATAACAATTATAACAAATAAAAATAACTTAAATGTCTTTAAATACAAATTAAAACACAATTCTATCACAATCAGGAAAAAAATTTGTCATATCAGGTACTCAAGTCACAGCCGGGTAACTGATGATCCATCCATGGAGGTCCATATGGAAAAAAAAAGAAAATAAAGGGCAGTCATTATTCCATTAAAAACAAATTATAATGCCTTGAACTTTTTTATTTTCCTCTGATGACCATCAGAAGGTCTTTTCAGTGAATTCTTGTCACAGACATATTCAAAAATTGTCAGTCTTATACACTTACCAATGATATCCTGAAGAATATCATGGTCCTTGCAAGACTGAGACAATTTTATATGTCTGTTCAAGCTGGTCTTAAAGTTAGTTTCAACATAAGGCAAGTGACCAAACTTATCCAAGAAACTATAAAGTTTCACATGGATATCATCAACATTTTAGACTCTCTTTCTGACAACTCACTTTTCGATATCCCTAATCTATTTAGGCAAGAGCTGGATTGTTCTGATAAAAATGAAAATCTATCATTAGAATGTGTTTGCACAGCAGAACCCAATTGGGAGAAGTATGAGTGATCATGTAAAACAGCAGCAGTAATACCTGGTAACTGGTCTAATACTTCTGTGGACTCAAAAACCGGACTACTTGCTGAAGATGTTGAAGGTGAATCTCAGATACTTGCTGAGGAACCAGCAGAGCATTCCTTCAAGGAGGGTGCAAGATTCAAATCATTTGTTATATCTTGTGGAGTAGAAACAATGACTTTTGGAACTGCTCTGCAGTTCAATCGTGAATTGGGGTCTTGTGGATACATATAATCTGACCGAAGGAAATGGTCTTCACAAACAAATAAATATTTACTATTTGAATCTGAACTAATTCCACAAGCACGAAGCCATAGCTGCCTCACTTCAGGGTTTTTGGGGAAGTAATGGAATTTTTTATGTTGAGGTTCAGGATGGCTTCCGCCCCAGTAGTACTTTTTTCGCACAAGGGAAATTGGCATTTCCGTGTGCTGTATCTGTACTGAGAAATCGAAGTAACAGAAGAGCTAGCCATGGTAAATACTATATATTGAAAGATATCAACAACACCTCAGAGAGAGTATGATAATAAAAAAGGGTCTATTTATGTATCTTGATATTCGTGATCAATAAACTCACCCTTTTACCATGCTTCCGTTCAACGTCTTCGGAATATCTGAAAATTAAAATACCACATGGTTGAATATGGCGGGATAATTTGTTTTGATTATTGTATCAGAAATAGTTACATGTACACTTAAAAACATTCCATGCTATGAGTATTTCAGGCCTCAGAAAGACACGAAAATACAATAACTTACTTCAAATGAGAAATATCATGAAAAAGAATAAATCAGCCCCACGCCCACGCCGCGACCCCAAACCAAAATGAAATAACAAATGAGGTTAGAGTCACAGCACAAAACAGGTACGGTTAAGAAGGCACAATTCCGTGTTATATCACTGGAAACACGAATGACTTATGTCAATGTCAGCGGCCATTATTTTGGGTTGCAACATGGCCGCCGCAGGGTTGCCAGATGTATCAAGAATTCGAGGCGATGTTGCCACATCGTAGCGCAAATCTGTAGATGCTCTACCTTTTTTATGTCAAAATTATCATAATTTTTGATGTTAGCCAATCATTGACTGATTGATTGATGTTTGATTTCAATCAATCAATCAGTGATTGGCTTAAAAATTTAAAAATTGGAGCAAAACAATGAAAATACCTATTCATTCATTCATTCATTTATTTGCAAGAAAATATTAAATATGAATAATATGATTATTGTATGTGTAATTTGTAAATAATATAATACAAATTGTCTTAAAATACATTCAAGTATAACAACAATAATAATAATCTTCTTTATTGAAGTTCCATCAAGCATATGGTTTATGTTTTCATTCCTCACCTCGTCTCAGTTTGACCTACAGTGAATAAAGTAACCACATGAAACAGGGTAAAAAATATTAGCAAGAAATGCAATATGCTACTAAACTAGAGTATTCAAGGTCCATGCTTTTTAATCTTGCACCTGATTACCCTAGTATATAAAAATTTCCACACCACCTCGGAGGTATTGTTCTGGCACCTTACCCTTTATTTTAATTGGTGGTATGCCAACTAAAAAAAATTAATATGAAACTAACAATCAATAAATAAACAAAAATCTCAGCTATCCTTTCCACTTTATAAAAATTAACATCTGTATTTATGAATACCAACCAAGATAAGTCAAAATAAATACTTTTTGTTGATCATGAAAACTATAATAGGTATATACCTAATAGTTGTCACAGATAGAAGATTAGAATTAATTGAAATGTAATCAATATCCACAATATCACAGCCTAGCAAACTTGCAGCATAACCTATTGAACCATATGGAGCCTTAGCATTTAACTTTGTCAAAACTATAGGATTAAAACAGGAACACATGATATAATTTTGTGTTATTTATGATTTCAAATTGTAGAATCAATAAATAAATAAATGAAAACCCCACCCATATCTGCCACTTTATAAAAAGGAACATCTGCATTTATGAATAACAACCAAACTAAATCAAAATAAATACTTTTTATTGATCATAAAAACAATAGTAATAATTGTCCGATAGATTAGAATTAATTGAAATGTAATCAATATCCATAATTTCATATCCTAGTCAAATCACAGAAATGCTTATGAGGAACACTTTGAAATGCAAATTTTGAGAGTATAAATATGAAATACAGCAAATAGGTTCGAGACATAATAAAGGTGAATTAGTTATAAAAATTTAAACTTTTAATTGTACCTGGCCCTTTGTACAGTTAGGTCTTTAGGCTGATCAACTGTATAACATTACTGGCTTTTTCTTGAAGTAAATAGGATGTACTTACTTAGCTTTGCTGTAGAATACTTCAGGCGCCCTAGCCTCTGCAAGTATTATTTTCTATTTTCATCTGTGTTGAGCATCTTATTGCCAATCTGTCAAATCCATAACTGAGAAGGCACTGCTTAACATTGGTTTCTCCATCTTTGTTGGTCACTTGTATGTATAAGCTCGTCCACGGAATAGCTCGTCTCTCATTGCAATAATATTCATCAAAATTATTAACATGAAGGTAGACACTGCAGACAACGCAGCATCCTACAACCTATACCTCAGATGTGGTTGTGTATGATCTAAAATAGAAGAATATAAAATTAAAGTAGTGAGAGTGTATGAATGACTAATAAATAGTATTGCACAGAAATTCAGTAATAAATATACTTACGCTTTGTACTCGCTCATTTAACTAAAGTTGCACTTCATCAGGAGCTTATAGTGTTTGAGCCCCATTTATTTCTTGCTTCTTGGCTGTACTTCATACCTACTTTGTGGTTGTAAAGTTTGAAGCCTTCAAACAGTTCAAACTCCCTAACAAATTCATTCACATATGAAATGGTTTCGAGTATAAAAAATGTTTGAACAAATTTTCCATCAACAGTTTCAAAAATAAAGCAATGTGTGGAGCAAACCAAAACAACACTCAAAGAAAAACGAGGTTAATGTCGGCGGCGCTTGGAGGGAAATTTGAATGTTCTTCTTCTTCTGGCTATACGGTATTTGCCACAAAATATGTTCGTATTTGATCTATGAGGGCAACTGGTTGACGCGTTTGGTGTGGCTGCAAAATTTTTGGCATTATGCATTATTACAGTCACTTTTTAATTGCTTAAAGTTAATGTGTCGCTTTTAAAAACCGAAGACATCATGAAGAACAGCTAGAGAAGAACATTGAATTTCGCGCCGTTGTCAACCACGGATCACTGAAATGCGGGCTGATCCAGTGTTTCTGTGGTCTGGGCCGCCATTATTTTGGGTTGCAATATGTCCTCCACATTGGCCCCGCCCTGTTTCCCATTCTGTAATGCTAGTTGCCCCCACGTGAGTCACAGGTTAGAGTTAGAATCTTGTCACATTGACACTATTGACAGTGACATATATCAGCAATGTCACTTTTATTTTCAACAAAATATCCAGACGGCGCTGACATCGTGTTGCGGGTTCACAGGACACAGTTTACCCCATGTGGTTGAACTTCTAATTTTGGCATTTGTCATTTAACCCCCCCTGTCAACCACAAACGCAGAGACGCAGAACAATAACACCCACGAAGCAGTACGAACCCACCACAGAACACGGTTTGAAGTAGAGGTTGCGACGTTGACGGTGGTACCGTATGAACCGCAGCGTTGCCACGCTTGAAGCGGCCTCTACGCTTAACAGCCCATGCAATTTTTCGATATGAATTACGTTTGGACGTGGTGACCTATCGACATGGCTTACTGTGACGAAATTTAATACCCAAATAGACATCCAAGCGACATCTTATTTTTACTGTGAACTATTAGTTTAACTAGCGACAATTGGGGGACCGAATGCGACCTTAAGTAGGCTTCGTAGGTCACGGCAGGTTAAGTTAGGTAGGCCAGGGGAAGTCAGGGCACAAGTCAGGGCACGGGTCAGGGCAGCTTAGGTTAGGTTATTGATTCTATTCTTATTCTACTCTATTCTACTCTATTCCTATCCCATTCTTATTCCATTCTTATTCCATTCTTATTCCATTCTTATTCAATCCTTATTCAATTCTTATTCTAGTCAGGGCACCAGTTACGGCAAGAGTCAGGGTAAAGGTCGGGGCACCAGAAACGTCAAAATGTCCAAATATGGAAATGTTAAAATGGCAAATCCATATGTCAAATGTCAAACCATATGTCAAATGTCAAAACGTTAGGTTAGGCCAAATTGCAAATTGTCAAAATTTCAAAACATAAAATTTCAAAACGTTAGGTCAAGTTAAGTCAATGTCAAAACGTTAGGTTGTGTTAAATGCCAAATGTCAAAATGTCGAGGCAGGTCAAGTTACGGCATGTCAAGTTAGGGCAATTCAAGTCAGGGCAGTCAAGTCAGGGCAATTCAAGTCAGGGCAAGTCAAGTCAGGGCAAGTCAAGTCAGGGCAAGTCAAGTCAGGGCAAGTCAAGTCAGGGCAAGTCAAGTCCGGGCAAGTCAAGTCCGGGCAAGTCAAGTCCGGGCAAGTCAAGTCCGGGCAAGTCAAGTCCGGGCAAGTCAAGTCCGGGCAAGTCAAGTCCGGGCAAGTCAAGTCCGGGCAAGTCAAGTCCGGGCAAGTCAAGTCCGGGCAAGTCAAGTCCGGGCAAGTCAAGTCCGGGCAAGTCAAGTCCGGGCAAGTCAAGTCCGGGCAAGTCAAGTCAGGGCAAGTCAAGTCAGGGCAAGTCAAGTCCGGGCAAGTCAAGTCCGTGCAAGTCAAGTCCGGGCAAGTCAAGTCCGGGCAAGTCAAGTCCGGGCAAGTCAAGTCCGGGCAAGTCAAGTCCGGGCAAGTCAAGTCCGGGCAAGTCAAGTCCGGGCAAGTCAAGTCCGGGCAAGTCAAGTCCGGGCAAGTCAAGTCCGGGCAAGTCAAGTCCGGGCCAGTCAAGTCAGGGCAAGTCAGGGCAAGTCACGTCAGGGCAAGTCAAGTCAGGGCAAGTCACGTCAGGGCAAGTCAAGTCAGGGCAAGTCAAGTCAGGGCAAGTCAAGTCAGGGCAAGTCAAGTCCGGGCAAGTCAAGTCGGGGCAAGTCAGGGCAAGTCACGTCAGGGCAAGTCAAGTCAGGGCAAGTCACGTCAGGGCAAGTCAAGTCAGGGCAAGTCAAGTCAGGCAAGTCAAGTCAGGGCAAGTCAAGTCAGGGCAAGTCAAGTCAGGGCAAGTCAAGTCCGGGCAAGTCAAGTCCGGGCAAGTCAAGTCCGGGCAAGTCAAGTCCGGGCAAGTCAAGTCCGGGCAAGTCAAGTCCGGGCAAGTCAAGTCCGGGCAAGTCAAGTCCGGGCAAGTCAAGTCCGGGCAAGTCAAGTCCGGGCAAGTCAAGTCCGGGCAAGTCAAGTCCGGGCAAGTCAAGTCCGGGCAAGTCAAGTCCGGGCAAGTCAAGTCCGGGCAAGTCAAGTCAGGGCAAGTCAAGTCCGGGCAAGTCAAGTCAGGGCAAGTCAAGTCCGGGCAAGTCAAGTCCGGGCAAGTCAAGTCCGGGCAAGTCAAGTCAGGGCAAGTCAAGTCCGGGCAAGTCAAGTCCGGGCAAGTCAAGTCCGTGCAAGTCAAGTCCGGGCAAGTCAAGTCAGGGCAAGTCAAGTCCGGGCAAGTCAAGTCCGTGCAAGTCAAGTCCGGGCAAGTCAAGTCCGGGCAAGTCAAGTCCGGGCAAGTCAAGTCCGGGCAAGTCAAGTCCGGGCAAGTCAAGTCCGGGCAAGTCAAGTCCGGGCAAGTCAAGTCCGGGCCAGTCAAGTCAGGGCAAGTCAGGGCAAGTCAAGTCAGGGCAAGTCAAGTCAGGGCAAGTCAAGTCAGGGCAAGTCAAGTCCGGGCAAGTCAGGTTAGGTCAGGTTAGGTCAGGTTAGGTCAGGTTAGGTCAGGTTAGGTTAGGTTAGGTTGGTTAGGTTAGGTTAGGTTAGGTTAGGTTAGGTTAGGTTAGGTCAGGTGAGGTTAGGTTGGTTAGGTTAGGTTAGGTTAGGTTAGGTTAGGTTAGGTTAGGTTGGTTAGGTTAGGTTGGTTAGGTTAGGTTGGTTAGGTTAGGTTAGGTTAGGTTAGGTTAGGTTAGGTTAGGTTGGTTAGGTTAGGTTAGGTTAGGTTAGGTTAGGTTAGGTTAGGTTAGGTTAGGTTAGGTTAGGTTAGGTTAGGTTAGGTTAGGTTAGGTTA